>VRYO01002772.1:11158276-11204381 GCA_009812075.1 Sialia sialis | reverse complement strand
ATTATTCACTCTAAGTTTGAAATCTTCTATAACTTCTTTGGGAGTTTTTGTTTCACTGGTTTGTATCATTGGTGTTCATCTAACATGGCTTTTTTATCAGTACATGAGATGTCTTGTCTGAGCTGGTAGTTTTCTGTTGTCTATAATTTCTGTACAGTAAATGAAAAGAGAAGGCATCCCAAAAGGGCAACTATTCACATTTATCTTAGACACCTATTCTAGAATTGGATGGGCACTAGAAAAGTTTGTTTTTCAGCTCGCTATAGCCAGTACCAGCTGAGGTAAGTAATATGAGTTTCTGCCCATTTACACATACTAAATTCCTTAGCTGAACTGACCAAAGAAAGAAGTCACCTTGCAGAGTAGTTTCATATAAAACAATTAAAGAACTCAATATATGTCAGGGAGACAAAAGTCTTCCTAACTGTTAACTTAGCTGAAGTTTCCTTGTCTTGATTTTTTAGTTTAATAATTTTACTGCTAATCAAAGGGCTTGCCTATAACAAAAGCCAATGTTCTATCTGGGTCTTTTTAATTAAATGGCTCATTCCATAAAACACAAACACTTTACAAAGAAATAACTTAATCTAGTACACCTAATTAAGCATTATATATTGGAGCCACACATCACTGATTTGAGTTATATCAATGGACCATTTCATTTATCGAGGCTGACAGCACAAGTTCTTAAAAACAGTGATAAATGACTTCCCTTCAATGAAATGATACTTCACCTTGGCAGTTCGCTCTCTTTCTTTAATACTTTAGAGACAGCTAAGAGTGGTCAGTTCATAAGCATCCTAAACAGGCCCTCTTCCATTTGGTTAGTTTCTGCAGTCCACATCTCCCGCACTAACTCCTCAGGGTTGCCCAGAGGTGACCACACTTTCCCCTTCTCTCTGGTCTTTGCAATAAGATTCTATTCAAGAGCAAATTTGTATGAAGATTTGCATAGCCATCATGTCTCTTTTGAAGTAATTTTGAATATAAAAACAACTCTGTTTTGTTAGACATACAGCTGGCTCTGTTTAATGTTGATAAGTACACATCTCAGGCCAGGGTGGATTTTACTTTTCCCACTAAATAGGTACATATAATAGGTAATAGGTGTTGAAAAAAGCATTTATTTCTCCTATTTAGCTTTTTTTTTTTTTTTTTTTTTTTTTTTTAAGAATATGGAAGTTTGGAGTTCTGCCTGAGCTCATTTAATTCAACTAAATAAATTATAAATCACATTGATAAAAAGGAATGTATTGTAGCTTGCTTAAAGGAGCTTCTTTGGATGAAACACAGGAAATAATCTCTTACCTATATTTTTCTCACTCGTGCATAATGTTTTCCATGAAGGTGTTACAGTTTTTCAAAAGACCTAAATATAAAACTGCTATTCACTTTTGATATTTGAGGGAAGCTGCAATTTTGTTTCTACTTGTTTTTATTTTGATTCATAGGCTGTGCCTTTGGCCAGGGTATGTAATCTTGGATAACAAGCCATTGTACATTGTCTTACTGAGGAATAAGCAAAATAAATGTCTGGCTTAGGAAAGACTTGGAAAAGCTTCTTTACTGTTCTTTTACAGTATTTAGGACTAATAACTACGCAATTGTTTTTGAAAACCCTCTGGCTTCTCTTAAAATTGTTTTATCCTCTTGCAAATCGAATTCCTCTTATCTGGAGTTGTTCTATAATATAAGTTCCTAATGCTCTCAAAATGAATACGTGCCTGGATTGCAAAAACTGTTGGAGCAGTTGCCTCATTTTAGCTGAGTTACCCTGGATGTTGCAGGGTGTCCCATGTATTTCAGAGGGGCATGCATCTCCCTTAAACCTTGCTTTGTATCCTCTTTGGTAAAGGTCTCAAAATTTTTGAGATTCTAAAATGGGACTAGATGCCTAAGTTCCTGCAAGAACTGTTTGAGTCCAGGTTGGATGGAGCTTTGAGAAACCTGGTCTAGGGGAAGGTGTTCCTGCTCATGACAGGAGGTTTGGAAAGGAAAATCATGACAGGAAAACCTTTATGATCTTTAATTTTTGTTTTATTTATGATTTTTGTGATCTTTGAATTCCCTTCCATTCCACATCATCTCATGATTCTATGATTCTTCTTTCAAAGGTTTACCTCTGACATATTTAGAAATACTGTCAGAAATGTAGTATCTTCTACACTGTGGGTTGCAAAGAAGTATCATGTTTATTTACTTTTTACTCTTGGCTCTTTGAATTGTCTCCTGATAAGGCATTAATAAAAGAAAAAGCTATTCTCACTACTTTAGTGCATGTTGCTGCTTGACTGTGAGAAAAATGAAATCTCCAAGAAACTATCAATTTCTAGACAAAACCAGTCTTCATTCATTTCAGGAAAGAGTATAACCAGTCATTGAAACCACATGCAAGAAGCTTCCCAGTACTGATAGGAAAACAGGGTAATATCTCTTGCACTGCATGGAAGTTTGGCAGGATACTCAGTTTCATATATGCTTAGAAATATTTATTTTTCTAACATATTGCATATCAGTGGGATTGACAGCCCAGAGAAATGGCACTCCTGGAGCTGGTCCCACTGGGAGATGCATCAGGGAGCATTACACTGTGAAGTACCATTGTCCTCAGCTGCTCCTCTGGTTGCTTCAAATGGTTATATATTAGTTTTTCACAGCTGTACCATATGTGGTGAAACACTGCACTGGGTTTGGTTAGGATGGAGCTTTCCTTATTGCAGCCCATATAGTGCTGTGCTTTTCACTGATACCAAACACAGTTGATAGCACACCAATGTTCCAGCTGCTGCTGAACAGTATTTGATAAGTGCTGATGCCTTTTCTCTATCCATTCTGCCCCCTCAGCTGGTTGGGTCTGGGCAAGAGACTGGGAGGGGACATGGCTGGGACAACTGACTCAAACTGTCCAAAAATGTATTCCATACAGTCTAACATCATGCTCAGCATTAAACCTTAAGGGAAGTGAGGACCAAATTTTTCCAAAGCAGCCATTTCTTAGAAACTGGCAGGACAGCAGACTGCTAGTGGGAGGTGACACATGATTGTTTTTTGCATTACTTGGGTTTTTTTTCTTTGTTTTAGGGGATTTTTTTTTATTTATTTATTTTTGGATGCATTTTTCCCCTTTTTTGGTTACCTTCACTTGTTGCCCTCTCTCTATCTCAATCATCTTTTTTTTTTTTTAATTCTGTCTTTCTGATTCTCTCTCCCATCACACTAGACAGAGAGACATAGTGACTGGGTAGGGGCTTAGCTGCTTGCTGAGGTTAACCCATTACACCTGTGTAGCTCCTTTTTGTCCTCTAGGCATGATGGCAGCAAGCAGAGTTCTGAGCCTGCAGCAGATTGAACTCAGCCACATTCACTATCTCAGAGAGATGGTGCTCACTGTCTGTGCTAAGAGCATGTTAGCAGCAGAGGAGGAACAGTTGACAAATCTTTGTTCCTCCACTTTGCATGAAAGTAGAACATAGAAGTAAGAATATGGAAATACAAAGTCCTTCAGTGCAACACCAGGAAAATAACCTGCGTTATTGGCCACAACAATCCCTGGTAGCTATAAATCAGAGCTGTGTAGGGAGGTATAGCATATCTAGAAAGTGTTTAAAAGCCTAACCACCTTCCAGAGTTGTTCCAAAAAGACTTTATCTGCTTCATCATCCAAAATAGCCCAGAATACAAGTATATAGCTTTAGCAAATAGTTATTCATGTCTTATGTCTGATAAGGAGGAGAAGTACAATTTTACATTTCTATAATTATTCCAGTTTTCAGCAGAAATATGTGTGAAGGAGTTAAAGAGAATATTTATGCTCTGAGAATAGGAACAGAGCAAACCTGCCCCAGGTGGTCAGCAGGGCCAGTGATCCTGAAACAACATGACTATCTTTGCTGAAGAGTTCATCAGGTCAGGAGCAGAGTTGTGCTAGTGGGGGCGTACTGCCTTCAAAACCTAGTCCAGGATTCTTTGCATTTCTGCTCTGCCCTACAAGAGCAGGGCTTTTGGAACTGTGGTCCACCACACGTTGCAACTATCTCCTTAGCTAGCCTGGAATACAGCTAGAACATATGCAGGAACATGGATAGGTTCTTCTTACAAGTAAGTTTTAAATAATTACCTCAGAATACATAGATTTCAAATCTCTATAGCTTTCACACATTTTTTTTTAGTCTGCTGTAGTGCATTCAAACTGTAGCTTGGACTGTAACAAATGCAGTATTCTAAAATGGAATGGGTGGGAGGGTTAAGGCATTAAATCAATCTTGCAAAGATGAAGAGAAACACAACTCTGTGTATGCACATTACAAAATGTTTTTTAAGGAAGAGTTAAGAGAAGGCACGGAAGTAGCCTGGCCTCAGAATAGTATCATATCCACACACAGGCCACTACACACACACACACTGTATCTGCATTAAAGTTTGAAAGATCTTTTAAGAGTTTTTATCTTAAATTAGACCATGGCTACCATGCACAATTGGCAAGTATCTGATGTGTGAAATCAGCCGTCTGCAAGATCTAAGAGAAAAGGAAAGCTGAGACAAATTGGGCTCTGTTGGCCTCTCCAGTCTGATTAGTCCATGCTGTCACTTGAAGTGAAGCTGGATCTTTGGATGTCATTCTTCTGTTGTCTTACAGAGTGATGTTAGATATTTCTGCTTGTTCCCATTAGTGCTTCCTTGGAATCATAATTAATTTATATTAGCAACGACAATTTCCATTTACTGTGGCAGTTCTCCAGCTCCCTCAGGCTCTTCAAGTAATAATAAATTATCTAAATAAGAGGTATTACTTCACTTCTGTTACAATTTTTCACATTTTGAAGGTCCCTAAACCTATCCAGTAGTGCATGTTTAACAAATTGGAATTCAAATGGCCTGATAGTCCTCACCCATATTCCTAATGTGGCTTTACTTCAGTGGCTTTTTTTTCATTGCAGTGATGTGCCAATTCACTGATCATAACAAGCTATATTTGGAGACCCACACATGCACTTGCTGGGAGGATTAAAAGGGTGAATTTATAGTTTCCCAGTTGGATGGCAGAACCCATTTTTCATACTTGTGTGCACATACAATTGATTAAGAGAAAAAAACATGTTCTGTCCTTTTAGCTACAGTAAAATTCAATGATTAGTGTCCCAAATACATTCTGTCAAATACTGAACTTGGCATAATTGCACCGTAGGTCATAGCTCATCTTACGTAATTAATAAATGTTTTGTTGTCAGCAGAAAAAGTGAGGAAAAATGCAATTTGATGGCTGGAAATGATCTGTTGATTTGGGGTTTAACCCAAGCAGTCAATTTATTTTTTTCTTAGATGTGCAATGCTGGAAGTCCTGCATGCATATATTCATTCATGTCACTTTTCAACACTATTGGAAACTCTCAATAATTGCTACCATTTTATTTTCAAAATTTCTCCATTTTAAGGATTGTGATTTGCAGGTCTGTGAAAAAAGCTCGAGAGTCTTGTGCCATTATCTCTCATTTCTGCAGAACCCAAAATACTACAGCAGCTGAAGTGATTAATAAGCCTGATGAGAGAGTCTCCATGTTCTAATGAGTGGAATAACCTCAGGAAACAAGGATTTACCTTTTCTTCAAAATGGATGTTAGATTGCTGTATGAGCAGAAGTCCTAGCTGCATCATACCTTGCATGGGTAACAGTGAGCTTATGGATAGTGGAGTCTGGGTGCATCTTTTACCTCGTTTACAAGATGGGGAGGAAGAGATTGAGAACAGCCCTGAGGTGAAAGACTTAGGGGAGCTGGCTGACAAAAGGCTCAATATAAGCCAGCCACGTGCCCTTGCAGCCCAAAAAATGTACTTCATCCTGGGCTGAATCAAAAGCGGTATGGCCAGCAGGGTGAGGAGGCTACACTGCTTTTGATTCCTCTATTCCTTCTATTCCTCTCTGGGGAGGCTCCTCCTGGCAGTGCTGTGTCCAGCTCTGGCACACTGAGCACAGAAAAGATAAGGACCTATTGGAGTGGGTCCAGAGGAGAGCCACAAAAATGGTCCGAGGGCTGGAAATTCTGTCTTATCAAGAGACCAGCTGAGGTAGTTGTGGCTTTCAGCCTGGAGGAGGCTCCAGGCAGATCTAATTGAGGCCTTTTAGCACCTAAGGAGAACCTACAAGAAAGATGAGGACAGACTATTTCCAGGGGGCCACAAGAGCAACAGCTTTAAACTAAGAGACTTTGATTTTGACTAGATATAAAGAAGCAATTTTTTATGATGAGGGTGATGGTTTTTATGATGAAACAGTGGAATATGATACCCCATCCCTGCAAAAATGCAAAGTCAGGGCAGATGAGACTCTCAGAACCCTGATCTAATTGAAGATGTCCCTGGTCATTGCCTGTGGGCTGGATTAGATGGCTTTTAAAGGTTCTTTAAAAGACAAACTATTCTATGATTCTTGCAATCTCTTCAGCCTCCTGTTCCTAGAATTGTGTACATCAGTCCCTGTAGGTTTATAAAGGCTAATCCAAACCTGTGCTCCATGTCATTGCTGTCACTGCCTCCTCTAGTTATAGGATGAAAAGGCAATTATTTTCGTGACATACAACTGACATATACTGCAGACAAAGCCTGTACCAAGTTGTCAATGTATTCTGATGGGATTACAGAAATTCCCAAAAGGTTTAGCTTTTCACCAGAGGTGCATGGTGGGTCCATCCTAGTATTTCCATTCAGCCAGCTCAGAAGCTGGATAAACTAGCAGCTGACATTCTTTGTAGTGATTATTCAGAGAACAGCCCTTATGCTTCCATCTGTGTGCATCCTAGAAGGATGGAAAGCATAAAAATATGTATGCGTAATTATGGAGGAAGACAAATGAAAATACATATATGGAAGTCTGAGTGCATGTTGGATGCAAGAAAAATAAACCTCACATGTGTATAAAGAGAAGACGAAGATTAATATCAATAAAGCTTGGTCTTTGCAGTTTTATTACCCAACAGGAGTTGGGTTGCAGTTACTCAACTAGGAGAGAGAGGCCCACGTTTTAAAAGGAGATGGATAATTTAAAGCTTGTTTGTTTGTTTGTTTGTTTGTTTTTGTTTGCATGTTTAGGTCAAGTAACAACTGTTTGTCCACTTCATTCTTGTCCTTTTTCTTGTCTTGCATCAAATGTAAAGACATACTCTCCATATGAGATGTGCTTATATAAGACAGATCATGAACCACAAGATTTCTGACTGGGAGAGGTGCTCACTTTTTGTGTGAGGTGCAACATTACAACTTTTCCCTGATAGAGATCTTGACATCTGTCTCATAAGCTCACCACATGGGAAAGCAAGTCTCCTGCCATGGAGAAGAGGAATTTACCACAACACGAAGGAGAGAGCTGAGTGACAAAGAAGTAATTTAAAACTTCTTTAACTTCTTGCCTGATCTCAACCATTCACAACTGCTCCAGTCCATGTTTTCGGCTGTTCAGACACTTGTGAAAAGTGCAGACCCTTGCACTGAAAAATGCCAGTTTTACAGCTCTAGAAGTTTAAATGTCATGAATTTGACTACAGATAAAACCGAAAAGCTTGGACTAGAAATAATGAGAAAATGTCTGCACTGTTCATTATTGCTTTGCAGTTTTTGCACATTCAGAGCACATTTTTATCATCTCTCCCAACTGGACTTGAAACAGGGTTGGATACTTTTTAAGGTCTTTTATTTTTTCTCAACTAAAAAATATAGCCACTTTTGAGGACCTGCAGTTAAAAAAAAAATCCCAAAGTCACAAAGCTTAAAATGAAATAACAAAAATGGGCAACACTGGACCATACAACATAAAAGCTGTCCAAGTTCAAAAAAACCCACTTTCAAATGTCTAGAAAGAGAAGAATGGAAAAACAAGTACAAGGATGCCAATAATGAGAAAACAACAAGGAAACAGAAACAAGTTTGGGTTAACCAAGGACAAATCCTGATTTTAGTAATTCTGAGTACTCTGCAGGTAACTCATCCCTGCTTCACCCTTGAATGAATCAGATCTAAATTGCTCATCCTCTCCCATACCTGCCTGTCAAATCCTGATTCTTCAGCTGCAGCTGCTGCTCAGTGATTCTCCCCCATGGTGTCCTCCAAGCTGTGCCTCTCCACTGCTTTTGCAGAACTTCATTTGTTTTCCAAAATTCTGTATGTGATCGGCTGCTCCTGATGCCTCATATTGCAGGGCCAAGCTGACAAGGAATTATTACCTATTATTAATGTTGCTACTTAAAGGATGCACAAATAACATGATGTGTATTTCCTTTAATCTCCATATATTTGAACATATATATACAATATTATCATACATACATCTAAAAATGCACCCAGTAATCTATCTAGCTCTAGGTATTTTTACCTATTGGAATGATGGGAGGTTCAAAATAATAATATAAAATACCAACCATGTGGGCAATATTTAGCAGCAAATATACATGGAAATTTAGGGTGATTTTATCTTTAATGGAAACAGCGGTGCATGATGAGAGCTCTGTCCTACACCAAGTATGATAATTTATGCAAGTAACAGCACCTTTGAAGATGGTGTTATTCTCATTCGTTTTTGAAATGGGAAAATAATAAAAAATTAGGAGAGTGGACTAAAATATTTGTCTTCAGCAGCTGACTCCTTTTTTCTCCTTCTGGGGCCTGGTATGAAAAATTTAGAACTTCAGAAAACATTTTTAAAATGTCTTGAGAAAAAATTTGAAAAACAAAACTCTCAGTATGTTGCATTTGGTCAGATGAATCTCTATTAACATGTCCACGCTTTACATTTATAAGATTTGGTAAACAATTCTATTTCTTACAAAATTAGATTTCTTGTTTGCTTTATAAAAAAGCATGAAGACATTGTGGTTTTTAAATCAGTTTATCTGTTTCAGAAATACTGTAGCAGAAAAAAAATACATGTAAATGTACAAAATCAAGTTACTTGTAGGTATATTTATGAATGTATATATTTTGATAGTGATATTTTAAAATTTTGTTTACTTCTTTTATAATATTATAGAAAGATAATTTCTGTGTACAGAGGAAATTATATGTAATTCAATTCTAAATCCGAGGGAATTAAATACAGTTCCAATAATTAAGTAGCAATTGCATACATTCTAATTTTGCTCCTAAGAACCTTTCTTTCTAAATTAAGCTATTTTTCATTAAACCTAGTAGTTGTGGGGAAGCCAAGTGGCAGAAAGCTAAAGCTTTGCCAAATCTAAAAAGAGAGGAAGGGAAAAGACACAAAGAATTACAGGCTCAAATTTAGCCTAGACAAAACAATGAAACAGCTGGTACGAGGCTTGACTAATAAGAAAGTAAAGGAAGACATTATAAGTAATAGCAAGCAATACAGAATTATGGAAAGCAGACTTCTGCTAACTAACTTGTTTGGATTAAAATAACATTCAAATGGAAACATAAAATAATGTACTGTAATGTAATAAACTTTGGTTAATAAATGTATCCAAATTTTCCTTTGAATTCTACTTTATTCAACAGAGGTACTTATTTTGTGTCATAGATAGGTCACAGAAAATAGATGTGATGTGCTCCTGTTGGTGCCAAATAGCAGTCCAGAGGTCTTGGCTCTTGTTCCTTTCACAGCCTGGTGTATTCAGTCATGTCCTACAAGAGCAAAACAAAGCAAAACAGCCCCATAAAATTATTACCAATCCATATGGAGGAAACTGAAAGATTGACAAAATTATAAATAATGAATGAGATGAAGAGTTACGTGGTTCTTTCAGTAAGTAGGTCATAAGGAAAGGCTTTTTACGTGGAGATGGAAAGTTCTGAATGCAAGAAGAGAGAGTGAAAGCTGCATTTCTCCAAAGGGACTGTACCATCAGTGCAGTGACTTTGAGAGGCTCATGGGTGCATATTTTCCCCAGCTTCATGACAGCCATTCCCTCCAGCTCCTCTTGGAGAGGATTTCTGGTAGTTCCCTCTTCCCAGAGGCTAAATGGCCTTACAGCAGCAGATATAGCTATAACATGGTCCAGTGGATGAAAGCATTATCTGAAATATAGAAAATAGGAATTAGGCTCTCATTTGTCAACCAAAGTATGGCTAATACCTGGAATAGCGCGGTGTTATGATGGGTTCTCTGTAAAGCTGAAATTAAGACTGCTAGTAATTTAAATGCTGAATTTAGTCAAAGAATTTCTAGGGGTCTATGCTGTGTAAGAGGTCAGACTAACTTGTCACAGTAGTACTTCCTCACCTTATAAATGTGAATGATAATACTCTCTATGTTTTCTTAAAACCCAGTGTCTGGGAAACGTGATTACATTTTCAGCTTCCTATTGAAAAATAGCTTGCAAAAAATTGTATAATCTAGAATCAAGGTTAAGAAAGCAGAAGACAAATTGAGATAACTTTATATTTCCTATTTTTAAAGAAATCTGTAACTTCTGAGCCAATCTTAATTTCTTTTTCTGTGCATTTCTTGGCTGATCACAGACAGTTCCAGTTTTCTACTTCTATGCTGGCTCCCCGCAGGCAGCAATACTGATGTGTTTCTGCAAAGAATGTATCAGACTTATCTGTGTGAAGGGAAAACTCTGATTTTCAGTGAAATAGTCTGTTTCTTCAGTTCTTATTAAAGAACAAATGTATGAAATTATCAGGCCTCATCTTACTTTACAGCTTGCCCAATGATATCAGGCCATCCTCTCCCTATATTTTCCTACTACATTGGGGGATTGCCATAAGACTTTGTTGCATAGTTACTGCACTCTGATATTTTTTCATGGAGTCACTTAGCAAAAGAATGAGGAGTTCTGGGCTGAGCTCTGGGCTGGTCCTTAGAGGCTTTTTGACATCATAAATACCCTTCATGTCTTTAGTTTTAGTCTCCTTCTAAGTATTATGTTTTTGAACAAATAGAAATAAATCCAGTAATTAATGATGCTATAACTATATCACGAAAATTTAAAACAGAAGTTAACCTGCTGTAAGACAACTCCTCACTAAAGAAGAGTCTTAGTTATAACATCAGCAAAACTGGAGATCTCTCTAATTTTCCCACTATTTCATATCTGAGGTTGTCTGAATTTCTTGTATGTTGTGAAAGCTGAAACATTTCTTCTCCTAGAAAAGTACTGTCTGGCCTTTTAAAGGCTGTAAAAGTGAATGGCCTGTCATTAGAGCAGCTGTTTGTTATTGCCCTCTCTTTAACAATTAGAATTAAATGAAATTTCTCAGAGAGAGTCAGTTCAGAAGTTGTCCTGGTGTTTCTCTTGCCTTTTTTCAGCTTTCTTTTCTCTCTCAAAACATAACAGGTAGGTAACTAATAGAAGAACACAGCCTTTGTGCTATATGTGTGAGGCCATTAATTTGAGTCCCAGAGATGAATGGCTTTCCAATCCACTCTTCTTTGTTGTACTGCATCTGTGATTACCCTGGAGAATAAAAAGAATGAAAAAGTGGCTCCCTTGTCTCTCTTCTTTATTACTCCAGGCACAGAGTATCATTATCAGCGTTGGAGTTGATATAAGAGCCCTCAGGTTAGTGAAAGTACAAGTAGTGAAATGGTAGCTAAGATTCCTTTTGGGCCCACACCTCCCGCATGATATCACCTGTGTAGTTTGCTTCCATCGCTTTCTCTGTCTAGCAGTCAACCAGCATCCAACAACCTGTGGTATGTAAAAATAAATTCTTAATAACAATCAAACCTGTGCTTTCTATAATAATAATATTATTAATAATAATAACCCAATATTTTATGTTTTCCTTGTGTAACTCAGCGTATTAACCCACTCCACCCTCCTCCTTACAACCCTTCTGTTCTACATTTGCAATAAGACATCATTCCACACCCTGACAGATTATACACCCTTCACATCTCCACCCTTCCTTTTTGCTGTCTGTTACATTATCCTCCTGTATCCCCAATTATGGGTAAGGAAAAGATGAGCTGCAACCTGGGGAATATTCTTTTAACGGATAGTCAGACTTGTCAGGAATGTTTTTGTAGCAAAATTACAGTTTTCATCATACATATCTTTCAGCCATCACACTGAGTGAGAGAAATGCACCTCTGCTGTATCCTATTTAACAACAATTTTTAAAAATGGTGTCTGTCCAAATGACTTACAATTTCTAGGTTAATGTGGGTGGAAAATAGACATAATATTCTGTACTTGCAAAATCATCACAGATTAGAATTATGGGAAGAATATCAGAAAAATTTAAGACTTTTTCAGACATGTAAGATGGGACCTGAGGTGGACAGTAGGGAAAAGGAGCTTTGCAGGTTAGAAGTATTACTGGGAGTAGTAGGAACATTGCTGATATTGAAGAGAATGCACATTGATTGCAGCTTAGGTAATCAGCTTTACAGTCATTCCTTTAACATGCTTTTTGATCAATATGGCAGTCTCTGTATCATGTAAAAGTATACATGGAATAAACACTATTCATGCAGCAACTGAACCAGTAAATTTAAGTTCTGTGTTTGCTGTTTTTGGGGTTGTTTTCATTCAGTATCAGTGCAAAAGGAAAAACGTAAAAGAGCAAGGGGTTAGATTTTTCTTTCATTGAAATAATTGTATTTTGTAGTTTTGTCTGTTGTTCACCGAAACATGGAAAACTTCTCAGATCTCTTAGAAAATTCCTGGGTATTTAAAACTTTTCTGCTTACTTTTATGCTGATGGAGATGGTAAAAGCCTTCTTTATTTTTTTTTTTTCCTCACAGCCTCAAGCACAATGTCTACCAAAATTGGAATAGGAGTCTAGAATATGATTTCACTGACACCAAACAGTATTTTGGAAGAGGAAAAAAAGTGCTCCAATTCACTGTCCTGTGATTTTGTCTTGATGGGTTAACAGAAAAGTTTCCAGGGGATAGTACAGTAATTTCACACTCGTAAGCCGCACCTGGTTATAAGCCACACTTCCGGGTAGCCAGGAAGACCACGGAATTTGTCCATAAATAAGCCACACCGGGTGATAAGCACTTTTTTTTTTTTTTTTTTTTTCTTTTTTCCAGTGAGGATCCAACTCCGGCTGGCCACACCCAAGAGCAGCTCCAAGAGGGGCCGGGCCCCAACTCCACAGCGGCAGCTCTGGCCCCGCGTCACCTCAGGCCAGCCCGGCTCACACTTTTGGGTTGGCATTTTGCTGGAATTTGTCCATGTGGAAGCCGCACCGGGTGAAAAGCCGCACTTGCGGGGTCAGCTCGAAAATTCAGTCAAAAAGGTGCGGTTTATAAGCGTGAAATTACTGTAATTTGTCTTGAGCCAAAATGCACCTTTTCCTTTGCTTTTCAGAAAGATAATCCCCCTCGATTTCTCCGTGGGATCTCAAATCATTTTTATTTACTTTTGAACTGATGTAAGAATTTTAGCTGAATTTTTAAAAGTTAGAACAGTTTATAAAGGAAAACTCCTATTTTGAAGAAAAAAAGTTTCACTCCAGAAGAGAATTAATACTGGAAATCTGTCATCATCCTTGGTTATCCACTGAATTCAATCAATTTTCCATTCCAGAACTATAACCTTGAGTGGTTTCCTATTTGTCACAGAAATTCTACCATTTCTACCTTAAATATCCAAGGGAGCATTAATCACCAACTATTAGGAAATTAGTAATTAGAACATTCAGTTGAACTAAGAAATACCTAAGTCACAACAGTCCTTATCTGAGCCTTTCCACTTCATGGGAATTGTCAGCAACAGCCTCAGTGGAAGGGAATACAAACCTGAATTATTTCTTCCATCTTTGGCTGAACAGCTTTGTTGAAAGTGCTTATTCTGCAGTCATGTCTTGGAGGCAGAGGGGAGCCAGGATTTAGAGACTAGGACCTTCCAAGAGCATTATACAATGTGTTTGCTTTTGCATGCAAATTTTTTTTTTTCTGCATACTCCTGCATCTTTTATTTTCTTTTTTAATGAACCTATCAATTAGGCAGATGAAGCAAAAATAGCATAATAAAAACAGTGAAGTTTTCAAATTCTTTAATAAGGAATATACTTCCTTAGGGACTTGGCATAAAACCTTTCTCATTTTCAGGAACAGGAAGGTTATTAACTGTTTCTTGCCTCCATGTAGCCATGTAAGCTTTTCCATGCAGAAGAGCTGGAGTAATAAAGTCACTGAATCACAGCCAGCCAAGGAAAAATATTTTAAGGTCCTGACCTGTGATGGCTCTGTTTTTGTGACTGACAGCTCCATGGTAACTGTGGCCTGCAAAATATGAGTACATGTCCTTTTCTGCTGGGTGTCTTCATAGAAGTCCATGGAGATAAAACAGAACTGAGTAGGAATGACATAGTGATCTACTGAATATTAAAACTACGTTGAAAATCAGTGGGGAAATCTGGATCTAAGTGGAGGTATTAAGAACAATTCCTCTGTGACATAATGGAGCCAGGATTTCATCTTGTAGAAGGCAGAGGAGATTATTTCCTTGCTATAAAGGTTTTATTTTAGTCTATAAATTGAACTGTAAAGACACACATTTTCCCTTTAGTTCTAAAGCAGCATCCAAGAACTAAAGATTTTTTTTTTCTTCTTACTTTTATTTTCTGTTTTTATCTTCTCAGACTTGACAATGCTGAACAAAGAAATTTAATATAAAGAAACTGGACATTTTGAAAATGACCAGAGAATATAGAAATATTAACAGTCTAAATCTGAGGTCTATTATTTTCTCCTAGTTTTTGTCAATGTACTTATTTCAAGGCCTTACAGCATTGTTATGATCATCAGGACCCAGATCTTCTGCACAACCCACACTGTTCCATTTTATACAGGATATCTTTCACTAGAAGAAAATGTTCTGTTAAAGCTATCTTGTTCTTTGGCTGAATTCCTATGTAAGTCATGTTTTCTGAGTGACTCCTTCAGACTGGGATTTAGGAATCTGCTTCAAGTAGCATCAAGCACTCATAAGTTTATTGAGATCTATAGGGGTTTTATTAGTTTTGACCACCATATTGTCATAATAATGCCACAAATAGCTGAGTGCACCAAAAATGAGCTGTAGACCATGCAAAATTATTTACTTGGCAGTGATTAGGGCCTTAATCGAGGCTCTCATACTTAGTTATTGCTCCCAAAACTTTCAGATGTGTTGCAGTAAACTGGTTTTATCTTTACGCATTTTGTTTTATACCTTCCAGAGAAAAGAAAGAGCAGGATGCAGTTCACAATTGAAAGTGTTTAAATCACTGAAGCTGAAGATACACAAGATCTCAATCTAACTTTTCTTGATTCAGAGTTCCTAGTTCCATAGCATCCATCTATTAGGTTCAATATTTACCAGTCTGAATTAAAGAAACACGTGACTAAAAAATGTCTGCTAAAATATTGATTAATGTGGCATGTGGTTTGGATAACTGAGACCTCTTAGAAGGCGTGTGTTTGTTTCAGGTCATAGAACAGAGAACATTTTCTAGTGAGAGAAAAATCTTATTCTATCTTCCCTGATAGTTGAATAAATAAATTTACTTCAGAATGTATAAATGTAAAAATAGGATACCAGAATTTGATCTCCTTTGCAGAGTATATTCATTCATAGATATGCAGCATGCTGGTCTGGCATGCAGCAAGCTAGATTCAATGTACATGTATCTGGTTGAATTTACCTGGCAAAAGGGAAGTTTCCTCAATGTCTTTTGATATTATGTTAATTCAAACATGTCTTTTAGATATTTTGTAATGTCCCAGGTTGCAGATGTAATAAATTTCTATATATAAATGTCTGCTTCTAAATGTCCAAAATAAATATTTTAAATTACAGACACTTTTGTTAAAGTTAAAATTGGTTATACACAAATTTAGTCATTGAAACATTTTTTTGTGATGAATTAGTGGGTTTTTATTATTTTTTATGATTTTCAGAAGACTGTATTTTGACAGATTATAGGAAAGTGTCAGTCTCCTCTTTCAAGTAAACAGTGGTGTGACAAGAGGAAATGGCCACAAGTTTGTACCAGGAGAGATTTGGATGAGATATTAGGAAAAAATTCTTCACAGAAAGGGTTGCAAACATTGGAGAAGGCTGCCCAGGAAAGTGTCCCCAGAGGTATTTAGAACTTGAGAAGATGTGACACTTAGGGAAGGGGTTTAGTGGTGAACTTGGCAGTGCTGGGTTAATAGTTGGACTGGATGAACCATTCCAATCTAAATGATTCTATGATTAAAACAGATATTTCTTATGTGATCAGTGAACATTTCAATTGTAGAACCTACTTGTAAAAAAAATACTAACACTGAAGGAATGTCTCTATCTTTTAGATGAACAAAGCAATGGTTTATTTCTTTGAAGCTGACCGAATATTTTTTTTTTTCTGAACATACTGAACAGGTTAAACTGTTTGTTTCCATGGTAACAAAGGTTAATGAGAAGATCTTTTAAAGTCATCACATTGAGTGCATATAGCAAGCAAAACTGAAAAAAAAACAGGAGAGAAAAATTATTCAAAATAAGTGTGAACTGAGTGACATTACAGCTTGATCCACTTTTACCAAAAACTATAATTTTGTGGAACCAATTTGAAATGAAATTCCCATTCTTTGTTTAAATTTTAATAAACACTGTGATAGATATATTTTAAGAACATACAATGCAAGTGCATTAACTGCTTGAAATATTCTTAACTTATTAATACTCAGGAATTTTATATCATTGGGCATCTCTTTTGGCCATAATATGTTAAGTATGTACTTTTTCGGGTAAGGGTTGTACACCGTCAAATGAATATTTTAGGATGTAATATCTGTTAAGTATTTCTTTTTTCAGGCTGCTCTGGAAGCTCTATGATTTACAGTATCTTATAGCTTTTCTGTAGAAAACCTTGAATCTGCAATTGGGCTTAACAGACCTTCAAAAATAAAGAAATTACAGAGATCAGAAAACATTACTTTCCTGGTCCAGTCATAACATGCTTGAGAATGTTGTTTTGATGTTTCTTGAATTCTGTGACCATTTCCCTGGGGAGCCTGTTCCAGTGCCCAACCACCCTCTGGGTGAAGAACATTTTCCTGATATCCACTCTAAACCTCCCCTGACACAACTTCAGGCCATTCCCTTGGGTCCTGTCACTGGGCACAAGAGTGAAGGGATTGGTACTTCCCCCTCAACTTCCGTTTTTAAGAATATTGAAGACCACAGTGAGGTCTCCTCCTCTCTAGGCTGTAAAAAATCAGCATTAGGGCTCCTCTTAAGGCTTCCCCTCCAGACCTCTCTCCATCCTCTTGGCCCTCCTTTGGATAACATTTTAATAGCTCAATTAATGTCTTTTTAAAATTGTGGTTTAAAAAGTTACTCTGCTAATATTTTGAATGTTTTTCATATCCTAAACGCCTGGGAAATACTAGCTAACACAGTAAATCACAGTAAGAGTGATTTTAATTGCCTGGATTGAAAAGAGTAATTTAAAATTGCATCAACTAGCTCTTGCTTTGCAATATCAATTGCTAGGCATATCTGTAACCCTGTGGTATGCATGCTAACTATATTACAGCACCAATATCACTGCATTTCAGTTTAAAATGCAAAAAAATGGGTGATGTTTTCATATAAACCTCTGTGAGGTGCAGAATCATTGTCACTGAGGTATTAAAATAGCAAGTTAATAGATATGCTATTTCCTTTTCTGAGTAGATGCTTCCTGGTGAAACAGAAGTTTTGTTACACCCTGCATTATAATTCTTGTCATGATCCTTTCTGACTCCATAAATAATCTCTTTTTGTGCTCTTGCTCATGCTAGGACGTGAGCAGTTCAAACTCTCCTGTGCAGTCACACAGAACCCAAAACTTTCTAGAGCAGGGAGCTGTGGACATACCTGATGCCTATGGCAGCTGTCCCTGTAGAGATGCTGTCTGGGGAGACACAAGCTCCATGAGGAGAGGCAGGCTGGGTCCAGCTGGCTCCAGCAGACCCATCTCAGGACATAATGGGTTCCAGTGTGGGGTGCCTCTGTGAAAACATATTTAAGAAAGGGGAAAAAAGCTGGAAGAGCAGAGGAGTGAGGGGGGAAAAGTGAGAATGGGCAATGTGAGCACCAAGGAAGAGCAGGACAAGGGGGAGGAGATGCTCCAGGTGCTGGATCAGGTGCTGCCTGGCAGCCCACAGAGAAGCCACAGTAAAGCAGAAATTCATGCTGCAGCCATTGTTAAGGACACATGCTGGAACAGTTCCTGGTGGACTACAGGAGCATGGGAAGGACCTGCAAAGTCATGGCTACTTAGTGACCATAACTCCCATTCCTCACCCTCTGCACCATGTGGGGTTGGGAATGTTAGGGCAGTCAGGAGTGAAGTTGAAGCTTGGAAAGGAGAAGATGTAGTTTAATTTTTGCCTCAATTTCTTACTACCAAAATCTATTTTAATTGTCAATGTATTAAACCAATTTTCTCTAAACCAAGTCCATTTTGCCCATGACAGTAACCAACCATTCAGCAACCTCCCTGGCTTTATCTCAAGCAACAAAACCATTTTTTCATCCACTGTTCTCACTGTCCCATTGAGGAGAAGCAGAGAGTGAACACTGTGGTGGGACTGTGGCCCTTAGCCAAAGTGAACCCACCACAACCATGCAGCTCCTTGCTTCTAAACCTCATTCATGACTACTGAGGCCAGGCTGTGGGCCTTGAAATAGTAAAAGAAATTTTATACTGTGCAGCTCTTTTAACACCCTCACTGGGTGTCACCAGTCCCCGGTGACACAGCCCCTGCCCATGCTCTGCTGTAACAGAGCTATCATCATAAAAGGGTGAGAGTGGTGCCAGCCCAGCCTTCTGCTTCCCAATAAAAGATTCTGTTGCTGTTCAGATTTGCTGGAATGCAGAGGAGCAAATGATAACTCACACATGTGAGGACAGTGACCAACATGGACAGCCTGCTGTCACTCCTGTCTGTGTGGGGGCAGCTGGACACCCAGGGCTGTGGCCACATCTCAGACCCTCATCACCCCCATCCCACCCCACCTCCCCTGGGCTCCACTGTCAGGGCTGGGCAGAGGGAGGTGGAGCCCAGCATGAGGGTGCAGACAAATAAATGTGGTGTTTGAACACTGGGGAGCTGTTCAAGTGTTTGACATACTGACCCAGTGCCTCTCCGGCTGTCTGAAATCCCAGTATCCTCTGATCCTGATATTCTCTAATTCCCTTCCGTGTAGTTTGTAAAAGGATACATGAATGCTTGCTCAGAATATTAATTAATGTACATTATGCTGGAGAAATTGTTTTTGGGCTTTTATTGAGGATTAAGTATACTTTTAAAAAGTAGTCCAATACTCCTAAATGAGAAATTAAGAAAATCCCAATTGCAACTATGTGAAATTCACATGGTAATCCACTTCAAATAGGAATCTGCAAGCAGAATGCATTCAAACTTTCCTAATTATTTGTTGTTTTTTAATGTGGCTTGATCTTGGAATTCTTGGATGAAAAAGCATTCTAAAATATTCTTATTAAACGTTTCATGAGAATTTTTACTCTTATTCTGTAACACTATAAAAATCTCTGAGTGGTGCAATACACATGCATAATGTTTTTAATCTGTTTTAGAAATAAAGATTAATTATGCAAGTTCACAACTACCATTCACATTGTTTTGTTACAGATGTTTAAGACTGAGGAATCGTGACCAATGCAACACATTACAGTCACTAGTTCTGGTTCCTTGACTCTGTGTTTTTACAAATCTGCTGGCTCACACTATGACTGTCTGCCTTATAACCTGATTTCAGCTGCATTATTTGTATTATGGGAAGGGAAGTTCTATATCACTGAGACTCATCTCACCCATCTCATGAAAAGGAAACACTGGTGGTGTCTCAGTCACACGATTTCAATGTAACTTTAAACTCCTTACATAGCAAACAAAATACATTAGTGTTCTGGGTGAATTTTGGAAGAACTCCAAGGTTTTCTATTGCATTTTGTGGGGTGTTAACTGCTGGCTAAAATGTTTGCTCATCCTTAATACAACAACTGCAAAAAGACCTCAACAATTCAGCTTATTCTATTATTCTACTGAAGGCAATATTATAGCTCAGCTTTTACTAGTATTATTTATAGGAAAATTTAATATGGAAAAAGAATAATAAATATTTCTGAAATAATTTAAATTAAGAGTTTGCATCTGAGGTGTGTTTCCCTCATTGTATTTGAAATAGAGAAGAGGTATAGAACACTTCAGATTTTCTCTTTCTAGACTGTCACTGAAGTTTAAATTAAGATGGCATCAGTAGGCCATCTGTCATGGCTTCTTATGTATAGCATGACACCCCTTTGTATTTTATTTAATTAAGCATAATAAATTATGATTTATTTATGTCTTGTCTTTTAGTAAGTGTTTTGGTCTCTTTGGAATAGACCTTTTATTTCAATTACTCTGCTACAGACCAAAATATCTATCTGAGAAGCAGTTTAATCAATTTACCTAAAACTGATGGATACCCTCTTGCATTATTATGTTGCTTTTTAGTCTCCAGATAGTCTCTACTACTATTCCATGCTCCATCTGAAATTCAGATAAATAACTAACCGCATTTTTCCATCTTTTAGGAAAATTATATTCACACACTGAACTTATCCTGTTACTTTCATCTAGACAGCAGACGGAAATAAAGCTTGTTCTGCTCATTGGTCATTGCAGAAGTATTCATTTTAACACTGATATAAAGAATTCCAGCCTTTACCCAAAGAGACCATTTTATTTCTTGAGACTACATCATAATCGTTCAATATTACTGATACAAATAGTACAGATAGAAAGAACACCTGTACTGCTAGTAACATCTAGGATTGCATATTTCCCTTTTCTAGCAATCCTAGAATGTAGGAAAGCATCTTACCTACAGAGTTGTTCCTGGGGAGGAGGAAAAAATAACTGATGTTCATGAATACTTGCTAGTCATATATCTATTAATCAGCATGGGATAACAACTAAATCGAAAGTCGTGATTTTAGGTTTGCATTAATTCATTAATTCTGGTTTTTACTGAACTATAGCTTGATGAGTGCACTGATTATTTATGCCCATATTCATTAGTATTCTTTGTTGTGCAGTGTGAGAAGCAGGCAACTGAATTATAATATAATACATACAACATATCTATACCCACATTTTCGTTGCTTAAAATAGTTTGCCCCAGATATAGTGCTCAAATCTTATCAGCAGAGTTACTTTAACTTCTGTAATATAAACACATAACACAAAAATTTCTTATTGTGCTGTCTGAAAATAGTGAAAATAATATTTGTCCCAGAAAAGAGATTTCTGCAAAGAAGAAATATACTCAACTCAATATATTCAAGTGTGGCCTGAGTTGCTCAGCCTGGAGAAGAGAAAACTCTGGGGAATCCCTAGGTGGCCTTTCAGTATTTAAAGGCAGCTATAAGAAAGATCATAGAACCATAAAATAGTTAACGTTGGAAGAGATCTCGACCATTATTTAATTCCAATCCACCTGCTATAGACAGGACCACTTTCCACTAGACCAGAGTCCCATTCACCCTGGGCTTGAGCACCTCCAGTGATGGGGAGTCCACAGCTTCTCAGGGCAGCCTGTTCCAGAGACTCAACACCTTCATAGTAAACAATTTATCCTTAGGATCTAATTGAAATCTACTCTCCTTCAGCTTATGGCCATTCTCTTTTGTCCTATCCCTACATACCCTTGTGAAAATTTTCTGGAAGGCTGCTGAAAGGTGTCCCCAGAGCCTTCTCTTTTCCAGGCTAAAGAGCTGCAGCTCTGTCATGGGATAGGGGCTGCAGACCTGTGAACAACCTAATGACCCTCATCTGGAGTCATTCCAACATGTCCGTGTCTCTCTTGTGCTAAGCCTGTTTTGATAGGACCGGAGTAGGCGCCTGAAACCATGACAGGGTCCATTTAGATTAGAAATAAGGAAAAAGATTTTATGATGATGGTGGTCAAACACTAGCAGAGCATGCCTAGAGAGGTGGCAGATGCCCCATTCCTAGAAACACTCAAACTCAGGTTGGATTGGGCTCTACCAAACCTGACCTAGTCAAAAATGTGGGATGTTGGACTAGATGAGCTTTATACATTTTCTGAACCCAAACTAGTCTACTGTTCTGTCCTTATTGTAAATATGCAGAACAGCAATCTGCCTATCTTTACACAGTCCTGCAAAAAGGGATAAAAAGCATGCAAGTGATGAAAAATAGAAACTCCTCATTGCTCTCGTTTTGATTTGTTATTTTTACAAATTGTTGGACTAATTATTTTAACATATTTTCGCCAACATATGCATGTTTGAAAATAAAGTTATTTTCAAAATTCACATTTGAATCGTGGCATAAGACACACAAAAAAAGGAGAGAAAGAAAAAGGAAATTCATTTAACAAGTGTATAGTCATTAAAATGAAAGGATGAGTTGCATAACTCATAACTCAATGTTTTCATGTGGTCTTTTCACAGTATGATAATAGTAAATGGAGAAACACAAATGAAAGAAAATTTAAGAACACAGAAATTTGTGTCTCGGAAAAAGCTTATATCACCTATGCTTCCCATTTTTCTCATCCTTTTTGATACCCCAGACCTTCTTTGTATCAAGACCTTCAGTCTTTTTTTTCCTGTCCAGCCAAACTTCTCGTAATTATTAGCAGTTAGGCAAAGGTCACAGTCCCCAGACTGTGAACCCGTGACATCTTACTGAAGTTGAGTGGACTTAGTACTTAAATTTTTTAAATCATTTTGATGTATAAATTCCCAAAGTCCAAAATGGCTAAGTGAGTTCTTTAGATGCATCTTGCCCTCTCAAAGGTGGTATTAGTAGGGCTGTCGTAGCGGGAATACAACTTTAGATCTTACAGATACATGAGGTGATCATAAAGCACTCAACATGTCATGCTGTCCTCAGGTTTCCTTGGAGGACTTTTATATTGTGAACATATGAAACAAAAAAAAAAACAGCAAAAAAGCACTGCTCTCATGTTTTGCTGTAACTACTAGGTCAACATAACTAATTATTTCATACCGAAATACACAGTCTAGTACAGTAATTTCATGCATATAAGGCGCACCATTTTGACTGAAGTTTTGATCCAAACCCGGGAGTGCGCCTTATACGCCGGTGAGCCTTATATGTGGGCAATGTTAGGAAGTGCGAGCCAGGCCGGCCCGAGGCGAGGCGGGGCTGCTGGGAGCCGGTCTGGCCTGAGGCAGGGCTGCCCAGAGCTGGATCCTCATTGCAAAACAAAAAAAAGCGCCTTATACGCTGGTGTGGACAAAGTACAGGGACTTAGCCGCTACCCAGAAGTATGCCTTACACTACGGTGTGCCTTATAGGTGTGAAATTACTGTACTCTAAACTTTGTGAGCATTCTGAAACTAAGTGATTCAGGAGCTTTAAGTAAGCCTAAGTGGATTAAAATTCCACAGTTTTCTGTAACATAGTGAGCATTTTAATTTTTCCAACTTATAAGGTCAGGAATGCTGTATTTGCATCCTTTTACTTTCCTGAATGTTACACTTCACTCTGCACATTATGAATTTATTGGAGTTATATATATTCTGTGGATCTATCCAGCATTTCTTTTCCAGAAATGTAAATTAATATGAAGATATAGATAAGTGCCAAAATTAAAAAAGACAGTGATGGAAAATAAATTACCATAGCTTGATATGTGTTACTTGATATTAACCACTGGTTGCTGCCATAAAACTTGTTATTTTTCTTAGCAACTCTAGGTCTTTGTGATGTGAGCTGCTGAAAGCAGAAAGATTTTTGTTTGCCTTACTCTCTACAAGTGGGGTTAGTTCTGCTACATGTCACAGCTCTATTGAGCTGTTTGTTAGAATTAAGGCAACAATATGTCCGATCAGAAAGCTGTACATTCTAATGTACATCTGTAGAGTAAATCATATTACTTTATTATGTTACCTTTATTATGTTACCTTAGTAATTTTTTTGCTATTCTTTTTTTTGTTAGCTATTACTTTCTAAGCATACTATCAGAAGTGAAGGGTTTTGAATCTCTCAGTAAGAAAGATAATTTTACATAATCAGATATAACATTTAAAAACCAGTAGTGCATTACCATTTGTTGAAAATTCCAAAGCTATAGCTTTTTCCACAGAAAGCTTTGATCATGTGGTGGTGTTTTTATGAGTCAGACAGTGTGATTTCCCTGATGATTCTAAGAAGAAGAAAGTATCTTTGAATTGTGAAGCCTATGGAAGTCTCCCACATACAGAAACATATTTTAAAATGTTTTGCAATTTACAGATTATTTGGGCCCTTAATTAACATTCTGAAAGTCAGTGTGCACTGGAAAAAAACATAACCGAAACAGCCCCATGACCTACAGGACTTTCTTGCTTCTTTCTCTTTCTGAATAAGGAAAAATACATAAGTGAAAATGAATGAAGCCAAAGCAATGAATAAAGCAAAATGAATAATGCTAAATGAAATTTGGAATAATGTTCTATATGCATTGTATCTGTTCATTTAGAGAGACTCCTTTTGTCTAGTTTTATGACTTGTGTCTGTAACACTCAATGAGACCAAATTCTTCATTTTTTTTCTAAACACAATTTCTATAATGCTAGGAAATACTATCCCATTTTATATAGAAATCATTAGAGAATAGGAACATTACATGGCATAACAAGGCAACGTAACACACCACAGATGAACCAGATCTGGAACACTTCCACTGGTGAGACCACTGTCTTGCCCCTTTGTAAAAGTCTTCTCTTGCTTCTTTTTCCATGCAGGCTCTTGTGCACAGTTATCTATCACACATAAATGTGTGAATGGCTGTAAAGCCACACCTGTGAATCTGAGAGTTCAGGTTTTTTGGGTGGGAGTAGCCTGCTGCAGTCACCTTATCCATTTGCTGCATCTGACCTGGCTCATATTTTATACAAATTGCAAGTGATGTAGGAGGGCTGCAGGAACATATGGTTAATTATTTTTTGCCAGGCATCCTTTATCTTTTCTCATAGAGTCATTCTTCACCTACAGAGGGAACAGAAGGACTCTTATTACTGTGTTTTGTCATATGTGGCATTCATCAGTTCTGCATTTTACTTTCTACCCATTCTTAAAAATTCTGTATGAATTCCCTTTTTACTTATTTGAATTGCAGAACCTGCACTTTTATGGCTGAAAGAAATTCAGAGGTGATACCATCTTTATATATGCCCAGCAAAACAGCACTTAATCTGCCTCTGCAACTAGATGTGATTCATTAGACCTATCTAATGCATGGCACAGCTTCCCAAGTGGCATAGACATGACTAATACAAGTAAGTGGGATTAGGAAGAAGTGGCCAGAAATTCTTCAAATTGGAATTTGAACTCCTTATAGTCTGGGATGAAAACTATTGTCAGATTCTTCCTTATTAATACTCCTTGCTTAATTTCTTTTATTTGTTTTTTTCTTCACTGATAAAATTTATGTACATTAGTTCTACACACTGCTAAAGACCTATGATTCTATTAACTATATCATGCACCCATGTGGACAAGACACAAATTTCCACTAAAACATTGGAACCTTGTGTTCAGTCCTCCCAGACAACCTCATAATATATTTATATTTGGTGGATATTTCTCCTTGGAGAATCTGTGCCATCCCCTTTCTTTTTTCACCCAGCTATTTGTAAATTTTCACACTGGAATGCAGTCAACCAATGCAGACTACATTTACTAGCTTACTTAGCATACATATGCTGTTGGAAATTTTTCATTATTATAATTTATTACAGAAATGGCTTACGGAAAAAACCCCCAAAGCACAACCTTTAAATTACTTAATATCAGCTTGTCAGTTTGGAATATTTTGACATATTTTGTGTTAATTGTATTAAAAAAGAAAATTATACTGAATTTTCCCATCAACCTCTACAAAATATATGAAATATTTATAAATATAAAATAACCTTTTAAGGTTATTTTAACCTTGTGAACCTTTATAAAATATGCTATTTGGATACCTCTTCTTTCAAAGAAGGGCGAGAGGAATACAACTATTCAAGATAGTTTCTAGGATATATATATAGTCAGGCAGCCATAAAGCTCTAATGTTTTAGAGCAGTGTAGCAAAAATTTAATTTTTCACTGAATTTAACAGAAAATGAAACCAAGTGAAGTCAGCTAATTAATACAACTGAATTTTTCTACATTTTCTATTTGGAAATGCCAAAATATGTAATTTCAATTTTTTCTAAACTTCCATCCCTTCTGAATCAATTAATCTAGAATTTTTAATGGAAATTTATTAAAGGGAAAAAAAGGTCAATTAATATTATATCATTAAAAATCTTGAATCATTAATAAATTGTTCAGGATTAATTTTTCTCCTTTTTACCACTGTTATGTCTGAGTCTCTTTAAAAATTTCATATTAAAACCCAAAGATATTTCTCTTCTAACTCTCTACTGATATCATAACCATATAAAGACACCATCAACTGTTTTTCAGTTCTTACACTGACTGAGGCAGGAGTCCTCTGTGGTTGATAGTTCAGTCATTTAGAAATGGGGAAAACAATAGCTTTGGAGTTCATCCTGATTCAGGTAATTCTGACTTTTGTATTAAGAAATAGCAGAGAACTACTCCAGCTGAGTTCTACTCTCTCTACCTCATTCACCATGAAAGTTTGAGATAGGGTGTAGTGATAATAACTTTGCCGAAGTTACCTCTTGAGTCCAGATGCTGCCAAGTTCTTCCAGTCTTTCCTGAATATTGGCAAACCTTGGAAGTGTTTGGCAGGGACATGAAACAACTCTGAAATTGCAGAATGACTGCAAAGCAGAGATGGAGGAGGTATCTGTGCATCATAATACAGATGCCATATGACACTTTTCGGAGTTTTATTATACCTATTATACTGCTTCTCTCTTTTTTTGTGATGTCAGGAACATTTTTTTTTACAATTCCTGGTCTTAAATGTTTCATACAAACTCAAATTTAAAGTATCTTCTTAGATGGATTGCTGCTCTTTAATTGAAATATTACATCTTCCTAGGAGATTATTCCAAAATTATGGAATCAACTAAATGAAATCCTTTCTCCTGCAGCTTTTGGCCTCTTTGAGGGCTTCTTTGTTTAAGAGGCCAATTTAATGGATAAGACTTTTTGTAAGAGACTATCCAAAGAGAAAAAAAAAAAATAAATAAATTCACCACTCACGTAGTATAAAAATGCCGAGACTTTAAGGTTACTTTTCAATCTTAGGAAAAGGTCTCTTTACTTGGGAATTATTGAATATTGAATTGGCTTAAGTGTGATACTTTCTAATAGGATTGTTCAGACTTCTCATTTCACTCACAAACAACTCCCAGGACTTGCAATACTTCTGCCAATTACTTATTTGGTCTTAGCTTCTGGTGGATGCCAGTCATGACCCTTGACCAGCCTCCACCTAATTTCAGTCTCTTCATTCACAGTCTTTTCTGAATTTTGTGTATCCTGACCCAACCAGTAAAATTTTGTCTTTGTTGTCAAAAATTTATTGAGCTTTGAAGAACAAATGCTGGAAGAATGGAAAAAAAGGTTTCTTACTCTCATGCAGGCAGACTCAGCACTGCTGACTTTTTAAGCTTACCTGGGCCTAAGGCTGTAATAATAAAATATGAACTGAAATGTCAGTTAGCATAAGTGAAAATCATATTTTTGACAGGAAAAGATGCATCTGCTCTACATACTGCCAGTCCCAAGCGTCTGTGAACTATAATTTTGCAAACAAAAAGTTAATTCATTTGACTCAACATAGGCAAAACGATTATAAATGTGAGGTTGAATATCTGTTTTGACTTACCCCTTTTATAAAAGCTTAGCTTCTCTCAGGCACCCATTGTGGAATGTTTCCATCCAAAGTTTTGACTAAATAGTGGATTACTAAACAGGTAATCTAAGAACGGCATGGTCAGCAATGACTGGTGCTAGGAGGTCCTGTACACTAAATATGATGCCTTCCTTTCACTATAAAATGCTTAAGGAATTTCTCTCCTTTTTTTCTCATAGGGCTTTGTAATGAAATTTAAATCAACATTGAAAATGGTTATTGCTATAGTTTGCCAGAAAGAAGTTTGATCATCAGTAACTCCAGTAAAAAAATGATTCCGTACATTTATCTGCATTTGACCACCAATACGTTTGGCAATATATTAAACAGAAAAACTGTTCTTGAGTCTGAGTGTGAAGACAATTCTTTTAACGGAGCCAACTTTTTGTTTGTTTAATAAGGTTCTAAATTGTAATTTGTATACATTAGAAAACAATACACTGTCCACTGACTTTATTAGGTTAGGATTTTAGGGTAAGATACATGGTGGAAAAAACTGGTTTTCTAAGGACTTTTGACTCTGGAAATAGAACCAACTAATAGGGAAAACAACTCAATGATCCCAATTGTTGTACCTTAATGGTGTAATTGAATATTCCACGATGTATTTTACAAGCTTATATTTTCCTGAACTTTGCTAAAGCACCTGAGCAGGAGACAAAGAACTGCAAAATTAGACATAGAGTTGGATAAACTCCATCAATGCTGCTGAATACCATACGTGTGTGAGGGCATTGGGTAAAACCTTTGGGCTGAGGCGTGGAGGCAAGTGAGAAACTGTGTGAGGCTTAGGTGGAGCCAGGGCAAACCCACCAGCAGAATGTTAAACTTTTATGAAATAACTATCTGCACACACTGGTAGATACATCTTTGGTCCCTGCCTCCCAAGACTCCTATTGCTACAAAATTGCATAGCCTAAAGAGAGGATTTAGAAATTACCTCTAATTTTTTTTTCTCAACAAGTAATACTTTGGGCATAACCTAAGTGTTTTGATAATGATAGGAAACAGAAAGAAATACAAGTTCCAAAATGACAAATTCTACCTGCCTCTCTGCATAGCTGCCCTGTGTTTTTATGTGCCAAACAACCTGTCATTTGAATAGTGTGCTATGAGTTTAATCATAACAGAAGATGTGTTTTGTTCTTACCCCTGCCACATGTACAATCTCTGTATTCCAATAGGTCACAAAACAAAATTGCTTTTTTCCATCTGTGGATTATTCAACCTTTCACACACCTGACATTTCTTGTCCTTTTCTCCCCTCCATTCTTATCACATACCTATGAATAGCACATCCTTAAAGAAGTAGAAAGGACAAAAAATGAAGGGCAGAATACACTAGGTTTAGTAGAAAAGTAAATTTTTTGAAGGTGTCTTGCAATTGTGAATTGCAATATTTTTAAATGCTTGACTTAAAATTTTTAAAAAATAGTGTTCTTTTACTTTTAGAATAAACTTTCAGTTTTTAAAGCACTGCATATCACCCTGTCTCTGTAATAAAATTGTCTTGTATCCTTTAAAACACATGTAATATTTGTGTGTTCAAATAACTGATTTTCCTTGCCTGTCCATTCATTTTAGCTCTTCTAATCAACCCTTAAGTCTCCTGCCTGTTTGTGGGTTGTGTTCTGCTTTCTTCTCCCTTAGGGTGATATATAGTTCTAGCAAGACAAAGGTCAAATTGTGATCAGGAGAAGGATAATAACTTCACATATCAATGTACATTTCTTCTCTCTTGACAAATGATCACCATTCCTCCTGAAAATTCCCTGCACCACATGGTCCCCTTTGACCTTTTGGTCAATAAATAATGCATTCTCTCTAAGGTAATGGAACTACCTTATTTGGCTGCAAAATCCCATGTATCAGAAAGTGAGGTACATAGGACAGTGAAATGTTACATTGTAGAAAGACTCCAGCTTTACTTAGATTTTGGATGAAGACAGATTCTTTTGCATTCTGACCTTTTTTTTCCTCACTACCCAATAAATGAATCTAAACTGAAGTAAAATACCCAACATTTCAGAGACCAAATAAGTGTTTTTTTTCTTTTTAGGGATAATTGGAAAACTGTTTAAAACAAAAACGGTTTCAAATCTACCATATTTTAGTGACCATAAGTCACCACCAGATTATAAATTGCAGTATCAGTTAACGGTAAACTTTCAAACTATTTTTGTATATAAGGTGCACTGGATTATAAGGCGCACTTTTTTTTTGCAATGTTGATCGGCGCGCAACTTTCGCAACTTTTACCGAAAAATCAGAAGGGATGGACCCAGGGGATCTTGTGCGTGCCTGCTCACGGTCATTTGATTGTGAGCTTCATGTTTGTTGCTGCGCAATGTGAAACAGAAATTGTTTTGAGATCCCTTAAATACTCAAGATTCATATATAAGGCGCACTTATAAGGTGCACTTCCGGTTTTTGGTCAAATAGTCCTTATAGTCCAAAAAATACGGTAAACATATTTAGGAGTGGAGAGCTAGGGGAAGGGGAGGTATCTGTTTTATTACTGCAAAATTACTTGGGAGCTGTACACTGATGATTTATTGTGTTAATCAATAGCAATTTGTAATCTGCTCATCTCACACACACAACCCACCTCCTAAAATGGAGTTCACCATTAGACCTGATTTACAAGTTCACAACAATACTGACAAGACCTACTCATATGCAACATCCCATGTACAGGATCTAACATTCCATGGGGTTTAGGACCCATTTCTAGGTATGAGGAAAGACTACAGGAGACTGTGGAGGTTGTAGAACAGTTAAGCTTTGTAATAACAAAAACATTCTACACTTTAAATTCAGATGTGAGATGAATCAGGGAGCTAAGTGACACTGTAGGATTTCTGCCTGTTTTCAAAGAATTTGTTCCACCAAATAAATGATCTTTTCCATTTTTTTGAAGAACAGGATCAAGACCAAAATAAATAAACTGTAAAGGCTGAGCTCTTGCATAGTAGTCCTTTGAGTTATTTTAGTATTTTTTTCCTGAGAAATGGAACCTAAATTTTCATATCCTAGGATGTATTTCAATGTTTTAAAAAGAGATCCTTGATCAAATGTATACTCGTTGTTTTTTTTTCCTTACTTGCAGATTAATAAAGTTTTTGGTTTTTTTTTTTTCTGGCATGAATATATTATATTTCCTACAGCATGGTACTGAGTAGTTTGGGAACACATAAATCATACTGAAACAGACTGTGATACAATCAAACAGTATTGTTTCAGGATAGACTGTTGGGTTATAACCTAGCATTCCCTTGTGAAAAAGTACCATTTTTCTTTGCTTTCTAGGCTTTTTATTCCTTCCTTTTATTTTTTCTCCCCATTTTTTTACTTTTATTTTTTTTTCCATAAGAAAAAATGTACCTGAAAGTGCTAAAGCTACAAGGAAATTGCCCTGAAACTGAAAACCTTCAGGAAATTGAATGGACATACTACACACAACATCTAAAATATTATGTCTTGGTTCTGTTTCTTGGGATTTAGTGCTGGAAATTTTTATTATACCCAGCCACAGATACATTTCTCTGAACAGAATTTTGACCAGCTTTGAAGACAATAAACCCATTAGACACATCAGGAGGAGCTCTCATGCTAGGCAAGAGGTCAGTTTCTCTACCCAGAGTGCCTGTTGTTGAAAAACATCTTCTAAAGAAAATCATTACAAAGGTCTTCTCTGTGATGCCTGTGAAAGGAATATCTATAAATATCTCAGTGATATACTGTTAAGAAGTGGTACTGGAAGAGAGATATTTTCACAGTTATTTCAGGGCAAAATCTTTCCTCTGACAAAGCTCCCAAGGCTCTGATTAATAATAATGTTAATGAAGGAAATAAGATTTTTGAAAACAATTCAAAATATATATTTTAGATTCTGAAACTAGCCACTTTTGTCGTGAAATTTTTCTTTGCTGCACAATCCTTCAGTTGATGCCCTGCCAAATTTCTGTAGAGATACAAAGACTTAAAACAAGCCTATAGTTCAAGTAGTCAACTTTTTTCCTACTGTGGATCAGTTGAATATTTCTGCAAAAAAACTTAGAGGTCAGACACAGTCAGGTCCTCATGGCTGTCCAGCTTTTAGTAGTTTCTGGGTCATAATCCTTTCCAGATGGAATGCATTTCACCACTTCTTTACAGTTGGTCATAAAAGCTTTGGCTTTATACCACATGCCTCTGCTTTTGCAATCTGCTTGCCCTCGTTACTGTACATGCGTGTGCAAAGCTCCTCTTGTAACAATCACCAGATCTTCCTTCTCTGAATGTTATAGAAAAGTTTACATACAGAGATCGATTTATTTAGTCACTATGAAAATCACATTTTATCCATATCTGAAACAAATCAGAAAAGTTCACAGGTATTCTGTGCTAGTTCTCAAGAGTGCCCTTCTGAGGAGAAGTAACTCCCCAGGATTAACATGTACACATTACCCATGTCTTTCCCAAGTGACTCCTTGTAAAAAAAGGAGTCTTCATCTTCTTTGTAGCCATCTTTTAAATACTGGAACATGGTGACAAAGCTTTCCCTAACCTTCTTTTCTCAAGAGGGATCACATCCTGTTCTCTCAGCTTTTTCTCATGCAGGCTTCCCAGTCTCTATTTCCAGTCTCAGCCCTAATAGTTTCAGAGATATTCTTCTTCAGTGCATGCACAGAAATGAGTGTTTTTTCAGTTTGGCAAGAGCAATTTTAAGGGTAAAGTTAAACCTTTTAAGCTCTATTAAGAATCCAGAAAATCAGATCCTTGATGGCCCTTCTCTGGACCCTCTCCAGCCTGTCTACATCTCTCTTGTATAGCAGCGACCAAAACTGAACACAGCATTTCAGGTGTCACCTGCCAAGGGCCAAGTACAGCATGAAAATTTCTTCAAAATTTGAAGCTGAGATGTCATTTTTTCAGGATGAAAATAAGATTTTATAAAACACTTCAAAACATGTATTCCAAATTCTGAAAGTAGTAATTCGTGAAATGTTTTTCCTCCAGTAAGTGCTCACAGCACATCCACATTTACTAAATTATTTTCACAATTGTAAATATAGAAAGAGGATAAGGCTATGCAAAAAGAAGGAAAGTACTTCTGAATATAGGGAAAACATATAGGTAAACAGAGAAAATTGAATTTACCACCACAGATGGGCAGGGAAAAAGACACAAGATCCTGGCCTTGTGCCTTAATGATGCATTATCCCACAGTAATGAGGGCATTAATAAAAGAAGAATGGTACCATGAAGCCAATTCCCTGTCTTTAAAAAAATGTATTTTTGCAAGTTTTAAGGACATCTAAGCAGGGCCCTGGGGTTTCAGGCCCATATATCTTTCATTTTTTCTCTTTTAAAATGAGGCAGACCTTTTCTCAAAAGTTATTTGCACTCAAGAATGATGACAAAACAGATGATTATGTTTGTTTAAATGTTGTCAGACTGACAAGAACAAAGCCTGTTTGAAAAATGCAAGTCCTTTTTTCCCTCACCACATGAACAGTTTGAGCGAAAGAATCTGGCACTGGAAAGAATGTGCCAAGACCCACTCACAGAAGCTATTATTTATATACTACAATATGCTCATATCATCAAGACCTTGCTCTCTGAAATATATACCTCAGCTTGAAAACTGTCAGTGTCTACAAGAAATGAGATGTTAAAAAAAATAATAAAGTGATACCTACTGTTCAAGCATTGCTGCTTCATTATTATATCTTCACTGAGGAGAATTACTAATTTATACCCAGGAAATATTTAGCATCTTCCAGACATACTTTTACTGTAATCATAGGAGGAGTAAAGTTTTGTTCACATGTGCTCTGAATCCAATTCAAAGTAAATGACAGTGTCTACTGGTATCTTCAAACAATGGGCAGCTGTCACTATTCAATTTATATTATTAGGACAGGAAGATGTTTAAATAATTATGACATTAAACCTATGACATTTTCTTGATATGATTGTTCTTATTTTTACCATTGTCTTTTCTATAATTCATTTAGATTGTGTTCCAAAGGTGCAACAGTAAACCACAAAACACAACACATGATGAAAATTTAAAGTAATCCAAGTTCATTTTCAATCTAAAGATACAGTAGCTTTGTATTGAATTGCTTTTCTCAAAGGTTAAAAAGAAAATATTTAGAAAAAACCCTGGCCAATTAGTGAGAAAATAAACTTCTACCGACACATGCACCTACACCTCTATCAATCCATACAACTTTTTTTAATTAAAATGGGATTTTTTCTAAGTCTTTTTAAGTAGAGCTCCACTGGCAAGTACAGTCATTTGTCAACGCCAACAGCTGTTCTGGTGCTGTCTTCTGTTAGGTATATAGATTAATACATGCATTTATTTATTCATTTATTTATTAATAAAAACATAAAAATTGATATAGTAAAATGCAATTATGGTAGAATGTCATTCCTTAGAGGGAGTCCCAGAATTACCTTGGAAAAGGCTGCAGATTTCAGGAATGGAGAGGGAGAGCAGTACATCACAAGATGGATGAAAGGGTAAGTCAGGAGCCAGAGCCTCAGCTGTGGCTAATTACTGAGGTGTCGTCGATTTCTGTAACCCTCCAGCCCTTCTACAGAGATATCTTTCATCTCAATAATCAAGCAAGGCACGACAAGAACACAACCCCTTGAGAATGGAGTCCAAGAAGGCTCGAAAAGGAGTGAACTACAACTTTTGAATTCCACAACCCTCCCCCACAGCTTCAGGACCAAAGTGAGGACCAAGACAGCTTCATGGCAGGGTGGAGATGTCACATTTATTTTTTATTTGGAATCTAAACTGAGACAGTAGTAGAGATAGGTTTTTTAATGAGTTGTTTTCAGTGGTATTGTCATCTTTGAGAATGACAGAATTTGACACCTCTCCAGCCCAAACCTAAATCGGTAGTTTTGAACTAAAAGAGGCGCTTTGTATGCCTCCCTCTACACACATTTCATGACTATTTTATTCTTTGAAAGTAGAACTATTTAAAGAATGTCACCCTTACACTGCATGGAATAGTTTGTAAATAATGATCAGTTTAAACAAATGTTGCAACAGACACTTACATTAGTTTTTGTAGATTTTACTCCAGTTAAGAAAAAGCATTCCATCAACACCCTTCACACTTCACAGTTGGATGAAGAAGAGTTAAATATTCTCTGAAGGTGCAGTCGAAAAATACTCCAAGGGAAGAGAAAGCCAACTGACGGATCAAACCAAGAAAGGCAGCAGCTACACAGTGGAATGCTGTGATCTCTCTATTTCCAGAGGGTTCAAAGCAACAGAACCAACTCAGCTGGATAGGAATTGGCCTTGTTCTGTCCTACCTGCATAACAGGAGACCCCTCATCTTCACATATTTATGTTTGGAAGCACAGACGGGTTCTTCAAGGTCAAAAAATATCCTTGATGTCCTAGTAGCCACCTAGCAGCTTTCTCTTCCTTTTGCTTTTGCCTTTCTTTCACCAAATGAACTTCCCCTATCTTGACCACTCCCTCACCCTGGAATCTATAGAATTTGCTATTTTCTGATCATTATTTGAATGAAATTAAAGTTTTGTCACTATAACAAAGTGAGACAAAACCAAGCTATTAACATTATATAAGAGAAGAAGAGCCTTTAACATCCAACAAAGGAAAAAAAAAAGAAAGAAAACATTTGAACTTTTACTAGTATTGCTCTTTGTTGTAGGCTATGGCACTGTTTTCTTTTTATTTTTAAAGAAAAGGCTATCAACCTGCTTACTCCAGTGACTGGACCAGACCTGATCAGTGAGGGAATGATGTGGATTACAGTTAATTGCTCTTCAAATGGAGCTGTTTACTGAGCAGCTCAGGTAAGCAAATGGGAGATGGTGGTTGGGGAAAAGGGTCTAGAGAGAGAACAACAAAGCAGGAAGGAGGTAGTCTAGGAGCTCAGACTGCGATGCCCTGGTTTATTGCTCCTTCATACCTTTTTAAAAGAATGTGTAAGTGTCTACATGTATTGAAATAAGAAGATTCAAAATAAGCGATAACAAGTGCAATGAAAACTTTGTTGAACTTATTATGCATATGAAAATGCTGGCCACAACTACATAATTCTTACAGAATTAGACATATAGTTACAAAAATTCTACATTTTAACTGTGTAGTGGTAGTGGATGTAGAGTTGTGTAGTAATATCTGATATTTGTCTAATGTTTGCTGACCTCTACAACTTAGGTTTAATTAAAAGCTCTTTTTAAAAGACAAGTAAAGTTATTTAGTTATTTATACCCGACCTAGTGCATTTCCACCTTCAACAGAGTTTGAAACAGGCAAAGAATCCTTTTCTGCCCTGCTAAGCTTTGTCACATTTGGCATCCTAGGGAAGACACAGAATCACCCATGTAGCGTAATTCTTGCCATACTCCATGGTACCTCTTAGGTGTGTAAGAACAACCAGTCTCCCAGAAATAAGTCTTTACATAGCTGAGGGGATAGTCCTGCCATGGGCTAGGGATTTTTCACAATAGTTAGTGAAGAGGATCAAAAGTGAAGATGAAATATACCTTTTGGGGTTTTTTTTAACTGTATAGAAACATCTTGTTTGTATGTTTGTTTGCTTTCTTTGTTAGCCTCTTACTTCAGCAGTAGGTGGTGAGACCCAAGAGAGAGATCTGTAGAGTGAAGCTGTCGGTGCTCAGGACCTGGTATAGACACTGTGCTTGTTTGGGTTGCTCCTTTTCCCTTGAACTGACCACCTTTTGGAGATGAGAAAGCAATAGGTATGTTTCTGGAGCACATTTTGTTAACTCTGACCAAAAGGTGCCTTGGAACTGCTCTGTGTCATGAAGCAAAGCTCAGTAAATGACAGCCACTAAGAGATTAAATCCAGAAGTACGTTTCAGATCAGAATCCAAAAGCTAAAGCAAATGCAACCACAGCCTGCACAACTGATGTACAAGGGCAGCAGATCACAGGCACAGCCTGAGCTTGTTCTGGTTATCTGACCTAGCTTTCTAATTCAGGTAAGTGAAGTCAAGGTGATCAGGAGCAGTTCTAAGCCTTTCCTAAAGTTAACTGCAAACCTACAGCTCCTCTACTACAGGGAAGAAAAAATTGAGTCAGGAAATAGGGTAAGGGGTCTGAGTTTGGGCTCATCCTTGTCCAGCAGAGCACAGCTCTGGCAAACACGTATTCCTCAGTAGCTCAGGTAGCTTTACAACATGCTGGGGGAAAATGATAGGAATATCCCAAGAAGGCATTTTTCTTCTAATAAAATATTTAGCTGATAGTAGATATAAAGTCAGTGAGCCTCTAGTTGAAAGAAAACACCTCCTCCCCCTTGGACTTTCTCCAGCTGACAAATCTCCATCTGCTAATTGGCCTTAATCCACAGAAAAGAAACCCTTCATAGAACATGGAAAACGCTGAAATGATGCATCGATCCATTTTCATGTTTCAAGCCAAAAAATGTAGTTATTTAACATGGAAAACAAGGTAATTGAACAGGTAGCTTTAAAATAAAAACCAGAAGTTAGTGGGACAAATTTAAAAACAAAAAGGGGGGTTGGAGAGTCAAGTTAAGAAACATGACTATTAAGTAATAATTTTTTTTTTGTTCAGCAAATGTACACATTGTAAAATAATCAAAATCAGCCCTCTCTCAACAATAAGAACTGGTAAAAGAATGAAACAGTTAATATGTTTTCCAGCTCTTCACATTCTGCAATTAATGCCTTTTTTTTTGCTGTGTTAGAGCAGGTCCTTGTGCATGAACACAAGTTGTTCTTTGAAACAAATCCCTCAGGTTTTCAGTTATATAAAAAAAATCCTGATTAGAATAAAATATAAAAAAGCCCTTTAGGGACTTTTAAGCCAGAATGAAAATTGTAGCTTGCCCTGCCTCAGAATTTTCCACTCATTTTCTTTTCATATAAAGACTGAGCTTCATCAATAAAACTAAATGATAATAACAGATTAGTCAAGACACTTCTTGACAAAACCTCTCCCATTAACACACTAAACTCCACTCGCACAGAATCGAAAGATTAAAAAATAAACTAATTACCCTTACTTTAGCATCCTAAGTAACTGGTTCCAGCCACCTGGCTCACAGCTGCTATGGAAACTATTCAATTAATCAAAATAAGGTTGCTTTTTTCCCTGATTAGTTAAAAAAAAAAGAGAAAGGAATGAAAACCCCCACAACACTCAGTCTGAGAAACCTCATCCTTCTGAAATATTCCAGACAGATTTTAATCAGTGCAAAATATTAACATATGAGGATTACTATTGCAGAGAAGGTAGCATTAATAATAGGATGGTGAGAAACTTTTCCCTTCTTCTCTGGTCTCCCAACACCGTGGTATGAACATCTGGTACAAGAGTTTATCCTTTGTTTAGTGTTTGGTGAAAAGCAGAGTGAAGGAATGATAGCTTCAGCTGTCTCTTGCTCCATTTCCATTACGTTGGTGAAGACAAATGTGTGCTGCATTTCTAACAAATATCCTGACCTCTCTCTGAAAGGTTCTGCACAGACAAATTGGAAGTTTGTTGACACATAGTCACATGGTATGTGTGAGGAGGAGGAAATGTTATGTGTAGGAACATATCTTGCCCTCACCTGTGACTTGTAAACACATTTCTAGGAGACTAGGACTAAAATGCTAATTTAGTATGGTCCAGCATTTTCACAAGACATTAAGAAAATTCAGTAGTAACCCCCTAACAGGGCCCTTGAAAAACTGAATCTGCATTGCCTTTAATTATACAAATTCAATGACTTATTGTAAAAATGATCCGTCAAGCCTTACCCCTGGTTTCAATAAAGAGTAAGATTCTAACAATGTAGGGAAAAAAACCCCAAAGCATGAAATAATCAAGAATTTGGGTAACTACTGTATACCAAATTTAGATCTCAATAACTAATCAGGTGGAAATATCTCTCATTTTGTCCTTCAGTCCTATGTATTAGGTTCAATTTTATTTTTTAAAGTAATTTAATCTCTGATGAGAGACACTCTCTACAAGTTCATGTAGGAACAGGACAAGGGGGAATGATTTCAAACTGAAAGAAGAGTAAGTTTTGATTAGATATTAGGAAAAATTCTTTGCTTTGAGGGTGGTGAGGTACTGGCACAGGTTCCCCAGAGAAGTGGATGCCCCATCCCTGGAAGTGTTCAAGGCCAGGGTGGATGGAGCAATGTGGAAGGTGGAAAATGTCCTTACTCTTGGCAGGTGGATTAGAATTAGATTCATTTTAAGGCCTCTTCCAAATCAAGGCTTTCCATAATTCTATGATTCCATGAACTAAGAATCAATATGATATCAATACCTCTAACTTGGCAAGTAGCAAAAAATATAGGAACATTTTCACAGTGAACAAGATAGCCCTACAGACATATGCTAGATAAACTGAGATTGTTAAAATAAATTATTCTTTAGTGCATCCAAGTACAAAATGCATATTCAGGGGCAAAAAATAAAAGATATATCTGCAGAATTTTCAAAGAGGCAGGTAAAGGCACAAGGCTGACAAGGAATAATTTCACCAAAGTAACTATCTGAAAACATAGTAGCTCTCTATCAAAACACGAGAAAAGAGATTTATCTTCAGGTGCCATTTCACTTACCTCTTTTACAAACCTGTCCCATAACAGAGTTACAGTAGTTTCATGACTATAAGACGCACCTTAAGGCCTAAAATTTTGATTGAAACCTGGAAGTGCACCTTATAATCCAGTGTGCCTTATATATGGACAAATTTCGGAAATTTGCCGACAACCCAGAAGTGTGAGCCGCAAGCCAAGCAGCGAGCAGCTAGCTGAGCAGCGAGCCGCAAGCTGCGCCGAGCCGCAAGCCATGAGCAGCCCAGCACCAGGGCGGACCAATGCAGGGCTCCAGGACGGCAGGTCCTCAGCCCGCACAGCCCTGCTGCCCTCTCCCCCCTGGGCCATGCCCTCCCCTCACCTGGGCGAGAGTGGAGCCGGCAGGTTTAACAAAAGTGAGTGATTTTTCTCTGTATTTTTTTAGTGTTTTGATTCTTTTTAGTCTGCGTTTAAAGGCTACGCCGATCCGTGAAAAATGTTTGCAAATTGAGCACCTGTCATAAACCACGCGATTGCGTTAATAATTCATTACTTTGTTGCCCACGGATCCTCGCTGCAAAAAAAAAGTGCACCTTATAGTCCAGTGGGCCTTATATATATGGACAAAGCTCGGGAATTTGCCGACAACCCGGAAGTGCGCCTTGTAATCTGGTGCACTTTATAGTTGTGAAATTACTGTAATCAACTTTTGGCAACACTTGTTTTACACTCTTCCCAATAGAAAGGAATGTAATTTTTTTTAAATACCTGTCTTTTGCTGAGGTAACCATACAATCAATGTGAGTTCAGGCACACAACAAAGACCTGCCTTACACTGCTGTGTCTGTGTCCTTCCAGTTTGCTCCATTTTTGACATTTTCTGTACTTTACACTCTTTTTTCTAATTCTTGTAAAAACAGATCCTGAAGAGCTTGGAGCATCACAGTGAGTGAACAACTAAATACAGATTCTTGTGGAAACTAGGGCCAAAAGGCCAGTGTGATTTGTACTTCCTAAGGCAAAAGCCAATAAATAGGGGAATCTCTTTGTTCCTGTATAAATCACTAGTGGAGGCAGCATGGATCTAATTTTTACCACTTTCAGAAGAAAGCTGAAAAATCAGATGTGATACAGAGAGTAGCAATGTTCTGATCCAAGACTAGAGCAAACATCTAGCAAAAGACACAGAGATCAATTTAGCCTAGCAAAAAGGCAGCTGAAAATCAGTAGCAATGTGTAGCATGTTTCTGTGATATAGATACCATATATTAAAAGGACCACGTGAGGCAATAGTTTCATTTGTTCTTTAACTCTGATGAATACAGATATGCAGTGCAGTGCATGCTGTAATGTACTAAATAGGATAAAAATTGTATGATTACATTGATATTGGGCAATGTGATATTATGCAGGCCTTATGCATTCTTAGGAGGTTCTGGGAAAAAACAGCAGCATGCTGGTGGTTTGGAAATAATAGGTATGTTGGTTAATCTTTGTATATAATAAAATTTGAAACAAAGGCATCCAAATGGAAAAAAGCAAATAATCCATTTCACACTGATGTATTCACTTCAGTTTCTGTGAACTGTTTGATCTAGCCATGTAGCTGTTAAATCTTAAGATGAGAAGTGTTCAGGAACACACAGAGAACAGTAGCAGATTTTCAAATATTTATATTTTCGTCTTAGGTTTTTCTTTCCTCTTTCAAACTATCAAATAGCATGAATCTGGTTTAAAAAGAGATTTTCATGCAAGCAAAAATGTTTAAATGTTTCAAACTAGAAGCTTAAATGCGGTCTCCTTTTGGATTATTTTTGTAGTTTTCATAACTGGCATTCCACTGGGACTGGTATGTCTGCTGGCTGTAGGTGGGTAATGGTCCCACAAGGATATGCTTTGCTTTCTTCAAATAAATATAGGCATACATTAGCTGGAGAAGCATCCTGGGAGAAATTTTCTTCTCAGTTTGTCAACATTGCGTGCAACCAGGCATTATTATTGCTTATTTGTACTACAGTGGTGTGTGGGGAGACTGAGGCTGCCGTTAGTGTAGGCAGCTGAAGATTATACAGCAAAATAAAGACTCTCCAACAGGAAGTCTTTCATAAAACTTTTAAGTATATGAAAGGAATTAACAGTTGAGGGAAGTGGAGTAACTTGCAGAAGATCACACAACAGATCAGAATCAGAGCTACTGAGGAAAGTCCAGGATTGCTGATTCCCTGCTGAACTTGTCTGAGGAAAGATTACATCATATCCTCACTGGGTATAAATATAGATAATCTGTCCAGAAACCAGCCAAACCCCACTGAAGTCAAGAGAGATTAATTTATTTACACCTCTTATAATTTTCTATAGGGTTTTTCATCAGAATTTATGAACTTAAGGAAACTGGAATTTGAAAAGAACAGAAAAATCATAATGCAATACCAGTATAATAAAAATAAAAAAGAAAAATATTTTGAGAAAGCATGGATCAAATTAGAGATCTGCTTTAAGATAAGCTGTGACTGATGGGATGTGCCCAAAGGCAGTCTCCAGAGCCTCCAGAGGCCTTCTTTTTACATTTAGTACCCACTGGAGTCTTCTCTCAGTGACTGCTCATCCCGTTTTCGAATACTGCTAAATCAACCCTGCCTGACACCACTCATCCCATGGGAACCTCAAACACTGAAAAATAATTTCTTTTGTTTTAGATGTGATGTTTGATACCATCACAGAACAAACATTTTTTTTTTCATTTTTCCATGATCTCCTTGCACTGAGCTATCAGCTCTCCACTATATCACCAAGCTAAATTACACACCTTGCTTTACTATCACTATTCTCTGTGTTTTTCTAAGGATCAAAGCACAAACTACAGGGCTGTAAGCCAACAACCCAAGAGCCTCCAGTTGGCAAGTCTTCAGCCGCCAGAGGATCTCGCCTTCTTCATGTTGATGGGAAGTTCTCTGACAGCTTTTTATGCAGGAAACTCTTCCCTGCTCAGGTTTGGACCAGACAGAGCTTTGAAAGATAACTAGATTTAGCTGAGTGGTGCTTTGCCTTTTCTTACATATTTCCTGATTTGTAACCTTAAAAAAAATACCTAACCCCCCCAAAAATACCCAAAACCCACCTAACCAAATCCCCAAACCCCAAAAAACCCCTGTAACACAAGAAGATATTTTTCATTCTCACTCATCCAGCTAGACAAAGTATTCTTGTACACTAAGGAAGGTAATGAAGAAGCTGTGATACTTCCCAACTCAAACTATACAGAGCACATCCCTTCTAGCTGTTGGTCCAAAAAAGTAGATCTACAAAACCTAGAGCCTGCAGCATGTGTTTGACAGAGAATTTGCTAGGATATACAAACAGCTATTCTATCTCTCTGCTCATAGTGAACTGGTCCTTGTAGATCAATGAACCAAAACTTCTGAGGTCCCCAGGTTATTCACTCTTGTTCTTCCTGCTGCATGAATCTGATGGTATTCTAATATTTTCCGAGTTTCATCCAGTTTTTAACATATTTCACAGTCCAGGGTAGCACGGCATGAGGTGATGCCTGCAAATTGACTAGACATTGCATTGTAATGTAATCTGTACACGTTGGCACAGAACCATAAACAAAAGGAGAGGAAAACTAAAGCAGAGCATAAAGCAGCACCTTGATTCCCAGAATGCTTATCCCACATGTAAGGAGCTAAAAGGAAAATTCCCTGGCAATTCTGTTCCCAATCTAACTTTTGGGAGGTAAAATCTTATGGTCTCCTGCCAGCTCTGCCTAATTTGTAGTATCAGACCCTGAGAGAGGATGACAGCTGCAGACGGTGTGGAAGAAAAGCCACCTTGCAACATATTTTGTCAAGTTGCAGTCTCTGGCATTGGCCCAGAGCCGGTATTGCTGGAGACATGATGAAGTGTGAAAAGTCCTGGCAGGCATTTTAGACAAATAAAAGATAGGAGGCAAGGGAAAATCAGGACCAAAAGAGATTAATATTTGTGAGGTTTATTGCTGAAGAGGGAAAACAATAGGAAGTAAGAGAACCTCCATAGGGGATTTATTGCAACAGAAACAGATTAAAACCAGGATCGACCTGTAGAGGAAGCTTATTTTTTCCAGCTGGACATTCATCTGAGAGCAGAGATCAGGTTGTGAACATCAGTCTGAGAAAACTAAATTGGTAATAATGAGAGAATTTGCAGCCTGAAAATGTCAGAAAGGTCAATGAGACAGTGTGTGTGTGTTTAGAGAGGGAACAGAGGTGGAAAAGTGCAGGATTTTCTAAGCTGGGAATGGTAATGGCACCACTAAGCAGTCCATTTATTATGGGATATAACTGCAGTTTTGCTCTTGTGTGTATGGGTTGATGATGTCTTAGGTGCATGTGAAGGTGGGAATAGCTCATCACTCCTTACCCTGAGTGCCAGTTCCCTCAGAAGAAAAGAGAGGAAACTTCAGAAAGAGCTTTATCTGGAGCATCAGGGATGGTCATAAGGACATGCTAGGTGACAGAACAAAGGTGGGGTCACTGCCTGACTCCACTGTTCAGACCCGCTGGGTGGTGGGGTCTGTTTAATCTGCTGGAGATCTGCTGTGTCCACATGGAAGTAGGGCAAATAAACCCCATCATCCAGGGAAAATTTATTTGGAATAAATTTTAATAAACCAAAAAGCAACAAAATATGAGGTGAAGCCTGAGAGAAGGGCCCATAAATGGAATGCAATGTACAAAGTGCAAATTTCCCAACAAAACCACAAAGATGTTTATGTTTCCTGGTATACAGTAATTTTCTGGATTGCATTCCTGTGGCAATTCTGGCAACTTTTGTCTGTCTAGTTCATTATATCAAAGATTAAAGCTTTGGGTAAATTTTGTTACTCGTGGGCCACCTGTAATTATGAGAGGAAATGTAACATTATTTTTGGCAGCAACTTGCCATGTCTAACAAAATCAATGATTTTTTTTTCCTCCTCTTCTCAGAAAATGTTTATCCATTTCCTCACTGTACAGTGCATCACTGGTAGACTACAGAGCAGCTATTTTTAGGTGATGAAACAGAAGTAAACAATGAAACATATTTCTCTCAATTGAAGTACAGGTATAGTGCAGCAAGGGCAACCTAGAAAAACCAAACGAATACACCCTGCTCCTATTATGGGGGACCAAGTATAAAGTACCAGGACATGGCTCCAACAAAAGAGAAGGGAGAATAGACATAATTACACGGCAAAGTCACAGGGAGTTGGCTGGATAGCACCAGTTGCAGAGCTGGTGTCCTGAAATCAGCAGCACAGAAAGGGTTGAGGCACAGGCAGCCCTTTGATGAGAAGAAAGGGAGACAGTGCATCCATGGTGCACAGCAGTTCTTCTGACTCTTCCTGTTGACTTCTAGTTTGGTGAATCCCCACCCTCCACTTCCTCTTTAAAAAACAATCCTCATTCTGATTCTCCTCTTCTCACAAGTCATCTCTATTTGTGTCTTTTTATCCCTGTTACTTTTAAGTCCCTCTGTAGAGTACTATTTGATTTAATCCATTTTTCCCATGGAGGCATTTTGTCTCAACTTTCTCTATCTGCTTCTGACAGAGAAATGTGGTCTCCACACTCCACACTGAAGGGTAAAGAAGACAGACTTTTAAGATGGAAAATTAAATCCTAGTCCTCGACTTGGAAAGATGTTGGGTTTTTTTTCCTCTTCTTTCTCCTCTAGCAGAATTTGCAGGGAGTCTGAAGTTATCAGCCTAACTGGAAAAACTTTACGGCACACAGAAAAATGGGGGCTTTTCAGAAGCAAGAAGCACTGTGTGAAAAGACTTAAGCTTTTCTTCTGCCCCTGGATGATCTTAATGATATTTTCCTCAAAATGCAGGAAAGTTGCTTTTAGACTTTCCCAAAACAACACTACATCTGTAGCTTATTGCTATGGATTTGAGTGAATAATGGCATGCATTTTTACATAGAGATGGAAGATTTATCATGCCTTCAGGTGTACGGAATGGCTATAAAATCTCTTCCAATACACTTTTCCTGGTATTTTAATTGCAGCGTTTTGGAATTCATTTCAGTTTCAAGTGCCACTGGCATGAAAAAGCCCTTCATTTCTAGCATGTTGTTGAAGCACTAAAAGATGAGAACTCTTCACTTCTGCCAGGAAAGCTTGTTGATGGGATGAATGTCTTGAGGATCAAAAGGTATAACCCTCCTTTCTCTAAGACTTCAATGAAGAAATTAATGCTAAGTCAAAAAAAGGTTTGCAAAATTGACTAAGTGCATGAAAAAAAGATTGAAGTAAGCTATTATTGTGACAAAAATGTACATTTTCAGGTAGGAAAAACCTTGACTATTCTGTCTGTCCTTGTTGTTTATAATACTTTGACGATGTTATTATATACATAAAAAATAATTAATACTGTCTGGTCTCAAGAAATCCATAGATCACATGAGTTTCCTTCTGACATCCTGACTTAAGATGTATATATAAGCTTGAGGAAATAGCTTTTGTTAGCATCCTCATGTTCTTGACTTGATTGTCCCATATCAAATAACTTTAAAAAGGAAGAAATTAATTTCCTCAGAGCAGTGAAGAAAAGCAAGAGTAATGGGGCAGGCAAAGTGAAGCAATAAAACCAAGATGAAATCACAAAACCATGCCAGATTTGCAGTTATCCTATTTGATACATACCTGAAACTTCATAACTTCTTTGCCATGCAGATATTTATGTCTGCTGCTCATCTTCAACAAAGGCTTGTCCCTCATGTCTATGTAGACC
>VRYO01002772.1:11118948-11157276 GCA_009812075.1 Sialia sialis | reverse complement strand
GATGGTACATTTAGATGGAAAACAGGACTTACAGTCTTGGAGACTGTCTTGATGAATGGAGCTGGATCAAACAGTAGGATCTCAAGAAACAACTCAGAGAAGAATTCCCACAAGATAGGAGACATAAACAGAGAGCAACCATTTCCAGGCATTTTGAATACTTCTCTAATCAATGAAGGGTTTAGGCAGAAGGGCAGAGCAGATTCAGAAGTGCCTATGAACCCTCCTCCACCTGCTTCATTTTCACACGGCAGCTTCTTGGATAACCTGCAATTGCACTGTCTCCTTTCACATTTAGACATGCCTACTATTACCCCAGCCTGTTTACTGACATGGTTCTGACATAGGAATTGGAGCACAGAGGATTTCTCATGTATCAGAAGATGGGGCTCAGTGTTTTTTTTATTAAAGACATTTGGTCTTTAGTTGTTCTGCAGGTTGCCCTATGTGATACCATACCTCAGTGGTATGATAAGTACATCAATCAGGTACTCATATTATTACAATATTACCTTATTGCTATTATTGGCTTTTTTTTCCCCATCACAGATTCCCCTGTTCAACAATTGTATGCAGTGCTTCCACATATGTAAGAGAAAATTAGAATGTGTTCTGTTTTTTTCAGATTTTGTTTACACATGCATAGGCACACCAAAAATGGGGTAGACTTTTGTGTGTTTTCCTTAGATTTAATATCTTTTCAAGACTAAATACCATTGAACTAAAAATAAGTACTATAGGCACCTGAATACCTCTTTGAGAATGAGAGATGACATTATAGGATGGACATTTTTCTTCCTGTCTCTTTGCTCCATTTTCACAGACTCTCCTGGTAATACTAACTTAAGTAGCTCACAAGCGTGTTGTGCAGATTAATTAAGTGCTAAGTATTATTAAGCAGACTGCAAACCTAATAAAATTTAAGTTGAACTTTTGAACCTATGCTGTTCATGTCAGTGCTAAATTAGCTAAACGAGCTTACATAATATTGCAGTATCCAGATGAAACAACTACGGTGAATTTAGGTATGTAAATGTAATTACTTGTGTTGGAATATGGCCAAAGCACCATAGACAGAGTACTCCTATAAAAGCAGCTGCAGTTTTTTAACTACTAGAATAGCATATATCTTACTTCAGATGGATTTTTAAATCACAGACGATTGGACTAGAAATTACTGAAAGAGTATTTTTTCAGATTTTCACAAATCAATCTCAAAGAAGCCCCAAAACATTCTGATTAGAATCCATGATTGGTTTTGGCTTTTTTAAATGAACAATCATAAAAATGGGGGGAAAATGAGGTTTTAGCTGAGATTTTTTAATCTTGAAACAAAAATCATGCCAAAGTACATTTTTAATTGAAAGGGAAAAAAAAGATGAAGGGCAGTTTACAACTGAAGTTAATCTATTTTAAATGTCACTGAATAGAGAATATCATGTCCCAGAGGGTGATTTGGTGGGTGGCTGTTTCATCTGTGCATGCTGCCTTTGTTCCTTAACTACAAAAGATTGTAGAGGTTTTTTTCATCTCATTCATAATGGCTATCTAAGTTATCTAAGTCTTGATGAGAATAATAATTTCCTTCTGTGCTCTAGACAGTGAGATGTGACCAGGAGTGACTCGTTTATCTGTTTTAGATGCTGGTCTAGAACGGGATGAATCTCATAGAGACATCTACCTCCACCAATTACAGAGATCATGATTAAGGATCAAGATTTCAGATGACTGAAGGCAGGTGAAGTGAGCTTCTCCTTAAAATGACTCTACAGTAATTTATGCATCTCACTTGGATGTGCTCAGCTAGGTTAAGTGAATTTGCTCTTTTGTGCAGACGCCAGAGAAAGGTGGTAGCAAATGTTAAATGCATTCCAGTGCATGAAGGAGCATGAACTTCAGGCATGTAAAACACGACAGTAACTGGGACATGAGCACACCTCAGACATAAGTATTTTTGCAATGGAAGAACTAAGTCAAAGTCTACCTTTGAACTTGTTTGATTTCAAGGGTGACTCCCAGATTTGTAGATTTTATTTTTTTATTTCCTATTTTTAAAATTATTTCCCTTTTTTAATTTAATCCCTGTGTGCTGAAATGTTATCATTTTATATGGAGGCTTAACGTTTATATCTACCTACACGTGATCTTCTAGCAGGACATACAGTGCTAGGTTTCACATCTCATTTTATTGGCTTTTATAATTTGAACTCTGGCAATGGCATTGTCAAGCCACCTGAAGGTTGTGATCTGGTTGCAGAAGCTATGAGCTGGGTCTGTAGTTTATGAGATCCTCTATAGCCTGATGCTATTAAGATCCAGAACCTTTTATTAAGGTTTACAGGTGTAAAAGGCTGCTGAGGACTTTGCATAAGGTTATTGCAAAACCCAACATAAGCATTCCTTCTCCTGTGTGAGCAAACAGATCTTTGCTAGGAAGTGCATACAAGCAACGACCATCTTAGCATTTATTATCAGCTGCTTTGAATATAGCACACTTTCAAGTATGAGTTTGATCAGCTTCTTGGCATCCATCTCCAGGGCCTTCTTTCAAAACATGCAATGAAACAGAAATATGTTATAGCCTTCAAAATTCTGCTTGTTCTCGTGCACATATCTTTCTCCAAAGTCTCAATTTTAAAGATGATTGAAGCATAGATCACCCTCATGAAATGCTATTTTGTAATGGCAAAGACTTTGAAAATGTTCACTGTGAAGAAAACCACTGTTTTACTAAAAAGAAAAAGGTTCTAGTGACACAAAAATTTTGTAAGCGTAAATTATAAAGTAAATTCCAGATAAGCAGCCCCATCCAGATATTTTTTAAATTTCCACAAAATTAATTCAAGGACTACTCCCATTCAGACTTTTTCATAATTGTCTCACTGTCCGGGGAATAGAAGCAGTTTATGTGTTTTATTTCTTTTTACAATACTTATGTATGGTCTTTGGAAGACTACAAATATGAATTTTTTACAGTATTTCAGGAAACGGTTGTGCTATTTTATAAATGGAGAAATGAAAAAGAGGGGACCCAAAGTGAAAAAAAAAAGGTTTTGTCACTGAAGTAAAAATCAGTAACAAATTTTCATTATTATTTCATTATTCTGGGGTATAGTTCAGTCTACTATTCTTTAGTTTGAATTCTCTTTTCTAAGAAAATGGATTCATTGAATATTTATTTTTCTCTTTGTTGGTCTTAAGAAGAGAGTGAAAGTCAACTGAAAACTCCTGATCCTAACCAGATTCAAATCAAGTACTTTGAAAAGCAATTTATGTTATGTATTTGAAGATGTTTCGTCTCAGAAGAAAGGACACTAAAGTCAAAAGGGGAAAGGGTGTGTGGTAAGCAAGACTTTTTTAATTCATAAAACTTCTGTCTATTTGTAAGTTTTAATTAGAAGTGTGAAAATTAGTGACATTTCAGCAGGGATATTGCTTGACCTAACCTAGCAGGTAGACTTGTTGTCTGGCAATGTTTGCCTTCTTCCTGTGTGGTGATTCATATATGTAACCCCTCCTTAAGCTGAAGATAAGGCTCAGCTAAATACCAGTCAAGGCTTTGGGCTTTTCACATCTTTCCACAGTGACTACACAAAGCAGCTTTCAATGGCCAGTGCTTCCGAGCTGCCGCAGGGGTTTGAACTAGTTGTCCATTTTCCCACTATTCTGATTGTAGTTGGTGCTCAAATGCTTAAAGACACAGAATATTAAACAAGATAGATGTTCCATAACCTTCCCTGGATTATGTCTTTTGTTGTTTGAGGACTTTCTGAACCAGGAGGTTTCATGTGGTCCATACTCTTCAATGGGAACTCTTTTTCAGCACTATGAGGAATCGGGTCTTGAATCTTTTCTGAATTGTGTTAATGAGTTTCACAGTTTAATTCCTCTAGCTCAAAAATCTGTTTCAATTTTCTCCCCTCTTTTAACCTGCTTCCTGATCATCTGATGCAGTGACAGCTGTTTGTTTATTCTTCATTACTTTTGAGCACTATATCATGCCACAGATGTTGCCTCTTGTCCAGATATTTATACATAGTTTATAGAAATAATTTCCAGACGACTCTAATTCAACAACAACAGGGAAACCTGGAGCTGTTCAAAATTTAAATTGCAATTCTGCTGGAAATGTTAGTTGTGATTCAAAAAAAGCAAAATGTCTCTCTAGTTTTAACTGGGAAGACTCTTGTCATATTCACTTCTGCTTCTAGGAAGAAAGCAAAATTTATCTGAATCTGCCAAAAAAAGGAGAGAAATTAAAGCAGAGCTGCTACATAGACAGAATGACTCCCTAAGTGCCCTAGCCCTGAAGCCCAGCTGTAGGGAAAATTGTCAAATTCCACTTCTGCCAGAAACTCAGTTTCTGCTGGATATGGAATTTGATGGAGCTCTTCTGCTTGTGGCTGGCACTGACAGCTACATCTGAAACAGGTTTTTCCCACTCCCCTTAAGATACCTGCACAAGGTATTCCTCACTTGGGAATTTTCCATATAATTATGAGCTTCTCCTTCTCCTTCTCCTTCTCCTTCTCCTTCTCCTTCTCCTTCTCCTTCTCCTTCTCCTTCTCCTTCTCCTTCTCCTTCTCCTTCTCCTTCTCCTTCTCCTTCTCCTCTCTCCCTTTTTCTCCTTCATGACTTTTTCTATATTTTTCTCCCAGCTACAAGATCTGGTGAGTCCCATAGGTTCTGGAGGTGCCTTAGTGCAGAATTTCTTTCAGTTATATTTTAAACCATCATTTGTCAAGTTCCATTTTATAGTGCCAAGTGATGGGGATTTATTTAATGGCATTTCTCTTTAAAGAATGACTTTGGTGGGTTTTTTTTCAAGTTCACTTTCACCATCCCCTGCTAATAAAGACCTTTTGAGAGGAATATAAAAATTAAGCTTCCACTGATATCTCATTCTTTGTGAAACTCTCTGACAAGGCTCAGTGCCTTTACATAAAATGTGATTCTTCTCTGAAATTGAGTGTACAAATTAATATATGAGATTCATTTTTACATCCCTTCTTGCTCTACTTCTGGATGTCTTGCTACCTTCAAACAGCACCAGTCTATTACATGACACGACAAATTATTGAACTTGGGCAGCTTTTTAAATAGTTCCTGAAAAAAATTAACAACTATCATTACACCAGCTAAGTACCAAGTCTTGCTGTTTATTTTTATATGATCTAATGTCTTACATAACTTAGTGTGCTAATTTTTCTTGTTGATATTTAGTGTGCTATTTTTTCTTGTTGATATTTATCTCAAAGATTATAGAATTTGAAAACTGAATCTCTCATTGCTAGAAGGAAAATGAGAGAGGACAAAAAAGGCCCAAATGCATGGCTGAAGTATTAGGGACACCTCTGCAAAGCCACTGAGTCTGGTTCTTGGTCAATCCAAATCTTTATTCCATTAGATTAAGGTGATTTGGTGCAGAGGTGAAGGCTGCACTGGGTGAGTTAAATTCACTGAGAAATGTTGTATCTGCTGTCCCAGTGTGAGCTAAGCTGAGGTCAGTTCTAGGTGCAAGTGTAAGGAAAAGCACAAAAGGATCATTTCCCATGCAGTACTTGCCTCCAGGCATTCAGCAGACTTGCTCATTCCTCCCGAGGAGAATAGTGAAGCAAGGAGCTTTTATGCCAGAGAAGAGATAGGTAGTGGTTGCATATATTTTTGGCTTTTTACAACATCAGAATAGCATCAGGGGGCCTGTAATAGCTGTTCAAACAGGGTTTGTTATGTTCAAATTAAAACCAAAGCAACGTCCTTATAAAAAAGGGTATGAGCTTGCAAGCTGAAAAGGGTTGAAGGGGGAAGTCATCTGTTTGCTGGTTTCTGAAATCAGCAGAATAGTCTCAGGGTCCTTCCAGAGGGTAAGATGTCACCATATTGACACAGTCCTCTTTGCAAAAGATTATTGTTCTCTGAGATGTCATTACTTAAAGAATAGTCATTAATACAGTCTAATGTCTATATAAGAGAAGTATCCAAAATTTCAGATTCAGACCTTGAGGATATTATGTATTGCAGTGTAATTTAATATGTTGCTGATTTTTTTCAGGACATTTTCACTGGCAGGAAGTTCTTCCAGTGTTCTTTTCTTAATGATAACAGGTGCTGCTCATACACTTCTACTACTACTACTATGGGAATGCTCTTCCCTTCAGGTCTCCAGTTGGCCCATGCACTTATCAGTCAGCATTTTCAATAGGAAATTATAACTTGGGCCCAAATTAACTTGCCCCCAGGAGCTCTGCTGTTATTGAATTATTAGATATACTGGTATCATTAATGAGAGCCCTCGCTGAGTGCTGTGTTGTGGGAGGTTTATGTTATGATTTGATTTGAAAAGTTACCAAATGCTTGTGATAAGGTTGCAAGCTCTACAGCATCACATGGGAAAACATTCTTGTTTGGATCTAAGCATGTTTTTGATTATATGAATTCTAAGTTCTGGACCACTTTCCACACCATCTGCAGCCAATCTGCATAGCCTTAGAAATTCAATCAGACATCTTGCCCATCTGTAAAACCAGAACTGCTCTGTTACTCTTTCACCCTAATTAATGGGATTTATTTCATTTAGTTCTTTGTTTACTGATAGCCCTGCACTCTAAGTCCCATTAAGATGAGTATAGATTAGCTTCAGCACCCAACTAAAACACTTCTAGAAGTAATAACTCAGTTATCTAAAAAAAATAATTTTACTGGTGAATTAAATACATCAAATTGTGTGGTCACAGCAGATATGGGAATATACAGGTTTTGTAGTTCCAGTCTCAAATAAGTAACTGTTACCAAAATTTCTTTTTGACTTACTGCAGATTGGTATTGCATATAGTTTTAGGAATGTAGATAATGTTATTCAAAACAAGTGCATTAAAGTCAATGTTAAAGAACAGGGCAGGGGGATAGGAGAAGGTTCGAGAACCACTGATGGATTTAAAACTATAAAAAAAGGTATATTAAGATTTGGGCCGTGTGCAGCAGCACAAGTCTGGTATAAACTGAAAATAACAATAAAAAAACCCCAAAGTTTTCAATCTGTTTGTCTCAGATAAACCACACTTTCTAGGCTGCAAATTTATTTTAAGAACAGCAAAGACACAGAAAGAAGGAGAGTGAAAGGAAGGACTTGACACATTGTTATTACTACATCACAAAACTGCTTTGGGGGACACAAGCTTGCTCAAAAGTACAATTTATTTTCTGAGCTGCTGCATAGACAGAATCAAATCCCAGCTGCTGCTAGGCTAATAGAAACTATGTTAATCAAATAACAGAAAATGCTAAATGAAACCCTCAAAAAAACATGCTTTGTCCCTTGGTTTGAATTTCTGCTATAAACTGCTTGCCAGGTACAATTTCCACTTCTAATGAAAGCTCAGTTACCCACTTCATTGTTTCATGCTTAGACTGAAGAAAATGCAGGTTGAGATCTTTTGTAGGAGCATTAAATTGATAAATTTGTAAAGCTAGAGGAAATTTCAGCTCTTTCTAGCTCTTGATGATCTTGAAAGTTTGCAGTTGAGGGGATGCAGCCTCTAGAGACAGAAGGTCAGGTGTGGACAGCTGATACTTGAGAAGTGTTTTATGCAGGGGTTTCATTATACTCACTTAAACCCAGAAAAAAATGCTTTTGTAGGTCAGGCATCTGACCCAGAGTTACAGGATGTGATTACCTTGGTGCTCTTTCAAATAAAGCCACAGCTCAAGCACCCCTAGCTTTGGAAAGGGCCCTTGAGGACCAGCAGCAGACAAATGCTCCCTGTGCCACAAGAACAGCACCTTCTTCCTGTGACTTTGTGCACTCCACCTTAGCCAGACAGAACATCGGGATTTTATGTATGAGATGCTGCAGTGCATTCCTCAGCACGTGTGCATACACTCGCTCTTGCTTTACAGGCCAGTTTCTTAACCAAGCCCCATATTGCATCTTCTGCACAGCAAAACCTTTAAATCAAAAGATGAATGGGTCTAATGGAGATTTTCAGTGAGTCCAAAAAATTAAATACTATTTTAATGAGCTCTTTATTGGACTCTCAGCTACTTAGGGCAGTTATTCTCCCTTCTGAATGTCTGGAAATTGCTGAGTACTTTGTGGTCACTACCATCAACTACTAATGAATAAAAATGATGGTGATTATATCACAAGAAGCAAAACTCTGAAAAGCTTTAATCACAACAATGTAACAGATTAATTAGGATGTCCAAAAAACAGAAACAATGCATCTGATTTTGAGATGCTTGAGTGGGAATTTTTACAAGTGTACAGAGAATTTTAATAACATGGAAAATCAATTATATTTAGAAGAGGTATAATAATCATAAATACATAGTAAATGTTAGTGCCAACTCTGATACAGTGCCTTGTGTCATTAGATCTCAAAGCATTTTATAAAAGAAGTATTCATTAACAGTGTAATGAATACCAAATTAGTTTTGCTAATTTGCATTATGTGCAGAGCTGTATCATCAGGGTGGAAAAGTAGGCAGATAGCTGTGTGTGCAGGTAAGTTAGTAATTTAGATTATGTATTGAGGTGTAGAAAGTGATTAATGGAGCTGAAATGTTTTTGCTAGCCTAAAAAAGAAAGGAAAATAAGTAAAAATAAAAAATCTGATTTGATCTAGATATGGTAAACTGCAGTTAAAAAAAAAAAAAAAGGATCATTTGGCCTTTGCTTTTTGAAATTGCCTGTAACATATTTCTGCAGCTATGGGGTTTCATATGATTAAAGAATGAACTTCACACATGTGCAATGGAATATTCTTCCCTGCTTTCAGTAGTTTAATCACCTGGGGCCTGTGGAATCCTGGTAAATCCATTTGCAAAACATCACGGAAGCAGCACTGAAGAAAAACCTTGAGAATGGCAATCCAGAGGGACTGCTTATTTTCTGTTTCCTGAAATGTACTTAGATTTTTTTCAGTTTGACCTAAGATTTCCTTTGTTTGGCCACAGAGCTATGGTATATGTCTAGAGAACAAATACTGCATAAAGTTCCTCTGAAACACTATAATCATAGAAGCAAACTCTGTCACAGACATTCTATAGAGAGCTGTCTCGTATTCTGGTCACATGCTTTCCAAAGGAACATTTTTCTGCTGGGAAATGCTATGTCGTCTCAAGAGTACGAGGACAACTTTGCATTTGTAAATAGAGTTTACTTGCTATTGTTTTTCAAAAGCATTTCAGTTTAGAATGTTGCTTTTTCTATCTTTATTGTAATCGGATTTTATTATGGTTAATTTAATTGGGAAACTCAAAAAGTTGAAACTAAAACAAATTAAAAATTATTTTGCTGCAACTGTGAATTACAGTAAGTAAAAAATTACATCTTGTATTTTCAAATTACCTTTGCAGAGTATTACAGATTTATACTTTGTTTGTTTTTTTGGTTTTTTGGGGTTTTTTTTATTTCCTTTGATTGTTTTTTTCCCCAGTTTGGAAGAAAATTGCATAGGAGATCTGTGGAATTTTCCATGAAGTTCAAGTTCCAGCTTATTAGCTCCCTGCTATAGGCATCTGAGTGAGAAATTTGCAGTAAATGCATTCAGACAATTAAGCTTCATTTGCTGATCCCTAATGTCACACACAGAGAGAGATTTAATTTGAACTGAGTTCCTTCGGTGCAAGCAATTGTTTGACCTGTTGTTTGACCTGTTTCTATTGAACTGATCCTTACCTAGGACTTTGTGCTGAATTGTTCATCAGAGTTTTTTGTAACATACTTTCTGCCTGACTGTATTCACAGGTACCAGATTTGAAACCAGCCCCTTCCTAAGCTGAGTTTCCTGCATGACACCTGCTGTAAAGATGTTGTGGTGCATCTCTTTCCAAATCTCTTTACTTAAAGACATTGGCAACTGTACTCATAGTCACTTCATTTAACCTGGAGAAATAAATAACTGAATGCATTTTAGGGATGCATAAGGGCTGTGACCTGAAGAGTATATTACAAATTCATTTAATAGGTATTATTTATGGAACCTAGCTTGTAATGACAGAGTATTTTTTCCCTCAGCAGCTGTATGTTTTACTCTCTTGTGCCATATGCTGTTGTATAGAAATTGTGATTAAAAATGGTGTCCAAAAAGAATAATGTCCTTCTGCATAAGTTTTTGACCACTCTCCATCTGGTGGTCTCAGGAAGACCTTCAGCATCTCCATCTGGTCCAATGTTGTATCTCCTTGATAAACACAGATGGAAGAGGAAAAATAGTTTCTACTGAACAAACATATTTGCAGGCTGAGGAAATGAGAGATTCAAAAGTGTTTCGATAATAATAAGCACTTCAAGAAAGATTAGGGAAATTCTTCAGACATTTATCACAAACAATCCTCCAGATGCTCACTACAACCTATGAGCATCCTCTATTAACTCAAGCCAAATCCTTTTAATCAAAATCCTATCTTGGCTAACTCTTAGGAAACCAAAGAAAAATAAATGGGTGAAGCCTTTGAGTCAAACAGTGGTGTATGATTTTCCATATTATTTAAATGCTTGAGCATTTGTGATACATTTTTGCCTGTGCCCACTACAAGTGTATCAGATAAATGTTTGGACAGGCAGGGACTTTAACAGATAGACAGTTTATACAAATCTGTCTTTTTTCAAGCAAAAAAGCCCTCAGCCTGGATGAACATCAGCTGTTCATGCTGCTTGCTCTCAGGGTCAGTGGTCAAGCCCTAGCCTGCTTTCCTACTATAGACACAGCCAGGGAGACCACATGACATCTGGTGAAGGGGCTAATTTACAATGTAATGAGATTTTTGGATATCTTTTCAAAGGCTCTGTTCCTTAGCTCCCTATTCTGCAGGGATTCAAAAGGTCATTTGGAGGTGGGAGAGAATCTACTGTAGGTTATAACATACAAAAAGTGCCATAGTCAGATGTAGACTGTTTGACCTATGTTCATTTCTCCTGCATGACTTTAAACTATTCAGAATCAGTGTCTCCCAGGGCTTTTAGAAGCCAGGAGTGTCTGGAGATTTTCTATCTGAAGTATTTGTGGGTCTGATCAGGCCAGTCCCCTGCTGTATGCCAGCCAATGCCATACATATCTCCTTATACATGCCTTCATTGCTGCTCTCATTAAAGATGGAGAGGTAATGCTAGCCCAGATGAAAACAGCCCATGTGATGCTTTAGGATTTTAGCCTTATGTTATTTAAATCCTGTACTGCATTAGTGTGTAACTCTTAACTCCAAATAGGGTATTAGTCAACTGTCTTCACATTTGGGTCAGACAAAATGATCTCTCTAAGCCTGAAATTCAAGGACACTTTAGTGTCTCAGGCCCCAAAACATAAAGAAAAGTGAATTGTGGGGGGAGAAAATTGGGGGTATATGACTTCACTACCTGAAGCTGAAGGAGGATTAATCCCTGATATGTAAATGGACCAAACTTTAATCTGCCTGAAAATCTTGTGACCGTTGTCCATCTTGAGTGCTGCCCCTCTCGGAGGCTTCATCTTAAAGTACCCGAAGGGCCTTCATTAAATATATCTACTTTTATTAATTTAACTTTGGCCCCTGTTTTTAGGTGAGCCCAAAAATGGAATCACATGAATGTGGCTTATTCTTAGCCTATTCTTAGAAGTTTTTTCAGCATTCCATCGCCATCAACAGCACTGGAATGAACTGGCATACACAACACCCATTTCTTTGTGGGGGCATGGATCCAGAGTCCTGCTGGGTGCCTCCTGATGGGGGGCAGGCATGCTCTGAGCTGTCAGCAGGAAGTGAAATACCTCAGCATCTCTAAGACTGGACCCAGCAGGGTGCACAAAAAGCACTGCGTTCCTGCTAGCATGTACCTAATTGTATTGAATTGTAGTACTATTTCTACAGTGAGATAAGTTAATGAACCTCAGCTGATTATGTCCTAGTTTACTTAATAGTTCACATTATTATTTAAATGTGAAGCAGTAAGTATGCCAGACTATAATTGCTTTTACTATTTCTCTTTTTTATTATGGTGCATCTGTAGTATGTGATTTAATTATGTTTTTACTCTACACTCTACATCTAAATGAAGAAAATAGTCTCTCTTTTTTTGTCTTACAGGCCACAATGGTATGAGGGAAGGGCAAGCTGCTGGGAGGGCAAGGTCCAGGAGTGGGAGGAGATGCAGCAGGCAATCTATGAGCAATGTTGACCAAGCCATATGGGGTGCATTTTCCAAAACAGGACACCAGAGATCAGTGCACTCAGCAGCTGTCTGCCTTTTCTTATGTGTGAGAGCTCTTCTCTGCTGCTGAGGAAAACTGAGCAGCGTGGTGCGAAACAGAGATACAGCTGTGAAATGGCTGTAGATATAGAAGTTAATAGGTAGTTTTTCAATCCCACTGAGTGCCCAGAGCTGCTGTTCCCTCCAGGGGAGTAGAAGCTGTAGAAAATCAGGCTACTGCTTGGGTTGCCTAAATAAAGATTTGGTTTCCTAGTTGTTATGAGTCTCAGTTCCGGCGTATACATAAAGAGGGTAACAGTCCTTTGGCAAAACACTGTGGCTTAGAAACATCACAGTTGTTTCTGTAGCACTAGTCACATCCACCTGGAAACTATTTGGGACGAGCAGGGTCAGCATGGAAACCTGCATGCCATCAAAGCCCAGGCCTCTGCCACTAAACCTGGAGTGACACACTTAGCACAAACACCTCTCTTGCTTCATCTCTGGCTCTAGAGCTCCCAGCTTTCCATGTGTGTGTTGGTTTAGGGCCACTTCTGTCCTATCACTAATGAGTGGTTTTACCCAGCGGGGAAGTTTCTGAAGGTAACAGATTTTTACCTAGCAGTATAGAAGAAGTTGATACTCATAATCCTGGGACTGGACTATGGCAGAAGGAGTTCCTGGCAGCAGAGGGGGAGGAGAACCCAGAGACTTGTAGAACAGATGGAGAACGAAGCCTTCAGGGTCATCAGTGAAAATACCCCAGGCTCTCCATTAGTAGCTTTTCTGCTGGGTTTCAGGTGATTAAATTCCAGAAATGCTCTGAGATTTGGCTAAAAGAGTCTTACATTATTGCCCCACATTGTTATATGTGAGGAAATATAGTCAGCATGCTTTTATCTTGCAGTTAATATACTGTATGTCACACAATTAGTGGTTGTGTTGTAATGCACATATGCAAGTGGGGAAAATTAAATCATACAGAATATTTGGCCTTAATTAGTGCTCCTTAAATGCTAGGTGCTTGCATATGCAGCCATACAGGAGCACTGGCATACGTGATTATTATTACCATTATCCAACAAAGTATATTTCTCCTCCTGGAGATGGAATCTATCTAAGGAGTCTAAAATGGTATAAACATAAGTAGTGTAACAATGGAATGTACATTTTAGTTGTTGTACAGTGTTCACAACATGGGGGAGATGATTAATTTTAGACCAGCTTTTTACTCTCTGACACATAAATTACAATCCTTAGTTAAAAAAAAAAAAAAAACAGAATCTAATAGGATTTGAATGTTTTGCCTTTTTTCTGATCTAACCAACTATCCATTGGGTCCTCAGTGAAGACTACTGCAATTCATTTTGTCCTTATAAGTTATCTGGTTCAAAGCTAAAATTTTACCCTATAGAGAGAATGACAATGCCAAAATACGATATTTTTTATGTTATATGATATTCTTTTTGCTATGGTTCTTGCACTGTGGCCTCTGGCTGGAACTGCCATCTCCTGCTTCACTCTCTCAGTGACCAGCATCATCTGACCCTTTGTGCTGTATCAAATCTGACTGCACAAATGGAATTTCAGTGGGCACAACAGCTACTGCCAAAATCCAGGCTCGATTTTGAATGGGCTTTACAAAGTTTGACATGAGGGCTCATGCTGTCTTTACTGTTCCCAGCTTGTTAGAGCAGCAATAGGCATTTTTCTCTAGTTTAAAAGAGAGCAGTAAATTCAAACCTAGCACTAGATGCTGCCAGCTCTACATGATGCACAGAGCCGGTTGTTTTCAGCTCAGAGTTGTTTTGCAGGAGGAAAACCAGGACTGCATTTAAATTCTTATGAAGAAGAGGAGGAGGAAGAAGGAGGGAAAGAGTCTTGAGGATCAAGATTACAAGAGATTACTGCCGTTTACGGCACAGATTGGGGTGTTACACTGAAGGTACAAGAGAGGTCTCTGCTTTGTAGGGTCATGGTAAAATATAAAGATCTATTTAACAGACTTTTGACTTTGGATAGCCCCCGTTTTTAATTTCTGCAACTCAGATGACCAAAGGAATATGGAGTTTTTAAGGCTGGTTTTACAGCTTTAGAGTAAATATCTGTTTGAACTTGTGAAAATGAAAATGTGGAGAGAGGAGGAGAGATAATTTTTGGAAAAATTGACTCATGCCCTTAGAAAGAAGCAAAAGGCACCTGATGAAATATAACCAAAAAAGGCAAATATCTTTCCACCCCTTGTTTCCATTGTGGCACAGTTATGTAGTCTGGATATAATAGAAGCTCTTGAGAAAAGGTGCCCTCTGATTATAACTTCAGGGTTTTAAAGTGACAAGCCATAAAGGGTGAATGCTGACTCTTTGATCTTAAACAGCTTGAAAAGAGGAAGATTTTCTCTGCTCAAATGCTTTCAGGTAATTGTAAGTAATCTGAATTGAGTCTCTGGGCTGCAGGGCTTTACATAAGTGATTCACATTTGAAAAAATTATGAATAAATATTGATTGAAATTTCAGGAGTCACTTTTAGAGACAGTTTTAGACACTTTCGATAAATTTTGGTTAACCCACTCAGGCTGAGGCCCACTGTGCAAGAGGCCATGGGAGAAATGATGACAGAGGCAAGAAGGATGGAGGAAAAGGCTCTGGTTATGCTGTGAGTTAGCGATTTGCAGAAGATGCTGCCCTTTCTTTCTCACTTGGATAATGGACAAGTCAAGGAGAGTTACCAGATGAGCTGGTGTCAGCAGGAAGCATGAGCTCAGGGATGTTGGAGGGCCTTGCCCTACTGAGATTTTTAGGCAGAAAATGCCTCAATGCCCACCTTACAGAGAGAGATGCCCATGATACTGGTGTTCTGCACTGAGTGTATTGTGCACACAGCCTGCCTGCAACTCTGCAATGCTGGGTTCAGATATGGATCCAGGCTTCAAACAACCTGGCTGCAAACTGAGAGGGGGTAGGCTTAGACCCGTATCAGCAAGAAATTCTTCCCTGTGAGGCTGGTGAGGTACAGGAACAGGTTGCCCAGAGAACTTGTAGATGCCCATTCCCAGGAGTGTTCAAGGCCAGTTTGAATGCGGCTTTGAGCTACCTGGAATTCTGGAAAGTACCCTGTCCATGGCAGAAATGGCTGTAGAGTACAACAGGTGTACATCATCTCTTGTGTAAGGCATTTGGTCTCATTAATGCATTTTTATTCTTGAGAGCTGTAACAGGGTCTAATTTCATTCTTAAACAGCTTTATTTTTAGAGCATTTTCTCTATTTATCTATTTATTTATGTATTTTGCAGAGATTTTAGTCTCCTTAAGTTGTCTAGAGATGCCAAACACTTCGAAATCAGATGAAGCACACATCAGGGACTCCCAGCACAGCAGTTACTTTAATTCAGTTCTACACTTGAAGATAATTAAAATAACTGCTGACTTGGAAGTTGACTCTGGTTGTAGGGTTTTCAAAGAAAACAGGCTTGTTTAGTGCCTGGGGGAGAGATTCCAAACTCAATAGAGTCCAAGGGAAAAAAAAATAATATTTTTCTTCAGGCTGTACCTGAAACGTATTGGAATTGAGGGGGTGGATTTTTTTAATATGACTTTGGTCTTCATGCACAAAAATATTTTTGCTGTTTGAATTTTACAGTAAACAGACCAGATATTATGAGATATTTTTGGGATGTTCAGAAAAGTGTAGACTAGCAGAGGTTAGATGTGAGCATGATTTTAGGTGGAAAATATGGAAAGAAAAATTGACACTAATATTCATCTGTACCAGCCCTCCTAGTTCAATGCAATACAAAGTTGAAGAGTTTAATCTGAATCACTGCTCATATAGACCCAGAGAAACACTGAAGTGTTTTAAATGAAGCCAAGTATTTAGAGATTACTCAATGAGACCACCTCAGTTTAAGAGGCATAAATTTACTAAGATAACATTAACTCAGTCTCTTGAAACTGGCCATAATCTAATGTTTCTATCTGTTTACAGTCCTTAAATCCAATCTAGACAAAATGCATTGAAGGCTCACTGAACATGATTTCTGGGTGGCTCCAAATTCTGCAGTTACTACAACGTTAATCAAATGGCAAGACAGAATGAAAAACTGCTCCTGTGAGTAGAGCAGCGCACTTTCCATTGGATTGTCTTTCTGTGGAACTGTATATACTGGATAATAGTTGGAGAATATCTGATTTATATGAGGAAACAGAACCAAGAGGAGTTTGTGAAGTATGAATGGAAAACTGAAGAGGTGAGAAAACTGTGAGACAAAAGTCACTATTTGAAGAGGGATGATTTGGAAGCAGGGGTTCTTAATGCATGACTCATTCCATGCTTCAGCTGCTTCAAAGTGAACATGCAGGAGGATGAATTGTGCACATGGAAGAGACATGGCTTGGGAATCACTGAATCAAAGAGACCATATGTATGGTTTCTTTTTTCAGGAGAAGGAAAGACAAACCAGCAGAGTGGAGGCAGATTGTTGCTCAGCATGCGTGTTTTGCTCTTCAGCTCACCTGTTTATGTATCTATTAAAATATTATAATTCGATGATAAGTTAATTATCAGCCTACAGCTTGATGATATTCCAGTATCATTCAGTGCATCAGAAATAGGCACATCTGTTTTCTTAAAATATTTTGCACTTCATTTCAGAAGTTGCCAGTTTTTTATAGGTTCTTAAGGGCATTCCCAATGCAGCAATTTTTTTGTCTGTAATGTCAAGAGAAAATTTCCTTAGGATTCAAATGATGTTTATAAGGTTATTCTTATGTTTTACTGAATGTAAAACTTTATTTATGGTACTTTTCTTGCAGAACAATCAAACAATGATTGTTTCGTTAGCCATCAAATAAACCCAGGGCTTTTTAAAAAATAAAAGTAGGAAAACTGCCTACAGCAAGGAGTTACTGTTTTCCTTCTGACATCTAGACTGAGAGTTATTAAATCTCAGGGTGGGTATCTTCTATTATAATAACATGCCTTAAAACTCTAGAAGGACTTAATACTTCAGGCTGTTAATGCAAGGAGGGCAAGTCCATGTAATGCAATACTTAAAATATATAAATGAAGTTGCACCTCTTTGGAGTATGAAAGTTCATTCTTTGAAGTGTTTTCCCTCATGGCCTAGACAAAATACAGCTAAACTAATGTGCACTAGGGCTACTTTAATTTAATGAATTTGCTGGAAGTGCCTTTGTTTCAGGAGTATGTGCATGTGTGCTCTTTAAAGTGTGCATATGTTGTCTGTCTGTGTGTTATGCATCATTGTGCAGGATATATATTTGCTCGTGGGCTAAAGTGCAAGCTAGACTAGGAATAGTTTCATAGCTTGTTGGTTAGAGGTGCACAGGCATGAGGAGGCTATATTGAAATGAAGGACTTACACCAATTTATATTCCTTATACAGAGAGGACTTTACCTTGGGTACCTGCCATGCCTGTGATCCCTCACTTGATTCTGTGAATTGCCTTTAAATCTCAGTGGGAATCTAGAGTATAGAACTGATAGTCTCCTCTCTCTCTCAATCAACTCTTTCAATATTTTCAACTTTTTTGTTCTTGCCAACTGAAGCATATTGCTTGGCTTCTGTTACTTTGTGATTTTCTATTCCTTTGAGTTAGCTGTCAGTATGGTAGACTTTTCAAGTGTTAAAAATTGACTTTTGGGTGACCGTACCTGATGTAATTTTAAAACTTTTTTGTGCCATAACAAGCACCTATATAATGTAGCATTCTGTGTGAAACAACTGGATGAAATTTCATGTCCAGGATTATTTGGAGTTCAGATTAAATCACACTATTGATTCTTCCTGACTTTAAAATATTACAAACTATGAAGTGTATAAATTACATGATTCAATACTACAAGGATGAAAAATGATGAAATATGTTATGATGCAAAGTAGTTAAAAATGCTTTACAAGTTATTCAATGATAAATAAAGTATGAATCTTTAAGACAATGGAGAAATTTTAAGGAGAAACTTTTATTCTTTGAGAGAAATATTATCTTCCACTTTAACTAATTCCAATTGTATCAATACATATTTTGGCAGCTTTATAAATAACATCTGTTTGTTTTATGTGCACACTCCTAAAGTTTTGTGGGTTTGTATACAAATAGCTATTTAAGCACACATAATGTAGGTAGGTATTTGAAACTCATTTTCCACACAACTATGTATTTTTAAAAGGTCTTCCTTTTAATTTCTTGTTCTGTTCAAAATACTAGTACTGCAAAAGCATTGACAATTTACTGGAAACTTTAAATCAATTTCCATACATGTTCTATGACAGTAGAGCTTTGGCAGGTCCTTTATAGGTTAAATATGAAGAGCACTACATATAAAAAAGACATTTTAAAACTCTAGAAAACAGCCAAATTAAAACAGGTTTACTTAGGATTACATGAAGCCATGGCATGAAGTTATGCTTCACTGTCCAATTTTCAAGTCTGTCTTCTCTTCCCAAGCCATCAGAGATATTTTATAAAATTTACAAAACATCTATAACAATAAGACATAGATTTTTCACCCTCAAACGTAACAACTGTTTATATTTAGGTTTTGAAAGCCATTTGACAGCAGTCTGAGAACACATTACTTCATTTTAAAAGGTTAAATTTATAAGCTTGTGGTAATGCACTTTAGGAATGGAAATGTAGGCACAATATTAACTTCAGGCATCAGTATAGACCATATATAAAAATGAAATTCCAGATGAAGGTCCATTCAAAATGCCAACTTTCCACACAACATAATGGTGCAATATTTTATTAGTATAAGACACATGACTGATGAATCAGGACCTATAAATTTTTATTTGAAGGAAATGGGATTCAAATTTTGTGTTTATTATGTGTTTCCACTCCATTGGCAGGGTAAGTTGCAGCTGAGAACAAAGAATGCAGGCCTTATCCTCAGATCTTAAAGCCTATGGACAAGACAAGGGCAGGTGCTCAGAAATGGCTAACACCAAGTACAGAAATGATAGTTGCCATCATGATCAGGACATGGTAAATTATTCAGAAAAAAAATACTGTGGCATACCACTCACAGTTTATGTACACCACAGCAAAGTAAGCTATTACAGAGATTTTTGGAAGAAAGAGAAAATGGGTTTTGTAGGTATTTAAGGGAGATTCTCCTGAGCAACTGTAGTTTCAGAGGGCAAAGGACACTGTGGTTCCTTTGAAGTCTGATGCTACAGTTCTCACCCAAATTTTCAATTCTGAGTGAATGCTAAAAATCAGGAGAGTGACACAGACTATTTGGGGTACTGGGAGTAAAGATAGATGAATGACAGCATGATGCCTCAGCTAAGGGATTCATGTACTGGTACTCTGGGAAAACAATAAATTATGGAATAATCATTTCAGCAGCTTTTTGGATGGATACTAGTAGGCAAAGTGACCTCAACCCCTTGAGAACAGCTTCTGTGTTAGACCTGATGAGAAAGACAAACTCCTGCAAGTGTCGGAGGATCAGATTACACTGACTCCAGCACTATCCCCCGATGGCACTGGAGGTGCAGGAAACTTGATTTCTTTTCTCTTAATTCATTTTGTTCTAATTTTACATAGTCATCAATATTACTCTTGTACTAGGTTGGGGGTTTTTTATGTTTGAGAATATGTATGGCAAGTATTTAGTGGCTGATTAGAAAAATGAGTGCTTGAACTAGAATATTTGGACTTGGATAATTAGACTTCTAAACCCGAGGCAGCCAATGCTGTGAAGAGGGAGGTTTTCCTCTTGAGACAAGTCTGTGACCTTGACAGAGCCTCTAGGCAGCCTTTTTTCTTTCAGGTGATGAAAAAGGGTTTAGAATGTTTGGCTGATAGACCTTTCATTTGTCAACACTAAACTCAAGTGACATGCAATAATTCATACCTCTTGTGCTGCGTTTGAATTTTAATCTTTTTTTTTTTCTTTCTTTCTTTTTTCTTTTTTTGTAATTTTAGCTTCCCCTAAAGAGCAATTCCTCACAAATGAGAAATCCTATTTTTGGACTTCCTTTTGGGAAAATAAAAAGAGAGTTCTGCTGTTAACCCATCAAAAAGTCAAACAAGAGCTTGGCTAAACTGAAAGGCCTTCAGGAAGAACCCTATCTGTTATCTACTTGCTACTTGTGTTATCTACTTGCTACCTGCTTTTGTCCTCACTTCTCAGTGGTCCACAGTGATTACTTAGTCATTATTACATAGAAGGTAAAAACATACTAATTGTGTCCTACTGAGAAGAAATTGTAACTAGGGAGATGTGGTCTGTAACCTGATGAATGTTTCAAACTGACATGACTTAGCAGTGCACTCCAAAGTGGTGTTTCCTTCTGCTCTTGGTCCACAGCTGTACACCTCTACTATTTCCCATTAGAGCTGCAACTGAAGCTGGTCCAGCTGATCTGTGGAAAACTTACCTGGTAACACACAAATGAACCAAAAAGATTTCCATGAAATCTCCTTGTTTATCGAAATCCTGAAGGGGATTATTTGATCTCACGTGTTAAAAGAGACATAATGCCCAGTTGATGGGGTCAAGTGAGGAGAAAGGAGTGGAGAGGGTGACTGTCTCTTTGGCAGTGACGTGAAGAGCCAATGGATTAGGTGCAGTGTAAAATACCACAGATATCATCTGGCTAAACCAAAACTCAGCCACACTTCCTACAAATTCTGTATCTACACTGTTAGTCCATGTGACTGGAGTCTTTTAGCTTGGAGGGCCTTTCAGCGATCAAAGTGTTTTCTGAAGACAAGGCAGTATTTTTTGATTTCCCTGTGCTACTGATGCCTAAAGAGGCTACCTAGAACAGAGCCTGTTAAAGGAACGAAGTAGGTATTTATTAAAAGGCCTTTAAAGGAAACACCTTGGCAGTACAAGAGCCTAGCCAAGGCTCCACCCAAGATGGGCTCCAGGTCATGAGTTCTCACATTTTTGTAAATATTGGCCTGTTTACATATTGGGGTTAATTGTCCAAATAGAGCTTCAGGGTGTGAAGTCCCATCCTCCCAAATTACTCTCCTTAATTTCCTACTCTTTATACTTTTTGGGCCTGAAGCTGTAATGGTGTCCTTGGCTCTCAGGCTGGAAAAGGATTGGTTTGTCCATCTAAGCTGTGAAGAGAACTTGCTAACACTTTATATGAAGTTTTGAGTAACATACTAAGGCAGAATCTGGAAAATATGAAAGCTAAAATTTCAGGCATCACTACAATGACTTCTCCTTGATTTTGCCTGTCTCTCTGTGCTCCGGCTGCTACAAGACTATGTTTTCTGCCTTGTAAAGACATTTTCAGTAAAGACTGGTGCTTTGACATAGTTGGACATGGGTATGTGGTTCAGACACCCACATTTAACCTTTGTTGTGACTTATTTGGCAGCATCAGAGATCAGATTCAAATTTTAGAGCATTACTTGCAAATCCCTAGCCCAAGAAGTTATACAGTCTCAGGCTGATAATTTCCTTCCCACATGCTTTTCTGCTGCACTTAGGGGTTGTTTAACCTTTCCAGGGAACAAGACCACAACTCATTTGGTGAGGACCCAGCAGCATCCTCTCCCTTGGCCTCATACAGTTCCTTGCTGGTTTAGGCTGTCCTCTTTGTTGCAAGCTCTGTCTTGCCTCATACTTTTGTAGTTGCTCTGACTTTAGCAGGCCTTAAAGTAGTTATCCTGTTTCTTAAAAAAAAATAAAAGTAAAATTCTATATTAAGATAGTCTCTCATGGCACAGATACTAAGTGGGGGTTTTCTTTGTCATCTGTCTTCTCAGGGAGGACCCTTCATCTTAGGATACCATATATTTTTCATACTGGATGTTGTTATTCTCATCCCTGGGTCACCACTCAACCCATCCACATCTGGGCAGAGTTATCTGACCCAGGCTGCTACTGCTATCCTATCTTCTCCAGTTTTTAAATCCATGCTTAACAGAAAACCACCTTACCCACATGGACCCTCTACGAGTTCAAGCTTTTTATATATCTCTCCCTGTATCTTCACCAGAGGCTGATGGAGTGTCTTTCAATATTTAGGCTTGCCCTTTTTTTTTCTTGGGAAAAAGGGCTGTTCCAGTGGTGCCCCTTTTACCTTCTGGCTTTGGCTGTCTGGCTATGCATGCATCAAACATCATTATTACTGTACCTCAGTTTTGATTATCTTCTCTTTCTGTACCTATCCCTTCCTGGTACCCTACTTCCACATCTGATGCAGCACATTTTGACTGAGGGGACCTGTGGCTGGGCACTCAGCACATCTTTCATACCTCAAACATGAGACATAAAAATTACGGTTTTCTGTGAGCAAGAGGGTGAAGAGATTTCTTGACTGTCATTCATACACTATCAGTCTTTTCTGCTCTAAAATAATTCATGGCACATACATGATAAACATTTATTAAACAACATCTAGCTTGTCACATGGGTCATATATTGTCTGGCTTGTACATGATTGTCAAAAATCACGAAAAGGCAGATTGGAAAAATGCAGTTACAGTCAGTATTTATTTGCTTAGCTTTCAGTGGATAATGAAATTAAATTATTTTGAATATGTAATTTTTCTAATCACCAAATATATTTACATAATCTCTTTTTCTCACAGTGATTATAGGATTTGTGTTGCAAGACTTACTTTGTGCTGCATGTTATTTATCTTCCCATTTGGTATTCCATTTTTCAGCATAGATGGGTTTTATTTCTGATTTTCTCTTGCATGTGCAATCACTTCTTTTCCTAAGCAGCACTGTTCGAAGCTGAGAGGTACTCTGGGGATTAACCTTATTGTATGTACTAGAATTTTAAGCTTTATGCAAAATTATTTGCTATCAGGGCTGAATATCCCTGCATACCCCTAAAATAAACTGACAGTTTCTAAAAGCTTCTGCAGACTGGAGGATGTGACAGAGTAAAGAAGCACAGTATAAATTGTTGTGTTATGTTCTCCTCCACGCCTGTGTTTGTAGTGTCAACACATCGTCTTTGAGCTCCTAAAGAGACTTGGGCAAATAATTTTTAGTGATTCACCCCATAAGTTTTGCTTAATGTTATTGTTTGCAGGTAGGCTGCAGAGCTCAAGTCTCTTCAATAAAATGTTCACATGCTCTGCAAAACCCTGCCTTCTGCCTTTGATATAACTAATCCCAAATTTGAAAGTAAGCATGAATTTAATGCACCAAACTATTTTTGTGATAGGTGACTAGCCCCCATCCAGAGTATGCAGGAGCCCCTTATGGTGACTCTGACTAAATGAAGGCATGGCAGCTTGGTAATGAGCATCCTGTATTTTTTCCTAACAAAAATCCTGGAATGTACTGCATTATTCAACCGATGGGTCAAGAACGCAGCTTTAAAGGTATCTGCCAACTGGGAAAATTTTTCTTGCTTTCTACTAGCTTGTGCCTTTGAAGCATAACATGCTTTCTCTCTTAAAAATATTCATCTTGTAATATTGTAATAACTAATATCTAGGGTTGCCCAGTAAGTTTTTGGGAGTCTTTCCCTGATTTCTGGCCTCAATGCCATTATGCACCAAGGAGTTTCACTGATGCACCTAAGCACCAAAGATGTCTAGAGGTCGTGTTAATCAGCTCTCCTGCTCAAACAGGTCACCTAGAGCCAGCTGCCCACAACCAAAATGGTCATATAGCCCCTAAAAGCACAGATGTTGCCCCTCACTACAGCATTAATGCAGTTCTAGTGTGAGCCACAGCTCTTTAAACACTTCCTACCTGATGATTTTCCCAGAAGTCACAAGAATGTATATTTACTTAAAAGAAAAATCACTTCTTGTTGTAGTATAAATTTTAGTTTTGGGTAGTTTTTGCTAACAACTTCTGTAAATGCATTGGAAGACAAACTAACCATGGCTCCCACTCTGTGTGTCTGGGCTTTTTCCTGCTCAGGTGTTAGATTTTTACTAATGAATTCCAACAGGATAAAAACCATCTCTAGGTATTTTATACAACAAAAACTCTGATTCTGTTTTCATTTACTTAGATTTGCTCTCATCATGGGAGCAATTCCAGTTTATCCCATGGTAACTTTAATCAGAATCTACCCTTCAGTATTTCATAAATTTTCATTTTGCAAAAATATTTCAACAATTAGTGCAAATGAAGAAGTCCTGAACAGGGATTTTTGCTTGTCTGTCTGTCTTGAAATTTTTTTTATTTATTTTTTATTTTTTCTCCAGATAAAAGCAATGTAAACTTCTGAGGGCATAAGTCACTTTAGAAGTCTGAAAAGCAAATGTAATGAACTAGACATCTCACAAATTAGAATTTCTGCTTAAAATATGTATAGTATTAACTGGTTTTCAGCCTACATATAGGAAAAATCTCAGTCTGATGTCTCCTCCACCAGACCTGCTCCTGCTGTTACACTCTTTTCTTTTATGATTAATAACATCTGAAATCTGAAACCAAGTCAGCTGCACTATAATAAACTTGGTATCAATTTTACAGGTCACAAATAACCATGTAATTCAATAACCCTCTATGTGTTCCAGACCAACGTGGGACCACATGCTTGTGGGGAGCAATGAATGGGTAATTTGATGAAGAATGAAGACCATATTCAGGGAAAAGACTCTGAAAGCTGAAAGCGTTTTCTGCAGGAGAGCAGGAGGCAGGGTCAGGAGAGGAAAAGTATGTTTCCCAGAGATGGCTACTTTCAATGGCATGAACTATCTGCAGTCTTTTAAAAGTGTCTATACATTTTGGAGTGTATCCGAATGATGAATAATCCATCCTGAAGAGAAAGAATGTGAGCAGTTAAAGAGCGTGACATCAAACTAGAAATGGTCAGTCAGAACATTGGTGAGGCAGATTAAACAAAAAAGTTTGCTTTGAAGGTGAGATTTGGGATCAATATAAGGTGATCTCACTCAATAGCAGTCAATACTACAGTCAAAAATTACAGGAGATTGCATTAAGAATCGTGACCATTCCCTGAAAGCCTATGAAAATACTTAGAAGGAAAGGATTATGTGTTCCATATCTAGCTTGCAGAATGATGTGGTTAAATATGATTCTCAGCTTTCTTTTTTATTTAAGAAAATTAAATTTCTTTGGTCACAGATGTACAGAAAAGCCTGACAATGTGAACCAAGCAAACCCTACAAGCTTGGAAATCAGAAGACAAATTGTGCCCTTTTTCTTGTTTAAACTTAATCTTTTGGCTGCCTAGCCAGCTGCATAGCTTTGCTCAGTCTGCCTTCCAATTGTTCTGTTCTGCTCTTCTAACAAAAATTTATATTAGAAAGGTGTTCTTTTTTTCACCTTTTAGGGGTTAATTTTACCTGAAGGAGACTCATGGCACAAGTGACATCTGTTAGCACACACAGATCTGTTCCTGTGTTCACCTTCTACTTGCACCATCTAAATCCCACCAGGACAAAAGTTTCTGACACTGATAGAATGTACGATTATACAACATCTGAGAAGATCAGTCACTAAAACTCAAAGTTTTAGTCATTCTTAGACATATTCTTGCCTATCATATTTGTATGGCTAACCAAGCAGATTTTTAGATATATACAGTAGTTCATCTTTGTAGTCAGAAAACCAGAATATATGAGAAGAAATGCAGGAATTTTTTTCTTGTTTTTGTTATTTTGGTTAGTTTAGGCAGCTTCTAGACACAAGCATTATGCTTTTAGTAGCCTAGTTTTGGGCATTTCTCATCATAGAAATGTTTTCTGTAAAAAACAAGAGAAACCCTGAATGTCAGAAATGGACCCTTACACTGGAGATACCAAAACAGCTTGCTTAATGCCTTGCAAATGCTGACTTCCTGAGCTGATGAATGGCCTCATTCACTTCCTCGAATATTTCAGCAATATTTTCCAAAATGTTCCTCAGCTTCTTGTTCACTGCAGATGAATATATCTTTTTGTTTATAATTAATTCTTCATGAAGACCCAGTAGAACTTGTGCTTGCTTACTGAAGGAGTTTCCACAGTGCCCTTGTTGCCTGCCACCTGAGAGTTACTTGGTGTTTTCCACAGAGACTCTTGGAAAAAGTTGATGAAAACCTGATTTATGCTTTGCATTCATAGCACTGGGCAGAAATGATGGTAGCTGGCTTCCCATCTTCTTTCCATAAATCATCGACAGATTGTCCAGAATATGCAGCTGCTCAGGTGCTGATCTGGATTCCTCCCAAGCAGGATAGCATGTTCCATAATATTTTCCTACACTGTGGCCTTTTTTTCTATCAATTTCTTGCATCTTTTTCATTTATCTTTTGAATGCAGCTCAAATACTCTTTTTCTGTCTTCTACTGTTTTAGTGTATTGAGCACTTGTAGGTGTATCTTCAGTTTGTTTCAAAAGGTTCTTGCAGAGAAGCCTCTGCTGCAAAAGCTTGAATGTTTGTCTGTTGGCAAAACTAGATGAAAGGATCACTTATTTATGGAAAACCACTTTCTTCTGACTGCTCTTCTTGAACTGAAACCTCATTTATTTTTTACAGCTCCTTCTTTTCTTGAAGTTGGAATTTCTCTTCTGATTCAGTAGAGCCTTAAATATAATTTCAAATATAGGATACTTAATTAAATAAACACACTAGAAAGTCTAATCAATGTAAGTGACCACTTGGTAAGGTTAAAGGTTTTCAAAATACATGTGGGAATGCGATTCGAGGCAGCCTGGATTCTACTTCTTGTTTCCTGCTTTGCTGCTTAATCTTTCTCATCTGGTGTAAATCAGACTAATTTCAGTACAGCCGATGTGAATCCACTGTCTGGGATTCACACCTCTGAAAATATCCACAGAAACCACATTGGTTAAATTCTTAGATGAATCAGAGCACACTTGTTGATACTCATAGGACAGAAGACAACAATTCCTCTGGATTCAGTAAAAATTTGAAGCTAGTAGTCTCAAGGAAATATTATTCCTGCTGTTTTCCTTGTCCATTTAAGTGTATATTTTAATTTTCACATATATGTTCTCCTTTCTGGAAAGATATGAGACACCATTTATACTTAAGATAAAACTGAGGAAAAAACTGTATCCTGTGCTTCTGCCACATTATTCCTGGCATCTTATCCAGGGAGCTGAGAGAGAGACAAGAGCTGTGTGACTATGTTAGTTACTAGCATTTAAAAATTATCTCAAAAGAGTCCATGTCTGGGGTCCTAACAAGGAAAACATGGGTCTGTTGGAGTGATTCCAGAGGAGGCTCACCAAGATGATCAGAAGTCTGAAGCATCTCACCAACAAAGACAGGCTGAGAGAGTTGGAGTTGTTCAGCTTGTAGGACAGAAGGCTCTGGAGACAGCTTATAGCAGCACTCCAGTGCCTAAAAGGGGCTACAAGAGAGCTGAATAGGGAATTTTCACATGGGCATGTGAAAAGGAGCATATAAAAGGACAAGAGGGAATTACTTTAGACTGAACAAGGGCTGGTTTCAATCAGACAGTAGGAAAAAATTCTTCATCATGAAGGTGGTGAGGCACTGGAACAGGATGCCCAGAGAAGCTGTGGGGGCCCCATCCCTGGAGGTGTTCAAGGCCAGACTGAGTGGGCTTTTGAGCAGCTCTACATGCATGTAGATGTGATGAAAATGTCTGAATTAATTCCAGAGCAACCTGAAGCCGGAGCCAGCTCTTGATTTGTTAGAAGAGGCTCTGCTGCTGGTGAACATTTTTAGAAGGGCAAAATAATCTCTTGTAGATTTAGAACAAGTGATCTCATTTGAAGTGTCAAATAGGTAACTCCTCAAGGCTGATTCTTCTAAGACTACTATGTTGATGAGTCTTAGATATCTTCACTGCTTGAAAACAGAGTGGTTGCATTCTTCCCTGAGGAACTGGCAGCATGTCATTACTCTTGTTTAGCAGAAAAGCAGGAATTTAGGGAGCAGCTTGGGGACAGAATTAGCACTTTTCTCTCCTGTTGACCTGCAATTTAGTTCACACAAGGGAGTATGAGAAACTGGAAAAGTGCAGGAGCCTGGAGGCCACTGGTCTTCTGCCCTGTGGATGGGTGGGCAGCCAAAACAGAGAAATACAGAGGTACGGTAATTTCACACTGATAAGCCGCACCTATTTCACTGAAGAATCGAGCTGATCCCGGAAGTGTGGCAAATCACCAGGTGCAGCTTATTTATGGACAAATTCCAGTGAAATGCCAACTCAGAAGTCCAAGCCAGCTGGCGGAGAGGAAGCTGCCGTGGAGCTGCAGCCCGCCAGGGAACTACTGCAGAGCCACTGCCGGGTGGGCAGGGGGCAGGTGGGGAGGTGCTGCAGAGCCACTGCTGGGTAGGTGGTGAGCTGGACCCACTGGTGAGCAGGCGACAAGCTGCCACCAGTTTCAAGTGGCAAGTGGGCAGTGGGCCAGAGCCGGCTTTGTGCGGCGAGCGGGCGGTGGGCCGCTGCTTTTGAGTGGCTCGGGGAGCCGCCACCACTGCTGAGCAGGTGAGGAGCCGCGGCAGCCAGCGCCAGGGGTAGGAGTGCTGGGGCCCATGGCATGGGGAGGGTGCCTGGGGCTGTGTTTAAAGGCTTCGCTGATCTGTGCAAACTGTTCGTAAATTGAGCACCTGACAGCAAACCTCGCGATCGTGTGATTCTGTTACTAACTCGTTACTTTGTTGCACATGGATCCTTGCTTCAAAAGACAAGAAGTGCGGCTATGGACAAATTCCGTGGTCTTCCTGGCTACACGGAAGTGTGGCTTATAACCAGGTGTGGCTTATGAGTGTGAAATTACTGTACATAGCAGCAATTTCTTCTTCTGAATGTCCCAAGAAGAAGCTTTTTGGGCAGTCTTCAAATGCCTAAAATACAGTAGTCACCAATTGCTCTCAAACTCTTCAGCACCAATTACATGTCCTATTTTCCATCTGGAAAATTTGAGACATAAAGAAGTGATAGCATGCATGAACTGCTGGTGGGGACACTGTCAGCATACAGGGCTTTGAAGGCCCATTGCATTTCTCCAGTATGGGCATGCAAATGGTTCTGTTAGTTGAGGCATGACACAATGCCAAGTGAAATCAGCACTACATGCTTCCATTGGCTCCAGTGGTAGCAGATTGCATCCTTAATTGGGTATGGGGATTATAAAAGAGTGAAGTGTACAGGCTTTGAGGGATGGTTTTAGCCTGTTCTTTTCCAAAAACATTTGTTTTATCAGAAAAGGGAAGAATTGGTAGGCTGGGTATTTTAAATACAGCTTTTAGCTTGTCATCAATATGTTTTAAAAGAGAGCTGTGAGTTGAAATTTTATTCTTCTCTCCTCTAACCTCTTTTTCCTTTTTTTTTCCTCCCTTATAAAGAAAGTTGTAAAGTATACTTGAGTAGAGGTAGTTTAAGGGGGATTTTTTTTCTATATATATTCTTGGTGTATATAGTTTTGACCATTATTTTTGATTACCTGTTCTGGCATGAACAAGATTTCCTGTATTATTTCTAATACTTCTTTTTCCTCTCTGGGGAAATCTCATGTCTGGTTTTAACATTTGTCGTTTATTTTTACTTTGTGAAAACTGCGGCTGGGAATTAACTTTGTGTCATGGCCATATCTATTTTTTAGTTAATAATATCTTACATTTACAATATCCTCCTCTGTAATCTCCTTGGATGACCTTCCTGCCCTAACACATTTCTATCGCTTCTATTGTCTGCTCACGTGTTACTCTTTTCTCTACACTTTCTCATTTCTCCCTTCCATAATCCCCATTTTATCTCTCACATTTGGTGAGAGATTTGGTCCCTAACCTTGATTACTTTGCAAAGAGCATTTTTCATTCACGTTGGCACACCTTTCCCTTTACAGTATATTTACTGGGTAGGTGGCATGCACATACACAACATTCCCTGAGGAAAACATGACTTTTACTTTGAATGCTTTCCAATTTCACTCACTTGCCCCTTCCTTTCACGATCCTCTTTCACTTTTACCTTACAGTGTCAATTCTAACAAAGCTTGCTTCACTGAAATTGAACATCCATGCTTTATCTTCTGTGTAGAAAAATACTCCCTTGTTTACTCCCTTGATAGAAATGTAATTATATTATTCTTATATTTGCTCTGCTTCATGTCTTTGTGTGCTGTCTGTATCAACTAACCAAAAGGACATTAATAAAAGTTTATTTTTTTTGCCTCTATTCGTCTACATTTTATATATAAAAAAATCCACCTTAGATTTTTGCTTTTTGTTCTCTCAAGAGTCTTTCTCTTTTCTTACCAACACATATTTTCCCCTTGCTTTGTCTGCCCTCTCCATGTGCCTTTTGTCCATTGTCCATTTCCATTCAGTTGCTCTCTTTGAGATTTTTGCCACTGACTTCAATATAACTTGTATTTGAACTCATATGTCTTTTTCCCTGTGTTCCTTAGATTGCTCCTCACAATGAGAACCAGAGGTTGTGAGCCTGTGCCCTGTTGCTTACAGTAAAGTTGTTGGGGTCACAAGAAGCACAAAAAATTTCCTGTTTGCATAGGAGAAGCCTGGATCACTTCTGCATGCCCTTCTCCAACCCACTCCTCACAATGAATCTGGGTGACCTCTGTTGCGTGACTGCTTTTAAGGCTTGTTTTCTGTCTAGTGTATCCATAAGCAGTTTAAAATGGGCTTGTGTGTTGCATTCCTAAATTTGAGCTTGGCCACCTGGAGATATTTTTGACAAATTAAAAATAGACTGGATAGAGCAAAAGTTCTCTGGTAGGTGTCTCATAGCTCTATGCACCCACACCCCACCAATCTTAAAAATATATCTGTCTATATATTCCTTTATCAGAGATTTCAGCAGGTTTCCTTTGGGCTGTTTCCGAAGGACATGCTTACAGGACATTTTAGTTGATAAATATCTGTGCCAGGATGGATGCCAGCATGTTCTACTTCAGTGCCTCTGCACTAGAGAGGAGCAGAAAAATGGACTGAGCGTTGTGCTCATGGACAATGTATTTGAGCCAGTGAGTGGTGGACATCAGTCCCCATGTAGGCGCCTCAGGAGGGAATAGGCTGTTCATTCCACTGCTAGAGGAAAGTTGGTCATTCAGAGATTTTCTGGACAGGGAATATAGGGACAGATTTTGATTTGAAGTTGAATTAGAACATCTGGCATTAATTGCAGGTTAGGAGCACTCATGAGGGAACAGTCATACCTGGTAACTTTATATTCGTGGTCCAAAAGGCAACATGGGAGCTTTCCTGACTCAGGCTGTATTGACTTCACCTCTGGGCAAGAGGTTGTCTGCACCTTCTCTTGCATTACTGCAGGCTATTTGTCAGCCTTTCTTACCACCCTGCCCCAAATGAGTTAAGCCCTGTGTATCCCTAGTTTCTGGGAAGCTAAAGCACTTGGCTGGACCGCTTGCTTCAGTGCCAGCTCCCAGCCAGTGCTCCACCCTGCCCAGACAAAGGCATTTACTGGCTGCAGGGCTCTTCCTGGACTGGAAGAAACTCATTGCTTCAAGATAGCAAATATTGTATAGCACTACAGTAAATTGGCCCTCCAGGATGGCAGTTTGGCTCTCCCCGGACTCAACAAGTCAGCACTCTCTATGAATATAATTCTCTATCTAGATATTTTTCATTTACAAAATATTTCGTCTTGTCTTGCCTGCAAATCACAGATTTATTCTCACGGAGATGTCTAATCCTCAGTCTCCTGAAAGTTAATCCTGTAGTCTACCTTTTCCCCAAAAATACTCAAAAAGGAACATAAAACAAAGCATAAAGACAGCCAGGATCATGTACCTTTTAAAACTTCAAATTAGTCCCATCTGTGGCATGGCTGAACACAGAATTGTAATACAAGGTATTATACCCATACTTATCACTTGAAAGATTTGGGGTCTTAACAGAATCCTTTCTTTTTATGTGAAGATTTAAAACCATATTTATCTGAAATTAAGAAAATAAAACAAAGCAGTTTTTTCCAACTAGTGATACAGATGAAATACTTATAATGTTAGGGTAAATATATTGAAATTTTATTCAAAATTTCTAAAGCATTTACTATTTCTAAGATTCAAGTCAAAATGAAGGGAGCATAGTAACCTAGCAGAGTAAAAGTCTTCTTTTATAGTTTTGCTACCTTAATCAACCGTTTGGACTTGAGTTTGTTGTCAAGCCCATATTAACCAGATGTTGCTCTCCTACAGTCACTGGAGTTACATGGTGTAATGCCAGAACGATATCAGCTTCTCACTGAGATTCTGCTCTTTCTCAAGTCAGAGTAAAACTCAAGAAAATAAAAAGGAAGCCAATGAATTTATTATAACTTTATACAAGCATTGTTAAGGAAAGAATCAGTCTGAATAATTGGTCAAAGTCATACAGTTCAAACCTTACCATTTGTTTTAAAGCATTACGTTTTTTTCTGATGTGAAGGAAGTTAGACTTGTGCTTCCTTGCAGGAAGAAGTCAAGACATTGTGCAATTAATTTCCATAGATCAAGAAATCCTACAAAACTGAGAGTGGGGAGGGGGCACTAGGTGTTTGCTGCAGACATTATCTAATTTTTCATGGGGTCTAAGAGTGGAAATGAGAGAAGAAAATGTATGGGACTCTCACATTTCTTTGCTAATACTTAATGGAAAAAACAGATGGGAATTACTAGCTTTTTAGCTAGAAGGAATAATTTTTCTGAGTGCTGTGACTGTCTGCAGCAAGAGACATTTTGTAGGTTTTGTTCATTATGTGGTGTCAGGTGATTATTATTCTGGTGCTATGAAGTGAAGGGAAAGGTTCCTTTGTTTCTAGGCTAGCGGATATAAGGATCATTTATCTTTGGCTCACAGGAAGAAAAGTCTCTTATAGTGAGTGTATGTTGTTTGGCACTTATGACAGCTACTCAGATCAGGTCAGGGACAGAATTTTGTCACAGGATTAAAAAGCTGTTTTCAGAAAAGTTTAGCCCACTTTTGAGAATGTGACTGCAAAACATTCTCAGGAAAGGGAGGAACATGGTGCTGCCATGGCAAGGGCAGGGAGATTGCCCCTTGCATTTTTCTCTTTCTGTTTTGAGAAGCAGAAGGAGTGCTTTAGATTTAATGCATTCTCTATTTTCAAAGCCGCCTCCTTTGCCTGAAAGTATCCGAGTCTATGTGTGTACATGCATATGTACAACTTTGCACAGAATCCCAAAAGGTGGAACTGTCTTATGTTTCCAACACTGGCATCTTTTTGATGAGCTGATAGCAACTGAAATCTCTCCTGTTTCATCACTTTTAGTCCAGGAAAGCTACTTAATACAGTGGAAAATAAATGAAAGAGGACATAGCTGTCTCAAGGGCTGCTTCCCTGCAGAGCACAGAGTCCTGCCTTCTCTTTCTGTCCAACACATAGAATTTACACTGGAGTTTAGTGACACATGAAATTATAAAATCAAAACAAGACTAAAGGAATGACAACTACAGGTAAAAGGGATACAGAGAGAGAAAGGAAAAAAAAACAATCCCTTTTTCTATACCTAAGTAGGAAACTAGACAATGGTAATTAAAAAAAGAGCAGAAAGAGAAACAAAGAGCTAGACCATGACATAATTATTTATGTTGGTATAGCAGCTGATTCAACAAGTGTTCTTTCTTTTTGATGCAGAGCAATCTTCTTTTTATTGTCATTTTTACTGCTGTATCACAAAAGAGGCTCCTTTATGGGCCAAGATTCACAAGTTCCTTATACTGTGAAAAATAAAAGACGATTGTTATTTTCTGAGGAGTCCCTTGTGATGCAAGTATTTTCCCCATCATGCTGCTGAGAGGTAAAGATAGAGAGCCAGAGCCTGCCTGAAGGATGACTCACCATCATCATGTCTGAAAAATTCCTTCCCCCCACAGTCTGTGGAGAGGCACCCTGCTACTCCTGGGGCCTCCTGATCACAGTGTGGGAACAGTAGGTGTGTTTAATATCACCAGCCCTAGAGTACTGAGATGCCACTGTGATCAACCTGAATTCACTCCCTTATTATGAGGTAGAGAGAGAGAAGGTAAAAGCAAATTAATTTTTTTTTATGCTAAACTACCAGGTGTAAGTAACTAGTTATTGTATTTGATAAATCAAACAATACAAAGCTATAATTAAATTTGGTTTTGATTTTCTGTCTGAATGCTTTTCAGCTTCCCCAGCTAAGCTCTGGAAATCCCCAAATGGAGATCCCACAGCCTCTCTGGACAACCTGTTCCAATGTTTCACAGATTTCATTGTGACTTGTGTTATCTTTATTCCTAGCTGATATTTCCCATGCTGCAGCTTTGGATTCATGCCTCTTTCTTTTTTCTCTGGCCATGTCTTTGAAGAGTCTGGCTGTCTTATAACTCCTCCATGAGGTAGTCTAATTCAGTAGTTAGGTATCCACCCAACCTTCTCCTCTTCAGGCTGAAAAAGACCTCAGCCTCTCTTTGAGTGTCTCATGCTCTACCCATGGGATTTGCTCCACTGGGCATATTAATGAAATTTATAATTTTCAATTTATACTTTTAGTTCTTTTTCTGGAATACCAGGAAATTAAAAAATCAGTTGACACAGTACTCCAAACATCAATTCAGAAATGCTAAAGGTATGAGAATAATCACTCCCCTTGACTTATTTGCTGTGATAATCTTAGCAGCCAGGAGGCTGAGGGAGATTATTCTTTTTCCCTGCCTACTCTGCCCTCAGAAGACCTCACCAGAGTCTAGCTCTAGCATCTAGGTCTGGGTTCCCCAACATAAGAATAACATGGAGATGTTTGAACAAGCTCAAAAAGTCAGAAGAGGTCAAAAAGATGATCAAAGGGCTAGAGAACCCTTTCTGTGCAGAGAGGCTGAGAGAGTTGTGACTGGCATGGAGAAAAGACTGTAATGTCACCTCATTGAAACCTTCTGGTATTTAAGGGGTGATTATGAGAAAGAGTGAGAGTGACCTTTTATACGATGATAGGACAAAGTGGAATGATTTTAAACTGAAAGAGGAGACATTTACATTAGATGTTATTAAGAAATTCTTCGCCCAAAGAACTGAGCAATGAGTCAGAGGTTGATCAGAGAAACAGTGGATTGACCCATCCCTGGAAGTGTTCAAGGACAGGCTGGATGGGGTACTGTGCAACCTGATCTAGTGGATGGCATCTCTTCCCATAGCAAGTGGAATTGAAATTGATGATCCTTCTGGTTCTCTCAAACTCAAACCAATCTATAATTCAGTGATAATCTAGCCCATAGTGCTGTTGGCCTTGTTGGCTGCAAGAGCACAATGCTAACTCCAATCACATTTCAGTTCAGTGTAAATTCTTCAACCTCATATTCCTGATTGCTGATTTAATTAGGAAAATGTCTCACCTCTTAATTCCTGTCATCTAAACCAGTTATCGTTTGACACAGTTTTCATAAAAATAGTGTAATATCTAGCTGAATGACATCTGTTTGTTCTAATGATCTGCAGGTTATGAAGCAATACATGTGAAGTGCAAGATTACGAGCTTGCTTCTTCCTAGAAGACCAATCCACACAATATTTTACATAATTTCTGAATGTATGTGAGTTTATATACTTCGTTTTTCATAAAATACAACTTAAATAAACACTTAAGTAAAAACAAGAACTATTTATAGTTTAGTAATTAATTACTCATGGAGTGGAAATTCAACAAGAGGAAAGATAAACTGCACTGAGATAATATTTTTCTGTTTTAGGTAACTCCTAAAGGGTTTTTTTGGGACATAACAACAATGCAAGAGATGCGATCTATCTGTAGTACACAGTATGAAAAGCGAAAGGGAATAAAGTATTGTGGGATATGTAGAAGTCTGTCATCCATGTCCTAGAGGCATAACCACTGCCAAGTATTGCAAGCAACCTTTAAAGAGGATGGAAGGGAAGAAAGACAAAGAAGACATATGATAACTGTTCTGAAGTATAATAGCACTTGAGGAACAGAATGAAGAAACCAAAAAATTTCTCACTTAGACACACAGAAAGTTAGCAAAATAGAGGCAGAGTTCAAATATGAAACAGGGAATGGTGTGTTGTGATAGCTTTGTCAAAACTATGTAAATTTAGTTTGATGTGGCAGAGGCAGGTGGGAAAGGATTTTAGTGAGAGGTGTATCCATGGCCAAAGTAGAAATTTTTTTGGGGTGAAAAGTCCAAGATGGAAAGATCAAGGCAAGGTAATATGATTGGATGAAGTTTTATTTTGAAAGCAGGGGAGGTTACTCTGAACAGTACTCCACTGAGAAATACTGCTAAAAATATTGCTATAAGGAGGACAGTCAAACCCATGAGGTGTTTCAAGACGACAGCATAAAATATTGAGAACATTAAAGAAAAAAAAAGACAATTTAAGCTGATCATTTTCTTTAAGAAACTAGAGCTAGAACAGTGGTGTAGCATGTCTGCATTAACAAAAGAAGGAAAGAGGAAAGTGCTTAACCCTTCAAAAGGAAAATTGAAGAAGATTTCCTTTGAGAATTTTGATTCTGTGTCATCAAGTCAGGGGAAGAGTTGAACAAAAAGTAAACCACTTAGCTACTGGAAAGAATGGTGAGTTCTGATAAACTTGTTGCAACAAATAAAGGAACTTGAAACAGGAGTAATTTTAAAAGTCGTCAAGGAAAAAGAAAAGGAGAAATCATAAGATTTAATAACCCCTTAAATGAATGGCATAAGGCTTCCATGGAATGCAAAAGATATGAATGACCTTATTAAAGACAAAAAAGGCAAAAAAATTGAATTTACCTGAATGCACAGAAAGTGGATGGAGTTGTATTACAAGATATACACCAACAAACCAGAGGTTGTTAAATTAAAATAGGACAGAAAAATCACTAACAGCCCAGTTTTTCAAATAAAGCACAAAATTTAAACCAGACAGCAACTTTAGAGGGGAAAATATTTATTTTATGTTATAGGATATGCCAGAGATCCCAAAATATGCAAGGTCAGAAAGTAGTAACTGGAACGGTACCTATTAAAAGCAGTATTTCTGGAACAAATCTCTTGAGAAATTCTTGTATGGGTTTTGTCCAGCTGCTGGAAAAAGCTTAATGTTCAGAAACATTACTATGCAGATGTTGGTGGCTTAGACCCATTGTGTACCTCTCCTTCTGTCCTGATTTAGCCACACGCCGGCTAAAATTGATCAGTGAATGGATTACTTGCAGAATAACACACTTACTTTAGTCCCTGGCAGAGCAGTTTTTTCATGCTTGCTTTCTCCCTTGCATGTGGTTTACAGGATAAAAATATTCCCTGATGAGTTTTAAATTGGATTTCTCAGCTGAAGAAACAAAGTGCTCATTCACTAAAACAGTGATAGAAGATTTTTTGTGTCGGTGGGAACTGAAGCTGAGAAAAATTACTGAGCTCAGAGAGTTCCTTGGGTTTTCTGATGTTTGGATGTCCCATGCAGTAGGGCACTAAAAGTGCCCCAGTGGTGTGACGGATTTGCAGTTGGAGTCCTTCTGCGTCCCAGTACTTCCACGTGCAATGCAGACACTGATGGTGAGGCTGGAACCATCCAGAGCAATCAGGAAGAAAATTTAACAGTAAGAAGGCTTTGAGTAAGACTAGGTGGAAATTAATGTAATCATAATAATTCTAACTTAGAAATAAAGAGGGATCGGAATGAAAATGCTGAATCATTTAATTCTGACATTTTTAAGTATCTAATATTTAGTGATGTATTCTGTCATGGAAACATGAGAATGCTACTTTCAACACACTTCTGAGAAAATCTGCCAATTCTTTGGTATCAAACCAATATTTTTGGCTTAAAGAGACTGAAATGCCTTTTTAAAAAGAAAGAAAGAAGAAAACGATTGACATTAAATCATATGTATAATTTTATTTTTAAACAAAATAAAATTTATATTGAATTTCTCTTTTAATTGAAAAAAGGGAGTATTTGCTCAGCCCTAACCAAAATAGGGATTTTTATTCTCTTTGCATTTTCTTCCCCATGGTTATACAGGCCTTGGTATTCAATTTTTACTATGAAGCAGAATAGGAAAAAAGTTAAATATTGGAACTAAATGGCAGTCAGCATGTCAGGTCACTAATCCGCTTGTCAAACCCATCACATGTGCAAACTTTAGAAATTACTCAAGTAAAGTATAAGAAATGTGTGAAGAAAAGGACTGTTTTTTGAAGAGGACATGCCACACTACAGACAGGAAAAGGAGACAGGGCAGGCCAAAGCTGACTAGTCTGTCAGTCAGGAGAGCAATTTAGCTCTTGT
>VRYO01002772.1:11083775-11117948 GCA_009812075.1 Sialia sialis | reverse complement strand
ACTGTAATTTTTTATTTTCTGTTGTTGTGAGGTTTTCTGCCTTTTTAAAGAATGACAAAGACATTTGTTGAGCTTCCCTAAGCATCTCCATTTGTTGGAGGCATTTTGGTGTTTAAAAAATGCCCAGAGAAATAGAATTTTTTTTCTCTGTCTCAAGGCAAAAAAAAAAAAAAATCATCACAAATAATGATATGAATGTTGATTGTAGGGCTTGTCCTTTTCTCGGAGGAATTGCTTTTGGGTTATGCCTCCAGTGGAAGATATTTCATTTAGCTTTGAATGGAGGGCACAGTGCTCTGGAGTAGTAAATATATCCTGAGCCTTGGCACAGGCAGCTGGCACAAAGAAGGCACATTTTAATATGTCTGGTTTTCTCCTGATTTTCAGGTGGCCCTGCGCCACCTGGGTGGGAGCTCGAATGGTCCAGGAGGGTGTGTTTAGCTGGCTCGGCATGATGGCTTCTTCCTTACAGGTCAGCACAAGCCTTTAATTGGTACTGAGGGAGACACACAAGAAGTCTATAAAGTGATGAGAGTCAAGGAGCAGACCAAAAGGGAATCATTATTTACTGTCTTTTCCAATACAAGAACTAAGGAGATTTAAGAGTAGCTAGCATGGCGGCATGTCTGGAAAACCAAAACAAAGTGGTATATCACATAAATTGTGAAACTCAGAATATTGTACATGATAAAATATATATGAGTTAAAAATGAAAGGGCCAAATACATGTAAGAAAATTCCTCAGGGAAAAAAAAACAACGGGAAAATAAGAAATCACATCAAAACTAAACCCAAAACAAAACAGAAAAGAGGCTGTCATGAGAAAAAGATTTCTGCAGGCTTGTAAATGCTGAAGAAATCTCTCATATCCTTCTTTGCTGTCCATTACTAGAGACAGCTATTGGCCTAATCTCCTCTGTGTTCTTATACAGATGTTCTCATAGCTACATGGTCATTGCTGATAGGAAGAATCTGATACTGAAAATAGAAGAGCATATAAGAATAGAGACATGACAATGAAATAAATACTACCCAAGGCAAATTCAAAATTAATATATTTTTCTCAAGGGTACAGACTATGCAGTCACTGTCAAAGTAAGCTATTGACACAAAGAATTTCACAAGTTTCAAAAATAGTTTGGAGATATACTTGGAGGACAAGAATAACCAGAACAAAAAATTATCTTAAGTCTTGTTAGTCAGTGTTTAAAACAATCAAGTATTAATAGAGTGCAATATAAATGTGAACCAGATTATTGCATTTTGTAAAATGCAAGTTGTTTATAGCCTTGTCTGAATCTTCTGTCTCTGTCCACCTCTGGTTAGAAGTTGGGAATGAGACTGGAGAGTTCAGTATAGTGAGTTCTTTGATCCTGTAGGTAATTTTTTGACATAGTGTGCACCTGAAAAAAATTGAATGGAAAGGAATTGAAATTAAGAGGAGCAGAGTGAATTGAGTTCTAAACAATGCACAAAGATGAGAACCCCTCCCTGCCAACTGTATCTGGAGGAGTTTTCATTTATCTCTGTAGTTTCTCTCTGGTCTCTGAGTGGTTACATGAGTGCCAGTCAGTACAGAAGCCCTTCAGCATCGACTTTCCAGCTTGGTTGAACCAACCAGCTGGGTGGGGCTCACTGGTGGTGCAGGATGTGGTGCAAGGACACTTTGGGAGAGCCTTCACCAAACAGCTGCAGCCTCTTTTTCCATGTACACTAAGAAAATACAGGTTTTCATTTTAAAAAGGAAAAAATGAAATATAAAAAGGAAACCCCAACATTCAAAATGGGTTAAAAAGGAAAAAATGGTTAAGGAACAGGCTTCTTAATGAAACAGGTCAGATCTCTCTATGATTTATTAAAAAAATACAAAACTCACCATAAGGGTCTATCTAACTCACTATCCTACTTGTTTCAGCAACCAGGACTGGATTTTTAGAGAAGAGCTTTGTAATATGGCCAGCATGAAGTAACACTGTCATAATGTCTTACTTGATGGATTCAAGTACCTGTTTTTTTTTTAAAGAAATCTTACTTCTCCTTTGGATAAGCAAAGGCTTTCATAAAAAAAACTCAAAAAAACCTCAAACAAAAAACTCAAAGAAAAAAAAACACAAAAAACCCCCCTATGGCTGAGCTGATCATAAGTATTTGCCTGGAAAATACCTGTTGTTAAACACAGAACCTTTGTTAAACATTACTCTCTTTTTCTTTTGAATAGTTTCTTTTCTCTCTCCCTTATTTTTTATTTTTTTTTCCCTTTTGGAACTGACCCAATTTTTCAATCCCTGTCAGAGATCTGATGGTTTGTGAAAGAATCCATGCAGTGTATTATGATATTATGAATCAATTCAGGCCTTCTGCAGCTGATGGAAATAGATAGCGCTACATCGGTATCATCTTGCCATTGAAGTATTAACCTGATACAGATCTTCCTAACGCATGTTTTTTCATGTGTTAGCAGTGGAATGAAAAACCCAAGCCTTTGATGATGGCTGATGCTCTTTCTTTTCATATCTGTGCATCCCTAATTAAAAGCTTGAGGCCTCAGCCTACAACACACTAGTGAGGAATTAAAGCGTATCCCTACTCAGCAAAGCACTGAAGCCCCTATTCATGCATTCCTGAGGTCAGAGCAGGGTAAGCACATGCTTAAATACTTGCCTCATAGAGCATTGCACATGATTCTAAAGCTAAATCTGTTCTTAGAAAATACCCTGCTGGATGTGAATGAAACGGTGGGTAGAATATGATGAAAACCATCATTGCACACACTGCTCCCTCCTGTGGGCACCGTTGTGCACCAGTTCAGCTGAGCTTGTGTCTGCAAGGTGGCGAAATTACTTTGAGAATCAAAACCAGCAATAACAGGCTTCTGAAAAGTCCCATTTTGGTGTTTTTAAATGTTTTGATTTTTCCCCTCAAAATGTCTTAGGAGAACAAAATCAAAACAGGAATGTTTTGATTAGCACCTAAAGACTTTCTGAAATATTTTGTCACATGAAATTAGTTTTTTTTAAAATCTGCTTCTAATGAAAATTTTAAAAAATCATAATTTTTCAAACTAAAGAAAAAGAAAATTCCCTGATATATCTGTTAAAGATGGCTGAGCATGGGTTGAAGGTAAAAGATGATTTTCTTAGAAACTAATAAGATGAGGAGAAATATATTTTTCCAATTACTATCTTTTCTTGGTATGTTGTGCTAGAGGAATTCCAATATCTTAATTTTAAACTTCAATTTACTTTGTTTGGTTAAATGAAAAAAATATGTCTTTTTTGACCCTAAAAAGTCATGATGGAAACATAATATTAGAAAATAGTTTTCTTTAATACAAATAAAATGAAAAAAAAGGAACAGTGTTAAAACTATAGCTGTAACATTTAAAGACTACTAAAAGAAAACTGCATAAACATCTTAAATTTATAAAAATAATATAATGGCAGAAAAACCAAAAAATCTATACAAATTTTTCTAGCCAACACAGAAACATCCCAAAGGGAACCAAAATTGTGCTTGACTGTGCTGTTTTTTTATAGACACAGGGAGAAAATCTCTCCCTTGGAAGCCTTAAACCTAAAGGAAACAGGAAAAGGGGAAGAGACGAACCCTAACTCCACAGAAGTAGGGAAACATTGATTGCTAATTCTTTATTTTATTAATATGGTTATTAGGTATGTATTATTGTATAATTGCCTCAGATTACCTATCCAGTCCTGTCTGCATTAAAGTTTGTACCACCTGATCTTGATTAAAGACAAAATGCTGTACAAGAATATAAAAGCTGATGTGTTTGCGGTACAATGGTTAAAATTTTTGTGATAATAAATCCCTCTGAGCTTCCTCTGTGTTTTGGGGTTTTTTTAGGCAGTTAATTCTGCCAAGCGGAACACTTATTTAAATACTCCCTATAAAAATTCACAGCTAAGTGAGCTAGAGAAAAATAATAAATGGTTATCACAGACTGTCTACATAACCCTTCATTTCTGACAGGGCTATTGGGAGCACTCATCGTAATTATATGATTCACTTGGCCTAGTGGGTGCAACATGCTTAGAAAGGTGCAACATAAAAATAAAGTACACAAAGGCAAACCCTATTTCACTCAACAGTTTTTCTTATTAGCTCCTTTGAATTTAAAAATTTGTCAGATTAATATTTTTGTTTTACAGGCCCCAGAAAAGACCTTGATAGATGTCTGGAGATGACACTGTAGGTCATGTCCAGGGAGATATCCTGCCAAGTTGTATAAAGATTAAACAAAATTAAAGGTTTGGGGGAAATTTTTTATTCCAGATGGTTCAGGGGATTAAAGATGCATTCTACTTGCTGATCATCTGAGTTTCTCTTCATAGCTATATATGAGTTCTAGTGATGAAAAAAATCAGATTTGAGTAAAGAGAGTATCATACTCACTAATAAACAAATCAGAAAAAAGGGATGAACCAACTCATTCTTGTGTCTGGGAGAAACGCTCTGAGGCAGTTCAGGCTATGTGTTGTAAAACATGCAAGTTGAACATAACCACACTTGGAAGAAGATTTTCAGATCAAGTTCACCAGCCTTCACTTCCTTAGCACCACTCATTTATCTGCATGTCTGCTGCTCACACTAATATGCGATACACAATGTTCAAACATTTTCTGCCCTGTATAGCATTGCAGTGCCCCAAGTGAATTTTATTCTTTTCTTATTGTCAGAGCAAATTATTGCTGTTAATTCTGACACCTGGAGATCATTCCCCATTAGATCTTGAGAGCATCATGAAACAGAGCTATAAAAAGCACTGATTAATAATCCCTAATCTTGTTTCAGTCTTGGCATCATTCTTCCCAATTTCCTATTTTAAACAGCCGACTGTTTTCACTGTGACACATCTGAGGGAAATGAAGTCTCCTTGTTCCATCTGAGGGCTAATATAGCAGTGGAGTGTATGACACAAAATATGGCATTTACAAAGGATTAAACACTGGAGTAAAGTCCACCAATGCCCAAAAATTCTGTTCTTCCTAGAGATTAGACTGCAGCAGTACATGAACTCTCTAAAGCTGCCTGTTTTAGAGAGTTTATAACTGAAATTGGAAAAGCTAATCTCAGCCATTATTTTGAGGCACAAAAAAATTGGGTGAGCAGGCTGCTAGTTTTAGACATAGTACAGTAATTTCACGAGTATAAGGTACACCCTTTTGACTGAAATTTTGATTGAAACCTAGAAGTGCGCCTTATAGGCCAGTGCGTCATATATATGGACAAAGTTTGGAAATTTGCCAACCCAGAAGTGTGAGCCCGCTCAACCCCCAGCCGAGGGGAGCCCACGGAAGCCCTGCGATCGCGCGATTCTGTTACTAATTCGTTATTTTGTTGTGCGTGGATCCTCCCTGGGCGAAAAAAAAGTGTGCCTTATATGTGGACAAAGTGCAGAAAAATGCCGACAACCCAGAAGTGCGCCTTATACTCCAGTGCGTCTTATAGCTTTTGAAATTACTGTAATCTCATTGTTTCTACTATAACACAAAAATAAAATAGAGAAGACTAAGCTGGCCATAACAAAATGTGGGAATAATTTGGTTTTATAGGACTTTTACTTGTTTTCCTAAGGAGTTATAAGAGGGGGGACCTAAATTTGAAAACTTGCTACAGATGCAGAATTTCAAGATCCTCTTTCTGATGCACAACTCATAAATTAAAAAAAGGGAAAAGGATATAAGGTTAGAGGGGTAACAAAAGTCCCAAATTTTTGCAGGGGGTTTTTTATTCACAAAACTTAGCTAGAATTGGGTTGGGTCTCATGTCCCACAAGCAAAATAATTTAAATAAGTGGATAGTGATTGCCAGTTGTGGTAAGGAGGGATTAATGCATCTTTCTAGATAATGGGAGTCACACTGTTTTTGAAAAAGAAAAAAGCTAAATTTTCTTAAGTTCTCTATGCAGTGGATAGATAAAGCTATTTAAATCATTCCTGGAAAGTCATATGTGGATTTGATTCTCAAATTTCATGCACATTAAAAAAATAAATTTATAAATCACTCAGAGCAGTAAGAATCAATTGATATTTGGGAAAATGACTTCTAATATGTTTGAACTGTTGCTTGCCCATGGGGGAGTACAAAATTTTTTTTCTATTTAAATTCAATAGCTGACTCTATTAATTTGTAAGACTGAAAGTTCTTACAAAAACAGAATGAGAAGTTAATACAAAACTGTAACAGTGGAAAGTGAAGGGAAATTCACACTAAAAATTCCAAGAAATAATTTGTCACTAAGAATTATAAGATGTGATTAAATATCAATATGTTCAATTTTCCAGCATTTCAATTCTTTAACAATGATTTATATACTTTACTTGAAATTTACTGAAATCTGAAAACATTGTACAGGCCAAGTATAGTAATTTCAGAACAAAACTCTACGCCTTGAGATATGTTAAATCATCTTTTTGTGAGATTCTTGCAGATTTTAGAATCTCCAAGTCTTAATTCTTCGTTCAGATCTGCGTTTTCTGGTTATAAATATTGTTACTAAAATGCAGTCTAAGAAATTACTATTGTATTGTGCCAGTGGGATGGATCATAGGAATACAAAAGACTTTTCATTTGCATGCTGCATTTAATACACTGTTCTCTTTTGCCTGACGTTTAAAGAATTGCATTTTGACTTTGAACTTTATTAACTCTATTACCATATTTTCTGAGTCAGTCTTCTTGCTTTGTTCCATCCCTTTCCTCCATCTGAGAGATTTGTGGTGCAAACAAATCAATTTTCTGGGCTGTTGCTCAAGTTTTTACAGGGAGATATATTTGCACTTGTGGACACTGGAGCTGAGGGATTTAAAGGGGGACACATGAAGGCACTAATTTCTTCCATTTTTGGTGAAAAAATTTGCTTTGTGCTGTTTTGCTTTCCTGGTTATTTGAGGCTCTGCACTCAATATAACTTTTGTCAATTAAGTGGTCATCAGTAGATGGACAAATACTGAACATAAATGGGGAAACAAATCTTAAATATTTGCTTCACTCTATTCCTCCATAAAATGGCATTAGAAATATTTTCTGAAAACATTTTCCATGATTCACTTACAGTTAGCAATGTCTGCTCTAATTTCTATTACTGTATAATTTGCTGAAAACTTCTTGACCGTGCATAAAAAAGCATGAGAACAACACAAGCTTTGGATTCATGCATGCATCAAAGCCTCTCTCCTAGTGATAATTTTCAGTTGACTGAAGGGCACTATTTTATTGCAGTTTTAACTGCCTAGGAAAGTAAAGAGTATAATTGAATTATTATCACAATAATACAATCAAATTGTATTATTAGGAACTCTAGCCAAAGACTTTGTGACAGCACTGTTCTTTTACAAAATAAAGTAGTTCCTAGTTGCCAGAAGTTAAACTCCCAGTAGAAAACAGGACATGAGCAAGAAAGAAGCCTGATGAAACAATAAAGCAATTTAAATGATTTTTTTTACCACCCTTGTCAAGTTCTCGATGCCCCATAGCACCATAAGAAGTGATCGCTGAAAGCAACTTCAGTTTGAGATAGCTAAATTTAGGCATTTGCATGAAGGTGTCACCAGTGAACTGATTATGGCTAGGATATGAAGCATGTCCCAGCTGCCTTTGTGGATGTACCCTTAGCATAGTACAGACATGGGACACAGCTCACCTCTCCCTGACTCTGCAGCTTGCTGAGGCTGGAAGAAACACATCAGTGTGAAAGAGATAATGAGGAAACAAAAATCAAACCTAAAAGATCCAGTTCAGATTTCTTATTTATTGTTGTAAATGGCATCTTTACTAATTTACAATACATTTGTGACCACTCTGAAATGCTCTTTTGGAATGCAAAAGATGAAGAAAGGGAGGAATGGCTCAGAATACATGACTCACTTTGGAACTGCCAAAGATTTCTTCCAGACTTTCTGCAAAGCATCAATTACCTCAGACAATTTGCTGCCAGGGGCAGCAACAACTGTACCTCTGGATTTGTTAAGATAAAGGAAATATGTCATGCTGTCCACTGTTGTAACATAATAGGCCTGTTAAATGTTGCAAAGTTTTCCTAGGGAAAAAAAAAAGCAACAAGAGGCAGAAAATGAAAAGAACAAATGAAGGCCTTCTTTCTCTCCACCATTTTATCTGTTTTTAGGATATATGTTTCAAAGGACCAGAAAGAGCCTATTATTGAAGTAAGATCCCAATAAAAAGAATTGAAGACATTTTTCTAGAAGTTCACGGAAGTGTCTCCCACTTTTTCAGCATCAAATTAGCAACAAAAGAGTTAAGAATGTAGGTATAAATCATTTTGCAATTGCTAGTGTATAAAGTGCCTGTGACTCATCAAATTGAAATTATTTTTCTGCACTAGCATTCTGCTAGTTAGAGGTAGAAATAATTAGTGAAAATATAGAGAGAAAGATGGCAAAGGATCATCAGAAATTTTAATTTTCAAATTTAAGATATTAAGATTATTTCAATTCTTCAATATTCAATATTCTTCAATGCTTTTATTTTTAAAGATTTTTAGCTCAATGTGAAAAATAATAAAATTCTCAAGTACCAGGATCAGAACCTGCCTATCCCCATTTCTAACCTCTTCATTCACCATCAGGGAAAAAAAAAAAAAAAGAAAATATGATGGAAATGAAGTCTAGCTTCATAGATATAACAAATAACAAGTTTGATCCTGTGGTGATCTGTGGTAAAGACTGGTATGGGAAAGGAAATTGCAACAAAAATGTGAGAGAAGCTAAAGGATCTGCTTTTAGAAATTTGGTCATGCTATGTCTTGACATAATGACTAACTAGTAAAAAATCTGAAACAAAGACAGAAGTAGCAATCTACCATTGCAGTGCACACTACAGCTGGAACAGGATTGTACAGATACTTAATTCAAGATTGAAATGCAGTCAAAACTGTACAAAATCCAGAAAAATGTTTGTGTTGAAAGCATCATTACTTCTGGATGCTGCTTCCCATACTTCCTGTCTTAAAACAGTTGCAAGTTTTCTGAGCTCAAAGAAACTTGAGTTACAGAAAGTTTAAAATAATTTTTAAATAGTTGTTTTTGATCAGGGTTCACATCAAACCCCAAATGCAAAGGGTTTCATAATATAAGATTTTGTATCCTTAAAAAGCTAGAGGTTAATAATTTCAGTTATTTTTAAAAGCATCTAGGGAATATTTTGAATTAACTAAAGAGATATAGCCGAAAGTGTGGCAAAAAAATATGACATAACAGAAGTATTTTATACAAAGCCTTTTAAAATGCAGTTTAAAAATGTTCTAGTACTGCAGTGTACCTGAATATCTTAATACATTAAGTGAATTCTGTGCCGACAGGATGGCTTTGTTTCACAGGCTGGAAATCAGCATGGTGTGTGACAGTAAAATCTTCCATATTCTCATTCTAACACTTCTAGATCATGGTGTCCTGTAGCTTACAGACTCTCAGCTGACCCATACTAGTATCATGTTCACATGCCCTTGATTAATAGCATGGACATTTTTTGCATACAGGAACGTGAGACAGGTTCACATGCATGAAGATGTGTGAGCAGGGTGCTGGGCACATGTCACACCTCCACTCCAATGCTGGAATCTACATTTAGGGAAAAGGAGGAAGAGGTAGAGAATGGAACACAAAAGCCCAACAGAAAAGCAGGAGGAAAGGGAACAGGACAGGGGGAGCTCTCCAGTGGCCAGGGAGGAGGAACAGTGAAGGATGCCCAGAACGAGTGTCCTCGACTGGGGGCTCTCTTCAGTGCAGCACGAATCAACAGCAAAGAGGACTGATGAGGAATTTTCATGATGCTTTTACCCCAGCATCATAATACTTTTCATCAGGGATTGCTCAGGCTTCCTATTCCCTTTTGATGCCTGTGAAACCATTAGCCTTGGCTGGAGCATGCTAATTGGGCACAGATGTTGCACATCCATATAGCCCTGGATAGTACTTTTCGAGTATATAACTGGATATTTATCCACTGTGCTGCTTTCCTTGTTTCTCTTTTGTGTAAACTGAAATCTGCAAGAAAAGAAGTGAAGCCAGGTGTTTCTTATGCTAGCAGCAGTCACTTTCCATGAAAACCCATGAGAACAGCAACATCAGGGTTTGGCACGCACAAGGTTGTGAGAGCAACAGCACCTTAACCTAAGCAAGGGAGAAACAAGAGGAAAATGCCACAGGGATTTTGGGAAACCACTGTTGTGACACATTGGGTGAAAGGGTACAAAACTGCAAACTCCAGCCCTGAGCACTGCTGATGTTAAGGAACAAGTGTCTCTGACACTGGGCTTCACTGCTGACCCAAGAATCTTATTTTTTCACCACTTTGTGTAATTCAAATAGCCAGATATTCCTCCAGGCCCTGGCCCATAAAGGTGCTTTTACCTCAATTCAGTGTGAATGCTGGAGAGCTCTCATTTCTCCTTATCCTGAGGGTGGAGGTGTCAACCCCAAGAGCTGAGATGTGACAGATGTTTGGTCTACTTCAGTACAAACATAAACTAGGTCAGCAAACCATCTTTGCCTGAATAGTTGAGATTAGCAGCCCAGGGCAATTTTTTCCAGCTGTCCCACCACAGTCCTCACGAGCTGGTGTGTCAGTCTCACAGATGTAGCACGAGGGAATTAGAAGAAAGGAGAACTGAGCTGTTTTCAGAGTGCCTACTGCAGGCACCTGTCCCTCCAGGGAATCTAAGGGAGATCTGACATTTCTCTATCAAACCCTATCTATGCTGTTACACAGTTTAGAAAGAAGCAAGAACTACTGAAATTTTGGAGCAGGAAAGGGCTTAGCTATCTAGTGGTCTCATTAAACCAAAATGATCACATGATATTTGCTGCTTTTAGAGGTTAAGTGTGTTGTAGAATTTATGGTTGCATTTTTTTGTTTATTTAGCTAGAATACAAAGCAACTTTAATCTAATGTTGCTACAATATATTAGAGCATCTATCTTAACAAATGTATAAATAAACTTCCAGAAGAAACTAAGGTTGGGGTATACTACCCACTCCTGCTTTTAGGGAAAATTCTTCTAAACACAGAATTTTTTCTTTACAGTTCTTCATACAACTTCCTTCTTATGTGACACCTAAAGAAAATAAAGAATGCCACATAGACTGTATCTTCCTCCTGGAAGGTGTTTTGTTGAGGGATGACAATGGACAGAGCTGTCCACACAGGAGCATGTGACACATTTAAGGCAGCTTTCATCTCCATGGGGAGCCCAGTTTTACAGTCAGCCCATGAAAGAGGAGTGAAAGGCAAAAACCTGGCATTGTGTTGTGGGTCTAGGTGCAGAATACTTCAAGCACACTGCAGACATCTATTATCTTGGAGGGAAAACCAGGCTTCTGTAGATCCAGAGGACGCTTCAAGAGCCTTTGTTATAAGAATCTAGTGGAGACTGCAGGAAAATGTGTGTCTCATTGCAAGCCTATAAAGGGAAGTTGGATGTCTTCAGCACAGAATTAGCACTTGATCTAATGGCAAAGACACACTTTTAATAAACATCACAATAGATTGGCCTTACCTGGTAAACTGTCAGCATATTAGAAGCTGACAGAGTTATGAAACATTGAGAAACTAAAGCAGCACGGTAGGAAGCAGATGGCATTTTTAGTGCATCAAGAATAGCATTTCTTGCAGTACAAACTGTTTGAGAATTCCAGTTATTGAGATGTTCTCTGTGTGTTTCTTCCCCAAGTAAGCAGAGGTGGGAAGACAGATTTTCTCAGCACACAGAAAGCAAGCAAAATTTGTGGAAAGAGTGTAGTCCTAGCAGATTAAACACTGCCTCCAGTCTGTACAATTGATTGCATATATTTTTATAATAGTCAAAATATTAATTTTACCTCATCTTTTGAAATTTTATTTCTATTATTACATAGTAAATCACACATTTGAGAGAAAAAGTAATTTGAAAGAGAAAATAAAAATGTTGCATTAAAAAGTTTTGGAACAAAACAGATTTTTCTCAGAAGAAGGTATTCAAAAAGAAACCTCTCAAATGAAATTTTTCCATTTGACAAACAAGATTTTTTAGTGAATATAAATATAAATATAAATATAAACCATTCTCAGCTTCTTCTATGAATGTCAACTTATGAGTCAAAGGGTACTTGGAATATGCAATAACATTAATTTATTTAAATTCCTGTTATAGATACAGCCCTTCAGGAAAATTCCCTTTGCAATTTGCTTTGTAGTGGTGCATCATTTAAAACATGTGTATGAAGGGTTAAGCAGGGAAAACTGATCATTTAAGGATGATTTTGATTTCTAGGCTGGCAACAGTCTCTTGGCACATAAAGGGACAGGGTGAAGTAGATTAATTTTTCCATGAATTCCTTTGTTTGGAGGACTCTTTAGGTATGAGCCAGCATCTATTATTCCACCCTGTGTCCCCCTTTGGTAAGTGAAATTTGTGGCTCCAGAACTCAAACAAGCAAAAGAACTACTTGCAAACTGAGAGATTCAGCTGCTTTAGAGCTCTGAATGTGCTTCAGAATTTAGTGCATTCAGGACTGAGCAAAATCCAGATGTTTATGGGGATAAACTAACCATAATTATCAGCTTTTACAGGGCTGCCATATTCACATTCGCATTTGGCATTGCACTGCACAAAAGGGGGAAACTCTGCTAAGTGCTTTGAGCTATACCAAAAACAAAAAGTATTAGGTGAAAACAAGCTATTTCTTGCAGCTGTACTGGACCAAAAGCTTCATCTATTAGCCTGTTTCAACCATGAAAACTAAAACTAAGAAAGTTATTGCCTCATCCTAATGTGCTGAGATGGTTGGATTAGGGTTTAAAAACTCAGCAGAACATTTCCCAGACATGAAACATGACATGTCCTCCTCAGAAATAGAAAGCGCAGTAATAAGGCTGGAAGGGCTTAAATCTGTGATGCCAATAATTTTAAATGGTTCAGACATCATGCTTGCCAGGATCTTCCAGGTCAGATCAACCAAAAGCTTATGGGTCAGGATTAAAAGGAGGACAGGGACAGGTGACATTACAGTAGGGGCTAGAAGCCACCCAGCCAGGAAGACAGAGTGGATGAGGCTCTCTATGGACAGACAGGAGCAGCCTCACAGTCACAAACCCTGCTTCCTCATGGGGGACTTCCACCACCTCAATATCTGCTGGAGGGACAGCACAGCAGGGCACAGGCAATCCACAAGGTTCCTGGAATGCATTTATGATCATTTCCTCCTCCAAGTGACAGTGGAGCCAACAAGGAGGGGTGCTGTGATGGATCTTATTCCCTCACGCTGTGTTGGATCTTATTCTCACCAACAAGGGTGGGGAATGTGAAGCTAAGGGGGAGTCTGGGCTACCGTGACTATGAAATCATGGAGATCCTTAGGGCAGTGAGGAGGGCACACAGCAAGGTGACTGCCCTGAACTTCAGGAGAACAGACTTTGAACTCTTCAGGGATTTGATTAGTAGCATACCAGGGGATAAAGTTCTGGAGGGAAAAAAAATCTTAAATGACCTGATATAGAGTACCAGAACTACAAAAAACTGAAAGTTGTTACTTTTCTTTAACAAGCTCCTACTTTATTTTTTTTGTTTATTTGTTTGTTTGGGGTTTTTTTTGTGGATTTTTTTTGTTTGCTTCACTGAATATTTGGAAGTGCCAGGACTCATTTACTCATTTTCCACTGACGTGGCCAGAGGAAAACATCGATGTATTTTATAATGAAATATTTCTCCATATTCAGTATACTGTGGGAGAAAGGAAACTCCGTGTACTGCACTGCAATACAATAGGTAGTCTAATTTCTACAATGCTTACTGTGCATCACACATACCAAAATGTTTTGCTCAAAGAAAAGCTGGATCTGGAGTCAGGAGATCAGCCTCTGAAAATGGAGCTCATTCTGAATGGGAAGAATCATCTCAGCCTTGCTCAACTGTTTTTAACCAAGGCACACAACAGCAACAGCTTGTCCTGGTCCTGCTGGCCACACAATGACTGATCCAGGCCAGGATGCCATTTGCCTTCCTGACCACCTGGGAACACGCTAGCTCATGTTCATTCACTCTTGATTAGAACTCTCAGGGCCTTTTCCACCACAGTTTTCCAGTCATTCTCACCCCAGCTTGCAGCATTTCCTGGGGTTGTTTTGACCCAAGTCCAGGACCTGGCACTTTCAATTTTTGAAAACCTCACACAATACTGATGTGATCAACACAAGTGGTTTAAAAGTGTTCTTGGAGAAGGATAGAGAATTCCACATCAAATTAGCAGACATTCAATGAGGTTGTACTTATTAATACAGTACTTCTACAATTGACTTACATAGTTCAGCAGGCCTCTCATGCTGCTTCAGCTACTTCAGAGAAAACTTAGAGAAAAGTTGTATACCTGAGGGAACAGAAAGTTTTTGTTACATCCCATCATGAATTTCTTCATTGTCACGGTAGCCAGAAAAAGGAATATGCATCCATCAAAGAGAATGGGGAGGCTAAATAATTAGGCCTCTTTGGAAGGAAAAATTATTCATCAGCAAGTTTGCTATTCCACATTAAAAATGAGTATTTGAAGTGACTGAAATATGACTGTATTCCAGTAACTGATCTTACTGAAAAACTCTCCAGAAAAGAGGGAGCATTTCATAGTCCTCAATGGCAAATTGAGGGCAATATGGCAAATACTCGAGAAATTCTCTGTGTGGATAAGCTGAGATATATGTGATGCTACCTTGCAGCCCAGGGAGACTAGTATCTGTAGCTACAAAATTTTCTCATACCTAAAAGAAATAAAGGTAATTTTTTTTTTTATTTTTTTTTTTTTTTTAAATCTTAGGGGTTTTTCACTTCTGTGTTACACTAAGTATTAAAAGTAATTTGCCCTTACGGAACACTTGACTAAGCCTTCTCTCACAGCTTTGGGCTTCTTTTTTAAGTTCTCTGAGTGGCTCACTGGTGTCCAAACAGCCCCTGTTATTGGCATTCCCTCTCTATCATCCTCCTCTAGTGATAGAATGCATTAGATAAGCAATTCTTTTTGATTCATACTGGAGGTAGAATCCTTCAATCCACAGTGTGGTAGTACTTCAAGCATCCGTTTGAGATTGATTGTGAGTTATTTGCAAAAAAATACTGATAGAGAAAAATACTGCTGAGAAGAAATGTTGCGTTCCACTGACCAACATATGTTTGCTTTCCTTGACCTGTGGACCTTATCTAGCCCCCTACCAGCTGGAAGGAGATCCTATTACTGCCCCCTGACCACTACCCCCTTTCCTGAAAGGTATATAACCCCTGTGTACCATGTGAACTCCCTCTTTCTCTTCTGGACACCTTCAAGAATAAACCTTGGAAAAGAGCCAGGGGGTCTGAGACTCCTTTGTCTGCTTTCCATGACCAGCCCCCACCCCATCTCTGACTGAGAGCTGGCTGGAAAGTCAGGGATTTGGGGCAAAAGGGAGGCAGATCAAAGAAAGTGTTCAATCATAGACAGTAAATACTGTCCAAATGAGTTGGCATGGCACAATTTTGCTCCCCACCTTCCTGTTCACCTACCTCTTATTGTACTGCATGCTATAGAGATTTGATAGCCACTGTGGAAAAGTGATTGACCAAATAAGTTTTTCCAAATCAAGCAAAATGCAGGAAGATGGCCATATCATGGATTAAAAATAATCTGGTGTAAAGTCCAGAGTCAGCCATGATCCATACTTAGATTCACACAGCAGTGACACAGAGATTTTCAATTTTCTCACAATGCTGAACTCCTCCAGTTGCTCACATGTGGTCTCCCTTATGTGCTTTATTCATCAGTACTTACAGTTATGGTTTCTAAGAAAAAAAATAAAATTTGAAAAAAGTTTATATTTGTTCCATTGGAATCAGAGCATTTTCCTACCAAACTATGACCAAATCTCTCCTAGGAGTGTCAGTAGCCCTTTATGGAGCTTCAGCATCTGTTTTTTATCTTAGTGGCTTGTAGCGACACATCAGCCAAGCAAGCTTTCCCCAGATTTGCTGTGGACATCCACCCTTCTACAGATTCCTCAGAAAAGAGCATTACTCTGAGTGCCACATCACTGTTTATAAATATTTTACCAACTGGGTAATTACAGCAGGCAGAAAATTACTAACATGAAATTATCCCTTTTGGCTTCTGAAACAATTTCCAGCTCTGGGTAAAACATTTTCTACATTTTTACTTTTACTGTGCTGATTTGATATCTTGAGATGAAAGACTGACATCCTCAGAGACCCAGCTATTGTTAAACATACTGTGTAAGGCTTCAGAGAAATGTGACCTTTTATTGCTTTTCTCTCTACATCACTCTCTTCTCAAACAAGCTTTTCTAGCTGAGACAACAGCCTGAAAGCTTTTAAAAATTATTTTAGGAATTTCAGTCTTCAGGCATTGTTCAGTGTTCCCAGACTGCTGCTCCAAGATCAAGTGCTAATTTCATCTGGATCCTTACATTTTAGTTATATTGCTAGATTAATCATATTTTACAATTTTTAAGCAGTATCTTTTGTACTCATTAGAATTTGTGTTGAACTGGCCCTGCTATTCCATCATCCTGAGAACACAGCAGGGTGATATATAGACAAAAAATAATGATTTTTTTTTTTGTTGATCCATGACCAAAAATAAAAAGTTGGTTGGGATCAACCCCAAAATTTTCAATTGTCTAAAAAAACCAAGGTTATTTGGAGTCTGAACAATCTGAGGTATTTCTAGTTGTTGTTACCTTATATGGACTCCCCTAAAGAAAAATAATTCTACAGAAACAAATTTGGATCATGAGATTTTTCGTAAATTTTTTCCTGTGTTCTGAACAATTTAGTTATTGTAGAAAGCATTCTGAACATTTTTTGGTTTTTGTCTTCACTAAATTTTCAGTTGAGATATCACCTGCATATTCACAGTTGTTCTTGCCATCAAATTGCAGTGGTAGTGGAATTAGGGTGGTACTGGAGAGAGAAATTTTTTGAAGTGTTCAAAATTATAATACACTAGACAAGCTGAAACTAAGTGTTCAGTAGACTCTCAGAGCCAAGACATCTCCTTGTTGTGTACATTTCAAATGGCTATTAATTAGGTGTTGTAGGCCAGGGTTTATCAGCAGTCTGGCTGTAAATTCATAAAAAACCCCCTTGCAGCTTCTATTACACACTGAAATGTTATTAGAAAGGATATAAAAAAAAATATTAGCAGTTCTTTCCTGTTACTTGAGGGTTTCTTTTCAAAACACACTTGAATATATCATATGGCTTTGTCATTACTATAACTGGTGTTGCCTGACTTTTTTAATAAATTAAAAGGAATGAAAATAGTTTTGGGTTTCTGACAGAGAGAACTTGAGAAAAACTACCATGCAGACCATAGCAGATATATTTTAAAAGTTATCTTAATATCAAGGAAAAACAAATCTGTGAAAATCATACTTCAGCCAACTTTCCCCCAGCCTGAATTCCACTTAAATCTCTGAGCCTGGTATTTCCCATTGGCTGCCTGCCTCTGAAAGCCCAGAGCCACCAAAGATGTACCAAGGCTTATGTGGAATTTAGGCTGAACAAAGGCCTCCAGGGCTAGGTGTTGGTCATAATTTGGAGTGAAAACAAAACTTCACTTGCTTTCAGTTTATTTTACATGGTATTAGCTCAATACTCCGCCTGAGAATCAAGGCTTTTATATTCTTTCTGCTGTCCTTTCCAAAACAAATGCCTCTGTTTCAAATGTCTTATGGTTGTTTTTTTGTTATTGTTGGGGTTTTTTTTATTATTTTTACTATTTTGTCTTGTTTTGTTTAAGTTCTTCATTAGGTTTTAAAAATACATCTATTTCAGGAATAGTAGACATTTGACAAGTTTCAAAACTTCCTCTGATTTATGAAATTAACTATCCTCATCCTCTACACAAGGCATATGATGCTTCATATCCTGCAAGCTGTGTGAATTCCTAAAGGAGCTGCAGGGGGTGGGAATTAGGAATCATTAACAAAGGCTCTGGCAGACTGACTAACCTATTCCTGCTGAGATGTGGGTGGAAGGGAGTCACAGCTGGTGTTGCTTGAGTACTCAGAAGCTATCTGTGCTTTGCTGTATATCATCCTATATCTTCCTGTTAACTCCCTTTTCTTTCTAACTATACTTTGTTCAGTTTTATGGTTGAGGGAAGTGTGTTGACATACCATTGGAATGATACATAGCAAGACAGTGGTGGAATATCAGAAAGCATGGTGGGCTGACCCTGACTGGAGAGTAGGTGTCCACCAAAGCTGCTCTGTTTCTCCCCTCCTCAGCTGAACAGGGTACAGAAAATGCAATGAAGGGTTCACGAGTTGAGATAAGGACAGCGAGAGATCAATTACTGCCATGGGCAAAACGAATTTGACATGGGGAAATTAGTTTATTACCAATCAGAATTAGAGCAGGAAAATGAGAAAATAAGAACCAGACCTTAAAACACCTTCCCTCCATCCAGATTTAACATGTCCATCATGGAGCCAGCTGGCATTGTCTTTGTTGGACATGGGGAAACTTCCAACAGCTTCTCACAGAAGACGCTGTGAGAGTGTCTTTGCTTGGCAAGGTTTTATTAGCTCTTTGCTAACAATGCCTTGCCATGCAAATCCAATAAACCAGGTAACTGAGAGGGTGAAAATAAGTGTGGGGATGGAACTGGGATCCTATTTGGTATGAGATATGAAGGGCACATGTTATGGTAGGGGAGGGAGGAAAAAGTGACTCCATAAGTGCATGAGAAGCCTGTCACAGAGGTGAGAAATGCTGCTATTTCCATCAAGAACAATGGGTACATCTTCCTTGAAAAGTGTTAGTGGTTGAACTTCTTAAAGCAAACCTAGAAATTTTAAACAGTGGTGATTGTGAAAACAATAATCCAGGTACTGCATATCTCTATGCATGTGGGTTGATGAAGGTACTTTATAACTTTCAAAATAACACATAGATACTCTATTTAGATTTGTTCCTACACCACTGTAGTTACTCCTCTGACTCTGTCAGTGATCTGTTATCTTCCTATGTTTTTTTTTTTTTCATTCTTTGGTTTCCTTTGTTCATTCTGGAGAAAATAAGAGAAACCATTTGTCTGAAAACAGGACTACTTCTCTAAGAAAAATCTCTCCAAACTTTAGTCTACACCTAGAAAATAATCTAGGCTGAGAATAATTGTTTCTTTCCTATTTGGGAACACTGTTTTTATAATTACAGTTTTAGCAAGGTATCAACTTGATGAAACCTGTATTATTATCTTCAACTGAAATTTCCAACCATTACACCCATCATACACAAAGCCTTGTCCAGGATTTTTTATAAAATGCACTGTAAAGGAGGTATAATCCCCCAGGCCAGGGAATGATGAAACACAGTAACAAGCTTCATAGCTCTTATTATTAACAGTTCAAGGTCAGACAGAGCTGCACCTTCCAATCCTCTGTTATTTTATAGAAACACACAAATATTATTAAAATAAGAACTTTCAGCTCAATTTCATAGTTTTTGATGCCTGTGTAACCAGTTTACCACACAAATGTTAGCAGGAAGAATTCACTGGGAGACCTAACTGAACTGGAGATGGAGACTCCTTCGATTAAAGGAAGCATTGCTGCTTAATACCAGAAATGTGCTGCCAATTCCATTGTATCCAGCAGATAAGTAGACAATTTAAATGCCTGTTATTTTTCCATGGAAAAGCTATTTTAAGTGATCAGAGTCAAGCTTCATCTCTGACACAATAAATCAGTCATCACCTGGTCCCATTACTTCATACCAATGATCACTTCCTTTTTTCCTTCACCATAATTTAAATAATGTTAGATATAGCAGAAATTAGATCCCAGTCCTAGGCATCAGCATTCTGCAAATGATACAAAACAACCTTTCACAGAACATCAATTGGGAGTTCTCAGTCATGAATAGCATTCCTGGTATCTCATAAGTTCCCTAAAATGCATATTATTTAGTATGACTGACTTTCCCTATCACCAAGAGTGTAAATTACATTTCCATAAACACTGATTTCATCATACCATAGTTTCTTACTAGTGAATCTTGAGGACAATTATACGTATAATCTAGTAGACAAAGCAGGCTCACCAATAAATATGAAAGGATGAAAATATGATTATTATTACAAATGATGCAAAGAATCTCTATTAGCATTTGAGTTGATGAGAGGGCACAGTACATGCAAATAAATTCAAAGACAATAAATAAAACAGTGAATTATTTTAAATATATGAATAAGTCAACAGGAGCTATAATTATTTACAGGGGGAAAGCATGAGGATGACAAGAAGCACACATTATAATTCCATACTTTTTACCTCTGACAGTAAAAGAGAGATCTCTTCTACCACATTGGGCTTTGATCTCTTAATCATTGTCACATCCTGGTGCTAATAGAGACCCTCAGACTAAAAAAATGGTTGAACCATCACACCTTGGGGCGGATCACTATTAAGTTATAAGGCAGTATGTCTGAATACTCCATTGATCTTTAGGCATAAAGGAAATAAAGGGGGGAAAAAAGAAATGAGAACAATGATACAATTGAGGCTTTTAAGCAACACAGAAGCCCATGATTAGGCCTCTTACACTGTGCAACATGTGGTGGCAAGGCAGCAGGTGCAGAGGCTGCCTGGCTGTGAGAAGGGAGCAAGCAGAGGTTGTTTGGGCTGGTAAGGTTGCTGGCTCCATCAGGCTTGCCTACACTGTCCTTGTCCTATAATTTGAATTGCAGGATCCCTGCAGATGGGCAGTCATTTCCATTTTGTGAAGTACTCCCAGACCACACAATATTTCACTTCTGTGGTTATGTGGCATTTATGGCTTTGTGGCACTTGATGAAGTGAGATGTTTGACATGCAGGTGCTGGAGCCAGCAAAGCTGCCCATCTCCAAAACACAAATCTGTCCAGGATAGCAGAAGTACAGCTGGAGAATGACTGTTGCTGGTTTAATTTTAGAGAAGGTTGTCAATTAGTGTGGCACTAATTCACATTTTATATATAATCATCCAGATGTATGCATGAATTTGCTGTCTCTTGCTTCTTATTCGAGAGAGTGTAGTAGCTTAGAACATAGTTCTCCAGTTGAAGTTTGAGAAAAATCACTTTAAGCATGTTAGTTGAATGTGCATGTCATTCAGAGTGTTTTCAATTAGAAGTTTGATGATAAAGTTGCATAGCCAACTGTGAGAAATGCATTCCACCATTGATATGAGGAGTCTGATAACTTGCAGCTTAAGTCATTCCTCTATTTTTTGTGTATCTTTTATCCTAGTGCATAAGATTGTGCTATAGATGGTCTGAGTTTCCCTCGGATCGAGCTACTGCTGCATCAGTGACAAGATGGAAATAGTCTATCAGTGAAGGATGGATTTAGACCCACACCCTGAATTATGATGCTACCGTAATAAATGGGAGCTGCTGCTTTAATTTTCATAACCATAACTTCCATTAGATTTTAGTTGAGGTTTTTAAATGGCATGCATACACTTAAGGCATAAGGACCTATGCAAACAGCAGCAAGGAGTCATATAGTTTATCTAACCATGTGGTCAATGAGCTGCTGTCAGAGCAAGCTACTCTTTCTCTACCATCTGACAGAAAAATTGAGTTAATCCTACAGCAGCCACCTAACTTTGTTATACCTCACTGAAATGTAAGTGCTTGAACCTTAGAGATAAGGATGCTGCCCGTTGGGTATTTATACTTTATGCATCTGTGGAATAGATGCCTCCAATGAGCTCCAGAGATACGACCAGTTTTCCTAAACTGCATGACCAGTACTTCCCTCTGAAAACTGTAGAATGATTCCAGCCTATTAGTTGCTCTTTCACCTGTGAGAGGTGATTCTAGATACTCAGGAGTCATTGGTTTTTATTATTACTATTCATGGATGCTTTAATTTTCAGAGACTTGGATTTGTGCCTTAATTTCTAATCTGTTTTTCAACAGAACGCCCTAGGTGCTGAGCTGTAGACAGTCCTTTCCTAAGAAAAAATACCTGTATTAGACCTATTAAGGTTTTGATTAAGAAATAGTCTTTAGATTCTTCTTTACTGATACCCTGTTTACCCTAGTGCAAGCTATACTTGAAAAGGAAAGTGTTGCATTGCAGGAAATTTTTATGATGCAGTACAGAATGTGTGACTTCCTATAAATGACACTTCATTTGAAAACAAGTGAGCAAACAAAACAAATTCAGGAACTTTAATCTTCAGTGGCATAGTTTGCAATATCCTTTCTGTAGAACATATGTAGTCATTATTGTCTTTTTCAGTAATGGAAACTCTTTGCTTACTCATTAATTACTCCATACTTCCTTTAATGGTTGATATATAAATTATTGTAGTACAGATTTTTTTTTATGTTTCTAAATATATTCTACCATCAACAGTAGTCAAATGCTCATCTTGTGTTTATTTTCTCTATTTCTTTAAGCATTGCAGAATAACATTTGCCAGAGGAGAGTTTGGGTATATGACATGATACTCTGCTATTATGTTTGTATTGAAATCCTAAAGGACCATATCATTTTCAAGTGCTTGTGATAGCAAGTGTCAATTGTTTTACATGGGTTTTATGGTGTTCAGCAGACTACCTGGCTGCCAACAAAGACAACAATAAATATATTGTCTAAATTCACCACCTTACTCTTCTAATCACACTGTGAGCAGAGATTTGTTTTGAATCCTGTTTAGAAGCATGCATGAGTTTTATATCAGTATTATGTTAAGAACACTGAATACCTGGTGTTGGAATGGTACTTCTGGGATACTGTGGGCTTTGAAGATAAGGATGGAGACCATGAATCTAAACTGATAGCTTTAGGCAAGCAGTATACTGCTTCAAGAGCACAGTCATGCGTCAGTGCTCTGGGCCAGATGGCAATTGCCGAGTCTGGAAGATTTCCTTCCTGCTTATTCTTCTCTGCGCCAAAGTAGATGGTATAAGTGTATGAAATACTAAGGGATTGCTTGTCAAGACAAACTGTTTTCTAACCAGCTGATATTGGAAAAATTTGTGTTCAGGAAATGCTAGTCGGTGATGTAACCTTGAGATTGTTTCACAGTATTTTCTTGCCAGGGAGCAGGTCATATTTTACACTGGATCTGCTTCAACTCTTCTCATGAGTTGAATAGGGTCAAGCTTTGAGCTACAGAGGTGCTGATGATTTGGTCAGATAGAGGGAGGGACAGTAGCAATGTACAGTTAACACTTATATCTCTCATCTCTGGACTTTTACCCTTGTAGCTCATTATGGATTATGACTAAGCCTGAAAAGATAGAAGGTTGTTGCATGATTACAGACAGGCAGTCATACAATTGAATTATTTTTGCCCATTAAATTTGTGTATTTGAGAACAGCCTACTTTGGCACATTCCTTTAGAACATGCACATTGTTTTGTAACACCACTTATAGGTGAGACTGCAGTATGGTGTGGCTCTTATGAATTTAAATGAAAGAGAAATACAGTAAAAATGAACATTGGTCTGTCCTTCAGAGAAGGACATAAAATAGTTTCGGTTGGAAGAGACCTTCCTACCCTGTCAAGTCCAACCCCCTGCAAAGACCAGGGAATTCTTCAATTAGATCAGGCTCCTCATAGCCCCATCCAACCTGAACTTGAATGTTTCCAGGAACAAGGCATCTTCTACCTCTACGGGCAACCTGCTTATTTATATACAAATGAGTCCCCCATGACACTGCAGTTTTTTTTGGCTTGTATACCCCAGCCAATCTTTGCCTAACTCCATACTATTTTGCTCAGCAATGTAACTACAGATAATGACTTCAGAACAGCTATAATCAACTTGGTCTGGGTAAGTGTTCTTATATTTGGCAACAGTGCTAAAGGGGAAAAGAGATGGGTTTTTTGCAATGAACCACTCCAGATTGTTATAATCACATTACATTGTTTATGATGATGGAATATATGGACAATTTTCAAATCTATGGATTTTTTCATTGCTATAAAAAATTCTAGTTTTGCTTTCTACCAAAATTAATATAATCTCATATTCCCTTAAGGCATTCATTCATAGCTTTTTTTCTTGTCCTATTCCTTAAGCCAGTGTTATTAACAAAACAGCTAATCTGGGAATAATGATCGGTGGCTTTGGAACAGCTGTTTACTTGTCATTTAGTTGTTAAGCATTTTTCTTAAGTTCAAGTGCCTTACAGAGTAAATCATTATCTGAAGTGTTTTGAACTTTTCTAAAAGAATCATGAAATATAATATGAGCTTAACCCTCTTTAAAGATCTGTCTCTTTCCCCTTTTTCTCTATAAACATCTGTGTCCTATATTTGCTGTAACTGATACTTTCTCACCTGGTTATAGTTCCCTGATACAGGCAATTGGATTTAAACATTTACCACCCCTGTTAGATCATTAAAGTAAGAATTGCCTGTTATAAAATTTATAAAACTTAAACTGAAAACATAAAAATGAACAATACCACAACATGTGGTTTTAATAGTGTACATGGTGGAATAATTACAAGTCATGGGGCTAGACCAGGCTAGGGAAAAAAAAATGCACATTCTGGTTGTACCTGCCTTCTATCTGGACATATGAAAATTCTTTTTAACTGTTCATTAACTTGACTTCCCAATCTCAGGAAAATAAAATTATTACCTTTGCTTCACGTTTAGATGAGATCCTTTTAAAACCTGAGGGCCTGTGTGAAAAAAGACTTCACAAACAATTGTAAACCACTTCTAATGAGAACAACAATGAAGATTGTGGTGAAGGTGCCAGGTTATCATTGTCATGTCCAGCCTGGTAGTAATAATCATAACTGTAATAATAATCATAATCATAAACATAAGTAACGATTTTAACTTCTTATTAACTAAAAATCTATAGTTGAAGTCATCAACTGGTGAAAATCAATACTGCATTACTGGAGTTATTGTACGAGACTCTCAGCTACCAGAAGGTGATGCACCTCTGTTGACAGCAGTGCTTAAGACCAGCTGAAAATATCAGCCATAGAAGGCCAGCTGGATATCTCACTTAAAACCTTTCTTGTTTCCTTGCACATGCTGATAATATGCTGCAAATTGGTATTTTTCAGTTACAACAACTAAAGTTCTTTGCTAGTGTCCTGAGCTCTTGAACTGAAGGAGATTATTCTGCCTTACCTCTGCTATTACAGAGGGCATAAACTGTAGAGTAGCTCTGAATCAAGGGATACAAAACATTTTTTCAAAGTCATTAAGAACCATAAACTTTGTTGATGACAATCTGGGTATTTTCCCATCACTGTCTGGGATATGAACCTACTATTTACCCTCATCTCTTGCTGGGCCTCTTTACGACTTTTTCAGCAGCAAAGCATTATCTGGGTCCAGGAAAGACATAAAACTATTCGTTGTTCACCTCTAACCTGCTTACAAGATGTTAATGAGCAAAATAAATCCCAGCAACTTCTTGTGGCTAATCATCTCGTCTTGATCCTTCTCGTGGGTGACAGAGAGCCAAATATTCCTACCCTGTTCTGGAGGTAATTCTACCTGCTGCAGCATACTTGAATCAGCCAGCTTGCTGATGAGAGGGTCTGGGTGGGAATCTTGTCAGTGCAATGGACTTGTGTGGTTTTCCCCAGGGTATTTGTAGTTGATGCAGCTGTGTCATCAGCCTCCACCATCTCATGTTCCTGGTGTTTAAGTTTCATGTGGGGTACACTGTATCTTTCCTATCATCAGGAATCTCCTCCATCAGTGGAAAATGAAGGCGCAAAAGATGTGAGACCAGTCAGAAGAGCACATTTGAGAAATTTGAAGTATGCTGGGACTGCTGTATGAAATGGAAATATCTCTGGATAATGAAACCAAAGGCTCTGCTCATTGGCAAGTGAAACTGATGAGTTCTTTCCTGTCTCAGATCTGGAGACAGCCTGATACAATGCTACAAAGGGAGTTTCTCTGTCCTCCTCAGCTTATCTTTGCTCAATGTCCAACTCCTTGTGATGTAATCCAGAATGGTAGCTGTCAAAATTTAGTTTCCCACCAAATCTTATTTTTATAAAACTGAAATGAGACTATCTCTAGTCCTTCTATCCTGAGAGAGCAGCAGAAGGCTGTGACAAGTATAAGGGATTGAACTTCAAAAGCCACTTCTGGATTTAAGAGTATGTGCTCTCTGAACCAAAGTTGTATATTGTTATCATCTGCATTCAGACTGGTTTATGAGTGTGCCTTATTTTATAGAGAGATGACATAAAATGTCAGCTTTACATATTTTATTTAAATTATGACACAGAAAAAGCCTAAAAAGAAGCATTTAATGCTTGAAAAGTGAATACTTTATAGCTTTTAGAGAATACTATCCTTTTAAAAATAATATTTTCAATATTTATCCAGAAATATATTCACTACTTTTTAAATAGTGTCTTTTTCCACGGTGATGCCTTTTGATCTTTGATTGAAGATTTAAAGTATTAGAACAAGTCTATTGCTAAACAATAAGCAAAACCACATGTCCGCTTTAAAGGGCTGTCCATCTCTAAAACTTACACCAATGTACTGAGCAAAGGCTTTCCCTATGTGCTTCCAGCATAACCTTTTCTGGGACTACTGGGAAATGATGCCTTCAGTGCAGAGAAATCCATACATTAATTAAAGTGCTGGATTGTTGTTGTGCACCATCATCACCGTACCAGAACTGGTTGACAAAATTTAAAATGCAGGACAAAGCAATGGCACCTGTAAAAATTAACTGAAAGGTGGAGAATGTCTAAGATAGGGTTGGTAACTCAACTACTGAAGCTTCTACATCAGTGATGAGATTTAAAAGAGCATAACCCAAGTTAGCAGTTGGGATTTAGATGGAATTAGCAGAGCTGCCAGTTAAGAATACGAAGTATTTCTTCTCATCTCTCCTCTGCAAGTTTCACTAACACTTGGGCTTTTTAATGTTTGAGTAAAAACAAGCTCTCTTGAGCAGGAAACCAGACCAGGTGAGCCCACTCTGGTCCCTTCCAACTTTCCCCATGCTGTGATTCTGTGATACAAAAAGGCACATTGCTTTTCTGACCTGATTTTTATTTTATTTTGGGAAGCTTTCTAGGATTTTCTTTTTTCTTTAATTTGATTCAGTATTATAATACAGCAATACAGACCTTGCTGAAGAGGGAGAGGTGCTCAAGATATCTTATTGCCATAGCTCTGAGATGGGCTGATATAGAAATCCATAACTGCTGCAAGACCATCCTTCCTATGCTAAATGGAAGGAAAAGAATTGGGCAGAAGTACATTCATATTTGCATGTTAATTTTACCATTAATTAATTACCTCAATTACTTGTTTCCTTAATCTATTTTACAGGGAAGGATGGTGTTTACATAGGTAACCTAATTGGTAACTCATGATAATGTGTAACTTCAGGAAAAAAAACAGACATAAAATTTGACTTTCACATTTTATTGTCTGTTCTCCAAATGTGATTTACATAAAGACAAAGCATAAAGAGTTGCAAAACAAACAGTTTAACTTTCAGCTTTATAAAGCTAACTATAAGCATAAATGATGGCATGAGCAAATATGCAAAATCCTTTCTCTCCATTCCCACATTTTTAAAGCTAAGATCATCTGACAACAGCCTAGAGGTATATAATAACCCTGAATAGTGTGAAAATGTGATAATTAATGCCTCAGAAGTCAGATTTACCTTTAAGTGTAAAATATAATTTGAATTCTGGAGCAATGCAGTAAAGAAAGGTGTTTGGAAAATATTTATCCATGTGACTGTTTTAAGATGCTGATTTATTAAATATGTTCAACACTATGTTTTAAGTATTTAAAGATAAAAAAATACCACAGCAACAAACTCCATGTGAGATCAAATCAGAGCAAGTGGCAGAGCAGTATCTGGCCATGCAAAAGCTTCATGCTGAGAAAACTCTGAACCAGGTGGATTCCCAGGGGCTTTGCCCTGCCTGAGAAATGTGAAGCAACCAGTAGAAGGTGACAGTAATCTAGTCTTCTGTATTGAAAAATATCAATTTGTACAACAATTGAGGCAGCTCTCAAGAGAAAACTGCACAGAAGCTGGCTAATCTCAGTGTGAATCCAGCTTCAAAATGTGCCTTCAAGTGAGTCAGCACATGTGTTTGAATAGTGCTCATATTCATGTGTCTCTTGGAAAAGAAGTATGAATTCAGTTCACATGCATATGTGATAAGTAAACAATTCAAAATCTCTGAAAAATAATATCCTGAGTTGCTTGATTGAGATCGGTGAATCTATTTCACAGCAGTAGATAGTGTGTGTTAAAACTGCATCATTCCTGGAATTTCAAATAAGGGCTGCTGAACTACTGTCATGGTCTCTTCCAAATTTTGTTTTCAGTATTTCATCCTCCTTACTTACCAGAATGCACAGTCAATGCTTAGATAAAAGACAATTTAAAAGTTTCAGTTAAAAAACCTGAAAGATTTAATTATGGAGAAAAAAAAAAAAAAAAAAAAAAAAAAAAAAACAAACCACAGATATTTCTCTAAAATTCATAACTTTAAATGATCATTATCCACAAATAAAAGTGATTCATCTTCAGATCCAGGTCTTCAATAAATTGTGTCATTTCTTACATGGTAATCAGTCACAACTTCAATTAGAAGTTGTCGTTCACCCCTACATAACACAACTCTGGCAGAGATCAAGTACAATTTTGTACAGCTGCTATCCCGATTCTCCTGTCATCTTTGGCCTGACTTTGAATTGCTTCCTCTTTTTTCTCTCTTTTTTAGGTAATCCTGCTTCTTCTCACCCCTACTGAGCTGTCAAGAGTTTCAGTGCTGTGATATGGAATCACTGCCTCTGTAAAACTGAGAAAAAAAAGCCTGGCTTGCACTGGATTCTGATCAAAGAGAATCATTTATAGGAGAGATGCAGTAGGAACCTTAGGGAAATTTTTTTTAGCAGCAGGACCATGTGAAACGGGAAAGACAAAACAACGGACTTTCAAATTTTTTTTTACACTATAACTACATTATTAAGGTTTCTGTTGTATAATGTTTGTCTCTTTTTTTGTCTTTCCATTTTTTTTTCTTTCTTCTAGCCTTGATGCCATACTATTCAGCGCCACAGTGAAATGGGGTCAGACACGTTCATGTAGCTCCTGTGGAAATACAATGACTTAGAAAACCTAGGAATTACAGAACTGCCTTTTGTGAGGAAAGGAGAAGGGAAAAGTGAAGGGATAGAAGAGATGGAAATGTTTCACAGGAAGTAGAAAATACATGAGGAGAGAACAGATTATCCTTTTGAGGATGTAATGGGAATACAATTTTTTGCACCGCTTCCCATTTCTGTCACTCATACCACATCTATGTTGTGAACCTTCCTCTTGCCATTCTTTTCATGGCTTCTACGGAAATAGGGGATGTAAATCCTGAGATTGAAAAAAGCACCCTCCTGTTTTTCTGTCTCAGATTATCTTTAAGTTGTTTTGCTCAAGGCTGTTGGTGTCACTCCTTCCTACAGATTGGTTGGTATTAATGGGACCATCCAGCCATTAAAATTAATAAACACTGTCAAAATTGAAAAAAAATTGATCCATTATTATATTTTTTGCATTCTCAATCCAATATGCACTTTCAAATAGATCTATCCTGTACTGAGGGTTATAATAAATGCAGAAAGTAGTTTGCTGTGAATAATTTCTTCAGCCAGGGGTAAAAGAGGATGAAAATAGAAAAAAAATTCTAGGCAACTTCCTCCCAATTTTTACAAAACGGTTCTGACATTTTTGAGGGTGCTGCAATACCCAAGATCCAAATGTGTTAACTCTGCTAAAAACAAAGAGATACAGAGCTCTATTTTTTTCTATCTTGTATTTAATCTTTTCAGCATGATTATACAATAGGAAATGCTGGTATATGCTGATACTCTGCCCTAATTTTTTAACTGGTTCTAATGCAATGGACACAGAAACATCAGAATTAAGGTCTCTACTGTTGCTGCTGACTACTTCTCACTTTACCTTTCATTTATACATCAAAATACAACTTGAGGCAGTTCCATGTTGCCCATCAAGGCCAGAGAACTGATCTCTTTCCCAGGCTTGAAGCACAGCATCCACTCACCTATACTGTTAAAAAAGAAATGTCTACCACTTTCACAAAACATCCGCAAAACCCTTTTGGGTGCATTTGGGCTGCTGTCTACCTTGGGGCTGAATTGCCTCATGCTAAGCTAAAGTATGAAGTCCCTTATATGCTTTTTCTCTGAGACTGTTACAGGGAAGGGTGTTTGGCTTTGATTCCATATGAGAAAACAAAATCAACCAATCAACAAATATTTTCCTAAGTCTAGCTACGAAAACTGCTATCCATGTGCCTGAGTTCCAGGAAGAGACCACTTAAATTCTTAGATATTAACTCACTTCAGCAATAAGTCATGCAGTAAAAGTAGTGCTGGTAGATCTTTTCTTCCAATACTTAGAGCAGTCATCTACTGCAGATTAACAGGAGATGCGCCCACAGATCTGATTTCTCACATAAGAATCCAGAACAGGAGGCTACAGAAAACTTACTGCCTCCACAACTGGAATGAGTGCATAGCCAGAATGGGAAGAAGATGCAGCCTGCTGATTGGATATACAGAGAGGAGAAGTTTTTTATGTTGATGTATTTTTTTTTAGAAAGACCATCCAGAACTCAGAAATGACACAAAGAGCCAATGACCCAATGAGGAGGTCACCTCAATTCTGCCCATCTCCTATATTGTGTTTCTTGTGCTCTAAGTCACAAAATGAAAGGCTTTGAATGCCATGGGTGGCTGAGCAACTAGGGGAATGCCTCTGCAGCCACAACCTGGAGTCTCAGCTGTTTTCCATGTCCCAACACTCATCATGACTTCTGTGAACCCCAGCTGTGAACCCCTCCCCTGCTGACAAAATAAACAGCTCAGCAAAGTGAGTTGTCCGTACTGGAAGTGCATGTTTATATTGTGAGTCATTCCTAAGGTGAATATCACATCAAATGCAATGTGTAGGATCTGCCTCGCACATGTAGCACTTATCTAGCCCGAAAGGCATTAAAAGTAAGGGTGGACAAGGCTTTGAGCAATCCAGTCTAGTGGAAGGTGTCCCTGCTCATGACAGAGGGATTGGAACTATGTTATATTTAAGGTCCCTTCTAACTCAAACCATGCTATGACGCTATGAGAATGTGAGCCTAGTTTATCATTAACACCTTTGTTCTGTTGATGTTACTGAATTATGTGTTTTAGGGGGTCTTTGTCTTTTGTTGTCACCTGTCCTTTGGGAACATGGCAGAATTCAGCTTTTTAATTCCCCTCTGGCCAAAGAACACATAAAATGCAGCAGTATCTTTCACTTTTCCTTGATTAATGCCCCTGAATCTGTCTGAACCTTCCACAGTCCTTTCAAAACAGTTGCAGTATATGTTTTTTATTAGCAGTAAATTATATTCTTTGACTTTTGATAGTAAAATAGCAACTTTTACTGGCACTTTGTAAAATTTACTATGTGGCTCAACTTAGCATACAAACCTGATGCTATTTTCAAGTATTTTACTGCATCAATTTTTGTATTTTCCAAAATTCAGACAGTTTAAAACTTTATAGAGACCACACAAAAATTAGAGGCAAACCCAGCATTTTCATAATGCATACCTGACTCAAAACAAGCTACTTGAAATGTGTGCAAAAATGCGGATATAGTAATGAAAGCAAGAGGAACAAAATCCAGTGATAATATTTAGTAAAACTAGTGTATCTAGGCAGCTCTGAATATGATATGCAAACCAGGACTTTGGATTCTAGCCCTTGAAGATGCATTTCAGCTCATTAGCTGTGTACATGTTTAATTTGAGGTATATGCAAACATGCCTATGAAATTAAATGTAAGTATGTGCATATTTTCTTTCACTGGCAACTAATTTCCGAACCAAGACCCAAAAAGATGACAAACTGCTACTATGACTGCTCTCAGCCTGGCAATTAAGCTTTTTTTGGGGAGTGGGGTTTGAATTAAGATCTTTTTGCAGCTCCACTGCCATCTATATTTAATTCATCAAAAATGTGGCCAGTACTTTTTACAAGATATTTCTTCTATTTTGCATGGTACCCTTTTTGTGTATAATTAATCTGTTAAGGACTCTCAGGTAAACATTTGTTTTGTGAATATTATAATAATTGGATTATTAACATGATCACAAGATTAGATATTTAGAGCCTTTTCTAAATATCTTAAAATCTCTTTCAATTTACAAATTCAAGTTATTTTAATAAAGTATGGGAAGATTATAATATAATTTTTATACTCTATTTTTAAAGTATGTTTTATGCATACTGAGAATGCTAAAACTTCCTTACCTGGATTGCTGAGGCTCTGAACTGGACACCATAATAAAATTTTATCTGATTTAATTGTAGTCTCTCTGCTTTGCTATGCCTTGGCTGGCATACAAATTTTCCAAGGAAGAAACAGATGCATATTTCACAAAATGTCTCACACTTTTTGATACTATTCATTTTAAACTACTTTCATCATTTTGTACAGCCATAAACAACCTGAATGCTAATGACTTGGATTTCAGTCACTCCAAATCTCACAAGAGAAAGGAAGAAAAAGACTGCTTTGAGTGTCCCTTTCAGAGATGAAAATCTGACAGTCATTGTACTTTACTTGGGTCTGATATTGTACAGTGCACTAGTTTGATAAAATCCATTAATAGCAAGATTTAGGCATTATGAAAATATTCAGCAGAGCATATTGAATAGGTCCTAAAAGATCTAAATAATCATGAACTGAAACAACATTACAGACAAATATTGTCACTGATGGTTTTGTAGAAATCCTATTAGAGTCTGAATCTGAGTCTCCAGAGATGAAGTGATCCATGTATTACTCCAGTTGTATTTCTATTTTGTTCTCAGTGAGCTGCTTTTCAGGAATATGCTAAGCAACATGACAAAAACAAATACAAAAATACATCAAATACCCTCAGCGTGAAATGGCTACACTGTTAAAGATATTCCTGAGGAAATTATGAGTTTTCATTACATTTTTCTTATCTGTAAGAAATTACTTACAATTTTGGAAATGGGTAAGGATGGTGATCAAAGTGGTAACTATCACATATTTGGGGTTTTTTTCCCTCCTCATCCCCCACTTACCTGAAGTAGATTTTCCAACACCAACATTTTTTCCATAAGTTTCTGTTCAATGGGGAGAGCTGGGATGGTGGTCGCACTGCATTATCAAGAAGAGACTCTTGCTCTTTATGGCACTTGAGGATTATTATTCTGTCTCTTATGAGATAATTTTGTGAGATCCTTTCACAGATCCTTTCATAGACACAGCCAGCTCAGGAGCAAGTTTCTCTCCTGCACACTTGAGGATGTTGGCTACAGCTGCTTTCTGATTCACAAAGAGAACTGCAGCTTTACACAACTTCTTGCAGTCTTCAGCATGCAGTGCTTCATCACTTCATCAATAGCGTGCCTATTGATTAACATGACTAACTAGTTTTGTTACATCTGGGGCTAAATATATTCTTTGTTTTGTTTTCTACTGGGTCTTACATGTCTGCCTTTTAAAACATTCTCCAATTTTACTATTAATATTGTTCCCCTATGAACAGAGGAGGAAGAGAATGGGCTGTGGTATGCCCCTGTGGGAGCTCTGAAAGCACGGGGCCTCAAATCTGCACCATCTTGTATCTGGCTTAGTAAATTTTTTTTTGACAGCTTTTTCCTTCCTGTTTTGGTAGGTGTAGCCAATGACTACAACAGCAGTGAAGCTAGAAATATGAAAATTAGTTGAGTTCTGTGTGAAATTTAACTCCAGTGTAGTTAAGAAGACTGTCCTCAGTCAAAGGTAAATGTTTCACGTGGAAAAACCTAGGGTGATGTATTTTGAACATTATCATGCCTTCTGTGCTCTTAAAAAGATTTGTGAAGCCTGTTACCATGCAAACTATATTCTAACTCTTATTTTCGTCAGAGAAACTTACAGTAGTTTCACGAATATAAGCCGCACCTTTTTCATTGAAGAATCCAGCCTACCCCAGTGGTGCAGCTTATATTCAGGTGCGGCTTATCTATGGACAAATCCCAGCGAAATGCCAACCCAGAAGTGAGAGCCGGCCAAGCGGAGAGCTGCCACAGAGCAGCGGCCGGGCAGGTG
>VRYO01002772.1:11051047-11082905 GCA_009812075.1 Sialia sialis | reverse complement strand
GGAAGTGCGGCTTATATTCAGATGCGGTTTATAATCGTGAAACTACTGTAATTGGTGCACCCAAAAATAGTCTCAGAGAAGAAAAAAGATATATACAGGAATCATAAGAAGATTAATCCAAGTACATAACTCAAGAACTACCCACTGACAACTGGCACAGAAGTATAATTTACTGCAAATATTTTCACCAAATTGTAATATCTTTCATTATAGCACTATTGACTTTTACAAGTTTTACAGCTTCACTCTAATTTTCTAATTCCCTCCTATTTCATACATTTGTTTAGTCATGCTCTTATTCTCCAGATTAATTAGGAAAAAAAACCCCAGTGGTTTTGTACATAGTTTTCACTGCTGCTTTTATTTTTTTTAGAGAAGGTTCCTCCTCCTGTGATTTCTCCACTAAGCCTCTAACCTATACAATTAGCCTCAAGTTAACCTATAGTGATCAACTTATCTTTTGATCTGCAAGGGAAAAAAAACAACCAAACTCTCTCACTTCTAAGAATAATCATCTTCCTCAAATTCATGCAAGGGTATCACATTTTGTGCTAGTCCCGTTTGTAAACAGTACACTGAGTTTCTTTGCAGAGTAGAAGTAAGCAGGCAGCCTGCATATTGCCTTTATTTCATCCTCCAAGGCTCATTTTTGTGCTGTTATGGACTGAAAACAGAAGAAATGAGAGGAAGCCCATCCCAGCCAAACCTGTGCTCTAAATTAAGCTTTACATTTTTAACCTTTCACTGACACCTGTGCACATAGGACCTGTAGAAACAAATTATCACTTCCTACTTTGCTTCTTGCTCCAAGGCAGTGGCGGGGCATAGGGAGGCACTGCACACCTTTGACACAGGGAGGGAGATTCCTTCATTCATATTTCCACACCTCCTCTGTAAATGCCTTCACCTCAGTGGGCCTTGCCAGACACCCTTTGCAATTCCAGAGACTGAGCCATTGCCAGGGCAATTCAGTCTAGCTTACGGCAGATGTCTACCACAGATAAGATGAATCATGCTCTAAAAAAACCTTAGTTTTCCTGGTTGTCAAAATGGGAAGCTGAGAATACATGTTCAGATGTAGATATTTACAGTGTGAAGTCAGGCAGAATGAATCCAAGGCTAGAAACCTCCTCAACATGCTGTTGATGTCCAACAGAGAAACTAATGTGAAATCTGTCTACATCTTGTTCATTTAGTGGTTGCAGTAAAGATTGTATGTTTTGGGAGGGTTTTTCACTCTCAGTATGGCAAAAATACGTCATTTCCATCTCAAGATCTTGCTGTTGGAAACTTCCAGCATTTGTTTTCTGTATTTAAGCTGAAATCTGGTTTGGTCAAGATGTTTCTCTCTGTATTTGCTCAGTATCCATGTCTTGGCTGCAGCCTGTGATTTCTGCTTTGCAACAAATGTGGACAAAGAAACATAAAATGGTTTTTGTGATTAAACCAGCACTTTATGGTGTAGTCAGCACTTCATACAGTATTGACATAATTTGCAAACCCACAAACACATGCTGTGTTCTTGCTTCTCATAGTTTTGCTTTGAAGGCTTGCATGACACAAGATGAGGTGATATTGTTCTTCTATCACTCACTGAAATTTCAGACAGCCATACTTGGAAATAGGGTTTTTTTAGCTATGTAGCCCTTAATTTAGATCCTTAGGGTTTTTGTTTTTTTTTTCATTTAATATATATAAATGAACCCTAGTGAAGACAGAGAGCCCTGCTAAATATTCTGGGTTTGTGACAAAATTCTAATTTATACATCTCAAACAAAATCCCATCATGCAATAATTCCTGGTGTGGGTAGCTGTAAAATTATTGTGTCAGTGAAGATATTTGCTAATAAATTGTTGAAGTATAAAATACTGCTGTTTTTTGTTTATACATGATAAAAAGAAAATAATTTCTGTACAGAGAAGTGTGTGTGTATATACATTTTTCTTTTTTATGTCAAGCTGGTGATCCCCGAGACACCAAGTCAGCAAGAAAATAATTTCAGTGACATTCATTAATTTTCAGGAAGTTGTCTGAACTAAATTGATAAAAATAGCATATTATAGGTGGAATAAATTTTCCTTAAAGTTATTCCCCTTTTATTCTGAGATTCAGAACCAAAAGAGTTGTTTGGGGGTTTTTATTTTTATTACTAGGCTTCACATTATCATGCAGTTCTAGAAGACTTGTAATTATGAATGTTTAAATACAAGATTTGACAAGTATGTCCTGTCCTGTGATTATGAGTTTGTTTCTGGATCTCAGAAAATGTCTCTGTGTTTTAGATAGGCTTCCCTGCTAAACTGTCTACCAACCATTAAAATACTCTTTGCTGCCAAATCTAAGAGAATCACTGTTTTGAGCTGGGAGCAAATCCTTCATGTTAAATCAATTGATGTTGATTTGAAAAATTACTGGGGAAAAAAGCAGACAACTTCTCAGCAAGAAACTGTTCTTTAAGGCTCCATGTGACTCAAAGCCTTTCTATTTCATTGTTTTTCCAATTGGATTAGTTGGTCTTGTAAAAGTCCTGCTTCTTTTTGCGAATTTTGCTTTGCTCATACATTTTGGGTATCACTGCTGTGATAGCATGTGTGCTTCCCTCTCAGGGCTATCTATGTGAACTGGAGGACAGACTCTGCAGGGGAATTTGTTCCCCAAGGAGTCTGTTTCTGCCGCAGAGAGGTTCCTGCTGATGAAACCACTGGTAGCTGGTTGGACCCATGCTCCCCTGGGTAGACAGATACATCCCTGCTCTTCATTCCCCAACACTCCATAGCCTCTCTCTCTCTGCTTTTTCCCTCCCCGCTTTAGCACGATACCTGTATCACCAGCTGCATGTGCCTGTTTTAAGAGGGTGAGGATGTGTGTGTGCCCCATATTTTCAGCTGGGCTCACACACCTTTCTGGGAAGGATCTATCTCACTGCACTCAGAATCCTTCAAAGCTGAAGAGCCCAGCAACTTAGCTTAGAGCCTTGTTCTCCTGCAGATTGTGTCAGCAATAAATCTCTGGCTCAGTGGGTTTCAGCCCTTTTTATATTAGCGTTCCAAGTATTCTCAGTACAATAAAAGGTGGAAAAACAAAGCAAAGGAAAAAAAAGTGAGAGAAGTCTGGCCATTTAACTAATAAAATGCACCGTTAGAATTAGTGTGGTATTAAATTTCCATGTTAACTGTGCTGAATTTTGACACCAAAATGCTTTTCTGAAGTGAGACTCTCCTTGGGATGAAAGGTTTTAAGGATGGAGGAAACAAAGCTGTAAATGGAAAGCCAGCAAAGATGCAGCTGCTCTTCAGATTAGAGGTACCCCAGGTGAGCTCAATGCCAGGTGCTGAAGGGAAGGACAGAAAAGTGTCAGCTCTGTAGCCTCATCTTCATGGATCTCTAATTACACAGAACTTTAATTAACATTGAGGCCTTCTGTCTTCTCTTATGCCATTTTTTTTCCAATACACTTTTTGTTTCTATCAGTAATGGAAAGTGTAAACATGGCCCTGAGCCCAAAACCAACATGTAAACACAGTATCAACAGGAACCTGCCCACGATGCTTTTGGCTTAATTAGCTGTGAAAGCTGTGTGCTTCAGTTATTATTAAAAATCTTTAACTACTTCTGATTGCTGTATTAAATGCCTTGCCTGCCCCCTCTCCCAAAAATAAAAACAAAAACAAAAACAAACCAAAAAAAACCCCCAAAAAACACCCCAAAACCAAAAGCAAAACAAAACAAACAAAAAACAAACAAAAAAAAGGAATTATTTTGTTAAAAATGCATTGTGTGAATTATTTATTTGTGATGCATGATACCTGGAGAACATTAAAGAAAGATTATCTCATGATGCTGAAGTGGAAATCATCTGTGTTGAAAATTTTCTGCCTTCATTCTAACCTTTGCACTGGGCAAAAACTGTAGTTTTATATATCTGCCTAAATTTAGATCAGGAAATGCACTCTTGAATTCCAAGCAATGTGATAATATTTGTTGGAGGATTTCTTTTACAATTTCTACATATCTGTTAGAAGAATATTTGTTTTGTGTCTCTCAGCTCTGTGATCTTACTTCCCCATAAAGAGAAAAAAAAAATCAAGGGGCATAAAACTCCTAACTCTTGTTCCATACCTTCAGGACACTTTAAAAGATGTTGATGTAGAATTTCTCATGTCTAGACATTACTTAGTTGTTTCAAGCTTAATTCTTTAAAAAGCGTCAGTGAGACCTGCCAGATCATCTTGGAAGACAGAATCTTTCTCTCAGCTCCAGAGCACTAAATACTTGAAAAATGAACATAATTTTCTCCACACTTTTTCAATACTTGATCTTGGCATTAACAATCTAGGATGCAAAGAAAAGACTATTTGCTCAGTTTGAGCATATCTCAATAGTACCATGTTTTCTCCTGTTCCAGTTAGATATGTTTCCTATTTTGGTGTGCAAACAATACACTGGAAGAATTGTCCATATCCATGTGTAGGTGTGACATTAATTGCTAGCTCTAAATAACCTGAGAGCTGCATTGTACTAACTGTTCCTACTGCTAATTCCTACTGCCTGATGATTTGGGGATGCATAGCAACATTCAGCATGAAATAGTCAGCAGAATTCAGAATTATTCTATGCAGACAGAACCAACAAGAACCTGTGGCCTCAAAAAAACCACAAATGTTTTGCAGCTTGGTGCAATCCCCTGGGCCATCCAGACATAGCAAATGAAAATGTAGTGCCTGTTCCCTACCCTACTGCTCTGGTGAGCTCATCTGTTCTGCGTTTCATTTCTGTGCCCTAGGAACCTGGGATCTCTGATTAATCTTTGGCAGAAACTGGAAGAAGCTGGGTACACACTTAAATGCTTTTTGGGTCTGCAGAACCCAACTTCCCAGAGCCTGGCAGCTGCAAAAGAGAGCCATTGTTTCATAACCCTTTGAGATAAATATAAATGTTGACCTCTTAAACCTTAGTTCGATTGTTAGATACCTGTTGGAATGAAACAAACTACAATAAAATATATTTTTGTGTGTCTACAAAAATCGTGAGTAGACAGAGACTATTTTATTTTTTATAAACTTTTTGAGACTTTGTGCGTCCTACTTTGAGACGATTTTTGACTCTATTCCTCTGCTTTTTGCAAGGTTTCTTATGTTTCCTCTGGTTTCCATCTGATGGAATCAAGGCCTCTTGCCAGATTTCTGACTCACTGAAAAGCCTTTCACACAGGCTGCCATGCAGTTAAGAACCTGCATTGTGTAACTTTGAGAAGCTGCATTGTGTTTAGAACACTCTGTTTATTGGACAGTCTTGTACAAGTTAGGATCTAATCATCTGGATGACTTGTTGACACTAAATTTGTGATGAAATTTGAGGTTTACTGTAGCCAAGTACTTTACCATGCCAATAGTACAGGCTCCCTCCCCTTCTTTATCTATTTTTTTTTTAATCTGGGTTTCGCTGTCCAACAAAACAAACAGAGCTGAGCTATGTATGTTATTTAAAATGGAAATTAATACTGTTCCTGGTTTCACAGCATGACCAAGACATAATTTAGTCCTACCAGCATTTTTATATTGCTTATCTAATCGGCTGTGCTTTCGCTCTGGATTCTGGGCTGCAAATTTCCAGCATAATTCTGTAGGAATTTGCCTAGCAGCCAGAGCAAAATAAAGTAGTTTAACTGTGAAGTTTCCTTTCAGTCCTTTGTCACTAGCTGTTTGAGTTTGGATTAATTGCTTAGTCCTCAGTCTTAATAAATGTCTAACTGTCTTTGGAAGTGCTTCTTTTAGTTCCCACCACAAAGCAAGTTTCTTTTGAGTCATGGCAGCATTAGTGCTCACTAGACCACTCAGTATTGTTTGCACTTCTTTCCTATTTTGTCCCTGTTTTAGTTCCAGTACTCAGAAAAAGGCATTTAATCAAGTTTTCATGGCTCATGATTTGATGAAATTCAAATAATAAGAAACAAGAATTCAAAGAATATTTTACGTATCTCTCCCTATATAAAAACATATATTTTAAAAATCACAAACTGCTACTTTTGAGCTTTCTAGCCTTAAATGCAATACCTGAAATTCAAACATTTTCATTTTCTCACTACCTTGACGCTATTATGAACAACAGTATGTGGACCAAATAAAATGAAGCAAATGGCTTTTCTCTGAATAAAACACCCTTATCTTTCCATGTATTTAACCCTCAAGATGACAAACACGGGTACTAATTTCATTCCATCAAGACAGCTTAATGGCATGGGAAAATTTATTGTATCTTTCTTTCCTCACAGACAAGTGAGGCAATAATAAAAAGTGAAGATCATAAAATGCAAATCGGTTTATGAAGAAGCTTAAACAGAGACACTAAGTTCAAACACTGTTGTACGTCTTGCAGACAGGGAGTACTCCCCACATTTTCTTCCATTGAGAGCCCAACATCAGGCACAACAGTCTGCTGATCTTCTTAGGATGTGGGAACCAGGTTTCCTAAAGTAGTTGTTTAGAAATAATAACTTCTGGCTAGTCACAGAAGAGAGGATATACCTGATGAAGAAAAAAGAGTATTTTTTTTTTTAATCAGATTTTTCTAGAAAAAGAAAGTGATACTAACTCAGATTGCATAAATGAACAGCTTTAACGTGATGGTTCTGAAGGAAAGATGCCACTGTCATTCCCCCAAGGACTGTGCCTACCGTGCAAAAAGGGCGGTACTTTTTATCTCATGGAAAAAAACATCCAGTAAACAAGCTGCTGTCCATGAAAGAGAATAAGAATGGAAGCAATGTTTTAGGTAGCATTTTACCTAAACATTATCATCTTTTAAAATGGCAATATCTAGACAAATGGTGTTAAAGATTCTGAAAGATCTTTGCAGTGTTTTGCTACCACATAATTTTTAAGTTGAAAGTTTATTCAGGTTACATTATAAACTTCAGCATGAAGAGTTTTGTTGTCATAATCATGCCTTCGTTCTCCACATCTGTCCCATTACATCTAGATTATACTGACTGAATAACATATGATTGCATCTTTTCCTGAAATAAAAATAGCTCCTTATATCAATATAAAGGTAATTTTATTTAGTTTTAGGAACTGTCTTTTCTGTTGGGATAGTGGCGAATGTAAATGCACTGTGTTACAACTGTGCATCTGGGTATTTTTTGTCTTGTAATAGAGCTATGATCTTATTATGTGTGGTAAACATAAAGAAACTTCAAAACACAGTCACCTCATAATCTGAAATCCCTTATCATAAGTATGCTCTAAGGATAAGGCACATAAGCAAAGTTATTTTCCAGGATCTTTGTGACATACTTTGTAAGTATTTTTTTCTGTTTTCTTTCTGTAGATGAGATAAGAAGATCTCTGTTTACATTTCCATAACAATGAGTTTCACAGAAGTGTGATTGAGTGTGTTCTGCTTTACCATGCACCTGAATTTTACTATTTAATTGGGTCCCTCCAAATGATGTCTTACATACTGCTATGAGACTTTGTGACATAATGGTCATGCATTCCTAAAACTTGTCAGATTACATTTTATAGGAATTGACCACTCCAGAAATAATCAGAGAAAACTTACATGACTGCAGGGCTAGATTCACTTCTCCTAAGTCAGATGGCCAAAGGGTAATAAATCAGCTCCTGAAGGGCAGCTGACTGTCTTTTGTTTTGCTGCCTCTTCCCCAGGCCAAATAGCCAACTCTCCTCTTTAACCTCTTCAATACTTTTGCTCAGAAGGTTTTCATCCTGAATGAGGCATCTGGCTTTTTGTTTGACCTGTGCAGATGGCAACTGAAGGCCAGCAAAAAGCTTTTTGTGAGCGCCAGTGTTCCTCTCCTCCTTTAGCAGACTATTGCAAACAAAGGCCCATCTCCCACCCAGAATCTTCTTTGTTTTAGACTGGGCATTAAAATTGGCAAGTCACTTACTACTCACCATACCTCATCACCGGATGACTGAATAGTACCAAAGTTAAATGAGTACTGGAATTTGACACTACTGGTGTCAAAATGCAGTAATCTCAAGGCCCATACAATGATTAGGAAATCATAGAATGGTTTGGGTTGGAAAAGACCTTGATCATCTAGTTTCAATCTCTCTGCCATGGGCAGAGCTTCTCTGGGCAACTTATTCCAGTGTCTCATCATGTTAAAAAAGGAAGGAGTTAATCAAAATACAAAGGTCATTCAATCTACTACATGGACAGTTGGTCAGAGAAGGTTTAAAAGGTCCTAGGGGAAAAAAATCCCTCTATTGTCCCACTACCTCATTTGCCTCTCTGATTTCACAGCCTGTTAACTCCAAGGTCAAGATGGTAGGAGGAGGTCAGGTTTGAGTACAGCACCTTGAGGGTTTCTGTCTGACACCCTCCCTTACTTGGTGTTTTTGTAGGTCTGAGACTCAGCAAGAATTAAGAACTATCTCACATTTAGGGAATTTTAGGATTTTGACAGCTGCCCTTAAGGGGATTAATCAGAACTGGCCTTGAATAAAGCCTGTATGTCTAATTTGGGTAGTGGTGGAAAGGTTCTACAGATAAACAAAATAGGCAGATTAACACTCTATAATACAAACTTTCACTTGCCTAAATCTTGGATGAATAGCATATGCTGATATTGACTGAGGGCTGAGAATAGGCAGTGTCCCATGGATTGTACTTAATCATTTAAAACATCCAGATGGCTAATTTATGGTAGCTGAATTTGGGTTTCAGAGGGTAATCACATCACCTTATTTTAGGTATATAAATTAGATACCAAAAATAGAAAACTGATCTTTCTGTGTTCCCTCTGTAGCCAACAGGGAGACACTGGTCTTCTAGAAAATTAATCAAAATTAGATTTGTACTCTGAATTCTGGAGAAGTCTGCTGGTCCTTGCTGATTTTAGATAATTTTTCCTCCATATACAGTGATTGTATATCTGTAGATGCACTGTTTCCCCAAACTGGAAAAGCTTGAATGCAGCCTCAGGGGTGAGATTCCAGAAGGCTGAAAATTAATCAATTCATTCAAAGGCTGATCTGAACACACAGGATTACAATGTAAAATACATCATAAATAAATATTCTTTAAATTTTGAGATGCTGTAGACACAGGAAACTTTTGCTTAGTAAGCTCCTGAGAGATGAACAGAAGAGGAAATAGTTAATAAAAGTCAAGCAAAATGCATCAATTCATGGCTACACTGCAAACAAATCTGCTTTTCTGTCAGGTGCACAGGCTAAAGCTGCCTACAGGCAGTTTTAATTGACAAGCGCAGCATTCATGAAAGAGATAAACCATACAAATTCTGACCTTGCCCGTATCAAACAGAAAAATATTAACATAGGGATTCCCTTCATCTATTTTATTATGATTTATACTGGAGGAAATTATGATGAAAAAAATCTTATGTGCCCATGTAGCTATTCAACATCCTGCATGTTCCTTGCTGAGGGAAATAGAATGATTGTTATGTCTCATGAATGGAAAATAAAACTCCTTAGTTTTAGAGTATGGAAGTACTAAGGAAATATAGGATTGCCTTGCATAAAGAACAAATCTTTCACTAGAATCTTCCCTTATACTGTCAAAAATCCAAATGATAATGATCATTCATTTGCACCTTTTGTTTGAGCTTTTGGAGATGGAAACTGATTTCTTTCATACTGTCCTGAATCCAGTGTGACCCTTCTCCCCTAAGTGTCTCTAGTAACACAAAGATCTAAAGTGGATTCTAAAATAATGTTTAGATCCTTTCTGTAATCAGCATCAATATGTTCATACTGGACCACTGCCTAGAGACAGAACTAGGTGTTTTGTACTGCCACTGTGGCAGGCATTTTTTGATAATTAATATGCGCAAATTCCAATGCCATTTGAAGAAAGAAGGACTCAATTCTCTGACCACACATTGACCTGAAATGGGGCTTTCATGATCAATTAGTAGGTGCTATTATTTATTTATTTATTTATTTAACCTGGATTCAGTTTTTTTCTGAAGACACAGCACAATATGTAGTGTATAAGATCTATTATTAAAAGGGTGACTGAGGTCTCACTATTTCTTTGACAAATGAAATTTAATAATTATATAAAGACGTATGAAGACACAGTGTGAAGTTAATAAGAATTTTCTCCTTCACATTATGACCATTATCTTGAGGTGATGATTCAACATGTGTGTAGACTGCACACAATAAACCTATCAATATTGTGAAGACTCACTATTTTCTGGTTATGCCAGTGATTTTATGTGATTAATTATGATCTATCTGCATAGTTTATAGTTACAAGAAAAGCAGCAACATTTGTGACAGCTAATACAACTAATGGTTGTATATTTCCAGTTTTGTCCTTAGCTGCAGCCGCCCTGGTCAGTCAGCCACAATACCAAAAGAGATAAAGTAATTTTCCATCTGAGTTGCACCCAAAACAAGGACACACATCTGTAATCTTCAGACAACAACAATTTGATGATATTAATATTAATATATACACATATATACATACATATATATACATATACATACATTACATACATGCATATATATATATATATATATATATATATATATATATATATATATGAAAATAATTCATTTGGGAAGCATGGCTCCAACTTCAGCACTGATCTTCCAACTTTCACCTTCAAGCTATTATAACTCCAGATGACTGAAGTCACCATTAATTTTTTTCAGCCTTCCAAGGTGCAGTCATTAGTAGTCTCACAGTATATATAATTGTCTTTTTATAGTTATAAAGCTGCAGCAATGGAAGACGACAGCTTGTGCCACTTAAATGGAACCCTGCAGTGCTGTTTCCTGATAACACAGAAGATTATGTATGGCACCTGCACAGCCCTGGGATTATGAAAGGCTGGATAATAAAATGCAAGGAAAAGCTTGGGGAAAGGAGGATAATCTTCAGTCAGATTGTGACAGGAGTAACAGAAACTCTGCAGTAAAGAGCAGGATAGGACCTCGGGCAAGCTTACTCTTCACAGCTAATTTTATGTAGCACATCACAGTGTGATAACCTTGGTATGAGAACAAGCCCAGAGGTGAAGTGTTTCCTTCAGACTGGTTGAAGTCCTTGTGCTAATTAAGCTGTATGTAAACAACTCCACTGTGTGGTAGCTCAGGTTTTCTCCCTCATCATTTTGCCTTCCTCTGACACGAAACACCTCTGATAACCCTTGCATCTTGGCTGCCCTGTCTTGCACTCTGTGTCAGATCTTAGCTCTCCTGTTCTCTTTGAGCATCCCACTAGATTTCACCACTGTTTTCCCCTAGGATATCACTCACTCCATCCTAACCACCTTGCAAGAGGCATAAGCATGCATCTCATCTTTGGCTCTGCTCAGTGCTTTCCCGGACACTTGTCTAGATCACTACCTAAATTATCACCAAATAATCCTACAGCTTCTCAGATTTCTTCCTCTGTCTCTCTATATCTTGTTCCACCAACTCTAAGGTCTTAATTCTCTCCTTGAGGTCATGTATAATTTGTTGCTGCAAATTTTCGTTTTAATGTTTTCTCCAGCTGCACTTTCTATACACCTAGAACTACATTGATTTCTTGACCTTAGCTTTGAAAGGACTTCTACCACATTGCAACATATGTATATCTACTTTCATATGTGAGCTGTCATTGTCATCATTAAGACTTTGATTAGAATTTAATTTTCAAAGTTTAAATTAAAATTTTCATAAGCAGGAATGAAAAATACTCAGGAACAAAAGAAACATAGTGTGTGCATTATTTTCATTTAGCAGTTGTGTGTTAAATAAGGTATACTGTGTCATCTCACCTTCTCTGTTAAAATACAGAAAAATATCTGTCTTCTGCCTACTTTCTGAGTTCTTCAGTTTCAACAATCACTTGGATTCTGAAACATCTTAAGAAACAAAGCAGAAAGTGACCTTTTTAACACCCAGAAGAAGTACATGACATTCTGTCCTGGTTCTGGAATGCTATTCAGATTTTCCAATACAGTCTCACAGGAAATTTCTCAACCATGGCTTGAATGTTGGGGATATTCAGATGCCTTCACATGCCTATTTCTAGAGTTAAACATTAAACATGTCTCTAGGCAATCTTTACAGATGCGTCTTCTGAAACATCAAGGCCTGGATTTCACACATTTCATTTATGTGGCTGATGGAGATGATGAGTCTGTGAGAGCAGTTGCTCTGTGCTCACTGTACAGCAATTTGAAAAAGATGTTTGCATATTAGAGAAACCGAATTCCATAGGTGCACTCAGAAAAAAAATCTCAGGTCTTAGAAGGAATGATCCATCCTCTGAAGGTACCAGAGTCTTGTCATTGTCTACACTGATGCCCACAATGTCTATGACATTTGTACCAATTACCAGAGCCTGTGATATCTTCATCTTATGACTTGCTTAGGTATTTGACATTTGTGTTATGAAGCTAAGTCTATTTCTAAAGAGTCATATAAACAGCATATACAAGTAAACTTTTAACTTTTTTCTGTTTTAATGCTGATTCATTGCTAATTATAGAAATCACAATCTCATTAAAAGTCTTGCTAGGGAGGGCCATCATGCTTCCCATTAATAGCCAGAGAGAGTAAATTGAGAGCAGAGCAGAAATTAATAAAAGTGACAGTGTGATAGGAAAAAAACCTCATCTCTTTGAAGTCTTTGAGTAGGAACTCCAGAATAAGACACAGACAGACAAGACTTTTCAAAACAGGTAAGTGTTTAAATAGTCTCTTCATACATGACAATAAAAATATAAGTGAAAACTTTAAAACCTTTTTAATAACATTGATCAGATTATATTAGACCAATAGCATGTATTGATCACAGTTCCACTCTGAAAATTATCTCATAACTCAACATTTCTTATTAATTTTTCCTCAATACATGGCAATTTTTTAAGCAATTCTGGGGTTTTTTTAGATCCATATATGAATTTGTCTAAGAGAAGGAAGCTAACTTACAGATTATTTTTAAATGCTTTTCCCAGATAGAAATTGCTACTGTACTTTCATGCAGGGTGTTTTGTTTGTTTTTTTTTTTTTTAATGAGAAAATATTATATTCTCATCTTCTGTTATGCATTGGGTATTTATTTTTATTTTTTGATTTTTTGAAGCAGAGAATATATTGCAATCAAAAGCACTAAATTCCTTTGATAGGTAAGAGGTATACCCTAGAGAGAGCTTTCAAAAAATCAAATCAAGTGCATGAAGTACTATAGAGAATATGTCCTTGTACTCTTGTAGGAGAAGAAATAAGAAATCAATTTTCTCTGCAATATTTATTTTTCAAATAACAATTCTAAAGCAGACTGGTAGTTTATGTGCAGAACCAGATCATTCTTTCCATATCAAGTAGAACAATTTTGTCAGACTCACTTCGCTGCTAACATGGATGTCATGCAGTTAAATATAAGCTGACAGAATGTACGACATAACTGGAGTAAATCTTATTCACAACGATCTTTTTTTCCCTCAAAAAAAAAAAAAGTTCTGTCTTTGGAGTGGTTTTGAATTGCCAAGGGAAGATATTACCCTGACAGAAAATATTCCCTTAGACAGTTTGAGTTCTTAGTGGAGGTCATCAGTTATATGGATACCACTGTCCGCTTATGTCTCCTAATAGATTCCTAATACTTCCCCATCAGGCTTGGAGTTTAATGCCAACTCAGCCCCACATGAGAGAGTGAGAAAGTGAGAAAACTCATGAGTTCAGGTATAGACAGTGCATGATATCCCAAGGTATGCCAAATCCTTTGGTCAGCTGGGGTCAGCTGTCCCACTTGTGTCTCCTCTCACCTTCCCATATTCCACCAGCCCCCTGGCCAGTGTGGCAGAATCAGAGGGTCTTGACACCCTGCAAAAAGCCACTCAGCAATGACAAAGCCTTCTCTATATTATCAGCACCATTTTCGGCACAAATCCAAACCACAGTCCCATCCTGGCTGCTCTGGAAAAAATTAATTCTGCCCCAGCCAAAAGCAGCACAGCCATTTATGTTAAGCACTACTGAATTATGCTTGAGTGAGAAAGTATAATTTTCCACACAGACAAAATGTTTTTCATTCCCAAAGTTTAATTTCTGAAATTATTTCTTTGTGTGTAAGTGTCACTAAAGCAACTGTAGAACATGGAGTGCAAAGGCCTTTTTGTGCCAAGCACTGTGCCCATGCAGGCAGCTGAAACAGGTGTGCACATGCACGTGAACTCCCAGATGCACTGTTGCTAAACTATGGTGTCTAAATGTTAAAACATGGAAACAGCTGAAAACACCTTTTTCTTTTAATCACTCAGGTAACACGTCTCCTGAGGATAGGCAAGAGCAGTGAAGAGCAATAGTCACCCTAAGTGGCATAGTTAAGTAGCACAGAAACAAGGAGGTCAATACAGAATGGTCTCAATTCAGAGCCAACAAAAATTGCTGTAATTCCTCAGCAAGGCACCTAATTGGAATCATGCACATTGACAGTTTTGCCAGTTTTACTTCATGCTCTGGAGCAATATAAAAACAGCTTTGATTGTTTATCTGTCCCAAGTGCCCATGATAGCAAGCACTAAATCCCAGAAATGGTCATTGATGCACATGAAGTCTCTAGCACAAGTGACAGAGCCATCTTGTTCAGTGGGATCTATAGCTAGGGGTCTTGCCAAAGACATCTGATTCTAGGCACAGATTTACTGTGGGTATTGCCTGTTACAGCCCACATCAGTCTGTATCTGACATGGGAACAAATGAGCAGCTGCTCAGTCTATCCTTTTGTTAGGTGGAGATGGAGCCTACCCTTGCAATGACAAATACAAGATTTGAGCACCCTTGCAAGTTAATTCATTTGGCACTGATACATGATCTGAAACAAAAGCCAGGGGGAACTGCTTAGGTTTCATCAACTTTAAAGGCTGTCATAGAATTTTTCAGAAGGTTAAAAGACTTGATGAGTTGAAGCTAGTTGCAGCTTTAAAAAAATAGCACCAGTCAGACTAAGTAGGATGACCATGGTCTGGTTCTTATAAATGCTGCAATACCTGATAAAAAAAGTTTGAAGCAGCTCTGCTCTCCCTCCTTCACTTTTCCATTTCACAAGAAATATCTTCTGATTTGATAGCCAATGCATAGGGAGCACAAAACTAGTGTGTGCCTGAAGACATGAGGTGTAGAAAACACAGAGCATTTACCATCCCTTGCTGACACATTTATGCAAGGCTACAGACCACCTCTGGTGTGCACAAGTGCACATAGCTACAGAGATAGAGGAGCCTTGCTGAGAAACCTTCATGGTAGTAGCTCTAAAACTAACATAGTGACAGAGTAGAAAACTGTACAATATAACCAGTGAGTACAGAAAGAAGATGTGTAATTAGATATAATTGGTCTTTCCATATCTAATTGCTATTGACTGTGTCATCAAAGCTTTAATCTTCTCTCTTTATTTTCCTACCACCATCTCTTCTTTTTAATCTCATTTCCTTTATGGATGGAGAACCATTTAAGCAATATTTAAAGACTATAGACATCATTATATCGATTGAATTAATGAATATTTCTTCAGAAGCAGAGCAAGACTCCTGTGATTCTTTTCTAAGGAAAGTACACAATTTCTTTCTGGATAGTCAAAATCTTGCAGCTTTGTCTTTCTAGAGGCCTGTAGCAGTAGGTTATGGGACTGATGACTGGGCAAAAACATATCAAAGAGTACAGCTGTGTCTTGAGAGCATTTGAGTTGGGGCAGAAATATATGCAGAGGAGGAGCTCATTCTGCTGTAATCCTGGATAGACTCTGGAAACAAGTATGTAAACACCTGTTTCAAACACTGTTTATGGAAATACTTGTTTAAAAAGGGTAAATCAATCTAGTTCTATGAGAAGATCATCATTATGCAAATTGTCTCTCAGGGAGCTTAAAATAAGTAAGTTCTTTCTGGAGAAACATGACTGAACTGTCAAATATTACTTAGTAAGAGGATTATACTGGATTTGATTTTACTTAAGACTGTTTCACAGAGGACAGTTTCTCTCTCTTCACTTTTAGCAAGCCACTGCTTTTGAGATACTGGTTTGGATTCAACATTAGTCTTAATTGACATAGGTTTAGTTATTTCACTTGAGTCCTTTATCATAAAGCTCCATATATCATATAATTGTATATAAATAGAAGGATCCATGCATGCTATAATCCACATAGTGAGATGGAAGGCAAAGTAATAGAGAAGCCTGGTTTGTGACTTTATGCCCATGAAATACATGGGTTGAAATAACAGATTATACAGCAGCAGATTTACATGATTGAGCTGTGTGATTAATTTTGGCTTCATTCTCTTTCTAGTGATTTCCAAAATATATCAATATGTAATCTACAAAACAGACACTTGGGAAATCAATCAGTTACAAGAAGTTGGGTGAATTTAACCTAAGAAAAAAAAAAATATAAATAAAATAATGAACACAAGAAGAAGAGAAATCAGGGAGGGCAGGAAGAGCTTCAGCCACGTAATTTAATCTCATGAGGAGAGCTTTTTGCTCTGGTCATTAACAGGAATCCTCAATTTGTATGAAATGTTACATCAGACCGTTGAAAAATCTAACCTTGGAAAAAGTGTACACATTGGACTTTACTCAGGGTGTTTTGGGGCAAGACAACCACAAATGTGTGTTTAATTTGCTTCTGCAGTTTGGATCAATTACATTCACATCAGGCTGATGGATAAGAGGCAGGTACAGAAGGAAATGTAGTTAGATGGTCTAGAACACACTCCGGAGGGAAGCAGAATGGGTCTGAGGGAATAACTTGTCCATGGGAAAATGTTTTTTGGCTACAGTGAAAGAGCACCCAGAAAAGACAAAACAGATCATTACCTGCTCTATTCCTTTGTCCTTTCTGGGTTAGTAAAAGAGCCTGCTGTATGTTTCACTGGGCTAAAAGAATGAGCGAAGAAAAGAAGAAAACCATCTGCTTGTAAAATCTGTTTGCTTACCACATTAATATTTAGATACCAGTTCAGGCCATCATGGCAGTATTTAGTGAACTTCCTAACAGCAACCATTTATCTAAAACCCAAGAACACAACAAGTTAAAAACAAGTTCTAAGAAATCGACCAGAAGAGAGTATTCAAGGTTTATTTTGACTAAATTCCGTAGCATCCTGCTTTGCTTGTCTGACTTTTACTTGCCTGGACTTCAAAGAATTTCAAGCAGCATTAGAACAAATTCATCCCTGTTACTCAGCAATTTCATCCTTCATACATGTCTTTGAAAATCTGTTCTTTAGATGCAAAGAAGTAGATGTTATGCAAATTAAAACACTGTAATTCCTTTGGAATTGCCGCATACATTCAGTTTAAACCATCAGGAGCTGCACAGAGACAGAAGGGATAAAAGTCCTAGCCCTTTGATCCCAGGACCATGACCCCCCCCTGCCTGAGCTAGAGAAGTGCATGTGCAATGCACCCCAGCCCTGTGGCCCTGGCTACAAGGGTCCTGCTAATAGAGAGCTCAGCCCTGCATTAGCCTTCAGGCAGGTGGCTGTGTAAGGGGTGGAAACGGACTGCAAGCACAGACTAGGTGCACTGGAGGATAAGGGCAGGGCAGAGGTGAGGCAGGGCAAGAGAATTTATTGCTGAGCCATATAAAAAAAATCCAGCTTACATCTCTGCTATGTCCAAGCAAGGGTTACACTTCTGCTTTTCAGTCAGCTCCAGGTAATTGGATCCATACTGACAGGACAGGAGTGTGCTGGGTTCAGATATGTCTCTACTCTTTTGGAGACAACTGTCTAACTCCAAGCTTAAGCCAGTGTATGAGCTGGCCCAAGTGCATGATAGATGATCAGGGAGTTTGTCATGAAGAATGAGATCCAGCTTAAGCTGATGCTACATCAGAAACACATTACAGCTCTTAGAAGGAATAAACCCTTCTCAGTGCAGAACAGACTCTATATAACTCATCAAGATGTCAATCTTTTGATTCAAGACAAGGTCAATCTTTTTCTCAGTTATATGGTTGTTTTTTGATAATGCATGACTTCAGTATTGAGGGATGCCCCAGTGGACAGTTACATCTAGACTGATTTGGATTTTAAGAGCAATACACACATTGCTAGAACACTGGGCAATAAAGAAATATTGACCTGTGTGGAAGAAAAATTCCCACACTCACCATTGGCTGTAAGAACACCAATCTGCAAAATATGAACAACTGCTTGCATGGAATCACTGTTTCCCAATAGGATTTTGGACACTGGGAGATGTGATGTAGGAAAAAGATGACTCAGGCACTGACATCCCTACTGGAGGTGTCCTGGTCATGCTCAAATATCTGTTAACAGACAAAGCCAAGAATTTATTTCTAGCACAATTGAAGCCTTAGCAGTCTACTAGGCATTTTATCATAGTTAGTTCAGATGTAAATACTATACATAGACATGAAAATACAGGAAATGTTACTACAACAACAAAAAAACCCCAACAATAATAACAATAAACAAATACAGTAATTTCTAATGCTATACACACCCTTTTTCCTGGTGTTCTTTCTATTGGTCCTCCAAGCCCTAAGCTTAGTGATTTCATTTGGGAGTGGGGTGAGGGAGTTGTCAGCATCTGTATATTTTCCAAGGGGAGAAAATATTTCATGTTTGTGCTTTTTCACTCTACAATCCACTTTAGATTTTTTTTTTTAATTTTTGTTAGCATACTTTTATACTTTGTTCTATTTACATTATTCTGTAATTCCTGACCACATCTGAATTTACTATAGATGATGCCTTTTGCATGCACCAGCAAGTATTCATCTATTTTTTATCCCTAAAGCCTATTTTCAACCAACCCCAGGACTGAATTTTTTTAAACTGATCTTTTATGTGTTTTTTATAACTATGGGGTTATAAAGCCAGTGTCAGGCTATGTCCCATCTCTTGTTATCCTACATCTGCACCCCTCTGTGCCACCCCTAATCTCTACTTCTCTAAATGATGAAAGATGTCCTCTTTCATATCAAGCCTGTATATCTCTAAACAGCATCTTTGATAATTGCTTCTTTATGCTATCTGTATAAAACTATTGTCATACTTTAAAAAGACATCAAGATCAAAGGGAATTAGCTACAAACTTCCCTAAATCAAACAAATTGTTGTCACAGCTAAACTAATAGAGTTGCAGGCTGGCCAGGTTCAGGCAGAGCAAGTCTGGTTGATCTCACTGTTGAGGCAAAGTCAGTAAAAAGCCTATAACTTGTTACTAGAAATTACATTGTGCAGAGTACAGTGGGACTACACAAACACATATCACATGTGGTTTCATCTTAATATAGGCTACCAAAACCAGAGTCTGGAATACAGAGAGGAGGCAAATCCAAATCATTCCAGTTTCCACTGATCCCATGCTTTCCTCTGAGCGTAATTTCTGATGTCCCTTTCTGCAGACCTGTTCCTATCTCATTTGAGGACCTGGCTTTATGTAAGGAAATGTGTCAATATACCACATGCACGTTAACTAGGACAACTTCTTTGCAGAAGCCCAACGCACACCAAATACCTGGGTTGGAAATCAAACAACATCAGCCTGCAGAGATTACAAATCATTGCTTTCAATACAGGAAATTGTGTGGTAGCAGTATTTCGAGGCAGAAGAGGTCAAGACAGTGAAATACAGATGCTACTGGCCCACATGCCTTTCTGTTCTTGCTGGTAGTTGACAGTGTGCATTACAGTGGCTTAATGGTGTATTTATCACAAACAGCATTGTCTAATGAATGAATACTTTACAAGCCTCCATTAAGCTTAGAAGTGCCCTGTTTTAAACCATTAGCTCATTAGAGTAATAAGGTATTTTCTACTGCAGAGGAGTAAAAGCAAACACAGCAGTTCTTTGAAGCCAGATGACTGCTTAAGGCAAAATAAAAGAGAAAGCAGAATTATTAATTGAAAGAAATAGAAACCAAATCTACTTTGCAGAGGGGGAAAGTAGCTTTGAATTTTGTTTCTCTTTCTTTGTCTTGGTAGCATTTTTTGGTTTGGAAGAAAGGCAATTTATATTGGCAAGATAAGAGCTTTGACTTTAACAGTTGGGGGTAGAATAGATTGTCGGTCGTGAACTGTCTGTTCTATTAGTCTTTTTGTCCTGCCTTTGGATTGGATTGGAATCAGCTAAAATCACAGCAAATGCGACTTTTAATAAAGAATTTCCCTAATCTTGTCTTGAATTGCTTGGTCTCTTATTGTAAGTCTTCTAATTCCTTAGTTTGGGAACAAAACTTACTCCAGTGCCTCAGGCATGAGAAACTGAGAGCTAGTGTCTAAATAGATGCAAAATGGTCTGATGGCATCTTTAAAAGCATTTGAGTCATGTAAAGTTAAATGTGAGGTTAGATGTCTGCAGTATATCTGTTTTCCTAGGTGCATATCCATTTCCCTAGGTGCATATCCAAACAAAGCAATGGATGATTTACTGTCAAAAGAATTAGAAAATTATGACTGCAGGTATTTTTATTGAACTTCTGATTTATCTACAGACTAATAATTGTAGGTCTAATCTAGAGTTCATAGAATTCAATGAAATACTTTCTACTGATTTAATATACTTTATATCAGGTTTCTGTAATTATAGTAAGTTACACTGAATGGGGAATTAATCCCAGAGAATTAAAATGTATTTGTGGATAATGTGTGAGCAGAAAGTGGGCACAAATTTTAAATTACTTGCAATAAATTATTCACCCAATTACATTGCATGTAGATAGATACAGGAATTACTCATTAATGATTATGTATTCCACATAAGCATTGGCAACATGATGAGAAAGATTTATCATGAAGGATCTGTCCATCAGCAGAAAGACTCACTGTAAAGTATTTTAAAGACTCCCATTTGACTCCAAATCACCAGCTATTAAACAAAGAATAGCTGGACAATGCCACTGTTCAGAAATAAGATTGGTGGGAAAATGCTGTGTAGTAGAAGCAGTATTTTTAGTACATTTCTCTTCTCTTAGATCTTGTTGTAGAGGCTGTGTCAGTGTGGTTCTTCTTTTAGGAAAGAGGATGGGAAGAGATGAATGGAGAATATGTAGGTGTAGGACACATCCTTCAGCTATTCTATCCTCATAATTTCCTATAGAGAAATTTTAAATCTAATGATGTCACATATTAAATCCTTGTTGAAATTAATGAGTTTACTATTTCATCATTTCATCCATCGCCATATCTTCAGTGTGAGCTTAGGATCCTTGCAATTTCCCTCCATCTGGCTCAACCTCAGTTTGAAAAAAAAGAAAAAAAAGAAGATTAGGAACAGTTCTGTCCAACACATAAAATGAATTCCTACTAGGTTTAAAAGAGCAAGCAATGAATTTTAAATTTAGAGTGCCTGGTACACTTTTTTAATTTCATGCTTTGCTATGCCTGCAGGGCACTGTATGTGCATGGCTGGGTGCGGTGCACACCTGTGTGTCACAGCTCAGTGTGTGTGCACAGAGGTATCCGTGCTTTCATGCACCCACTGAGATCGCAGCTCCATGAAGTCCTGGCTCTGTGCCATGCTGTTGCTCTGTGCGCGCACACTGGTGTGCACCTGAGTGCATGTGTCCCTCTGTGTGAGCAGAATCATAGAATCATAGAATATCCTGACAGGGAGGAGCTCCACAGAAACCATGTGCAAAATCCAATTCCTAACCCTCCCCAAGAGTTACACCATGATCCTGAAAGCACTGTCCAAACACTTCTTGAACTCTGTCAGCCTTGTACTGTGAGCCCTTCCCTGGGGAGCCTGTTCCCATGCCCAGCCATCCTCTGGGTCTATCTGTTTTTAAGGTGAAGGAAGAAATGGGCTTCTTGCTGTGCCCAAACACATGCCCAAAATACAAACATTCTGTTTGTTTTTTTCCAAGCTAAATTATGGTGCAGCTATTTCATTGTGGCTTAGCCCACTTTGGTGACCTAAAGAGTTATCTTTAAATGGACATGAGATAATTCAATCTTCATGCTGCATTAGTTCTCAGCAGAAATGCAAGGAAATTTCAGTTATAGGATTTAATACTGTGGTAAGGAGGCAATTAGAGTGCATTATATGGACTGTTTTATTGTCATGATTTCACATAATACCATGAAAATAACTCCAAATCATCACCCCCAGGAATGTACAACTTGTCACTGTCATTTTTAATCTTGGATAATGCTACCCTGCAATGTGTGAGTGCATATCTGTAGAGATAAAAATAATTAAAATGAAAATTCAGAAATTTCAGTGTGGATAGACAAAATGTAGCAGAGAAAAAGCCCAAACAAAAAAGCCCCCCACATTCTGATATTGTTCTATTCTGCTCCATTTTCCTGCCTGTATCATTTGGCATGCATTCATGTCTGTAGGTATTCACAGCCATGTCAGAAACCAGGCCAGTGACCCAGGCAGAGAAGGTGTAATTCTACAGCAGATCTGCAGGACATAATGAAATTGGCTCTGTTAACCGTGTTACTGAGCCTGCCATTCATCCCAGATCCATGTTTGACTTTGAATGAATTTGTAGACCCTCATCTCACAGAGAACTATGAACCAAATCTTTATTAACAATCTGGATAAAGGAATCAAATGCACCCTCAGTCAATTTGCTGATGACATAGGTTGGTCTGGGATGTTGACCTTCTGGAGGGTAGGAAGGCTCTGAAAACAGGTCTGGATAGGCTGGATTGATGGGTCGAAGCCAGCTGCATGAGGTTCAACACAGACCAGTGCTGGGTCCTGCCCTAAGGTGACAATAACCCCATGCAACGGTACAGGCTGGGGGAAAATGGCTGGAGTGCTGCCTGGTGGAAAACTGCATGGATGCTGGACAACAGCAGCTGAACATGACCCAGGGTGTGCCCGGATGGCCAAGAAGGCCAATGGCACCCTGGCCTGGATCAGCAACAGTGCGGCCCAGCAGGACCAGGGCAGGGATTGTTCCCTGTACTGGGCACTGCTGAGGCCACAGCTCCAATCCTGTGTTCAGTTCTGTGCCCCTCACTGCAAGAAAGACATTGAGGGGTTGGAGCGTGTCCAGAGAAGGGCAACAGAGCTGGGGAAGGGTCTGGGGCACAAAGCTGATGGAGAGTGGCTGAGGGAGCTGGGGATTGTTTAACCTGGAGTAAAAAATCATCAGAGGTGACCTTTTCACTATCTACAGCAAGCTGAAAGGAGGTTTTATCAAGGTGGGGGTTGATTTCTTTCCCAAGTATCAAGTGACAGAATGAGAGGAAAAAGCCTCAACTTGTGCCAGGATAGATTTAGATTGGAAATCATTTCTACATGGAAAGCATTGCTAAAAATTTGAATAGGCTGCTCAGAGAAGTGGTTGAGTAGCCATTTCTTGAGGGATTTAAAAGACATGTGGATGTGGCACTTAGGGACATGATTCAATGGTGGACCTGGCTGTGCTGGGTTAAGAGTTGTGCCTGATGATTCTGTGACTCTATGATTCTAAACTTACTTTATGCAGATAGACACTGCCAATAGATTCACAGACTCACCACATACTTAAAGCAACACAGTGTCCATGCCTTTTCAGGATCAGTGAGTTTGTTCATTAACTCCTCAATGCTAGAAGCAGAGAACTGGGCTTTGGTGAAGCTTCATACCAGTCTCAGAATAAGAGAGCTACAATGTTGACTGGAGTTTTTAGCTGCTGCTAGGGATATTGAAGATCAAAATAGACAGGGAAGGACACAGAAGCAGTGCTCAGAAGTGGTATTACATAAATACCATGCTAATGGCATTTACTGCCTCCTCATCTGCAAAGACTGTCCTGGGAAGAGATGACATAACTTTTCCCCATTGCTCCATGTTTTCTTGTCCTGCCATGGCTCACCTGTGTGAGGAAGGAAAGCAGCTTTTAGCTAACAATTGCTCTCTTCCCTCTGAGGGATCTGGCAATGAGGGCAGTCCACATGGGAGACTAATGAGACTGCTCACGGACCATTACTCCCAGAGCGGGCATGTGGAAGGACTCACAGCTGAGCCTGTAATTAATAAAGAAGAAGGCTGAGGCTGACTGGCAGGATATTAGGAATTGTTTCTGGGAGAGGAGCAGAAGGTCTGTCGTTGGATCCAACACAGTGATGGAGCAACACTGCTGCTGCTCACTAATGGGTAACAATTGCAGCTGGAGGAGCTGCTGGGAACAGTACTCCTCAGCTGCTGCTGCACATCTGCTCAGCTGGGTGGCCTCGAACCTTTTCCCCAAGGCTCTCGCAACTGCCAGGAAGTCAAGCTTTGTCTCCTGAAAACTGTGAGGCAAGACACACGTGTGTTTGTTCCTGTTGCTCTACTTACCAAGGAGGTCGAAGAGGTGAGAATGCTAGCTGTTACCAGCAAAAAAGACACGGAAAGGAAACAAGAAAAAAGGCAAATGATAGGCACAGGTGATCAATACTCACTGCTGAGTGTGTGCTATTGGTGAACAGTGGGTCTCAGCTTGTTCTCAGCTGAAAACCTCTGTACTGCCCAGATTGCTGTCTTGTAAAGACATGACCCAGAACAAACTGCAAAGCAACAGCTCTGAGTGTGCTCTGTTTCCTCACACAGTAGTCAGCTTTTGTTTGGACTTTTTCTTGTTTGAAACAAGACTAGTTGATAAGAAGGAGGTGGCGATGACTCTCAGCATCAGAATGTAATTCCTTGAGCTTTAGTTCCACCAAGTCAAGAATAACCAACAAGTTATTAAAATGGATAAATACTGCCATACTGTTGGTATGTGTGCATGTTGCCTCTCATAAGGATAGGAGAAGATTAACAATGGAGTTGAAAATAAAAAACAAACAAAAAACCCCATGTATAGTTCTGAATACAACAGGAAATCAAGTGCTGGTTTTGCTTTTTACTTTTTGAGGATAGAACTTCACTTTAAGGAGAATAACACTCTCCATTTCTCTTCACCTCTGTATGTAATTTATGGAAAGAACTAGACCTGCAGTGGAGGGCAGGGATAAAAAGGAAACCCCGACTTTTCTACAGATGAGAAGATTATTAAAAATGCATAATCCTCATCTTAATTACAAATGGCATAATCTGCATGTTGATTAATTCTACTGGTGACTTGCTTTAAGCAGTACCTGCACAGTGACTGAATTGTCTTTGGAAGTTTGCACAAAATCTCAACTGTGACATAAATGATTAATGTCAGAAATTACTGTTTCTATTGCCATCTCTTGGAGGCTTCTTTTTGATTAGAGCCCATTATACTGCCAAAAAAAAATAAATTCAGCTGCACCAAAGAAACTGCAGTAAATGAGTTTTAAGTTGGTCAGAATTCATTTCCTGAGAGTGCAGAGAAAATGAAAGAGTCTTTATAGGGCAGGGAGAGTGATTCTTGGCTTTTAGGACTACCTGGCTGAATCAGCACTGCTAGGCAGACTGACATCAGACTTGGATCAGAGCAGGGTAGGAACTGCTTCACAGGAAAGTTGTCACCTAAAAACCACTGAAATAAATAAATAAAAAAAAACAACAAAAAACCCTAATAAAATGTCAACACAGAAGATCCTTGCAGAGTGTTATTGATCAAACATAGTGGCTACTGTGCCTTCATCTCCTAATTATCAGTTAATTTGTTTTGTAGTTACTAGGTGCAAATCAGTTCTATGAAGTGTCGCCCCTCTCATGATGACATCTGGGTTTTCCATTTCCTCACAACACAACATATTTGAGTTACTTAGTATTACAGAGTTCTTTCTACCCTTCCACACTCATGAAAAATATTTTATTAGACTGTAAATGAAGTTGTCTTGTTCTCTGAGGTTATTTTCTACAGCAGTTTCATTTCTTCTGTCTTTTTCTCTTATTTTGTTTTTATTGGATGCTAAGGGCAAAAATGTAAAACAGCATCAGTAAAAGGAACAAGAAAAAGCAAAAAACCTTTAATGTACGTACTTGGAGAGAGGAATTAAATTGTACTTCCAGCTCCTCAGTCTAATAGCTTATACAATATGAAATGAAACAGGGTAAGCTCCTTTACAATTTCAGCTTCCAGCTGTGTAGTTATAGGTAAAGATGTTTCATGCTTCCCATTATAGATAATCATTTACACAGCTTTATAGAACGTCATGAAAATTCACTCTTGATTGAAACTTACTCAATGAGGTCATACCTAGGAACAATTTCAGAGAAATGTTGGGTGAAATTGGGTTGATGGAGAGTCAGGCATTTAAGCATACAGAGTTACCTGAGTATCTAATACCAAGAATTTTATTGATGTTCAAAATACTGAGGTGTAAAACCTTAACCTGCTGTGGCTGATGGAATCAGCACAATCACAGGGCTCATCTGAGCCAATTAAAGCATCGGTAATGCATTGTCAGTAGGTCACATCCAATGCACCAGCAGTTTTTAGGACACTGAGCTCAGAAATGCCTGCAGTATGTATAGAAGGAGGGAGGATGACAGCTGGAAATGAGCAGTGAGTGTGACTGCTTGTGTCACCTAGCTCCTGTTTTCAAGACATCTTTGTCTTTCAGGCTGGAGCCTTTTCCTGACACCAATATTTTTCCTAAGGTATTTTTTTGTGTAAGTTTTTTTATTTTAGTTGACATAATGGGCAAAACTCATCTAAGGAACATCACCTGCTTCCACTTCAAGAAAATTGTGCTGCAAAAGAGAATGATGGTGCCATATAAACACACATACACACACACACACACACACACATACACATATTTAAACACAAACATACACATATGTACACATACACAGATGCATGTGCTTTCATAATGGGAATTTTTCTGTCTCAATTAAATCCCTTTAGAATGGTGGATTTCCCCCTCAAAACTAGATTTTTGAAGCTCCACCTGTCCAATCTAACCCCTTTGTTGTTAAAATCCCTAAAATAGTGATGCAAAATGTGACCTATCCCTGCTCTCATTCAGGGAGATTCTAGCCTTGTACTTTGGTAAGTCAGGTCTATATCTAACCATTGGGTTCTGGCATCATCTCTTTGTCACAGGAAATACTCATTTGATTATACATTGTGGAGCAGGTAAAAAGAAGAGACTGAGGATATCTATCATGATTAAGTGATTAAGGAGCTAAATTAGGACAGGGCAGCATCAATGATTTAATGATTTAATGATGATGAAGTAGAAACCAAAGACCACTGCGATTTCCATGCTTCCTTAATTTTGCACTCTGTGTTTGCAGGCATTCAGTAGGTCTCTTCCTTGTAGTTTGATAGTCTATAGACTAAGCCCAATATGACCTTAAAAAGTAATGCACTTTTTTTCCCAGTGATTTTCCATAAGTATAGCACATACAGAGGCCAGTGATCATTGTTTTTATACCTGCGGCCAAAGCAGATCAGGGATATTTCTTTCAAAAATTTAGTAATTTAGTAATCTGAGTTCCTGAAAAAGGGGATTTTTTAGGGCTTCAGTGCCAAATACCTATATCCGCTTGCTTTTCTTTGGGATTTTACATCCTTATGTGTCATTCTACCTTTACCCTTATGCAATGTTTTATTATGTTTCATCTGAGTTCTGATAATTACCACTAACAGCTACCTGGAAATGGACTTCAGCTGATTACTGCTTTTTGCAGTTGCTGTGGAAAGAGGCTGCATCCAGACAGCCCCCTCTGGATGAATTACAGCAGCTGCAAGTACAATGCTATTAACATAGAAGAAATAATCAGAGAGAGAAAACCTGAGAAAAAGATGAAAAATGAGGTGTTCCTTTGCTAGTCAGATTTCACATATTCTGAGAAAGAATTAAGTTCACTCTGCTGGCTTTGCTTCAGAATTTGTATTAGCTTTCTTATTGTTTCTTTTGTGGTTTAATTGATAAAATAACAAGTGAAAATATCACCATGGGTGTTGTGGGAAAGAAAAAGAATACTCAGTGATGGATGTCTTCTTGAGTTCAGTGATTTAACTGAAGCCCCCCAAAATCCTATTTATTTTTCCAGGCAATGTAATTTTCTCTAAATTATAGACACAAATAGCAACTGCAAAATTCCTCCTTTCCAATAATACCCACTGAGTTCTTACATGAAAATGAAGTACACCAGCCTGTAAAGAGCACAGACTGTAAAAATAATTGCATTCATTCTTATTAAAATGTCCAGTCATTTGCTGCAAAAGTACAATTTGTGGTGGCAGGAGAAAGTAATTTTTAAAATAAGATATTCATCCAACTATTCATAATATGATTTAATCAGTAGATTGTATGCAGACTTTAAATACAAAATGTCCAAAATCATCATAGTGAATTATTAACAGTTGATATCTTTGGGAAAGGAGAATTGTACTTCTTATTTGCAATGCTGGGAGAAAGGGAAAGAGGAAAAGACAAATTAGATCAAGCAAAGTGTCACATTTTTCATTCTCTAAAAATTTTCATCTTCCTGCTGAGCTTGGAGGGTGATGTCCTAGCAAGCATAATGTTTAATTCTAAGACATTCCTCAGGAAGCTAGGACCATAAAACTTATCAGCTTTTAATAAAGCATCATATTTTGGTGCTTTTGAAGATGTCACTTGAACATAGCTGTTATTCTATTCTATAGCACATATGTTTTCCAGAAGCTTGGCCAAGGCCTACCAAATTTCATACATATTGCATTAAAGCATATTTTCTGCCCTGTGGTTCCCTCATTTGTTCTTATAGCCCTTAGTCTGCAAAAACACATGCTTTCCTTCTCTTATTGGACAAATTTGCTAGAGGCTACTCACTCAATCCCATCAGCTTACGAGATGAAAAATTAATGTATGATGCATTTACCAGCTTTCAAAATCTGGCACTTTTTATGTGTGTGCGGGAAGATTACCTGGAGCATATTTGGCAGTTTTGCAGAGTTCTAATACGTGCTACCTGTGTGTGCAAGCAATTTTCTAACAACATATGGTGGGCAGAAGGAAGCCTTTAGAAGCACTTTGTTTTTCACTCTAGATGATTTTTAATAGCCTGTAAAGATCTCCAGATTTTTTAGGAAAACGTGTAGCAGACAATAGATAACTTTATTAAGCAAAAAGCAATGACAAACAGCCATAACATGTTGTTGGTATGTTTTTGCATGGTGTCTGACATCTCCAGTCTGTAATTGTCAGGATTAGAGGTTTATGATATGTCTTGTTCACTGAGATTCTTAGTTCATTGGGAAGAAAACTGGCAAGTTTAATTCTGTGCTTGTTTAAAAATAGAACAAATAAATAGAAGCTATTATAATATGTGACAAGAAAGTTCATAAATTGCATTTACTAATCTTTTATGCCTCAAAGCATGTCTGCTACACAAAGAAATCCTTTCATTCCTGTGGATCTGATTCTCCAGGGCATGACACCCATTTTAAACTCAGGTAATTTTATCTCTTTTAATGGCATTTTACTTCAGTAACACTGGTGTGGTGAGGTAGAGAATTAGTGCTGTTTCTATAAGGTAGCTTGCAACCCTTCCTGAAAAACAGACAAAGGAGTCAGAGCTCAAGGCTGTTTCTGTTAATCATGTTCTGCAGTCAGTCAGGTGCCCAAAATCATGAACCTGCCCACTCCCTACACTGGGATGGCATCTCTGGCCTCCCCTTTGTGCTCTTTGCCCCTCCTGAGCACAGTGGTCACACAACCACTGAGCTTGGGGCTTAGTGGCTGGTGGCAGCTGCTCAGGGCAGACAGTGTGACTTGCCAGCACCTCAACACTCCGTGCTCTGCCTGTCCTTGAGAAACACCCTCTGAGGCAAAGGATTATCACTGAACCTCCTCCGTTTCAGTGGCCATTTCTGGTAGCAGTGAGCAAAGAAATGATGAGCACAGTGTACAGTGCACAGTCCTCCTGCCTTCAGCAACCTGCACCACCCTCCCAATTTCATTTATTGGTGCCAGAGAAGTGCATTTATTAAATAATAAGAGAGTAGCAGTGTTTTGCCATTCTTTTTGCCATTACTTAGAGCCAGATTATATGTGGCAGAGAGTAAAATAGACTGAAAGAAAAGGATAGGCAGTGCAGTGTGTTTTTGTGGCAGGCCATCAGTTTCCTGAATTAAAAAACATGACTGAAGGACAGCAGAAATGCAGTTATGTCACTGAATATAGTAGTAACTTTCTTCTATGGAAATTGTCCAGAATCAATATTGTATGTAATTCTACTAAATCAGATATACAAGCAACATGCTAATCTCCTAAATACAGATTATAATTAAGTTTCTTCCAAGCTTTCATGAATTCATAATCAAAAGACAGCATTAATTTATTTGGCATAAAAAAGTGACAAAGACTAGATATAGACAAAATTATAAGACACCCAGAGAGTAGCCTAGACAATTGCTGTTTCTTAGTGCTGGAAACTTGGTATTTGATTTGAATTAGTAAAATATTCAATGTTCTGTATGCTATCACACAGTGGAGCTGTCTGAAATTATTTATGCTGGCATGTCTGGTAGCTCCTAACAGCTACAAAGATGCAGGTCTTTGGGTTAGATTTACTTACATTTTGTGTCAGCCTGAAAGCCAAATATAGCACTATTCTCTTAAGTGGTGGTGATTTTACTAATATGAAATTAATATTTTCATAAGTAGAATCACTTTGGGGGTTTTTTGTGGTTTTGTTGTTGTTGTTTGGGGTTTTTTTAGGAAGCAATGGGTACATCTCATAATTTAGATAGACTGTTTTTACTGAAGATTTCCTTTATCTTATACTTCAAAAAAGTCCCTCAGGAGTGTTCAGGCAATTGGTTATGATTGTTAAAGGTGCTTATCTTCACAAAAGAACAAAAAAAATGATGATAAGATGTTTGATTTCTAACTTGCATCCCAAATTTTATTATCATTTTTGTTAAAAAAGTTTGATTCTGGCATTCAAATTCATGTCTAAGCAACAGTAAAGAGTAGAGTTTCCAGGGTGCTAGAAAATCCACTTTTTAAAGTGAACAGTGTTTCTGTTTTGCCTAGGTGCAGAAGGATAGAGTTAAACTATTTAAGACTTTGGGACAACCTCTGTAATTTTCAGCCTGCATTTGCTGGTATCTATGTCATACCTATGTATTTGCACATGGGTTTTCTCCTGAAGACTGTGCAGCTCTTCCTCCTCCTGCTGTTCATTCTCCAGAAACAGAGAAAGATCTTAGCATCTTTTGAGGTTTTATTTTATGGGTTTGATCAAACAAACTCTTTCATTCTTCTATTCTTACATTTCAGAAGGCCTCTTCTTTTCACTTTGAATTGATGTGATGTGAACATTAGAGAGTGGGATGGCACTGTAAGAGGTCTCCATTTCTTGAGATATTTTAAGAATAAACTTTTCTCTACATGAAAAAATCCTCAGTGTTTCATTGTCATCCTCAAATCATTAAACACCACCACTTTCTCCTCTTCCTCAGATATTTCCAGCTGATAATCACCCCAAATTGATTTAATTTGCACTAGTTTCCTCCTTGTGTTGTTTGTGTTCCTACTTTTTCCAGTCTTGGAGTTTCCCTGCATGTTTTGATGTGACATTCTGATCTCCCTGTATACTGATAACATACTATGATATTGAGTCATGAGCAGATTTTATTAATAGACAACCTCCTATTTAGTTTAATCATATCTGGCTATTTCTTTTAATATGCCTTGCAAAGATGAGCATATCCCACTTCTGGAAAATTCTTTATTTTATTCTTACTGATATCTAGAATAAAACATTTTGTTATTATGACTTCTTTCATTTTCTATCTTGTGTATGTACCTTAATTACTTGCTAGCAACTTTTTTTGATTGAATAGTCATCCATTTTGGAGTCAAGTCCCTTTCAAAAAGATTTCCCCTTTTTAGGGACATGTTCTTGACTGTACAGTCCTTTGACCAGGAAAAAAATTCAAAAGTCAATGCCTTCTAGAAACCGAGTCTTCTTTCTGTTAAATTCTGGGCTAGTTTCAAAAGCAGGGTCCTCTAATGCAGGTGTTATTTTT
>VRYO01002772.1:10994347-11047585 GCA_009812075.1 Sialia sialis | reverse complement strand
GAAGTGCGGCTTATATTCAGGTGCGGTTTATAATTGTGAAACTACTGTAATTTATTCACCTTTTCAGAAACACCTGCCATGAGACAAATCATCCTCTGGAGATGCCCATCTCCCTCACTTGTTTGAGAATGTAGCTGTGTCAATGAGGCACACACTTCTGGATGGAGATGGTGGGATGCTGAAGCACCCCCTTCGTTTCAAGCCCGTGGGTGAATTCCTACATCATTGAGAACACAGAACTTCAGTGCATGACCAAAGTCTTATCAGGAGTGGATGAGGATATCAGGATTATTTAATCTGGAGAAAAGAAGGCTCAGGGGTGACCTTACTTCCCTCTGCTATCATGTGAAAGGAGGTTGTAGTGAGGTGGGAATCAGCTTCTTCTTTCAGGCAGCCAGTGACAGGACAGGTTGTGCCAGGGGAGGCTCAGGCTGGATATCAGAAAATTTCTTCATTGAAAGAATTTTAAAGCACTGGAACAGTCTTCATCCCTGGAAGTTTTCCAAAAACTGTGCAGGCATGACACTGCCCAAATGGGTGGAGTGGGTGCCGTGGTATTCAGTCGAAGGTTGGGTTTGATGATCTTGGAGGTCTTTTCCAACCTTAATGATTCTATGGTGACTATTCTTGCATCTTCTTCAAGACAGAATTTTATTACTGTGTGTAAAATTTTCTTAAAATATCAAATCATCTTTTCCAAGGTGTCATCCTGGTGTGTTTTTTATACTGATTTATTTCAGTGAAAATTCACTGTTTCATAAGGTATTGCAAAATCTGCTGTTCCTCCACAAGTTTTAGGTAACCTGACAATTACAGCTCCTGTTTTAAATATTCAGAGTTCAGTAAATACTCAAGATGATTGAGAAAGGAGTACTGTGGAAACATGATTATTCCCATTCTCTTTTTCTCTCTGAAGCTATTCTTATTTGCCAATTCTTGCACACAAACTTATTCCTTATTCTTATTCCTCATCAATTTCTAGTCTACTTATTCTCTCTGAACTGGAGGGTGGATCCAAATTAGAGTTCAAAACTGTCTCTTGTTTGGTCAACATTATACAGATGGATAAGGATAAAGGCAGTCCCAAGGATTTGTTCTTTTTCATGGTTTGTTCATGATTATCTTCTAGAGGTGTCACGGCTGCAGATTTTGAAAGGTAGATGCTGAAAGCATACATGATGGGAGGGCTGAGGAGGGCATAGACATGAAGTGAATGATCCTTTTCCAAACCTTTAATGTGTAATCTGAATCAGTTAATTAGAGCAAATTAATTGAACCACTATGCAGAACATGACCAAGCACCCACATTTTTTACTAGAATCCTAGTAAAGTATGTATGTACCATGAGGCAAAGAAATTCTTGATGTTAAGCACGCAATACACATTTCAAACACACCCCCCACCCCCCACTCCCTGCATCATTGTCATGCTATACTCAGCATATTTTCTAAAGGTCACGAGAGTCCTTCAAAATGTACAGAATCAAGAACAAGGAATTCATATCTGCAAAACCTTCTGAGATTAATAACTCAAAGAAAATAAGTGAAAACATTAACAGCTAATTTAATCAATTTTATGGAAGGCGGTTCTGCATTTTACTGGTTTTTCTAGTATTGGCCCAAGGCCAATCTCCAGTGCAGATATGCTGGACCTGAATAAAACCAGACTTGAAAAAAATATGAAGTCAAGAATAAATCAAATTCTGTGGAAGTTTTGACATAGCAGATTCACATCAGAGATTTATTCTGGTATAGCTCCCATGAAATCCATCATTCTTCTGCACCTGGAAATATCATATTGTCTTGGAAATTCACTGGAAAATTGATAGATTCCCAGTTGTATATTAGTTTATATATTGGTGTAGCCTTATTTCTGTGAACCTACAGTTCTTTATACCAAAGACTGATCAACAATATGTAAAAGATTTTTGTGGACTTTACTGTAATTCCCTATGGCAATACCAAAACTGCAGGAAAAAAAATGACTGCTTGTTAAGGTGAGTAGAAAGCCTTGTTTGAAAAGGATGAATGCATGCATGACACTGAAAGAATAGACTTGGATTTGACAACAGAAGAACATTGTACATTTTGGATCATGCTCCTCACTAGCAAAGCTCCTCTGCTTCTGCACTTCTTGAAAGGTAATGATTACAACTTCTTCAATTAAGAGGGGCAGTTGAAACATGAAGTTATTGTATAATGACATTTTTAATTTGATCACCAAATCCTCCAATATTTTTACCCTTCATAATTCCTGTGGTGATAAGAGGTCTATCTGCTGAAGCTGCGTGCTGGATTTTGTCCGAGTGTTATTCCCTCTGAACTGAAAAATCTTCTTGTTCTGCTTTGGCAGCTCAGTGCCCAAAGAACAGTCTGCTAATGGACAAGCAACCTGGGCTTTCTAGGGGTTATAGAGAGCATTTAATCATATAAGGTACAAGTAGATGTATGAACAGCACATAGTTAGGTGGGAAGTGTCACAATACTGCTTGGATTGGAACTTTCCCACAATTGCTTGCTTGGAGCATTAATAAGAAATCCTAAAAAATTATCTCCTTGAAGAGCTGAGTGGTGTAGCAGAGTACTTACATTCTGTGGTTAATCTTCTCAGAGCAAACACTATCAGTAAATATCACACTGTAGTTCAGAGATATTTAGTGGCATTTTTAACTATTTCACCACAGGGCCCATTTTTGGGTTTTCTTTGGCAGGTGTAGCACAGAGAGAGAATAAAAGCTTCTATCTGCCTTTAGCTGAACTAGAAGCCAGAATAGATGTTCACCCAAATACAAGGTGGAAGTTATCACAAAGAGGGCTAACAAGTGTGTGAGTCCAATCTAACCTTTCTTGAGATTATTTTTATTCTGCTTTTTCAACATACGATTTCTGAAGTATGTTTTGTTTCTTGTCTCTCCTCTTGGAAATCACTCCCCCAGCACCTCTTCAGTAGAGTTCAGTTATGTGCTACAAAGCTTCTGGCACTCTCATCTTGTCCACGCTGATGTTACATTTCTGCTTTGCCCTCTTGTATAAGCAGGTATTTCTTACACTCCTGTTCAAGCCAAAACTCTGCTGAAACTAGGGGGAGAAACAGTGAGGCATGAATTTTGGAATACTTATTTCTGTTCTCAGTAGAGGAGCTTAGAATTCAAGTTAGTAATTGTATCTTTAGAGAAGAGTCTAACCAATTATGCATATTTCACTGTGGTGAGGCAATATGCTTTTGTGTGGAAAGCCTTAGAGGGCAAGACTGTAGGGGTTTTATCTTTTCTTTCCAGTAACTCAGAAGAATAAAGGATGAAAACTGAGTGCTTTATCTAATTGTAACTCAGATGGTGAATTCAATTTAGTGTCATCTGGTAAAGGCCAGCTATTTGCCTAACTAGGGATATAGAGCCTGAAGGAGCAATGGAAGCGAGATGAAAATGTATAGTCAATCAAAATGCATATTAGCAAGTTTGAATCTATTTTTATAAAAGTATTGTAAATTTTAAATGGCTGGATTATTGTAGTTTTTCTTTCCTTGATCTACTTAATATATATTCTGATGCCAGAACCTTCAGCTGTTCTATTTCAATAAAGATGAATCTTGGTGTCCTAGTTTTCCTGTACCGTTCTATACTTTTTTCTTTTTTTGGCAGACAATGATTTGACTGGTCTTTTCTTCATATATGCATTTGTGGACATATGCACAAATGAATGAGGTTACTCAAAATCATCTCTTCATGCTTCTGTCTATCTAAAGATTGTGTGTCCAACTGCAGAAATATTCCTTTATTTCCCTGTCTTGGTTCTTCAACCCTTCAGTGCTTTTCAGCTTTAATGCACCATCTTTCAAGGAGTAAAAGGTGTACATGACCTTTGTCCACAAATCATTGATTCTATTTTCTAGCTATTGTTTTATTTCATCTGGATCCACTCCCCCAAATGTGTCCTCACTACTGAAGCTTATTAGCTTTACAAAAATCTTTTTCCTTGGAAGAAATATGATGAATTCCCTATAAACTGGGGTATCACACCAGCTAGAAGCTCTGCACAGTCATGATCCTCCTGGATGCACATACTTGGAGGCATAGCTTGGCAAGGAGATTTGAAATAATAAGTTGACTCAAGAGACCAAGTATTCTGGGACTGGTGGCAAGGCCAGGCACTGTCTTCAAGCCTGTTAAACTAGCCTTACACCTAAATATTCAGTGTTTAAATCCCAGAGACATTTCAGATAAATAATCCCAGAGTTATTGGCAGGGATTGTTAGTCTAAGCCTTTTTGGGATACACCGCTTATTTTCCTAATAGGGCAAATTCACATATTGCTCAAATCGTGTGAAATTGTCTACAAATGATGGCACATTATTGAACCTCCTGTTTTGCACAATAGTTAGCAGTTGGGACCACTAAATCTCTTATCTGAAGAAACTGAACCAACATTTCCAGCTTCTGTTCATTTGAGGTCTCTGATTTTTAAAGGGTTACATAAATATTTGAAGCTCTAGGAAATTACAGTAATTTCACGATTATAAGCTACACCTTTTTCACTGAAGAATCCAGCCTACCCCAGTAGTGTGGCTAATCATCTGGTGCGGCTTATTTATGGACAAATCCCAGCGAAATGCCAACCCGGAAGTGAGAGCCAGTCGGGAAGGGCGCCTGGGGCTGCCTTTAAAGGCTTCGCTGGTCTATGAAAACTGTTGCAACTTGAGCACCTGACACCAAACCCCGCCCTGGCACGATTCTGTTACTAACTCGTTACTTTGTCGCACATGGATTCTCGCTTTTAAAAAAAAAAGTGCGGCTTATATTCGGGTGCAGCTTATATATGGACGAATACTGTGGTCTACCCGGCTACCCAGATGTGCGGCTTATAATCAGGTGTGGCTTATAATTGTGAAATTACTGTAATTAAGTAATGATGCCTGAGCATCCCCCTTCTGAGCTTAGGCCAGACTTTTCCTAATCCTCTTCAGGATGCAAGTCTGCCTTCTCCCTTCTGTTGTCAGCTACTTTAGCTGCACTGTACAGATAACATTTTTAGTAATGAGAAAGCAAACTGCTGCAACAAAAAAATTCATACCTTCAAAATAAAAGAAAGCCAGGCCTCTTTTTAAATGCAATGGGGAGAAGACAGATATCCTTCTGGATTTTCAGAAAAGTCAGATTTAATTGTAAACCTGTGGTTTTTCAGAAATTCTCAGCTGTGAAAGCATTATCTTGCTTTGTGAGAAATACTACTGCCATTCATGTCTCTTTGGTCCAACATGCTCCCTCTCCTGCCCTCACTCAACACCTTCCTCAACTAAGGTTCCAGAACTTGGACAGCAAGCTGCTCTGGATGGCAGCTCATCTAATCTTTAAATAGACATATATAGTAAACCAGAAAACATCCCTCTCCTGTCTGGCTGGGTCTTCAGTGCAATATGCATCCAGCTCAGCATTTTGCCACTTTGTGATGAAACATAGTGTGTCAAACCTTTCAGCGTGTTTGCCACAGTTCATTAGAGTTAGAAGGGGCTGTCTGCTTGGCATCTCTTGTGTGTCTGGGGAACTGCTGTGCTGTGAGAATTACACAATGCTGAAAAATCCCCACACTTAAAACTCTCTGCTCATCAAAGGTGGAATAGTTCAACCCTGGAGATATGTGACATACTTTAGGGACATTATGGACATAGATACATGCAGCCTCTTACTCCAAAGGACATCACAGCAAGGCTGCTAGGGGGTTCTTTGGAGTCTCTTTCCCTCATGGAAAATACTGCTGAGCCAGACATGTGAATATCATCCTGCCTGATCTCTTCTAAGCTGCTCATGCTTAAGGAAGTATTTTTCTTCTGCTTAATTAAACAGCATCCTGACTGCTGCCACTATAACTGTCTTTAGAATTACCATGTTTATGTTCTTACCTTTCTCTGCACCTTCCAAGTCACATCTATTCACGTGATATAAATGTCCAAATTTGTATTTCAGTGTAGCCAACTTTTATAGGCTCATGTCTTCCTAAACTAGCAATGTAATTATAACTGTCTACCACCTGGTATTTATTATTAATATGAATATAATGAAGTGGGTGATTAAGCAGTCACTGGTTACTCCTGTAATCACCAGACCAGCCCCCTAAGGAAACTGGGTTCAATAACATGTCACTGGAATGATAAAATCTTAATGAGTCATCAACGAGATGCAGAATTGTGAGGCTCAGCAAAGTTCAAGTCCTGTTTATCATAGAAATGAAAGGAGATGAGGTTGGGAAAGGAGAAGAAATAGCACAGAATGGAGGGATAGATACTCAGTGTGATTTGCATTATTTCTATTGGAGCTCTGACAAATAAAACCTGCCGCAGATCTGCCCTTCATCATTAGCACGGTAGTTGCAAAACCTTTATTTTGATATAGAGTTCTATTTCCACACACTTGGCTGGTGCCTGACATCTGCATTAATTCAGAGCATGTCAGAGATGGGGCCACCTCCTCCCCATCTGCCCCCTGTGCTCATGTCCCCATCTTCCTTTCACAAAGACTATCTGTGATAGGAAGTGATTTACAGAAAAAGAGTTTCCAAACCCTCTGGCATCTTGGATCTGCTTATACAAGCTTGGCCTGATTAATTCAAAATTCTTCTTGTTCTAATAATCCTCTCATTTCAAAGCATCTTTGTAGTTCCTTCACTATCTTTTGTTGGCGTGCAAACGAGAAACCTCAGGTTCGGATGTTTAAATTTTTTTGTTCTCCCTTTTTTCAAATTCTTATAGGTTTGGAGAGATGCGATATACTCTGAGTTTTTTTCTTCTCTCAATGTATTCTACATGTTATTAATAATTCATATTCTTGAGAAAGGAGGTAAAAAAACCAAATTACACACAGCCCTTTCAGACAAAAAGAAGTGACAATGCCTCCTCAAAAAAGACTGCAGGTCAAGTTGAGACTTGGGAGAAGTGGCTGCAACTCTATTGAACTACTTCCAGATTATTCATAAATCAAGGCAGTATGTCAACTGCTCAATAATGTATCCTGCTCCAACCTTCAATTAACCTTTTTATTCTTAAGCATTTAGCTTGGTAAGTCACACAAATTAATTTACTGAGAAGCTAATAAACAATGAGTCAAGAAAATCAGGAGCTGGATGATTAGGTGTTTAGTTATATGGTTTATTATTTATTTAAACTGAATTCTGATGAATTATTGAAGCTTTAACATTAGGGGTTTTTTTTCTGTTTTCAAAGTGTGGTTTCTAAGTGCAGAGATGATTTTCTAAGAGCCCCATATGACATGAGCTAAGGCACATGCATTTGCTTCAGTAATTTGATATATCAGTATTTTGTGCCCTTGAGGCACGAGTGTTATTCCAACTATATGCAAGGAATTGATGCAAAAATAAAAATAAGCATAAAAATAATAAAAAATAGCAATTCAATTACATAAATCTATAAGTCTAATACCTTCTCAAACATCTGCATCTGTCCAAGGCATCAAAAGGCCAGGTATCATGATACAGGATTTACAGGAGATACATCTTTCTTCAAGTAGTTAAGGTATAGCATAATCTCTGTGGCACCGTACACTGGTATTTAAACATGTCTCTTGCTCCATAATAGCCAAATGGCTACATATATATACATATATTTATATCAGCTGACACACAGTGACCGTGTGTGCCTGAGGGCTCTGCCCGTGCAGCAGGGGAAGGTATTTCACCTTAACTAATGGGAGAAGCCAATCTGCATGAAAACTTCCCAGGAATGGCCAGGGCTAGGGTAACCACCTCCCCCTTTGTAGGGGCTGACAGAGAGAAGTTAATACTCTAGAATGTCAGATTTAACCAAATAAAACTCTTCCCCCTAAAGCTGATATATGCTGCCAAATGGCCAAATGGCTTCTGATGACAATGTTAAATACCAATTTATGGCAGAGAACAAACATTCCATCATTTAGTTCAGCTCAATTAGAGCTCTCTTTTTATTTTAAGTGGCAAAAGGCTTTAATTTTTGCATTTCAAACCTGGCAGCTGAAAGAATTGTACTGATTATACTGTGGTAGACAGTAGATTTTACAGATCCAAAGTGCCTGGGTGAACTGACAGATTCCTCTCTTTGTTTCCCATCTTCCAGTTATTCCCCATAGTGCAGGATACACACAGTCTTGGAAAATAATACATGCATAATATAGTTTTGCATGTGTAGTTTTTTTCATTGGGTTTGGGACACTATCTGCCCTCAGATTTATGAATAAAGATGAGTGCCTGTGCAATTTCCTTTTATAAAATGTAAGTCTACTAAAAAAGTGGGAAAAGTAAGTAGTTACTGTTCCCTATGAATATTGTTGATCTGTGTCATGAATTATGCATATATCCCTCCTGGGTCCAGTGTCCTTTGGCATTTCTTAAGCAGTAGCTCAATATTTTCTACCACTCTGATAAATCATTCAATAGAGAAAGGGTAAGTCCTGGTTCTTGAGCCACTGTTCAGAGGCACTGACTGATGTGGTTTGTCAAACAGCTTAGTTTTACATTCCACAGCTGAAAGTCTGACATCCAAGTCTTTATAGTCCACCAAGGTCAGAGGGACACAAGAGTTGTGAAGTGTGCTTTCAGCTTCTTGGATGCTGAAAATGGCTTGAAATTCAGCAGGAAAATTTCTGCTTCTGTACAGGAACTGTTTTTTCTGATGTTTTTTATATTTTTCTTTACAGAGATATAAGATAACAATGGTGTCCCAAGGAGATAGTATTTCTTTCTTCAAGGAGAATTAGGGGTCAGATATTTCTATAATGTACACAATATCTATGATAAAAACTGTTTGGTGAAAATAACCTAGGGCTTTCTTTTCAGAACTGAATTTATTCTATACATCTCTTCCATGAATGCTGTGAAAGAAACTGTGTAAAACTGATAGAGCAATTCCACTCTTCACAGATTATGGGTTAACTAAATGCTTTAAAGAAAAATTGCGTGGTTTCATTTCAAAATGAGTGGTTGCAACCCAACCTTGAGTGTTAACAGTTTATTCCCACTGCTATGCACTACAACTTCCATTAGGTTCCCAAAGCTAAGTGAAATAACCATGCTAAATCAATCTTTTCCTCTTAAATGTATTTTTCTCCCCACTCAGGAAGATCATGGAGCAGATCCTAATGGAAACCATGCTAAGGCACATGGAAAACAAGGAGATTATTTGTGGCAACCGATGTGGTTTCATAAAGAACAAATTGTGCCTGAAAAATTTGTGGGTTTCTATAAGGGAGTTGCAGCATGGTGGAGGATGTCATCTGCCTGTACTTGTGCAAAGCGTTTGACACTGTTCAGTGTGGCCTCCTCATCTCCAAGCTGGAGAGACATGGAGTTGACAGAAGGACCACTCGATGGATAAGGAATTGGCTGAAGGGTGCAGTCAAAGGTCTGTGGTCAATGGCTCAGTGTCTGAGTGGAGAGCAGTGACAAGTGGTGCTTCTCAGGGGTTGGGGTTTGGACTGTTGCTGTTTGATATCTTTGTCAGTGACATGGAATGAGGGGTAGAGCACACTCAGAGAGTTTGTGGATGATCTGCAGCCCTCTGGTGCATCCAACAGGCTGGAGGGAAGGGATGCCATGCAGAAGGACCAGGACAGACTTGTGAGGGGGTCCCATGTGAATCTCATGAGGTGCAGCAAAGCCAAGTTCAAGGTCCTGCACCTGGGCTGGAACAATCCCAAGCATAAATTCAGAATGGGCAATCTGAGTGTATTGAAAGTAGCTGCGGAGAAGGACTTTAAGGTACAGGTGAATTAAATACAGATTATGACTGAGCAATATGCACTTGCAGCCCATAAAGTCAGCTGTGTCCTGAGCTGCATCCAGAGCAGTGTGGCCAGCAGGGTGAGGGAGGGGATTCTGCTTCCCTGCTCTGCTCTCATGAGCCCCCACCTGCAGGGCTGTGCCCAGCCCTGCTCTCCCAGCACAGGAAGGACAAGGACCTGCTGGAGTGAGTCAACAAAAATTATCAGGGGCAGGAACACCTCTCCTATGAAGACAGGCTGAGAGAGTAAAACCTGGAGAGAAGAAGGCTCCAGAGTGACCTTATGGCAGCCTTTCAGTACATAAAGGGGCTACAAGAAAGGAGGAGAGGGACTTTTGACAAGGGTAGTAGTGATAGGACAGGGAAGAATGGCTTTAAAGAAAAGACAGCAGTTTCAAATTGGATATTAGGAGTAAATTCTTCACTGTGAGTGTAAGGCACTGTCACAGGTTGTCCAGAGAGGCTGTATGTGCCTCATTCCTGGAAGTGTTCAAAGTCAGGTTGGAAGCGTCTTTGAATAACCTGGTCTAGTGGATGGTGTCCCTGCCCATGGCAGAGTGATTGGAACTGGATGATTTTTAAGATCCCTCCCAACCCAAAGCATTCGATAATTGTACAATTCCATGATATTGAAAACCATTATATTCTGTATTTTATTTGAGGTAAGTTTTCTACAGAGAGATGATTTGTAGGATATTCAAAACACACTATTTAAGTGCAGAATAATGAGAATTCATGGTGGATAAAAGTGGAAGTTCTGTCTTTTTTCTGTCAGGGACCAAAGATGACTCCTGTGCCCTGTATGTCTGCCCCACTGAATGCCACAAAGAACATTTAACAGATGTGGTTAAAACATTCATGAAATTTCACTGAAAAATACATCTGACTAATATAAAAGCTTTATTTCAAGGTCTTAAAGAGCATAAAACACATTCTGCCCTTCAAAAAATTAATGCAGAAGGAAAAAAAAATTAAAAGCCTTAATTCAATGTCAGAACTAAATTCTTGTTCCTTGGAGCATTCTGAGAAATCCAAACAGATCCAAGAATTCTGCAAAAGAATTAAATTAGGAAACAGAAATTATAATTTATGGCTGCAAATAGTGTGGAATATGTGTCAACTCTCCCTTGCCTAAGAGAATGGAAATAAGGAACAAGGGAAAATACTTCCTGGTTTTTAATGCTGAAAGCATAATATGTAGGAAGTTCAAACTCTCCATAAGGCCATCACTTCATTTCCAATACCTTGCATGCAAGGTAGTAGATTTACTTCAAGAGAGCAAGAGCTTCCACAAGTACCTAAAAGCAGAGCAGTCCTGCAAGTGTCATGTATCAAACGCATTTGACAAACCATTCTATGCCACTGTTACTGATAGCTCTGTTAGGCTTTTGTCTCTGGTGCTTATTTCCTATTTTTATATCCAGCTGGGCAAGGAGCTTGACATGCTCACACCTTCTCAATATATTACATGGCTGCTTGTTAGTACTCAGTAGGGAGCTGATCATAAAGAATCCCAATTCTATTCTTGGCTCTCTGAGAGATGCATGCTGTGTGCTGCCTGGGGAACTGAAACCGATGTAGTTTTCCTAAAAAGCAAGACAGAAAAGGAAATAAATTGGAGTCTGACATATTGGTATGTTGGCTCTGAATTCTTGGTTTAACCATGAGAATTCTCTTTTATATCATCTTAAGTTCACATGCTTCCTTCTAATCTGCCATCCATGTTAGTTTCATGACCTTGTTTAGTAATAACAGCAGAAAAATAAATGGGGATTTTAGCAGAAGTTAGGAGATTTGTTTTCTTCTTTTCTGTTTCTGGAGGATATAGGAGTATTTGCTGAAAGTCTCTTTTTTCCTCTTAGATTTTTGTTGTTCTCTGCTTGTTTGTTTGTTTGACATGAAATTTGTCCTTGGAATTGGATGGTATCATTCACGTAGAAACAGAGCTGTCATGGAATTAAAGTTCCATGTGTGTGTGGTTTGTGAATACATTTTCCTCTGTATCTGAATGGTGCTGAAAACCTTCTGAACAGTTAATATCAGAATCTGTTACCCTAGGACTGAGTAGAAAAGAAGCATTGAGGCCCAAGAACATTTATTTCCCTTCCAAAAGGATATGAAGAGAAACAGTCCTGGGGAAAGCCTGTGAAAATACCATTATCTTCTATTTCTTCCCCTGTCCATTTGTCAAGTCACTTTAACACATTTTGTCCAAAGTTTGCTCAAAGTTTTCAAACAGGAGACTTGAGCTTTGCTATCAAATGAGTTCTCAACAGCTGAAGATAAACTGAGCTTTGCAGCAGTACCAGATACGACACAGACCTGTGGCACTGCACCAAAGCACAGATCATTGCTGCTCACACAAAAGGATTGCAGGGCTGGGGGTAACTCTAGCTCACACATCAGCAGTGGGCCTTGGCAGCATTTAGATGGTGACTTGCCCAGGAACAAGTAAACCACCACAGCTATATTCAAGTCAGTTTTGTGGCAGTGTGATGCAGAAGGAACATGTGGATGTAATATCACTAAAACAGTAATATCACTAAAACAAGGGATGAAGCATCTCCAGAAAAAGGCATCAGATTGATGAAGGCTGAATTAATGGCTGTGTGAACTCTTCTGCTCTTAGAATATGAGCTGCTTAGCAGAAACATTTGAGAGTTTCCTAACATAGTTCAGTGTATCCAGTAAAGAGATTGTTAAAAACTCTCATAGGAGTGATGGATTAGTTACATTTCTTTAATCATCTAAAACCACATGTTTGGTTAACATAATCATCTACCAGCAGAGAAGATTCAGAGAAACAGATAGATACTCCTATGCCATCTAGGATAGTCACACTACTCAAGAACTACTAGCTTGGTTTTGATTTAATGTATTTAGTCCATTGTATAATATAATTTCATAACTGAAAAAGAAAAAATAGCCTTGACTTCATGGAAGGATATTAGCCAGCACTTTTGTGTTCATCTGTAGCTTTTTGCTGAGGTTGGAGGAAAGAACATCCACTCCATACTACCATCAGTTATTTTAAATCTACTATGCTACCTCTTCAGGTCAAAAGTAGCTAATAGCCCATGGCTTGGCTCATAGACAACTAGACCAACAATGAGAATGAATTTTACTGTTAAAAAAAATTTTCTTCTGAAAATAGATTTTTTAATTTTCTCTGTTAAAGTACTTATTTGTATAATAAATAAAAATAAATACCCCTTACTTTCAGAGCAAACATAGCCCTGTATGGTCTTTTTACTGACCCTGAACTTAAGTAGAATTTATGCTTAGTAAGGAAAATTTGAAACAGGACATTAAGTCGAAAGTATTTGTAAAAGTGCAGGCAGAAAAGTGTGTTTAATGATAGTATCTCAAGTGTCAGAGCAAGAAACCACTGAATCATATTTTCAGTTTATTCTTTCCATGTAGTGGACACAGAGCAATACTAAGATAGCACCTTGCAATTCAAATATGGGGCCAAGTCCTCCCCTGTCACCTTCTGGATCTTTTCTCAGTATATGTCTCTACATTGAAAATTGATCAAACCATTTACCATTTATGCGGCATTTTCTAAACAAAACACATCACAAATTACCACAGAATGAAAGGAAGGGAACAGAAATGTTTGGTACAGATTAAATAGTCAGAAGACTGTTGCACAGTGTGAGAAAACATTGGAAAAGTGAAATGAAGGCACTGATTTAGCTACTTAGAGACATGTAACAGGGAAAAAAGGAAGCAACTCTGTAGATCAGGTATACTACTGGGGTTAGGAAACCAGCCTGCAAACATAGGGAAGGAACCTGCTATGATTTGGACTTTCATGAGATGGGCAGTTTAGACACACCTGGAGAAGAAGTTTTGATTTCAGTTTTGATTTGATTGTGGTTTGAGCACAAATGCACAGAAGGAGATCACAGCCTGGGCTGTTTAGAGGCTTTCTGAAGCAGGACTTGAGGAGGTATCCCAGAGCATTTAGAGTGGCAGTATCCATGGAAGAGGAGAACACAGTGTTTAAATATCCTCTTCAAGTCATCATCTGACAATTTCTTCAGTCAAAATGGCAAAATGGCACCATGTGCTTTGCTTGTTTCAGAGCCTGTGAATATGGGATGAATTGCTGCTGCTGAGAGATGGGCATCTGTGTAGTTACTCCTGAGGAAGAAGAGATGAGGAAAGAGAATAAGACATCTTTCATTTAAGATCAATTGCTCTCTCTTTTCATGACAATTTTTTCAGGTAGCAAAATGAACAGCAAGGCTATCTTCCCTCAGAGACCTGTAACTCTTTCAGTTCATTTTCTCTGCTTCCCACCTTCTCTGGGACGACCAATTCTGAGAAAAATTGAGTCAGCTCTGCTTAAACATTCCTTCCTTAGCTCCCTTATTTTGATGCAATGCTAGCACATCTTTCTCTTCCCCCTCCTGCTTTGCAGGAAACCCTGAGCACTCTTGCTAATTAAATACTCTGCAGGAAACATGCAGAGAAGAAACAGACTGGAGCAACAGGCAAGCAGTTTGGCACAGCTTCAAAGCCACCAACTTGATGGATGTGTGGATCAGCAATTTGAGCAGCCTGCTCCTTGTCTCAGTGATTGTGACCCATGCAGGAGGGCTGCAGGAGACAGCTAATGCCCCATGTTCTGTGTGGGATGTGGGGGAGACAGCCAGAAATCAATTTGAGATCTTGTATAACCTAAGAATCAAGAATCAACACTATTCCCTTCCCTTCCCTTTATCCCAAACAACACTTTCACCATGGCTTTCTGAAGCAGACAGAAAGATATGTGGGAAAGATATGTGTGTATTCAGATCACTTGGATTGTGATCAAATGAGGAGTTTTACAAAATCTATTAGCAGAAACTACTTCACAAAATTCTGTTTTTCATCAGACTAAGGTTTTGGTTTAAAGTTTCTTAGTGCTGTAGCTCATGATTCCTTCATTAAATGAGCCTAGAGGATTTGAGGGGGGGGGAATTACTGATTTCCCTCCATCTTACATTTCAGCAGATAAAGAAATGGGTTTGATGTCAAACCACACTCAGAGGGGTTTATATCTGAAATACCTAAATCATGACTGAATTGGAAACTTGTTTTCTACCTCGCTCTACATTGAAACAATATGTCTTAACTGATTGTTAATTGGAAAGATCGTATTTTTAAATTTATTTTACTTTCCTTTTAGTCACATGTTCTTCTCTCTCAATATATCAAACTTGGTTTGTTTGTTGTGGCTTTTTTCTTTCAGTAACTGTAAGATTCAGAAATCATTCTTGTCACAACTATTGTTGAAATCAATATGCCTTCATACAATATTTTGGACAGTTAGAGCATTGCTGAAATACTCATACCTTTAAGTCTCAGTAGGGTACCATGGCTGTTGTTTCTCCTAGGAGTCTAACCACGTCATTAGAAAATTTATCATTAAATTATTGTTAATTGTTTGGCAGTGATTCAAAGTGTCACATCACTCATGCAACACCCATCCTTAGCACATTCCTGCTTAGCACTGAAATAAAACCTCACAATCCTCAATATTTCCCTGCAGATCTGTGCTATATTAGTCCTACATGCAGCAGATGCACTGTTAATATTTGATGCATGACTGGGTGCAGGCAGGCTTTAACCAGGGAATTTCTTCCCTCTAGGTGTTTGGTAACTCCAGTGTGGAAATACTTTTATCTAAAATCTCTGCTGCTCTGTCACGGAATGCACACAGCCACTGTGCAGCCACCCATGCACCCAGACACCCTGAGCCTGGGTTTGTCACTCTCACACCCTTCTGTGGTGCTGCTGTTATCAATATTTCCATACAAAAGAGATTATCTATTTCTGCATGAGGAGTTAGTCAAATCCTGAAGAAAATTATTCAGGTTATACTTTTATGAGCAAGTGTTGAAACACTTAACATGTTCAAACATTTTAAATATTTAACCCAAATCACTCCTTCCCATGAGCACATGCAGTTTAAATGATTTATCAAAAAAATCCAAATGAACAAGGAAAAGCACTGAAAATTTGCTGAGAAAGCCCCAGCTCTAGACCAAAACTCAGATTTTAATGACAGAATCAGTGAATTAGGCCTCCACTGCAGTTCCTTGGAGGTCTGACTGGCACTTCTAGAGCAGAATCAGGAAAGATGCAGGAGGAAACTATTTTATTCTTATCATTAACTTTCAGGCTGACACATTATATGTTTGGGTTTTTTGATATTTGGATGAATATCAGTAATTCATGAATCTTCTTTTAAATATATGTCAGGTGAGTGCTCTCAATTTGTAGTTCTTGTACAAAGATTGCATCCTTGGGCATCAAAGTGGGAGCTCTTGAGGCATCAATTTTCGTCTGCAAGTGGCAGTTACTTGTGTTGTGTCTCAGTGTATGCATTTCAACCTTAAATTGATTGAAAAAAATGGACAATGAGTTGGCTTGACAGGGGAGCACCCTCTTGCAGAGCAATCTGTGGCACAGGACCCTGCCATTATCACCCACCTGCCACTTGTGGCAGCTTCTCCTCGGAGCACCAACACTGCGGGAAAATTACCAGCAGAGCCAGCTCTGGCAACTTCCACTGGCTGCTTGAGGTCAACCAAAACTGTGGCTGAAAGAGGTTAATGAGGATTTTTGTAAAGTCTGTCTTTAACCAGCCTATCTGAGCACAACTTCCTGACTGCTGAGACACACAGAGGAGGAGGATTTGTCTGAGGGTTACTGCCCATATGTGTTTGGGATAAGCTTTGAAATCACTTTCAATTTGTCTTTTCTCACTGGATTTAGTCTCTGAAGGGCACCTACTCAGCATGGCACAACCTTGGCAGAGCCCTTTCCTTTAGAAGCTGTGTGATTCAGCCAAATCTTTTTCATCAGTACCCTCATTCCACTGTTGGAAACAGCATGAGCCAGCAAAAACAGGTGTCTGTCACCATGTATCCAGGGTTTTACCAGGATAACTAAAAGGGTTTTAGGCTGCAGGGCTTCTTCTGTACCTCTCACTGATGTGGCTTTGTGGTTTTGTTGTTAGATCTCACTGTGGTGAGATCAGCCATGCAGTGCTGATGGATTGGGCGGTAGCTCTTGGCAGGGAAAGACTACAGCATCTTCCTACCCAGCCCTAAGGTTGCTCACAGGATCCCTCTTCCAGCTTGTGCCTCAGATGTTCCTCCAGCAGCTGATGAGCTACTATATGGCTTGCAGCACAGCATGCACAGAAAATTCTCAATCAGTTCTGTGAATTATGGTGGTTTAATAGTTGTGGCATGAGATGGCTGAACTTCCTCTCTTGTAAGGATGGAGGGGGAGTCAGTCTCCTTCAAGAGGGGGACAAGAGCACCAGTTTTCAGAGTAAGCATCTGGGATGTAGATACTGAATTCATACAGGCACATTTGAACTTTTTAACCTGCATACCCATATCTCCTCCCAGGAGAGAGAATGGATTTCAATAAAGCTAAAAAACAGACTGTGTAAGAGAAGCATCCAATTGATTTTTGTACATTTGCCTGCTTAAATGCAAAGGATTTCTGATAAATGTTTGAAATCAATGCACCAGCAAGAATCCAGCAGCCTTTGTACCGATGCAGCTGTGAAGCCCTGAGACGGCATGGGAGCAGGCTGACCTCTCCCTCCTTTTGATCTGGTCCTTGGATGTGCAGCAGCTGCCCTGGCACTATTCAGCTCTGCACTGACATTTTTTTCCCCAAGATGGGTCAGTTCCATGAACAGAGAAATTCAGCAAAATGAGGGCAAGTGTAACCCGTACTTAACATTCTCAGTGCAGAGGGAAAAAAAACACAGTAAAAATCTATATTCCAACACAAAGCAACACAATTAGACAGCTGAGCCATAGCTGCCATGTGGTTATTAGTCAAATAGCGTGTCCACAGCACTGATGCACCCTTAGCTGAGAACACCGGGAGCAATCCAAAGCTTTAGTCTAGAATATAGTCTTATGTATTATGATAGACAGAACAAGGACAAGCTGCTACAGACTTGTCTACATCTTAATCAAGCTCTGAATTAAACAGAAGGCTTCATCTTATTACTGTAGTCATCTACTTGTCATTTCAGCAGAGAAGGGAAAGCCACAGAGAGATTTTCAATAACCTTTCTTTTGTTCCTCAAGAGCAAAAGTACTTCCAGCAATGCTGAGGCTTTTATACAGGTTGTGTTTGCTGTGCATATTTTCCAAACAAGTGGGCTTGGAAGCCAGTGGAATCTGGGTCATCTGAGATGCTCTGGTCCTTGAAGTGCCTTGTTTGTGCAAATGACTTATAAAATCTGCATTCTCAAAAGTCAGGCATATTTTCGCATTTATACACACTTATTTCCTTTTTTGTTGTTTTGTTTTTTTTAAACAACAATTATTTCTGCCTTCCTCTGGAGATTTCTTAAGAGAGAGGCAAAAGTATTTTACTTTTCAAAAACAAAACCGTTGGAAAATTCAATATTGCTTCATGTCTTTTTCCAAGCACAGTAATTACACAAGCTACAGCAAATATTTAAAGAAAAATAAATACTTTTTTTCTCATTGCCACCTTCATTGATGATAATAAGAGTGAGACAATATTAAAGAGCTTGAAGTGAGAAATATGTATGGAGAAATTGAAAAATCAGTTATCACACAATTGTCTTCCCACAAGACATCTCCTTTATTTAAGGGAAATCTTCCATTTTGGAGGAAAGGTTTTTAGAAATAATTATGGATTAAAACTGTTTTATTATTCTTATCTTGTTATTTTAAAATATCCACCCTAAAATAGACTGGTGGAATTGATGGAATGTCTTGGTTGTCTTTGTTAGGATTAATTCCCGAGGAACAGAAACACCTTTAATGTGTTGCACTTTTAATTACTTGTCTAAGAATATTTCCCAGAAAACAGCAAGAAATTTAGCCCACATTTTGGAAAGAGAGAACACAAATTGATCATACTGAGGATAGTTTTGTATAATTTTTTTATTCTGTGGTAAGATATTGTCTATTCCCCCTCAAATAATACCCTATTGCTGAATAGCCATGTGATGAAAGTTACATTTATTATTGCCTTAAGGCTTTAGATCAGAAAAAAGCCTAAATCCAGAGCATTCCTGACCCATCCCTGCATTTCCAGACCACTGCCTGTCTGAGTTACCAATGCCTGAATTACCCACCATCTCCTTAGAGGATGACCTTGGATCTTGTCCTCATCTGTGCAGGACAAGGCTGAGACCTGTTGCAAGGGTCCGTGGAACAAATGGAGGCAGGAAAGGCTGGCTGCCATTCCCTGTCCTACAGCTGCCACCATAGGTGACAGTCATTGTACAGTCATTTCTGCTGGAAGGGTCCCTTCAACCATACTAGAGCCTTGAAGGTACAAAAGTTTCATTCAAGTGAAGTCCTCAAGTGAGGGCAATAATATATAAATGTTGCCATGCCCACTTTTCTCTCTACCTCACTGTTCTTCCAGGTTGGTGAGGAGCAGTTCTACTTATTCGAACTGGCAGATGATCTGGAGGGGAAAAGCAGGGGTGTGATAACCCTTTTTGCAATCCTTCCCAATAGGCATAGATGTTAAATATTTTTTTTAATTTTCATTTTTAATTTCTTTCTTTTCCTCATTTTAGATCATTACCCCTACTTTAACCACCTTAGTTATTTTCCCCCACTTTCATATTATTTCCTCTAAATATACTTTCTTTTCAGCAGTTATCATAACCCTTCCCTGTGATTTTCTCTGAGCAGCATTAAAATTCCAAAAGAAAAGGATAATCAGAGACTGTCTGACTCAGTGCAATTTACCTCTACCTAAAAATGGCCTTATGTAATCTCTGGTAAAATGCACCTTACTTTGTTTCTGTATGGAACTTCTGAAATGGAAAACATAATTTCCGGATGAAGGGTTTATGATTTTTAAGCTTTTTCCTCTGCCAATTTAAAGATATTCAAGAAATCCAATCTGTGACAGTGGGGTTTTAATCTGAATGAAGGAAAAAGTGACAATTAGTCAAAACAGATACATAATAGAGTTCTGCTCTTCAAGTAGCTACTGCACATCAACTGAGCATCAGTACAGGCAGGAGGCTGTCCGAAAGTATCAGCAAGTGGGATCACTTGTGCAAACCTCAGCAAGAACAGATCTGAATTTCAGGAATCTCAGGTACCAGACTATTTCTCTTCATGAGATTGTAAGTCTTACTGGACATCAGGCTCTGTCTCAGGAGGCACACCACCTCTGCTGGCCACACATTCCCCTCCTGCAAGTGACACAGCCAGTTGAGGATGCATGTATTTACCAAAGCTATCAGGAACTTTGCTCCCTTCCATTACATTTCTCTCTGAAGTTACCAAACTAGGTAGAACTTTTTATTGTAGATGTCCCAATATTCAGAAGCTTCATGGATTGTGACAGGACAAGAGGGAACAGATTTAAACTAAAAAAGTGCCAAGATTAGGATAACATGTAAGGAAGAGTTCCTTACTGTGAAGGTGATGAGGCACTGGCACAGGCTGCCCAGAGAAGCTGTGGATGCCCCATTCCTGGAAGTGTTCAAGACCAGGTTGGATGGGGGTCCAAGCAGCCTGGGCTAGTGCAAAGTGTCCCTGCCCATGGAGGAGTGAATGAAACTGGGTGATTTTTAAGATCCCTTCCAACCCAAATCATTCTATTGTTCTATGATCACATAGAGAAATGAATGAGTCTATGTTTGGCCAAAAAGCTGCCATTCATTTCAGTGAATCTTCTAAATGTAGCTAAGGATTTTTGCTTGCTATTCCTTCAAGGCAATTTCTGGGGTTAGGGGCATGGCACACAACAACACTGAATGGAGCTTATCTTTCTCTGGAAACGAAATATTTTTTGTCTTCCTGCAAAATGCAGAACTCTAAAATGGTGTCTTTCACTCCCTGTCTGGATATTACTCATCCAGAACAATTATCATTTTTGAATTTGGAGGCATAATGCTCACAAGATTGTAATTATCAGTTACTTAGCTCATCAATTTCTGCTTTTCCTTTTTTTTTTCCTTTTCTATATCTTCAGAAACTGATAAAAGCCTTTCAATATTGTTTGTTTGCCACCAAGATTTTGATGAGGTCATAGCTGATGAAAAAATTCTTTAATTAATTTTTCTTTTGCAGCAGCACAATACCAAAGATGGGAAGCTCTGTCTTTTCTTCTGAGGGTGAAGCTGAGATTTGTAGGAAGGAATTTCTTCCCCATTGTCCCCATGGTCCCAATACACCATCTCCCATCATGTACAAGTATTATCTTGCATTCAAAGTACTCAGGGGCTGTTTTTCAGTCTGTTTTCTTCTTCAGTGCAGGATTCAGCACATCAGGAAAAACAGCGGTGAGAGCAGGATGCTGACTCTAAAAATCCCTGCTATGTTTGTTTTGCCAGCTCTCTTTTCCTTCCCTCCAAGGCACAAGTGTCAGTGAGCGAGTGCACACAACACTGGCTGCCTGCCTGCTCCTCGGCCACATCCAGGCTGGATCAAGGCCCCATCCCACAGGACCAAAACCGAGGTGTGCAGGCATTCCGATCAGTGGGAATGAGAGGGGGATCAGGATGGACACACTGGGTGGCTCCCAGGGGCCATTGGATTAATCTCAGTGCTATTGATCACTGATTGCCAGGCCGTGTCATCCATCTTCCTCTTCTCACCCTTGAGGGAAAATCATTCGGAGGAGACTTATTAAGGCCAAAGAAAATGTATGTTGACTCAAGGAGAGGCAACACAGAATAATTGCTCAGGACCTGCCATTTTAAGTGCTGCTTCTTACTCTGTTTTTAATGCCCCTTCATTTGGGGGAGAGGTTGTTATAAAGTGGTTGCATGTGACAGTAATTGGAACTGCAAAGAGTGTTCATTATGGCCTAAACAAGGATGAAGAGGATGATCCTCAGGACATATATAATTGATGGTGGTGCTTTAAGTGTTATAAAGCAATTCTAATTAGAAAACATCCCAGGTCTTCTATCAATCACCCTTCCCTCATTCACCTTTTCTGTTTTAATCCCCACACACATTACTCACACAACCTGAAGCAGGTCCCTTGCTCCATCCACTGCTCAATCCTGGTGGTGCTATTGGGAATACGCTTCACGAGGAAAGAAACCTCCACACTGCATGCAGAGCACACTGCAATACCAAATATCTGGGCTCTGCAAGGCTCACCACACACACTCATCATTTGAATAATTAATGCGTGTGGTTCTACTACATTTGCCTGTTAATGAATGAGAGAAATGCATTTCAAAAACAGCGTTTTCCAATTATGTCTCAGGCTATGGTTAGGAATGGGGTTTTAGCAAGTTTTTGTGGTATGATCTTTGTGTGTGGTGCTGGGCATACGGATAAGCAGAATTCCTAGAAATTCAAAAATTAACCATCCTCTTTTGCTGAAAAAAAACCACCTCAAAACAAAATAAAACAAACAAAACAAAAAAAAAAACCCCACAAACAGTTTTGAGGTGAATAAATGATAAAAAGGGAATTTTCATTATTTTATAGTTAAGAATTTTTAAATCAAAATATAAAATTCCATTAATAAAATGGAAACAGAATATATCTTGTTATCATAGTCAATGTTTTACTATCACTTTATTAACAACTTTTACACATTTATAAGAAACAGCCTTAAAGAAAGCGAGCATAATGAAAAAAAATCAAGAGTTTTGATTAAATATTTCTTTCTAGCTCTGCTTCAGCCATCCTCTGCTAGCAAGCAGCTAGAGCTGCCTGAGAGGCAATACAAGCCTTGAGAAAAGGCCTGAGAGCAGCCTGACACTTCAGAGTGGCTACTGAGCAGTCACCAAGCATTAGGGGATCTCAAGATCCAGAGCCTGCTGAAAGAAATGAAAAATTCCCCAATAATTGTATCTGGCTTTGATCAAAAGGCAATGCTAAACAAGGTGTAACATTAAATAACAGTATTTTTAAAAATAACAAAAAAAAGTTAAAGCCAGATTTTTCAAAGTAGTGAGTCTTAGACAGTTTCCATAGTCCATAATTGAATAATTCACAATTCAGCACTGAATTGCCATTATAAAAGAAGACCTAAGAAATAAAAACTATGATTATCTAAAAAAAAAAAGATTGGTGTTACTGTAATCAAAATAAAAACATGTAGTTTGCAGTCATCTTAGCCACAGACTGAACTACTGGTGGATGTCTGATTCCTGATTTCCTGGCTCATCCCTGTGTTTCCAGATGGACTCCTTCCTAAGAAACTTATGTGATACACTGTGGATGTGTTATGATCCATGGCAAAAGGTGAGGGTAATCCAGATTCTTGTTAATAAATCCCTTGGGGTGGGTTAGAGTCAAACAGCACTGCATGATCAATGTTTGTGCATGTTATACATGTAGGGTTTATTGTAGAATGAATTGATTGCACAGGCAAACAGGTATGTAACTGGTTTAGTTGTTGTTACCCATAATAGCATAACAATATGAAAGCATAAAAATATCACTTAAAAAAACATATGAGAAAGAGAAGGAAAGAATAATAGTAGGAAGATCCCAGCACCTTAGGCCTTGCAATGAGACTTGGTTGTTGTAACAAAGAGTCAGCAACTGCCTCACAGGATTTTCCTCTTCTCTAGTCTTTTTCAGCACCCACCTGTAGCCTGAGGTGGGGTGTGCTCATCATCTGCACCTAGGCAGTTACTTGCAGCTTGCTCCTTAAATGTTTGAGCCATCAGCATCCCAGTCTCTTTTCCAGTATGTCTCGTGGATACGTTCTTCTCCCCAGACCCAGGACAACTAGACAATAGGATCCCCTTTATCTTATCTCAAGTTCCTCACACAGACCAAGTCCAGTTTGGGGAGTGGTGGACTTCCCTGATCACAAAGAAGCAGTTGCTCTTTGCAGTTTTCCACAGTGGGCAAAATCCTCCCATGATTTTAGAAATGTCTTCACAGACACCGGATTTCAGATGTACCAGGGACAACAGCTGAGTCTGCATCTCAGAACGGGACCATGATCTATCCATACTGTATCACCCATGAAGCTTCACTGTGCTAGGGGAGCTAGAATTTTATTTTTTAACTGATTAAGGTGAAACCATCACAGTTCCATTCAAAATATGCAAACAGATTGCTTTGACTTTTTTAAAATCAAAAACTCATGGAAAAGAGGCACATGAGAAGTTTTTTTAACAAACAGTAGTGAAAAAAGTTTTGTGTATTTTCTTTTGAAAATATTAAAATTAATGTGGGTTCAATATTATATTTTTTTTATTATTAGTTTGTTTACGATAATGGTCACAGAACATGGGGCTGGAATGAAGTTTCATGTAGTGTAGTGGCTTGCTCTTTTAGTCATTACATGAGACTAAAGACTAATCTGAGGTACAGTGTCTTCAAATTACATTTGAAGACTCTGTACTTCAAATCCTGAGCCATTGTTTTAGCCAATCCCAGTTAGTTTCTCTTACTCCTCTTAGAAGTGCTTCACTACTAAATCCCATTATGTTTCCTCCCCCTGGGATTGTCTACATAAATCACAAAAACTCCTGGAGCGGGTGGTACATGGGGCTAAGATAGATAAAATTCATGCCCAGTGTGACCTGTAGCTCCAAACCAAAGAAGCAGGATTTCTTCTGTTCACAGCTCAAGCCACTGCCAGCACACTGATGGAAATTGAGAATGCAACCTGGACTTTACTGTCTGAGGCTGATACCTTAACCCTTTTGGCATTGTACCTCTTTCACTGAAGGATGACTACTCTTCTATTTTCCTTAAAGAATGAGAAATTGAACCCTTTTTAGTGTTCTGGGAACCTTTACTGAGTATATGTGGATTTCATCACTCTGACTGTGCTGTGGTGAGATTGCTGATGATACCTTCCTTCCCCTAACATGCAATGGCATTCTAGTATTATTATGGGAAGCCATAATCCTGGCAGTGTGGAAATGTTTGATGAGTCATCAGGGTCCAGTAATGCCTTTTCTAGCTGCCTCTCTTGCTATCCTTCTGTCTTTGTTTCTCTTATTTTATTTTCATCATCTAAAGAAAGGGGAATGAGGTTTTAAGAATATTGTGTATGACACTTTGCTTAGAAGAGCTTACAGAGAGATATTAAAAAATTTCTAAACTGAGTGATGCTGCTGTTCTGCCCAGCACTGCTCTGCAGAAATGGGGGAAATGAGATAGCACAAGGACTGCTTTTATCCCAAACTGCAGCTGGGCAGCAGTGCTGTCTCAAAGGGAGCTTGCCAGCTGCCAAGACATGGTCTGTTTCCAGGCAAGCTTGAAAACAACTGAACAATCAAAACTAATCACTGTGGATACTGTTTGCTCTGCACACACCTGCCTCTGGCCCCTTCTATGGGACAGAGTGCCATGCTCCATGACCATGGGTAATTGTGACTGTGATGTAACTGCCCCATATCTGAAGGTAGACAAAGACCCAGGATAAAAGCTGTAGGTAGACCAAAAGTCTGATTAGAAACTTCCTAAGCTGCAATACATGATCAGATTATTGGGTGTTTAATACCTACTAATGGATCTGCTCCTTCTGATTTAGATTGTCTAATGCTGTGCACAGGTATCTTGTGGGTATTTTTATTCTGCAGCAAAATTTGTTATCTTTTGGTTCCAGCTCTATGTGCTACTTTCTCAATGGGAGGACATGAAACTGCTTCTCTTAATTTTCTAGGACAGAAAAAATCCCAGAATTGACAACAATGAAGAACAGGGAAGGAGAGACCCAGGAGATTGCTGCTGTATCCATACCAGATCAGGTAGTCCTCACATAAAATTGCATTTTCAACATTCCTTATTTCTGAATATTTCAAGGAAAGTTAAACTTAAACTCCGAAACACAAGATTGGAGATAAGTTTTCAGTTTCAATATCACTGTATATGCAAAAGTGGCTTACAGGACTCTGCTGCATTACTAATGGACCATAAGACATTCTAGGAGTTTATGAGACCAAGCCCATTCATGTGATATTCTGTAAATGTCATGTTTACCTCTAACTGAAGGAGATTGTCTCTGATCAAAATAGCTTCTAGTCTAAACAGAAGCTGGGGTGGGGGAGCTGTGGGAAGCCATATCTGAATGAGAATTAAACTCCAAAGGAATAATTAAACACATGCAGCCTCAGTCACTAAGGTGAGAAGCTCAAGTGTTCTAGAGTGCTCTAGCATGGTGTATGGGGGTCCTAAACCAGGGGGACCTCACAAGGAGCCAAGAGCTGCCAGGACCTGGACAGGCAGCCAATGCTCCTGCTCCTATGAAGGAATCTCCTGGGGAGCAGGGGTAACCTGGAGCCCTGCCAGCAGGATGGGCAAAAAGAGCATGGCAGTTCATAGACTGCCTGACAGGGAGCCATGGAATGCACTCAGCAGAAATGGTTGGACTTGGTGATTTTAGGAGTCTTTTCTGCTTTAAAAGATGCTAAGATTCTGTTATTTACTCCTTTCACAGTCTAAAAGAAAAAAAAAAAAGTTTTGATTAGTGTTACATTTTGTATGCTCAATTTACCCAGCATTTCTTTTATTTTTTCTAAAGTTAACCTCATGAAGAAATAGGAATTATTGTTATATGCTTTCAGTTTGCAATGATCACTGAGCTTACTGAGCCCCAACAATAGAATTTGCAAATCAGCCTGTATCTTACACAGTGGTGAACTTGGGTGTAGGAGGAAAAATGACACCTGGTTATTTATATTTTACAAATTTTCTACTTTTTCACCAATCTACCAAAGATTTTAAATTGCTGGTCTGTAGAGACATCATATGGAGGATGGCAGATGAAGGAGGGGAAAAGAAAAGCGATTGAGTTGTTTGTTTACACAAATCAGTCAAATCCTGAACACAAGGTCAAGGTTTAGAATCAAGGTTATAACTGAGTTTATTATAATTACCTAAACTTACATTCTGTTGGTTTTTGTTTATTTGGGCTTTTTTTTATCTCTTTCCTTCCATATCTTTAAGCACTTCTTTTTACTTTTGGGGACTAACTTCTGATTAAAAGATCAGGCAGAGTAGTTGCAAAGGTTCTATACAAATGAAACAGGTTTCCTTTTTGGTTTGTTTATTTTTTTGTGTTGTTCTGTTTTGGCTTGGGGGTTTTTTTTGGTTTTAGTGGTTTTTTTGGTTTTTGTTTTGTTTTGTTTCTTCATGTTAATTAAATTTCATGGACACCCAGAGTAGTTTTCTATTTACCTAACCAGCTCATATTTCTGACTGCTAATTAGTGAATTCAGTAAAACACTTAATTCTCCTTTCTGAAAGATAAATTATATTTCAGAGTCAGGGAAAGCAAAAGTCTTTGAGCAGAAGAATGAGACATAATGTTATTAAAATACTAGACTCAAATCCACTTGATGACACCTTGAAACCAATTCTTGCACATTCCACTCACTCTAGACAACAGGTGAGTTATATTTATGCATATGTATAAACATCTTAATTTCTTGACAGAAAATGATTTGACTTCCACTATTTGTTATCCCACTGCTCATTTTGAAGATAGTAATTTCTGTGTGAGCACAGTTATCATAACTGCTTTTGAAAATACCACTGTGAGTATTAGTTTTTTTATTTCAGGGAATATGAATTTTAAATACAAGCTCTTTAGATTCTTTGACATTCATTAAGTCTGGACATCCAAAGAATGGCAACAAAGCTAGTGAGGTGACCACATCACTCTCTACAACTGCCTGAAAGGTGGTCAGGTTTGACCTCTTCTCCCAAGTAACAAGTAGTAGAACAAAAGTAGTCTCAAGCTGCTCCAAGGGAGGTTGAGGTTGGAAAACATTTTTCACTGAGAGACTAGTTAAACATTGGAATGATCTGCATGGGGAAGTGGTTTAGTGGGCATCCCTGGAGGTATTTCAAAGATATGTATGTGGCACTTAAGGATGTTGGTTTAGCGATGGACTTGGCAGTGCTGGTTTAATGGCTGGGCTCAATGACCTTAGAGGTTTTTCCAAGCAACCTAAAATATTCTATGATTCTATAAGACACATCTGGTTATCTTTTAATTCAAATGAGAAATCCAAACTACCTAAACTCAACATTCTTTGCTTTTCTACATGCTTAATCTGCTTCCTGAAGGACAGAGTACAGCATTTCAAAATCCACGTAGTATCAGTTTATCACTTAAAATTGTTTTCATCACATTGGCTTATTGCAAAGATCTGACTAGCTTAACAGAATGAATTTTAATGAGCTTGCCTCAATTTGATGACATGTCTGTGGACAAAATTTCTGCATCTATATTTTTCATGAAATCATAAAGAAATGTGGGGTTTGTTTAGCCATCTGCTAAAATTCCTTTCATTTAAATTGTATGGGCTGTTTTGCATTAAAATCCTAAAGGACAGGAAAAAATTACAAAGACATACAAAAGCTTTGTTAACATATGCACACTAAACTTCACCTCATGCTAATGATCACAACTTTGTTATTATGTATGCAAATAACATTCAATGAGGGCATAATGAGGTATTTTTGTGACCAGATACTTCTTTGTCATAGTTCATTGTTTTGATCCGTTGCACAGTGTCATGCACAATGAATTAAACTTCACTGCTAGAAAAGCCAGTGGAGGCCAAATTACAGTGTTGCCCTCTCTCCACAGACACGTTTTTCAGCTAATAAAACACAGTCACATTAAAAAAAGGAAAATAACAGAACAAAAATGAGGGAAGAAATTTCCTCTTCCTTTCTACTTATCACTGATTTTTCTTCAATAGATAAAATTGATTAGAGGCTAATATATATTGGTTCTGCATTGACACCTTCAGTGCCGGCCAGAGCCCATTTTTATATTCTATAATCTCTCCTTGAGTAAAAGGGTTCATTGCTTACAAGTTCTCAAGTTAGAAATTCCTAACTTTCTCCCAAAAGATGCTTAACATATTTGGGAAGAATGTTTGAAGCATCTGCACGGCTTCTTCATTACTGAGTTTCAAGTTCTTCCCTATTTTGTTCTTTGTTGTGTAACCTACAAAATTCCTCCAAACAGGACAAGAATTGATCCTCAGGTGCATCAAGCCTTACCATTTATAGTGGTCTTGTTGTAATTTCTTTTTCCTGTGTACCTTATTTTATCTCCATTTCTCATCTAGTCCAATCTTTGTTTGCACATAATTTTGGAAGGGGATTTTGTTTTTTGTTTTAAGTTTGCAGAGCACTTGAAAAAATATTTTGCAGCTATGACTGAATGAGATGTATCTAAACAAGCATCCAATGAAGTCACTTGGGCTACGCTTGTATTTACTATAAATAAAATACCTTGGGGTTTATAAGCTGAGAACATTTGCTTTGTAATCAATTAACTTTGCAAATGATTGTGGTGTTACACAGTACAGACACCCACTTGAAATGAACTCTGAGTTTCAGGGTCAACCAGTGCAGTTGATCTATCACAGGAGGTCCCTCTTATCCTTGGCTTTCTTATCCTGGATTTCTATAGATGTTACTGCCCTTTAGTATCCACCAGATTCAACTCAGTGACTGAATTCTAAAGACCCCCTAGGTGTCATGTACAGGCTGAGTCACAGCACCTAAATTGACATCTTGCCCTGGATTTACCCTCCAATATCTTCTTTATGTATTCCATCTACTTAGTCTAAGTAGCAACAATATTTTTCCAAAGCCTCGGTTTTAAGCTGTTGCCTACCATGACATCTTAGTTATCTTAGCAACTGTCTGTGCCAGACTATTTTCTTTTTGAAGTTACATTTTTCATATAAGTAAAATAATGAAATTACCTAAACCTCTAAGTTTTTCCTGTCCAAGACTGGACTTCTCACCTAAGGGTCTGAGATCCACTGTGGGATTGAGTGTAAGCCACATTAAGAGAGTTCAGACAAATTTACTGTCTGGAGTACCCATCTCTGACAATCACTAGTAGGTGAAGGAAGAGACTCCACCTCTCCTAACTTCAGAGACTAAAATGAGTTAAGATTGTGGATGCTTTCATGTCTTTCTGAATTCATCAAGATTGTATATCCAGGAAATAGGGAATTCCCTAGGATAGTGGAGATCTTCATGGCTGACGAGACCTCTAAAAATGCATACCATCTTCCACTGACTGAGAGATTAGATCCTAAATTAGGCAATTCTGGTCAGCACCTGAGCTGGGACAGTGTAAATCTGGTCAAGAATGCAAGCATCATAAATACTTTAAAATTATTTAATCTTTAATTCAGCAAATTCAGACCTGATATATGGAGTTGCAGGGGAAGTTTTATTTCCCTTTAGAAAGTACACTTATTTCTGGAATGTTAAGTACAGTTCAAGTTTTTAAGAAGGTTCTCCCCTTTATATTGCTCTCTTATTACGTTAATTTATAATTATAATAATGCAATTTTCCTATTAACAGCTCTTTTGATAATAACATCCGTACCAGATGCTGCTTTATCTTCTTCCTGCTTTGTAGAGCTTTCCTTTGTGCTCTATCACCTTCTGTAAGTTGCAGATACATTCTTCTGTAGCCTGAATGTTAAGTATAAAAGCCTTAAAAGCTGTTCTCACTGGAATTAACATTAATTCTACAAACAATTTTTTCCAGTTCAGTCAAACTGATACTTCTTAAACACATTATGTTTTCCTTTTAATACTCTTTTTTAGGATTCACAGCAAGGCTGATGCTTTTCACAGACAAAATGACCTGTCAGAGTATCTTTCTCCCATGAGGTTTATTTGCTCCTGGAATGCTGTTTTTTCATTTTTGTCCAAACCAAACCTAGGCTGTATTAATAATGTCTGCCTCAAAAGGAAATGAGTGAGATATTCCAGAAGAACTTCTCAAAACAGAAACCACTTAATCCTTGGGTTTTTTTTCCTTTTTTTTATCATTCCCCTGGGACAGAGGGAAAGTGCCTATTTATAAGGTATCCAAATACAGACTATAGGCAGATTTTCAGCGTAAATATTTTTCCAAGATGAAGGAAGTAGCTGCCTCTACTATTCAGAAATCCAGGAGTCCTTATTTTACATCCTGTCTTGCCAGTAAATTTTAAGTGAGCTGTTTCATCATCAAATGCATGTTCGTCATCACTTTTCCCCCCTTGCATATTATTTTTCTGGGCTTCCTGTAATACAAATAAAGTTATGTGATCAGACTGTAAGTGCCTTCATTTCAATATAGGTGATTCAGAAATGTTGTACTTTATTCCAAATGCAATTGTGGGGATGTAAACTCCTCATGCAATCAAACATTCAAGAGGTGGCTTCATCCTCTGGAGGAGTTTGAAGCTGTTGTTTTGTTTCTCATTAGCAATAGATAGATTACATTTATTTTAGAAACTGGATTTCTGCCATTCCATTACTCTACATCTCTCTGTGGATCTGGCTCCAGAAATCTTTGCAAGGTCCAAGTACCTGCTGTTGTGTTTATAGACACTAACAGAATTTCTAGTATATACAGTGATAAATACAGGTGAAAATTACACTAAATTTCATGTCCTGAGGGATTCTTCATTATAAAATGCAATATCTTTCTAGCTAAATTAACCAGATAAAGCACATTCCTTCAGCTTGATTTTATTTCAGAGAGGAATTGTGAAAAGATTGGTTTACTAGCATGTGGCTATCAAACCAGTTTGGAATTGTAATGAACAGAAAGTAAAGCAGCCTAGCTGAGAAAAGTCACTGAAGTGCAGAGCTGAGGCTTTAGATGAACAGCACATGAATTTGGAAAGTAAATAGTCTTCCCTGCTTGCTGGAATCAGATTAGAAAGTTGTTACTGCAACTTGCATTGCCAGCTACTGGCATGTTGCACCCTGGAAAGCACACGTCTTCCCATTTCACAGACTCTGCTGTGAGAATTCCCTGTTCCTTCAGTGCTATTAAGCAACGTTCTGTTGCTCTTGGTCATGGCAAAATGATTTCTAGGAGAAAAGGAAAAAAAAATCTGTAATTACATATGTCCACTGTGTAATTTCATAGTATTTTTCCATGCCTAAATATAATAGCTAAAGACCAAGTGATAAATCACAGTAGAATCACATGCTAAGAAATTTGCGGTGCCATTGAAATCCTAGAAACATGATGTCAGCTCATGTAGCCCAATCTTTTCCTTTTTAAATCTCTCAGTGAAGACTTTCATGGAGGCAGAACAGTCAGGACATCCAAATTACGTGTTTGTTCGGGTCTTTCATTTACTGCCTTGGTTTACTTGCCTTGTTTTATTATTTGAGGTTATAATGTATTTCAGTAAAAAGTAACTTTTCAAAGTCCCTCTCAAGACAAAAACCCTTCCATTCAGTTGACATGAAATATTTCAAAACAGAAGGAAAAGAGTCCCTTTTTTTTTGTTTGTGTTTTGTTTTTTGTTTTTTTTCCCCCTTGGAGAACTTTCAAATATGTTCCAGTTCTGAAGAAAGCCAAGTACCAAAATCCTAAAATTTTTTGGAAAGTCCAGCAAGCATTGTCTAAAATTGCTACTAAGGACTACATTCCCTCAGCCAGCACAGGCTCAGCACCTAGAACTTGTCTCTGGGTCTAAAACATCTGGCATTAGCTATGTGATTGATTTCCTTGGTAAGTGAGACTAGCTATTTGCTCTCTCTCTATTTCACTGTCCTTATCTACAGAAAGGGAAAAAATGGTACTGACCTTCTTTGTTAAGTGTTTTGAAATGTGTTGAGGAGAAGGGCATGGCATTCATCTGCTCTCAGCCTCTCCAGAGATTTTGCAGCACAAATGGACTGCATTCAAAGGGCCTCAGTGAGGAGCAAGGCTTGCCAAAGCAGAGCAAGCTGTCTGGAAAACAGAAACTGAAGGGATTAATAAGAGCACATCAAAAAAGAAGTAGATGATCCCAAGTAAAGAAGACTTCAAGATGCCCACAGATACTTTGAAAGTTCCATAGAGGGAATTCAAAGGCTTCCTAGGAAATCCACTTACATTTAGAAAGGTGAATATCATAAGAATAGCAAAATGGAAAAGCCAAGTATCTGAAAGATATATACAAGTATTAGATTTGATCTGGAGTTCAGGGTGAAAACCTTTGACCCAAACACAACCTGGTCTTTTTTTTTTTATTAGGAAGCTGCTAGTCTTTTGTAACTCTATATTTCACACAGGCTGTGCCAGCTGAGGGGCTGTGTATCAAACTTTTTATACAGACCCACAAATTGTCCTGCATGCTAAAGGCATCTCCTTGCCCAGGTGAGAACACTAATGAGTATCAGAAAATTCCTAATGATAATAGAAATAATAGCAATAGTAATAGCAGTGATATGACTTTGAGCCCAGTGAGAAACAAATTAAATATTATCAATTAAGTATTATTTTCAGGACATTATAAAATTAGTTGTCCACAGCAGATATACTCCCTATACCTCTGTCTATTTATAGATATGCATTAGGTATCTCCTTCTGCAGAAAAAGTAATTACACTGGCACCCTTAAGCAATAAAGAGGGTTTATTGCTGGTTCTTGTAATGCAAGAACTAGGAAGGCCCCAGAAAAATTGTTAGAAAACATGCTAAAACCAAATTAAAACTCCTTTCCTCACCCCACCAATCAGAAAATTAAATGTGAAACTCATTGCCACAGGATGCTAAGGAGATGAGAGGTAATAAAGAGGCTGTAAATGTTACAGGGATCTTCCTGAAGATGAGACCAGCAGGAACAATTAAATAGGATGGTCCAGAAGTAGGCTTCGGCTCACAAAGTCAGAAAATCTCCAAAAATGTCATTATTCATTTAAAAGTAATTTTTTAATAATCCACTACTGTCAGATCCATATTAGGCTACTTGCATATTGAATCTGATCTGCTACCTGAGCTGTCACTCAAAATGAATATAAATTTGGGCTATTTTTAAATTTAGACCTCATGAAGCAATATGATCAGCAAGAAAAGAGAAAATCAGACTTGAAAAAGACCCAGGAGTTGCTCATGGTAGACACAGGCACAGTATGTTATGTTGTGCAGTACCTATGAATAGCTTCTTATTTTTATAGTAAGGCGCAGTATGTGTCACCTCTGATATTTAATGAACCCAGAATTCCAGGAAATGAAAGTAAAAATGTAGACTTTAAAAATGTATCTTTAAAGACGGCTCAGGCAATTAATCTTTTCTATTAGGGAACTCACCTTTTCTTAGTTTTAAGTTCACTAACAATATTTCCACAATATTATGCTACATAACATGTTGTCTTAAATAGTAGCATATCCTCACATAGGTAGAGTGAGCTAATATTTAATCTACAGGATAAGAAAAAGAATAACTCAGAAGGGGGGAAAATTGGTTTTTCCAGAGCTCGTGGACCTAGCTTACTCAACTCTTAGCATTAGCTGCAAGCTGACCCAGGTGCTAATGGGATCCAGTACCCAGCCACCTGATCCTGGGTGTTTTCCAGCCATTGCACACATGGCTGTACTGTGCATTTAAATGGGCATCTTGGCTTCATTTTTCTCTTTGAGCAAATTGATAGTGTTTGCATGCAACTACAGGCATAATAGATGACAATCTGGTCCCAGTTTTGAAGAATATCTAGGTTTGAATATTTAAAGCCCATGGAGGCCTCTCAAGAACAGGGAAGAGATTTTGGTTGGTTGGTTTGGTTTTCTGCCTGCTCCTTTAGGACAAGGTGCCTTAGCCTTCATCAGGCAGAGGGAATTTCACACCAAAATGTGTCAGGCTTTAGTATGATGCAGGATAGGTATTAATCCTGTTAGTCAAATTAATTTCCTTAAATGACATAATTTGCTCATTTACATCCTCATCCTCCCTCACCTTTAGTCCTGAATGAGGCAAGACCAGTAATAAAATAAAGCAGCTTTAATAAGCAAGATTCATGGTCAGATTGTTACCTGCAAAACTGCAAACATTACAATCAATAGAATGTAACCGCAATCTTCAAGTAAATTTAACAGTTGAATATTTTTCCACTTGCTTAGTTTTTATTAGACTTTATTACCTTTGAATTCCTAAGGTTTTTTTTATGAATCCATTATGCAACTGCAGAAATATCCACAGGTCTGAACATTCATCTTAGCACTGAACTCAATTGCGTCAGCTGGGCTTGTCACTTATTTTTAAGGCAAATGAGGTATTGAATCATGTGAACAGCCTAAACAGTTCCTAATTTGCTGGTCAAAACATTTTTCAAACATTGCACTCCTACTGGATATCTTATTTGGCTTTTAAAAAAAAATTATTTTATTTTTGATTTTGCTTTAGTTTTTTAGGGGGAGTTGATGGTTTGGTTTTTCTTATTTATGTTTGTTTTTTGTTTGTTTTCTTTCTTTTAATTATACCTACCCTACAGCTGGAGATTAAAAAAATAACATGTAGAGTACATGTAAGAAGACATTCTACTCTTTCAATGCTTGGGTTATGTTCATAAAGCCTTCTATGTGTTTATCATATTTCATATGTTTCTTCAATAAAAATTACTGCTCAGCTATTTTGCTAAGCAAGTATGGAGTGGACGCATATTATATCAACAGTGGAGAGACACATTTAGTAACAGGACTTTGTCTATAGATTCCTCCATCCTACATACCAACTCTTTGTTTTAGAGCCTTCAGTGTTACAGGTGATTTATACCAACTTCGTGGTTGCAGAAATCTGGAGTTAAAAGGATGGACAAGACTCAGTGATCCATCAATTACTAAGGAATTGATTCACATCACTTGCAATTATCTAACCATAGGATATTTAATTGTAGCTTTTCATCACCAAGTCTGCCCTTTTGGTCTGCGTCCTCTTCAGCTCAATTTCTGGCTTCCCAGCCAAGCTCCCAAGACAGATCCCAGTAGCCACACAAGAAGCAACAAGTCACTCGAGTTCCAAGGCTTGTACTAAATCTGTAAGAGCAGTAAACTAGCCCTTAAAAATGCTTTTTCTGGAAAGGGACATTTTTCCCCTGTCACTGCCTCTTTCATATAATATCAGTTTCACAGATGAACACCAGAGATGCCCACTGAAGTCTTTGCTGTGGGAAAATACTCAAATATAAAAAGAAAATTAATTACATGCTCTTTTTTTATTCTATAAAGTACAACTGAAAGAAAAAAAATACATTTTCTTCAGCACTTTAAAAAATACAGTAATTTCACGCTTATAAGCCACACCTTTTTGACCGAGTTTTCAAGCTGACCCCGCAAGTGCGGCTTTTCACCCGGTGCGGCTTATATATGGATGAAGTCCTGCAGAATGCCAACCCGGAAGTGTGAGGCGAGCCAGCCCAAGGCGGGGCGAAGCCGGAGCTGCCACTTTGGGGGGTGGGGGCAGCCCCTCTCAGAGCCTCTGCCGAGGCGGGCAGGGCCGACTGGAGCCGTGCCAGAACAAAGCAGGGCAGGGCCGGCCAGAGCTGGATCCTCCCTGAAAAAAAAAAAAAAAATAGTGCGGCTTATCACCTGGTGCGGCTTATTTATGGACAAATTCTGTGGACTTTCCAAAAACCCGGAAATGCAGCTTATAACCAGGTGCGGCTTATAAGTGTGAAATTACTGTAACTGTTTTAAATCTTGTCTAAACTTGCAGTTTGGCCTAAAGACATCTCTCACCAGAAGGATAGTCTTTGTGCTTTTTTTACCTCTTAAATTCAGCCACAGAAACAGCAAACATCTCATAGAATTGTCAATGTATGATGACAAATTATGAAAACTTTGAAGGTCAGGGAGATTTGAGTGCATTTGGAAGCACTTCCATGAGCTGAACTTCCACAGAATTCTCCTTGGAAAGAATGACAGGTTAGTGGGCTGTTTTCTTTTAAAAAAACCCAAAAATACACAATGGAAAGTTGACCATCATATACACACTTACACATCAGGTGTGAGAAACTATTAGCCGGAGTGATCCTGCAATTAGAAAACTATCTGCAAGCATTATTTCGACTCACATCAGCTGGGAGCAGGTGGAGTATGTAATTGCTTTAGTACAGTCTGACTGCTATCAAGTCAAACACATTCACTCTTTACTCAGAGATGTAAGATGGGGGTGATTTCTGCACAGCAATGTGAAACTCCTTTCAAGGTGCTCTATTCCACAGTGGTTTTGACCACGTGTCAGGTACAGTCAGGAATACTGTCCTTAAAGTTTCATGGAGATGAAGGGTATTGCCTGAAGCAAAGCTGTACATTCAGGGAACTCTTAAAGAAAGCTTTCTTTGCTCGAAGCTAAAAAGGGGATGAAATGCAATATTCAAGGTCATTCTGAAGGACAAGAGATGGTAAAGAAAGACACCATGACTCATGGCCATAGGACACACTCTTTCCTTGGGTCACAGGTTTCCCGGTGAGGACCTCTGCATTACATATTGCAAGACATTCCTGTTGTGCAAACCTCCTGTGACTATACGACTGTTTTGTTATATTCACATATTCAATCTCTGTCCAGTTAGGGAAAGATAATATGTTGTTTGGTAAACACAAATCTGCATCTATCACTGGGTTTTTTTGGCCCACTCATCTCTACCTTCAGACCTCCTCAAGACTTCAGTGACAACGGCAAGGACAATCCTAGAACACAGTGCCATATTCAGGAACTTCAGTCTCTTCAGCTCAGCAAAGAGAAGGTGGTGAGCAGCTAGCATTTCTTAGACTGTGCATGGACAAATGTTGGAACCCTAAAATCTGGGAGTTTTTGAACTTTCTGTGCTGTCAGGCACTGACCCCCAAAAGAACACTCCTTTTGAACTGAGGCCTAGAAGAAGGTTTCCAAAATTAAATACTAGAACTAAAATCACTAGTGTGCAGTTTGACTAAAAGTGCGTAATTTCACATAGTGAAAAATTTGGAATTTGAGGTTTTAAAATACAGTAATAAGTATGGGACAAGATGAGTCTTTTAGAGCAAAAGATTTTCATTTCTTCTTGTCCCTCTTCTTCTTAAGCAGTACTTTTAATTAGGCAGAAAATGCTGCACTGTGGGTAACATGTGCTTAGATATAGAGTCAAAAGCAAAAATAATTTAAGTGTTACTTTTAATTGGAGTATTTGTCTTTAAAAGACAAATTTTAATGAGTGCAATAAATCACCATTTCTTTATTTTTGTTAGCTAGAAGAGCTGTAGCACTCACTCTAACATGGATAAAAATTACAGTAATTTCACAATTATAAGCTGCACCTGATTATAAGACGCACTTTTTTTTTTTAAAGCGAGAATCCATGTGTAACAAAGTAGCAAATTAGTAACGGACACAAATTGGAGTCAGGTGCTCAAGTTGCAACAATTTTCATAGACCAGCGAAGCTTTTAAAGGCAGCCCTAGGTGCCCTCCCCAGCCGGCTCCCACTTCTGGGTTGGCATTTCACTGGGATTTGTCCATAGATAAGCCACACCTGAATATAAGCCGCACTACTAGGGTAGACTGGATTCTTCAATGAAAAAGGTGAGGCTTATAATTGTGAAATTACTGTAATAAACAACTGAATCCAAACATGAAACTCCATCTCTCATGCTTTTAATCCCATCTCTAATTAAAAAGAGAAAAAAAGAAGTAATAGAGAAGTGTGGAAATAGGGACCTCTTCAGCTTAGCAGGGAGAGATACAGTTCTGCAGTACTTAAAAGGTGTAAAGTAAACAAATTTAGACTTAGAAATAAGGTCCAGAAATTTGTTTCTATTCCTATTTAACTGAAGAAAAACTCCCTAAATGCTAGGGACTTTCCTAACCAAAAAGAGATACTTTTTTTCAAATGTCAAATTATATTTCAGACAATCATAAATTCAAAGATGAACTCCATGCATGTTATGAAAGATGCCAAATTTGTACAAAATACAAAAAATTTACAAAATATTACATTAGAAGAGTCTCATTTTAAAATCTAGGAACTACTGGAAATAATAAGAAATTACATCAAGAGATAGTGTTCTAAGGGGAAATGGGATTAGTGCATCTACTTTGTGGGCCAAACAAATTCAGCAGAACATTTGAATGGTGCCTTATTGGAAATGCATGAGGAAGAATTTAAATCTGTCTCTAGGATTTGACTGAAGTGAGGGTCCATTGCACTGTGAAAAAAATCTAAGATTGTGAGGGCCTGGTGCTGCCCACACTGTGGCTCTGCCTGCTGTGGCAGGGGAAATCAGCAATCCCAGCTGAGATCCCTGCAAGGGGCTCTCTGAGGTGAATGTCTGACCATGCCATGCCTGTTACTTACCTGACATCTTTTATCTGGGCACTGGCATGCTGGACTGAGCAGGAAGCTGTCTTCGATACACCTCCTGCCCTGCCCAAGAAAAATTCATATTCTGGGCTAAACACCTGTGATTTTGCTTTTATTGATGTTCCTGCTTGGATAGAAGGAGGTTGTGCACAAGTTTCTCAGAGCAAAATTCAACAGCATCCCTCCTGCTTCTCTGCTCTCATTTTTTCTGCAGTGTTTTGGCCAATAGTCTATCTACCCAGCATAATTTGTCCCTTTTCTGCCCACAGCTATTTATACCCCTCATATCTGCACAAGGACAGGGAGCTTCCACAGCATCTGAGAGAGATCTTAACACTTGTCTTAAGTTGTCCTTATCCATGTTAGGAGGGTGCACCTAAGGAATTACATTTCCTTCATCTACCTGTGTCCACCCTATGGCAACCCAGGGCTTTCAGAAAGAGAATCAAATGGTTGCCTTTGATAACAAGTAAAATCTAGTCTAACCAAATCTGTCCTAATGTAATGTAACTGCCATTATATATTAATGTGTGGTTTAATAAATGCAGTTTTATATATAACATTATAGTTCTTCACTACTCCATGTTGGCTTGCAATATAATTATAGATCCATTGCACCAGGAAGTCTTTTGATTTGAGGGGGGCAAAAGAGATTGGAGTTGAATAAATTATAGATTAGAAGGGAAATAAAAAATGGACTGCAATGGCTCAGAGAGCATGGGAACTTGAATTTTTATAAGGATTTATTATGTTTACTGAATCTGCATTAGTAAAAACTGCAACTGCCTGAGCAAAACTTTTTTCAGCTGACATAGCACACAGCATTTATTTTTCTCTTTTTGCTAAAGAAAGGAAAGGGTTTTTTATGAATTAGTGTACTGCAATACTAAGTTTTATATTATCTATAAACTAAGGTAGTAAAAAAAGTCACATCATTTTAACCTTGGAATCCAAAAGGGAATGTGGTGGATGTGTAAAAATTTAATGTTCTCTAGTGTCTGGTTAAGTGGTCAGTGCTGATGAGTGGGAGTTTTAATTTGTCTCACACAGCAGTATATTTTCTTGTCATTTTCCTCCCAAAGGTTCTCTGAAGTTTGGGCTTCATTTCCAAATCAGCTAGGCCATGCAATCAATCTGCTGGTAAGGAGATGAGGAGATCTTGACTGAAGCTTTTTTTCAGTAATTTGAAGGTCAGTTAAATGCTAAGCTCTTCTCATATCAGAGTTGTTTTCCTTGTGTCGTGTGTCTTGCAACCAAAATGTTTCAGTATAAAAAATAAAGGGATTTGTGCATGGTTGTTGGCATGTGCTACATTTCTCCCTCAGATCCCAGACCAGGAATTGTTCATTTGACACCTGTCTAGATAAAGCTGCTGTCATGAGTTGCAGTTGTATGGTAAGCATATAAGATGATAATGCCCTTAGTCTACAAAGACTTGTGGCTTTTACAGTATCTCAGTTGGCAACTGCATTCTGGAAAAACAAAGTATAAATAATTCATCACAAAACTACACTAAAATACATTTTGATGCAAACTCCCAATTCAGTCAGTGACAGTTCTGGATGAAAAGCTGAACTGGTCTGAATGAACCCAAAAATTTTCCCTTCTTTTTATCTTCTTGTCTTAGATCAAAGCAAATGAAAAGCAAACACAAGCACACTGGTTGAATGCAGTAAACAAGGCAGTTTCATAAGCATGGTTTTCAAGAAAGTTATGCAGATATTTTACTCTTTCAACTGTTTACTAATATGTAATTCCAAGTCAAATGTAAGTGAGTGGGTTGTTTTGGATACTGAGGTATTCACTATTTTTCAAAAATATCTTTTTTTCCTCTGAGTTCCTCCTTGTGTTAGTGTAAAATATTGTCTTGTCATCTCTCTGACAATCCTGACAACAAAAGATAATGCAGTAAAAGTCCACAGACTACATGTTTGTGTGGTTGTGCCTAGTGCTTGCAAATCCTGTGGGATAAGGGCTGCCATATAAATATAAAGATAAACCACAGTTTTCTTTGAACTGATGACCCTTTGCTGCTGTCATTTCTGACAGGATAAGCAACATGAATAGCAATTTTCAGAATAAAATGCCACAATAAATCCTGTTCCTTTCTAATTTTTCAAAATCTAGGCTATCTTCATGTATTTAAGGCCTTGTTGTTGAGTACTTTCTTCAGAGTGAAAAATAAACAAAAGGCAAAGTTTAGGCTAGAATAAACTTTCAAAACAGCTCTAAACTTGTGGGTTTGATTTGCAGTTACAGAAATGAAATATGTTCCTCTGACTGTAACTCTTGCTGAAAGGCAAGAAAATTGAGCAATTTTTATCTTTTTATTTCTTAGACCAACCATTTTTCTCTTTTTTTTTTCCCCTGATGGATGTTTTCCATAAGCCGAAAGTCCATTACCCACAAAAAAGAATTTACTGATTTCTATGAAACTTTGTGCACTCTCAAACATTGCCTCAAATATTGTGTTTTGTCAGCATCTGGGCTTACATTTCTAGCTTGATGCTTTAGGTGAGATAAATAAGCCAGGTCTTGCTTGTCTATAATATGTCATAGTATTTTATCAAAATACTAAATAAATTCTTACATCTATCAAATATCTATGAAAAGAATCTTTGTTACCATCCTGCTAATTTGTAATTCTTACAAATTAGTTCATTTAAGTTTACTGATCCTTTTTTTTTAAATTTTCTTTGCAGTGACAAAAATAACATTTGCATTACTATTGTCTGAACTCGAAACATACATAATTTGGAATTTAGAACACTATAAAACCTCACTGATATCAGTGCAACGTTAATGCAACTGGAATGAACTGGCTCTGATAATATTTGCACTAGGAATCTTTGAGTTTGCAAACTCAAAAATCTTGTTAAGGTGACGTTGAAAAGGAAGGTGCCTCTAATCTGCTCAAAAGTTGGTCAAATTGCCATAAAGTGCTACTGGGCTTGTGTTTTTGGTGAGCTGATTCACTATATATCTTTCTGACTTTGTTCTTTTTGGCCCATGGTTTACTGGACCTCCCACTGGTTGAGAACACAGAGGGTTCCCTAAACTCATTAGTAGCATGGAAATTTGTCATCCCCATTGTGTACCACTATCTTGGCAAGCTGATTTGATGACCCAAGCTATTCCCAGCATAATCCATCTAGTCGTATTTTCCAAAAGGAAACATCGCTTTATTAGAGACCAAAAGTGATAGATGACACTGGGATTACAGAACCTTTTTTTCTTCATTGCCAGAAAAGACTAAGCAGTGACATGTGTTCAAGTGTTTCTTAGGTAAGTGGTTGTCACCATGGTTATGCATGAAAGTCAATATCCACTTTTAGCTTTTGACCTTTTCATTCAAACTTCGAATTTTAATAAAAAAAATCCTGAGCATTTAGAACGGAATGTGACTCCTATCAAAGAACAAACATTATTACATAACACAATTAATATCTAATGACTCACAATTCATCAAAGAAATGGGTTTTGGGTTTTTCTACTCTCTGTTCTGAAGAAGGAAATGCAGTGAATTAAACACGCATTTATTGCCCCTTTGTAAAGAGAAAGACAAGAGGTCAGGCTGGACTAAAGGATAATTTAATAGTGAATCAGAAATGCCATATTTTAGAGGAAATGGTATTGTTTCAGAGCTGTCTTGCATGTTGCATCTCTTCACCCAGAAAAGTTAAGGAAATCTCAGGAAAACTTTGATAAAAGCAGAGGGATTAACTCAACAGTCCTTGCATTATCTGAAAGAGATTGAATTAGTCTGTCAAGTGGATGACAATATTGCCGTTTACAATGTAAAATTCTGGCATTGACATAAGAACACATAGAACTGGTGCTGTCTCTCTGTCAGCAGGCAGGAGATGGACTGTGCAACTCACAGGACCAAGTCCATAAGAACATCTGTCCATGACCACCATGTCCCAAATTCCTTCAGTTTTGCAGCTCAGACTTTCAGTTCTCTTCACATTATCACCATTCATCTTTCCATAAGTGCCATCTGTCTTATTTTTGCTGTCTCAGCTAGATGAGAATGACTTCCTGTTCCTATAAGTTTCCTTAAGAGAAGGCAAAAGGAATATTATTTTCAAAAATCTTTCTGTGAACTTGCCAGCATAGCTTCTGTGTGTTTATTTCAAATGAATTATTCTTGGAAGCCACGAACAGAAGCTATTTCACCCCAGTGCTGAGGTCTGAATCTGAGCCAGCCGGTGACCAGGGTGGGCACCTTCAGGGAGTATGTCAGCTCATCTGTCGATTTTAGACATTGACTATAGGACAAGACTATTCACATCCTTATACAGTCATCACCCTCTTTGGGTTCTGAGGAGAATTTTTTGGATTCTGAGAAGAACTCAAGATATACAGAATGTGTGTATACGTATGTGTCTGTGTCTGTGTGTCTATGTGTGTGTCTGTGTATCTGAATTTGAAGAAAAGTCCTGTGCCATGAACATATCAAAGTAGAAAGATTCTTGAGTTTAGGATAATATGACAGAATATGTTGTCTAAACAGCTTTCACCCTTTGCGTTTTTGTTCTTTTCCTTTAAAAAAAACTAAAAATCTGCAATTGATACAAGAATCTCATTTTCTCACAGAAATTTTCACATTTTTGTGAGAATCAAAATTAATATACTTTAACCAGTAACTAAAAGAAAATCAAACTGTTTCCTCAGAGGTAGAATTTTGTCACCTGTATTTCTATGTCCTACAGATCCATACTAACTGTCGCCTCTACATGGCATTACCAATTCTTTCTTAAGATCAGAAGACAACATTGAAGTCTTCTCTGAAAAGGAAATGGAAACTCATCTCAAAGAATTTGTTTCTTGAGTATTTTGTTCAAGGTAACTCTAACTCCTGAAACAAGTTCTGGCAGCTAATTGCAGATTTTACAGTTGGTGAACATGTAAAGTAGCTCTGAGCCCTACATGTTGATCTTTGCATTCCTACTGGGTTCAGAAATCCATCAGGCACTCATACAGAAAGATCAGCTCTGTTTTTAAATTTTATTTCAGTTTCACATGATGTATTTGAATCCTTGTATAAACAGAGATCCTGACTGCAAGATTTGATTGCTCCACTGTGCTCCATACTGTTGCTGTACACTGAGAGGAGAGCGTCATCTGTCTCAGCAAAACCTCCCGTTCTGTTTAACAGGGTGTGGGGTCACTCAAAACACAACTGGGAGCTTTGAAAGTCTTGTCCTGAGGCTGCCACCATCTGCATGACACCAAGATCTTTGAGAATAACTTTGAGAGTGTACTAGTTCAAAATGCAGCAACCTGAAAAGGAAATCAATCCTGGTGCACCGAGGGCATAAATGTTTAATACCTTTTATCTTATCTCTTAAAAGAACTTTTAATTAGGAACTGTGATATTTTTCTTTTTCCTCCTTGCAGAAACCTGCAGAGGGCAGGAGTTACGATAATGCAGTGTAAAAACGTTATCTTTGGCATTTTTAGAGCAGCATCATTCTGCTTGATAATTGCAGCAGAATATTTTTAGAGCATCTTAAATTTGTTCTTCCTTTATAATATTCCCCAAAGAAATATTACAGAAGAAAAGGTAAAAACCAAATTGTACTTCTAGATGAAGAGTCCTTTAGCTCTTCCATAGATGTTACCATTAAAGGCCAAGACCTTTCCTATTTTAAAGCAATGTGCAGTCATCTGCTGATCTTGCCTAAGCAGCAGTTAAAATGATTTTGTAGATGATATCAAATTTTAATTTTTCATGAGGCTTCAAACTGCTGCCATAATTTTTTTTCATATTTATACCAGCAGGCAATTCTATAACTGAGACAGGTTTTATTAAACTTGTTCTGTGTTTAACAAAACAAAAAGCAACTGAAAATAACAGCAAAAACTCCACCTCCATCAATGCCACATAATAACAGATTATTTTTCTTCCAGGAAATGATTGTGTCAAAATGAAAAAGAAATGGGATTATGTGAAAACCCCAGTTTATATATGTTAAGAGTTTTTATTGCCATACAAAGACACTTTAAACTGTAAAATCCCAAGGAATAATCAGGGATATATTTTTGCCTCACTCTGTTCCTATCTCATTGATGGGAAAGCCAATAGTAGATCAAATTGGCTTTGTGGATAAAACATGCCTTTGGAGCTATTCTTCCAGGTAATATCTGCATTTTCAAGGATCCATATGCCTTCTGTTGGCAGCAGGTGTTTCAGAAATAAGCTTATGAACACATTTTTGGGCTGCTTTGCAATGCAGACTCAGGGGGCTTCAGGCTACAAACCAGTGTGTGAAATACTCCTCCTTTTTGTTATTTCCTTTTTGCTGTAATGCAGCAAAACTGCACCAAATGAGATCTTTATATCTGTATTGATCTTGAAATAGCTCATATAGGAAGTTGATTATTCAATCACATAAAAACCTATGTGTTTGATTGCTTCACTATGGGTTTTATTCCTTATTTTGCTTTCCATGCAGAAATAACTTTTCTTTCCAAAAACTACCTTAATATTTTTAAAGATGTTCTGAGCTCTTTCCCCTCCCCCTACACCTATTTCTCTCCCACTCTGTTATGCCCCTTTTGATTTTAAATTTTTAACTGGAATACGAACACTTCCTCTACTACTGAAATGCATTATTAAAAAAAAAAAAAAAAAAAAAAGACAGCATGTGTTCCAATTACCTTCCTATTCACAGGGCTGTGATTGACTTGAAATAGTTTCCCCAGAGAAAAAGATGCCTTGATTTCTGGACTGAAACTGTTGCTTGTGACAGAAATACTTGCAAAAGAACCTCAGTGTTTAAATCTTACAATTTCTGTGAATGCTTTATTTGTAACCTGAGGTTCTTTTCTCATTGTAAGGCAGAAATGTGGTGCATAAAGCTTTTTCAAATAAAGGCAACAAGAATTAGGGCAAAACACGGCTGCAGAACAACACAGCAGGATCCAAAAAACAGTAGCATGGATAAATACAAAAAAAACCCCTTCTTTAATTATAAGGTATCCACTGTAGTCTGATAAATTATTACTGCTCATTATTGTTGCTTTATAACATATCCAAGTGGATTCCAAAATTCCAGGAGTGGAACTAGGTCTTCTCATGACAAATGCTTCAAAGATGTGTAATAAATATTTATCTAATCTTCAAAACCTCCCAAAGGCTATTCATCCCATGTACTACAAACGCTCATCTATTACAAAACTCCATTTGTTGCACTCTAGAGATGCTTGATCTTCTCCGTCAACTTTACAGAGAATCCCTTTGACTACGTTGTGAACACTTTTATAATTAAAATTAGGTGAGATGAGTCCCACATGAAATAAATGCAGATAAATGGGCCATATTTAAATCAAAATATTATGCCCCTAATTAAGCTATAAAATCTATGATGGAGTTTACTATCAAACAGTGGTGAATAATTCAAGCCATCTACTCTCCCAGTGGAGGCAAGAGAAGTGCTACAACTGGGAAGTGTATGGCAGATGCTTATAAATAGGGACCAATATTAAATATGTTCTCTCAGTGTCACAAAGAAGGCAGAAATACTTCATTAATGCAAGAATCTTAGGATGCTGAATGAAGTTTTCAGTCAATATTTTCAAGTTGGAGAGAGGCAGTCACAAAAGCTAAATCCAGCCTCACATCTTCTTTAGTCCCCCACAATAGCCAATGGAATGAAATAGGATCCTCCAGAGACTCAGATGTTGATTTTGATGCTTGCTCTAAATTGCTCTGTCCATCAGCTGCAGCAGAAGCTTGCAAGGGATTAGTCTCACTCAGCTAGGGCCATCTTCTTCATGCCTGTTATGCAAAAGGCAGGATAACGCCTTCATCTCACACAGAAAAATGTCTAATGGTGTCATCATTTTTATGCCAGTTGCATAGAAACCTGTGTTTCACTGGACACTGATATTAAAGGTGCCTACAGATCTCCTAGCTCTCCACTTCTTTTTCACAGGAGTGTGCATTTTGGTACAGCTGCTATACTTGTTCAGCACACGTACTTCCACAGGTAAAATACCCCGTGTCTAGCCCGTGTTGTTGACTGTACTTTTTGCAGTCTAATGATAATGTTGGTTTCTCTTTGTAGAGCATTCTGGACAATCTAAATTTGGCCCAAAGTTCCACAAGGAGAAAATCATTATTTTACTGTTTTGTCTTCAGGAGATGCACAAGGATGTAAAGAGCCGTTATTTGACAATACATCAACAGAGTTAACAAAAGAAAAGTAAGAGATGTCATCCAGGGAAAAGCTCAAGAATTGGGGCCTTGAGAACTTCATAATGTTCAGCAAGGCCAGCTGGAAGGTGCTGCATGTGGGTCAGGGCACTCTGAGATATGAGTAAATACTGGGAGAAGAATACATTGAAAGCCCTGTGGACGACTTGGAGGCTCCAATGGATGAAAAGCTGAACATAAGCCAGCTGTGTGTGATCACCTCATCTTCAGTGGCACCTGAAGGAGCATGGGCAGCAGGTGAGGGAGGGGATTCTGCCTCTCAGCTCTGCTCTGGTGAGACCCCACCTGCAGTGCTGCATCAGCTCTGGGGTCCCAGCACAAGGGAAATGTGGACCTGTTGGAGTGTGTCCAGAAGATGATCAGAAGGCTGAAGCATCTCTCCTATAAAGGCAGACTGAGATGCTTGGGGTTGTTAGGACAGAAAACGAGAAGAATTGTGTGGGAAGAACTTATTGAGACCTTGCAGTACTTGAACAACCCTTATTAAAAAGAGGTAGCATGACTTTTTCAGTGAGCAGATAGTGACAGGCAGTGGGGAGTGGTTTTAAACTAAAAGAGTAGAAATTTAGGTTAGATGTTAGGATTAAGTTCTTTACTGTGAAGGTAGTGAGGCACTGGAGCAGGTTACTCAGAGAAGTTTTAGATGCTCTGTCCCTGGAAGTGTCCAAGACCATGATGGATGTGGCTCTGAACAACCTGGTCTATTGAGTGGCATCCTTCCTGTGGCAGGGAGGTTGCAATGAAATGATTATTAAGCTCTTTCAACCCAAGCCTTGGCTCCATGAATAAATGTACCCTTGTTTGCAAGGTTAGCTTACAAGAGAAGGAGATTCTGCTGAAGACGCACCTTTCAACATTATTTATAGGCAGCGTGGAATTCAATGAATGACATCTGAAGGATCTGATGAATAATTTTTCTTTTTTAAAATGCTTCTATAAGGGAGAAAATCTGAACCATCTGAACCCCAGACTATTATTTTTTCCATTTTCATGCAGTTCAGCTGGAAAGAAATCTCTGGTGTCTGCCACCTCTGATTTTCCTGTCAACATTCAAGGTCCAGGATCATTGGGAGGTATCAAGCTGTGTAGTCCAAATGACATATAAATGGCCCTGCTTCCATTTTTCTCAGCTTAGAATTATTATTCCAATTTGGAAATATCTTAGAACATCTAAACATCTCTATATTACAAGCTTTTGCAAATTTACTGAATACAATTAAGAATCTTTCTAAAATTAGTTTTTCTCAATGAACTCCGGCTGTTCCTTTGAATGGCTTGCTGATCAACACAACCTTAATGAGGAGGGGTGCTTGATCACTTCTAATCATTTTGCCCAATAAGGATTTTTCCAATGTAGCCCATAAAAGGGCTACCAGCATTGCTAGAGAAGGAAGAGTATTGATTTACACCCTTCTATAGATGGGACCTATGTAAGAGAAAGGAATTGATGGGAATCTGGCCGTGGATCTTGCAGCTTTCTGGCATTCATGCTCAGCTGAGGGAGGGGGAGGAGGATCTGCTCCAGAGGACCTACTGGTCAAAACTTTTGCCACCTATCAGCTTGCCCCCAGGTCTGAGCTTCAGGAAATATTTCTAATTATTGCTCATTAATCCAGCAGGATTGATGCCTCAGAGCAGACCACCAGTGGTAAGTATAAATTACAGCAGGAATGCTATGCTAAATAGCAAAATTAAATAGTCAAATCCAAAAAAAATTGTGCCAAGGCTGTATGTCCATATGAGACTTAAAGTGAATGCTTACATGAATGTTCATTATAAAGCCACAGCTAGTGACATGTTCATCTACTCTTTCACACAAAGAAAATAGCTTATCACTAGGCTTTTCCTACAACTTTTACTTTCTAAATATAACATCTTGAAATTGTGTGCACTGTTTCTACACCTTACTGACAAGCTCATTTGACTGGAACAGAGGCTTCCATAAATAACAATTGTAACTAGGTTACCACACTATGGCCCATTTATCCTCTTTAGCAAAGCAATCCAATAAGCCAGAAGAACTCAAGAATTTTCTTACTTTTTCTAAACACAGTTACTGATTTGTTTTTTTTAAGTGGGGTGGAAGTGGAAAAAGAAAATTAAGTAATTGAACAGTGAAAACTATTCTGTTTAGAACATTAAAAAAACTTCAAGAATCATAATTTATCTCTGATTTTTTTACAGCTTACTAATTGTCCTTTTTTTTTTTTTTACAGTAGTTTCAGGAGATGATAGCAGAAATTATAGATCAAACTTTGAAATTTCCCTTTTCCTTAGGGGGACTCTGTACTCGGCTCAGAGCACACATAGAGCTATTCTGAAAAAATTCTGTTAGTATCTTCATTCATGTTCAAATAACCTTTTCTGCAATAGAGTTCTTGCATTTTGCAGCTGGCAATATCAGAAAGATAAAGTAAGTTTAGGAGAAGTTGCATATTCTCCTCTGACTCTCAACAAGACCAAACCTCTGAAACAGAGAGTAAAGGTGAATTAAATGACCTGATCCCCTTTGTGAAAACCAAAATTAATGTAAACTCCAATGCCCATGTATTTTTTAATGTAAGACTAAACACATCATCCTAATTTAGACATCTAAATCTGCTTGTTATTCTATAACCATATAACCACTGGGAATACAGAAGTACATTTAGCATACAGTCTGTTTCACATAAAGATGTTAGAAGTAGGTGAATCATGCCCACCAAACACTATTTCTTTCCACTGATTTATAAAGAAAGCCTAAAGGGTCTACTGAAGATGGAGATACCTATGATTCTATCCAACACAACATATGATTTGAGGAGAATAGGAGCAATATTTTGAAGGAAATCAGATAGTCTACAATATTATTCTCAGCCCAAGAATGTAATTCTTAGAAGATGTTAAAATTCATATCCAGACTTAAAGGTAACACAAATACTTCCTTTGTGTCTCAAGACTGAAAATTTTCTAAATTTTTTGCTTCATAGATAGAGAAGATCACAGAATGGTTTGGATTGGAAGGGACCTTAAAGACACTCTAGTTCTAACTCCACTGCCACGAGCAGAGACACCTTCCACTAGATCAGTTTGCTCAGGGCTCCATCCAGCCCAGCCTTAAACACTTTCAGGGATGGGGAATTCACAGCTTCTCTGATCAACCCGTTCCATTGCCTCACCACCCTCACAGCAAAGAATTTCATCCTAACATCAAATCTAAATCTCCTTCAGCTTGAAGCCATTCTCCCTTGTCAACATGCTGTTGCAAAAGGTTCTTGCTTGCTTGCTTGCTTCCTTCAGGTATTGGAAGGCCACACAATTAGGTTACCATGAAGCCTTTTCTTTCCAGGCAGAACAATCCCAATTCTTTCAGCCTTTCCTCAATGGAGAGCTGCTCCAATCATCCAGTCCTCTTGGTGCACCTCCTCCGGAATCACTCCAACAAGTCCATGTGCTGAGGACCCCAGAGCTGGTTGCAGTATCCAGGTGGGGTTTTACAAGGGCACAGTAAAAGGGCAGATTCACCTCCCTCACAACAGAATCACTGCTTTTGAGTCCAATCTAAATATCTGCATGAATCTTCTCCCTAACAAATGCCACGGAATTATATCCACTAATTCCTGCAATGATCCAGGCAATTTCTGCTTGAGCTGAAACATATGTCTTAGAAAGACTCTAATGCTTTACTTGGGTCAGAGGTTTCAAGAGATGGAAAATACATTCTAGGCATGTTGTCCTGACCTCTGTCACTAAACTTGTACAGTGCATTTCTAGTCTAATTTTGTTGAGTTTTGACTATCAGTCACCACAATGTACAATCTACTTGTCTGGCAGATTAAAGAGCCTTGCACCGTTAGAAGTTGTCTCTCTGTGTAGATATTTTTAAATGTGGTCAAGTTACCTCTTAACCTCTTTTTCTCAAATTATTTTTACAGCATTAGACAAAAAAAAAAAAAAAGGAAAGATGAAAGAAAGTCACATTTAGCAAGAAGTTCATCTGGACGTGTTCTTTTCTGAAAATCAATATTACAGCTGTGTGGACCTGAACAAGGAGCATGTCTATTAATGATTTGCAGGGTATGGTTTCCAGGAAATTCTGTGAACATCAAATGATGGTCTTACTGGTTTTGTTGATACTAGTTGAGGGTAGGGTTACTGCTGGCTGAATCAAATGTAGAGCAGCAACTGAAGCTTTTCTAACCAAAGGAAGGGAGCAATCTGCTTCAATTTTTAAAGATAACGAACAGTGGGTTTAACACTGTCCACTTTCTCTTTTATTTTTAAACCTAAATTTTAGCACCTCCTTTAAGTAATTTAAGGAATTTTTTTTCATACTTTATTATTAAGCTGATTAATCTGGATCAAAAATGTTTCACTTCCATTTTTTTAAATGGTATCATAGTAAGAAACCAGGCTTTCTCTGCCACTGATGAAAAAAATATTGTCTGGATAGCAAGCATCCCAGGAAAACTGTAACACTTTTGACTTACTGCTACAAACATTCTTCTAATTAATTAAATCAAAGAAGTTAGTCACTACTGGAACTGCAATCCACTTCCATTTATCCCAACCTATCTGTTCTTAGGAATGGTCTTAATCATTTGTGGCAGCCACAATTCTGCTCAGCTTGCCCTGAATATGAGACCACTCTAAACTCAGATTAGTTCTGAGCCATTTTCCATCCTAATCAGCATTTCCCATGGACCTGCTGTCAGCACGCCTTTTTGAGTCCAAGGAACTTGTTGCTTTTTTTAAATGGCCTGAACTGATTTAAACTAATGAGCTTCAGGAAGACTGTTAAAGTAGTTATTTAGGTATTATCTAGTTCACTTCTCATGGTACAGCTACTACAGGCTCCCAGCTTCAACAGAGAACATCCTAGCCCAGTTATTCAGATATGTAATTTAAAGGGCCCATTGTGCTGGTCATTCCCCTGAAACAGATCTTCCTCTAAGTGCCTTGCAGTCATTTGGAAAGAGCACTGCATTTATTTTAAGTGTGTAAACTGCTAAACCAATTAAAAACAAACAGGAACAATTTATAAATATGTTAAAGTTTAAGAGCTGGACTTAATGATAAAGGATTTTGGAGGGGTTCCTAAAAGTGACCTGGATATATCAGAGAATTTCCACCTGGGCAGGGTGGGAGAATCTTTTCTGCACCCATGGAGACAGCCAGATGTAGGCAAGTTACAATCCAAACCCATTAATGTGATGGCTTGCCTCACAAATTTCTGCCCCTCTTCCCAACTTTAATCTGTCCTCTCCTATTTCACAAAAAAAAACTTGTGCATAATTCCTTGCCCAAATCCTATGTTTCTACATTCATTTTCTCTAAGAAAAGATATCTCTTTCCTGTGCTACAGACCAAGATCTAAAATCATACTGATACCTGCAGTGCTTTTCTCACCAATTCAGAAAAGCGGTGTGTCATTTTTATGTTATAGCGAGCAGAATAGCAATGAGCAAGAATTGAAAAATGTTATTGAAGAAATTCTGTATATTTCAAGATCCCTGGAGATTGACAGAGCAGATGTGAGTAGAAAGGAGAAGCACTCCGAATTTCTCCCCACCAGACTCTTCCCCTAGAACAGGTAGCCAAGACTTTTCAAACTTTCCAGTCTCTTTTGTCCTTGATGTCACATAGAAACTCTAGCAAATGGCAGAGGACTAAAGACAACTGGAAAATGAAATTTTCTTCCTGAAAAATTATTTATTGCTTGGGTCACATGGGGAGTTTTCAAGAAATAAAATGAGCTTCTGAAAATCAGGAACAAATCTCTCCCGACAGGAAATATTCACAGGATTTCCGTTTTCCGGGAATTAAGAGGTAATTTTCCAGTCGATCCTGTCTGTCTGAATCTGCTAACTCTCTACCTGAAGCTCCAGGGAGCACATGTTTGAGGAGCCAAGGGAGCCAAACTGATGAGAAATATTAGGCTGCATTAGCTCCCAGTTGATCATCTAATGAAATCCAGCCCTAACCTTTACAGCATGTGCAGAAGTATGAAGACAAGGTCTCTGCTTGCACTATTGTTTTACCACAGAAACATCTTTTTTTCTCATTTGAAGGAAATTTTTCAGTATGTTAGGTTCAAGTGCACTTCCTGAGGAAGCAGGGATCATTTAAAACTGAGGCTGTTGTGGTCTATCAAGAAACTTGCTGGTTCGGGTTTATACAGCTGCACAAGTTACTGCTGATAAAACTAATCAG
>VRYO01002772.1:10897135-10993121 GCA_009812075.1 Sialia sialis | reverse complement strand
GCACCTGAATATAAGCCGCACTACTGGGGTAGGCTGGATTCTTCAATGAAAAAGGTGCGGCTTATAATCATGAAAATACTGTAATAAGGACCTGAAAACTGAGCAGGGCCCACCCATATGTGTTTGTATCAGTGTCAGTGACATTCTGAGACTGGTTCACTGGAACAAGACAGTTATTTTCCATCTCCCTTTTAGGTGGTTTTCTATATGAATGAATACATGGATTTTCACATGCATATTTCACGGCATTCCCATACATATCTTTGTGTATATTCATGTATCTTTGTGCATATGTAAATATTCTATGTCTAAAAGCTTGTGAAAGGTCAAGGTGATCAAATATGCCACTCTTCACATGTTACAGTCAGAGTGTGAAAGCAATTACTTTCAAAACAAAAAACAAACCAAAAAAAAAAAAAAAAGTAGGGGAAACAGATAGAATGAAGTTATTCCTGTTCTCTCTCCTTCTTTTCACAGCTGGCATTCCCAACATCTGTTACCCAGCTCCTACAGCTCTCTGTGTGACCAGGGGGAGATGGAAGGAAACACAGGAATAATGCAATATTTGAGCAGCCCATCTGGGTTAGGGAATATGCGAAATATGCTGTACCCACAAGAATTTGTTGCTCATGATGCTAGAGTGAGTTGGACCCACACTCTCACAGGATATAGGCTTGCATGAACAAGGCTGTTGCGGAGTGGTTCATAGATTATGGTTAGAAACTGGAAATTACCTCATTCCCTACTTGAAAGTTAAAAGGAAGATTCATCCTTGCACTTAACCTGCCTACTGTTTCCATGCAAATCCTTTTCACTTGGGCTTTGTGAACAAGAGTAGTGTTGGGCACTATAAGGCTCTACTCTGATGTCTGTCTGCACAAACCATGAGAGATCAGGTAACCTCAAAAATATTAAGTCTATTATGAAACTTATGTATCAGTTTTTCATAAGCCACTGAACTGGATAAAGCAGCTGACTTCTGTGGAAGGCAGAGTTTCAGTCTCCAAGTGATAATATCTTTTTTTTTTTCTTTCCAGATACCAAGCAATTTTCCAATCTGCTATTTGGAGTTGGAGCACAATTTTTCTGATATACCATCTAGCACATACCGGACGAGAGATTTCTCTCTTTGATGCCCTTGAGATGATCTCAACTTTTTTAATTTCTTTTTTGTCCATAAAATCCAAGCTAACAGTACTATAAATGCTGAGAAATGTCATTTTTCACCTCTGCTACCTGTTAAAATGCTGAGTGCACCACTCACCAACGTGCTTCATTTATGTAACTATGCTAATTTTCTTCTGTCATTCTCCTCTTTATGTTGAAATGCAAAAAGCTAAATTCATTAAGGCTTGTGAGGGGTTTTAATTTTGCTGGCTGGCACAAATTATAGAAAGGTAGTAAATTTTTCTCTAGTAAAATTTGCAAAGGTGGAGCTTGAATGAAAAGCGTTCTCCAGAAAAAAATATTCTTTGGATTTTAGCACATGCTGTATAATTCCATTCCTGCTCACAAAGAATAATTAGAAAACTACCAACACTATCTGACTCCAATTAGTTTTTCCCTTTGCCTCAGCTGCCCTGGTGCCAACGCAGCTCTATCTGTTCTAAAGATAAACTGTGCCATTCAGTCCTCAGTGTTTTCAGGTGGACCTTAAGCCAGTATTCCCTTTGAATCATTATGCGATGAATAAGTAGGGATTTTGCATTGACAAAAGGTTGAAGTGATGGATTACAGCTCCATCTGTAGTCCCCAGCACAGGGTGGCTGTGGCTCCCAGGAGCTGGCAGGGCATCTGTCAGGGGAGGATCACTACACCTTTGCCCAGGTTTTAAGTACTGAAGAGACAGGTATGGAGGGCTGAGGTGTGTGCTGCCCTGCCCTCCTGGAGCTGCGGTGTACTTGAAAAGAGTTTTCACTGAACTCCTGTGGAGAGCTGCAACTCAGTTATGGCAAGATGGAATCACTTATTGCTTTACATCACTGTTCCAAGCTGTACACAAAACATCTCGGGAGCAGCTCCATGGATTTATTCTATGACATATCAATAAGACAACTTCAGACATTTCAATTTAAGGAATTATTATCCTCATGCTGTTCTCCTAAGCATCCATTGCTGACCACTGTCTGAGACAAGATACAGCTAGAAAATTTGCTTAACCCAGTATGAAAGCTCTGAATAATCTGATCCCATGAAAAGTTGATCTGAAATCCTTCAACAGTTTTGCTAAAAGGAAAATTGAACAACAGAATCTGATGCCAATTTTTCCTATTTAAAGGTGTTTAACTTTTAGATGCCCTAACAACCATACTGTTGTGCTGGCCTTTATATTCTGGAAACCTTATTTAATACATCCTGCCAAGTATGAGGATTAAATCAAACAACAGAAGCCTAATAGAAGTAATGAAATCTAAAAATAAAAATAAATCAATAAAAAGGGAAAGTATTTAATTTCTCTGATTATTTTCTTCCAGAGAGCAGAAGAGAAAAGCAATTTCAAAGCCAGTGTGGATTGCTCAGGCTCATGTGGCTGTTATGTTTTAGCCTGCTGCTAACTGGAATTTTGGGATCATGTCAGGTTTTTCTTAGTATTCCCCATTGGCAAAGTGGAAGTCCAATCACTTATTTCAAAGAAACAAACTAAGACTAATGTTACTTTTTTTCAAGCAACTTGTATCTGATTCTAAATAAGTTATAAAATATGGAACAGTAATGGTCTTTATCTCTTTGAGTTGTAGAGGTGTAAATACAGAAGGTTTTAAGTAGCTGTACAGACGGAAAAATCTTTGCCCCACTCTGGTAAAGGGCGCTACTCTATCAATTTAATATCACCTACACAGATGAACTCTCCAAGAGAGGTTGTCAACTAAAGCTAGAGCTGCAAACTCAAAAGCAAGTATGTCAGGAGTTCCTTATTTCCGTGACTTGCTTCAGACACAGCTGGGGGAAAAGTGTACAGACAGGGAGGTAAAGCCTCCTGGTTCACAAAAGAATTCATTCTAAAGGGAAAACTCATAGAAATGGGTGCAGTAAACTCCTGCCTCTTCAGTGACCACATTAACATCGACTCTCTTAAAATTACAAGAATTTCAATGACCACAGTAGGATCTGTTCAGAGCTTACATATGAACTGAGAACTTGACATTTTGCTACCATAATAGCAGGATTTCCAATATGAATAAATCTGAAAAAACCCCATGGTCTATCCTGTATTAGACTGCCTGCTGTACCTGAGTCCTGCATATATCACAGGGACAGAGAATATGAGCTATCTCAGAAGTACTGGATTTGCCATGTGCCTATGGAACACTTACACATGTATGTTTTGGGCAAAGTACCCATTTTTCCTGATGCTTTATTTGTCAGGCCCTGGCATAGACTCAAAACTTTAATCAACCGACCTCCTTTACATTTACAAGAAAAAGAATCACAGAATCATTTACAGTGGAAAGAACTTTTAAGATCATCAACTCAGCTAAGCTAACCTAACACAGCCAAGTCAAACATTAAACACTGTCTTAAGTGCCACATCCACACAACTCCTAAATACATGCAGGGGCGGTGACACAACTGCTTCCCTGTGCAGCCTGTTCAAGTGCTTGAAAACCCTTCCAGTGAAGAAATGAGAATAATAGCAGCATCATTTATCTCTGTTGTACTGCCAATTTCCAAATAGTGGCATGGCTCCATTTGAACCCCAACAGGATCACATAGATAAGTCAGGGAGTGCTTCCAGCATCCATTGCAAGGGAAGGGAAGGGAAGAAAAGAGATCCCATTTACCTCCACTGCAGGATCAGGATAGATGATACTTGAAGCTGAGGTTAACTAAAATTATAAATCTGGTCAGAGGATGAATCTCAGAGGGAGATACAAGGCAAGGTAGATTAGTCACAGGAGATCAGGACATGTTGTTTAAGGTTCCATTATTGAAGTAGTAAATAAAATCTGTTATCCAATGATCCTGGTAGTGTGTGTGAAACCAATCACTTTCCCACATTCTCATAAACATTTATGGTCAATAAGCCATGGGTTTGGTGAACAAGATGGTGCAGCTCTCATGATATCATCTTTTCTGGAAAACATCTATGATGTAGAGAGATTTTGTTTCTGATACCATACTAAACCTTCAGACAAAGGCCGCGGGCAGTATTTCTGGCCAAATCATTTTGATTTGAACATTTTCTTCCCATTTTATAATTTTTGACAAGAAATGCACCCTTTTATTAGAGGGAAATTTATTTTCATTTGTTGAATTGCATCAAAAATTCTAAGAGAATAAAGATATAGGTTACTGGGAGGAACCTAATTTATGTTTTAATTGTAAGCCAAGCAACTGTAACACCCTGCTACTATTTTTTACAGCCAGGACCTCACTTTTTCCTGAAAAAAATGCTCTTTGACAAAATTAAACTCTGCACTCTGCATTTCCCAGTTGCATTGCAAACCAGAAAAGAGGCAGATATATGAGGCTAATGTCTTCTCCACTAGTTAACCACTCTGAAAATAGGTTTGATCACTTGAAACCCCCTCAAGCACACACAGAAAAGCCTGTGTGAGTGAGATGGGCAGCCCTGCAGCAGCTGTTGAAAGATGGAGGATGAAATAAATGTTCCTGATGTAAGAATGGAATTTGGTCAGCGGTTTTGACATCTCCTGGACTCTCTCCCCGCATCACCTTTGGACTCTGGAGCTCAGCAACAAAATTATTTGCAAATCATTTAGGATCACTGAGCCACTCTCACTTTTGCTCTGCTTTCTAGAAGATTATTCCAATATTTTGTTCTGTTCTCATTTCTGAAGGGATTTAGTACAGAATTGGACCCCTCATTCATGCACATATCTATAAATTACAAGGGCTGTAGCAAAAAAAGTGTGAAGATATCACGACAGACAAGGGCAGACACACCAGGCAGAGGGTCACTAAGGTGATATTGAGCCAGTATTTCTCTCTGCAAGGTCAGTTCCCTCAGTCAACATGAAATTACCTCTTCCAGAATAGATTGGCTCAGCTGTCCTCTCTCTTTGGGCTCTTCTAAACATTTCTATTTGCATTCCCTCTGGACACACAAGTCAGAATAGATCATCATGAGTTTGCAAGCTAGATGCTTGGAAGAGTGTCACACATCTGTGCTAAATTCCCTAAGAACAGAACTGACAAGATACCTGTTAGAAATCATTATCTGTGAGCCAAGCAAGAGATTTCTATGTAGTTCTGAGTAAAGGCTTAGAGCAGTGTATGAGACTACAGGGAAACTCACAATTTTGGAGAATTGTGTTTCTAATCTGATTCTGGGGAATTATAGTTTGACATTACTTTGTCTTTTTTATCCTCATAAAGGCCCTTTTTTTCCTTGTCACAGTGAGGTCCTTCTACTATTCACATCTGAGACTTTACATGAGCCTTCATAATTGTTTTGTACAAAATACATTGATTTCTATCATCTTGTTTAATGATGTGGTACATTGTTTATAAGATAATGCAATGAACCCACTTTGAACTCATTCTGTTATCCCATAAGTAATGCAATAAACTGCTTAACAGGGCAATTAAATCAAGTGATTTCAGGTTAATGTTATTAGACAGTGTTCAAGAACATTCAACTTTTGTTTTGAGGATTGGCTTCCCTCTTAAATATCGGAAAATGTACTTTGCTAATGTTTTTGTTTGCATTCCCTAAGGTACTAATCATATTATTCATTGTTCAAGACCAGAAATATTATAGGAGCTTTCAAAACAGAGGAGAGAGTTAGTGTAGCCTCTAGTAACTTGCAGCTAAGCAATAGATCTAATAACCTTGGAGAACTCCCCAGAGTATTATGCAGTGTTCAAACCTCAGGAGAAAAAGACATTTCATTATACAGACAGTAGAAAATCAAACACATGAACAAAACATAAAGGTTAAATATATTAAGTGTTGAAAAAAAAATCAGGCTGCCCAACCTATATATCGTATGTGGTTTCAATTTTTGAAATGGATCCTAATGATTCTTTTTTCAGACAGCACCACTTTCTTTCCATATACCTTTTTTGGCCTACCCAAAATTCTAAGTCAAACAATCTGCACCACACAGAATTACATTAGGAACCATTCCAGTGAAATTAAATCTCTATCGTGTATCTTGAGTCTGCTCTAATGATTACTGCTCCACTGAGTATGTAATTTAAAGTCTCTTGTTAATAGATGAAGTGCTGAACACCAACAGCTAGCTCTTCTAAACTTCACAGTTCAGGAGCTATCTTGCTTACAGCTGTAGAAATCTACTTCCAATTGGACTTCCATGAAACAATACTGACATCTAACAGTAGGAATAAACCTCATTAAATATTATTCTATCATTTCAAATACTGTCTCTTAGCTGATATTTTTCTTTCTTAAGGTTCTTAGAAGGAGTTGAGTATCCCAAAATTAAGAGCAGCTGTGAACTTCTTACCTAGATCCAGATTTTCAAAATATGGCTAAAAAAAGACCCTGATAAGCAAACAGGTAAAAAAAGCAACAAAACAATTATTAAATTCATTATGCTTTTAAAAAATCTTTTCAATTTCTATAAATAAATAAGTAATGAAATAAGGATAAAATAATAAATATTGGAATTGTCTGCCTTTCTTTAAATGGAACAGTCTCTGCTCTCTGTTCCTTTTCTCATGGGGAGGTTGCTCTAGACCTCAGTCATCTTGGTCCTCTGCACTGGAATGTTTCTAGTATGTTCTAGAAACACCACAGTGCCCTCAGCAGTGCTGAATAGAGAGGGTGGATCACCTCCTTCCATAAGCTGGCAATATTTCACCTAAAGTAGCCCAGGATTCTATTTACCTTCTTTGTTACAAGGACCCACTGCTGGCTCATGCTGGACTTGGTGTCTACCAGGACAAGTTGCTTTCCATTAGTTATGGGGTTTGTTCCTCCCCACGTCCAAGATATTTCACTTCTCCTCACTGGACTTCATGACACTCCTGTCAGCTCATTCCTCCAGCCTCCTGTGGTCCCTCTGGATGGCCACTCCTCTTGGTTTTTGTCATCAGCAACCTTGAAGAAGAGAGTTTGTGCCACCACTCAGATCATTAATGAAGGTGCTAAAAGGGGCTGGATTCAGTATGGACTTCAGGTGTACACTTCAGGTTCTGGCCTCCAACTAGACCTTGTGCTACTCATCACTGCCCTCTGGGTGGTTTTCAGGCAGTTTTCAGTCCCCCTCAGTGTCTGTATGACCAGCCCATTCGTGAACACCTTGTCTATGAGGATCTTAGGGGAAGCACTCTCAGAGGCCTTACTGAAGTCCAGGCAGACAATGTCCGCTGCCCTTCCTTCATCTGCCATGTCAGACATTTTATCACACAAGTTCATCGACTTGTTAAGCATATCGTCCCCTTGATGAGTGAATGCTGATTATTGCTGATGATTTTCTTGTTCCTTTTGTGCATGGGAATGGTTTTCCAGCCTTCACCTTCCCAAGGGTAGAGGTGATGCTGACTATCCTATAGTTCTCTGCCTTTTTCAAAGATTAGAGTGATACTGATTTTCCTCTAGACTTCAAGCATTTCTCTCAGCCATCATGGTTGATCAAAGGTTGTTGAGAGTGACTTTGCAGTGACATCTGACAGCTCTCTCCACACTCATGGGTACGTCCTGTCAGGGTCTATGAATTTATGTATGTCCAAGTTGCTTAAGCATTCTGTAACCTTATTCTTTACCACTGAGCAATTTCTTCACCCCATCCTTTATGTCTAGCCTTTGGGACCTGAAACTCCTGGAGCGTGCCACTGCTTGTGAAATCCAAGACCAAGAAGGTATTCAGCCATGTCCTGTCTAGCAGGTCCCTCCTCTTCTTGAGCAACGGGCCCAGAGTTTTCTTATTCTTCCTTTTGCCAACTATGCATTTTTAGAAGGTCTTCTTGTCTTTGACATCCCTGGCTACACACAGATGGGCTTTAGCTTGCCTAAGTTCATCCCTGGATCATGGATAATATTTCTGTATGCTTCCAGCCTACCTGTCCTTGCTTCCATCCTGTGTATACCTCCATCCTCTTTATGCTTTCGTAACTTCATACTGAGCCTTTTTGGAATTCCATCCCATAATCTTTTACAAAGGTGACCTGATTTTTCAACAGTGCTGAGCACTTAACACCTTCTACTCATACACTTGGGAAATTAGGGTGATACATATAAGAGTGATACACCACTTATGAGGAAAAACTTTTAGCCCTGCTGAGGAAATTAGGAATTCAAATGTTTTTCTGTGATTTTTTTAGAAGTAATCTTAAACTGAATTTCATTATGTCCAAATGACAACTTTTCCCATCCATATTAGCTAAACATTTACTGCTTTTGAGTCCAACTCTTGTTACTTGAACTATTTGTCTGAGGTGCATATTTTGTGATTTCTATTTCAGTGTGTAAATTGTTTGAAAAAGATTATTCCCATCCAAGCATCTGATGACTCCTTATAAATCTTTGCTGTGTGGTTCTCATAAATTCCTTTCAACCTTCTGCATAGATGTTTTATGAACAACAAGAATTCTTCACATTTATATACATTTTTAACAAGCACTGAACAGACATTAATTAAGCAGGACAGAATTTTCAGAGCTGTCTAAATAAGTTAAATCCTGGAGTCCCCTTGAAATCAGCCAGAGTAAGCATTTAAACTTCTTGTGAGAGTGTAGAAATCTCATTTGCAACCATAATGGCCTCAGTGATGATAACTAGCACTCGTCCTTTTAGACACAAGCTGCTTGAAATACACAGCTAAGTAAATGCCTTGCTGCATTTTCACTAAAGGGCACTGTTAGCTTGGAAAGGTTCTGTCTAGCTGCCAGCATGACAGCCAGGTTACAAGTGCTGCTTGAACTCTCATGTCCATCAGGAGATGCAGGAAGTTATTTGACAAGGCTGAGATGAACCTCACTGGGATGCTGTGATCTGCTTCTCACCTCAAAAAGAGGTAAAGGGGCGGCACTCCTTGGTGGCCACGTGAATTTTCTAGACCTTAATTCAGAAAAATAGATCCCCTGCAAACAGTGCCTGAAATCAAAATAAAATTGAGGTTAGACAAAGAGGTTAGAAATTCCACAAAGCAGAGCATGTCAGGTTCACCTAACAGCACAATGTATTTGTCATTTGTTTTTGTTAACGCTGTTGCTGAACATTCTGAAAAATATTTTTTGATTCAGCTGTACATACATAGTATTTCTACACTTCAATTTTTCTTTTTACCAAACCTGAAAAATGTTATTTACCTCTGTTTTATTTAACATAAAACTCAGCTACACCAGAAGGGCTGACTTTATTATTAAAGATTGCTTAAAAACTACAGCTTCTTTTTAAGATAGGGACTAAATTATATTGAATCCAATCTGTTACTTTTCCTCCATGTTTTTTCTTTTTTGAGATATCTATCTCTAGCATAATTAACTAGCTAGTACTAAAATGTAGTTTATATCAGTTAAATGGGTCTGAATTATGTTTTACTTAGAGAAGAAGAGTGAAATGGGAAATGCAAATTTGAGTTCACATAAGTTTTTTTTAAAAGTGAGCACTAATCCTTCAGGGACTCAGGATTTGGCAAAAGAATTATGTGAATGATGTATGCTCAGAGAGATCAGTGCTGATAAGGACCTAAATCCTGATAGTTCTCAAGTGTGTGAACCAAGTGAGTCTGATTTTTATGTATTCTCTCACTCCACTTCACACAAGAATGGATGGAAAATTGGAGAGGGTGACTCTAGACCACTTTTTTTGCTCCTTACTTTCAAGCCTACTTATTGAGAGATTCACATGGAAGCAGCATCTTATCCAGCCATCATTTCCATAACACATTTTCTGATTCTTCAGCATGTCTTACTGACTTTCTGATCTTTGGACACAACTGTGTATGCACCAAGGTAACACTGGGCCCCCACGTAGCCAAGGTCCCAGCCAGACCCCCATGCAGGAATCCCATTCTCCAGACATCTCTCTCCAGCTGTATTTGACAGAGATATTCTTCATCCAGAGCCTGACGCTCTGGGTTTGTCATTCTGTTTTAAGGCTCCTATCAGTTACAGAAATGAACTTTGTGCAGTTAAAGGTGAGTTTCAACCACACTAAAATCATTATACACAGGTAGTAATGAGTGGAAAATGTATTAGATCACTATTTCCAGAAACTGCTACAGCAAATCAGCAAGGCTCTAAAAAAATTCCTACTGGGATTCTGGACAAAAATTTTCATCCCTACATGTTCAATGTGGACTGGAAGAGAAGTCAAAATACTCAGAAAGAACTGAACTGCAAGATAAAGACAGCTTACCTTGGTCAGTACAGAAAAATAGAAGCTTAGAGCATTTTGATTGCTTTGCTCCCATAAATAAGTCATGAAAGAAAAAGAGGATTTTTTATGCTAAATGAAATTGTCCACATGACTGGAACCAACTTTTGCCAAAAAATGTGAAGATGTGTAGCATGAATAATTTATGAGAATCTTTTCAGAAGAAGACATGAAAGCAAAAGCTTACTCTCCACCAGTTTGCAGAAAAGGAATATGCGACATGGCAGCAGCCTGTTACCAGGAAATGAGACAAGTTGATCCAAAAGATCTGTTCTTGTCTGTCACTAAATTTAAGAGAATTTTAAGAAACCTTTTTTGACTTATTTTTTCTTTTTTTTTCTTTTTAGGAAGGTAACTGATTGTCTGGAGTTGTTTCCTCCCAGCTCTCCAAAGCATGCTGTATTTATGTGCTTTGAAAGTCAAAAGCTATCGCATAAAATAGGAACATCTCACAAATTGTCAGTGCTGGGATTTGCATATATTATTACCATACTTCCTAATTATTTCTGGTTCTATTTGCATAATGAAAAAGGCAATAGTTTCTTCTCAATAACAGTAAATATAAAACTGTGCCTGTCATTCCTCCATAGGGAATGAACTTTAATTGTTTTGATCTAAAGCCTTAAAGTTGAAAATTCAGAGACAGCTAAATAAAAAAATAGGATAAAAAAACCAAATAAGATCCTCTTTAGGGACATCCAGGATTTATACTGAAATAAATTCATTATTGCCAATACTTATATCTCTAATTTACTGATAGAAAAGTGATTCCTGTATTTTCTCAGGTGAAGTGTCAAAATGTCTAAATAAACATCTGGGCAATCTTTCAGGAAAGTAGATTCTTCAGTTCTATTTGCTTTTGTTTTACTATTAATGGGGCATGTCTGAGCCTAAAAGGTTATGAAGATTTGAGCATTGTGGTGACACTTTATCCTAGCCTCACTTAGAGAGAGGAAACATTTTATTGATTGCATATCTGTCTTTTTTTCAGAGCCCATCAGCTAGAACATCAGACACACTCACTTGCTTTTATGGCAGAAAGCTCATTTGTTGGAGTTTGGAAGTGATCAGAATAAAAAATTATCAATTATATAAAACCCCTAGATATAGCTGATGCTTTTTCATACTTAGCAGCTCAAAATCAAGAACGGACAGATTCTCGCTTGCAGTACTGTGGTGGGAACTGCAGACTGTAAGCTCAGTTCCCATCCCAGCAGAGGATTTTTACATGATATGGAGAAAATCACTCCAGGAGTATTAAGGAGCCCTAGCATATTTTCATGCTGTGTAGATGAGCCAGCTCTGAACAATATATCTGGACCAACTCCATGCAAAGGCATGAGTGAGGAAAGAAAAGCCAAGACAATCCACTTCAATCAATTAATCTGAACTCTCAGGGAAGCTGTACAGCCCAAGGGGACTGCTTTACTAACATCACTATACACCTTCCAAATTTTGGAGCTAAGGAAAAAGCATGGCAAACTGCAGAGAGGGAGATCCTTACGGTCTTATGGCTTGTCAGCTGCAGTCTCCTTCACAGGACAGTTTTGCGGGTGTCCACAAATTCTGCGATGATTGAGTAACATGATATAAAAAGTTAATTTAAATAGACAAGTGCTGAACCACAGGACTCCAAAACACACAAAATTCTCTAAATGTAATTTACTGTCCATTATCACCTGTCCTTCATTATCACTGGTAAGACAAATTGCTTCCACTTCAAAACAAATAGGCTAACAAGTTAGCTGACTTTGGGAGACAGCTCAGAAGGAGCATGAAGGCACCAACTGGGGAACAGAAAATCTTTTGAGATATCTGAAAAAGGTAGTAATAGGAAGGGCAATGACCAAAATTGTGCAATCTATATTAAGCAAATGTGAAATCTGCCATCAAAACAATCCTGATACAAGCAGAAGGGTAGTGCTAAGGGGAACAAGACACATCTTCCTGGAGACTACTGGCAAATTAGTTTTGCAGATTTATCACATAAAGAAGGATACAGGAATGTATTGGTGTTGGCTGATGCCTTCCGAGGATGGCCTGAAGCTTGATGCTGTCACACTAACACAGCAAAGAGGTGGTGAGAGTTCTGCTCAATCACTTGATTAAATTATGAACTGCTCCTCTGTGAAAATCTAAATTTTCTATCATTCAGATGTTCAAGGATTGCCCTTACACCTGTGTGATACTCCAGATTATGGACATGTGTAGAAAACGGATTAATTTTTTCTTCTCTCAGTTCTGTAGAGAAATGCACATTTAAAAGGGGCTGTAGTCAGACTGTACTATATTGTGGTTTCTTTAGATATTCTAGCTAAGCAGATGAGAAACAAGAATGCAAAGAGAAAGAGAGCACAAGAAAAGAAAGCATAGCAGAAGAGTGAGATTTATAGTTGAAAAGGAAGTGTGAGGAGAGGGAATACAATGGAAACCTTGAACAATCTAGGCTCAAAACCAGAAGTGATAGACAGAGAAATCACTCTACTAAGTAAAAATTAGAATTTCCATGCAATGTCCTTTACTGAAAAAAACCCTTCTTGTTTAGTGCAAGGCCTGCTGATAAACAAAAATAACAATTAATAATAATAAGTAACAGTACTAAAAATCTTATCTGTTGATTATTATTCTACTCATGTATACAAAAAGTAAATTCGAAGAAAAAACTGCTAAAATAAGGATTCTGCTGAAAAAAGGTAATGAGAGAGAACATAAATATTTTCTTATTCATTGTTATACCAATAGGACCTGTACACTTAAGCTTTAGTTAAACACTATTTTATAATCCTCAAGATGCATTAAAATTTTTTTAGATTTTTTAAAGAATTTCATTTGACAAAAGCTGAGGATAGTCAAAAACAGTTTTTAAAAATATAAGATATGTTTTTAATTCACTGTTACTGTGGGGGAGCACATTTGTTTTAAATGCCTCTCTTGCATGTACAGAAGAACCCCTGCAGAAGAATGCCAGAGTGAAGTATTAACCTGTTATAAGTTGCTATGCACAATAATCACAGTTTGCATCAGCCAAGAAATCATCTCACACTGTGCTTTTAATTAGCAATGAAAATGTTGATTTTTTTATTTACAGCACTACTACTCTCTTTGGATTCTTATGGCCAGACAAGCCAGTTTAGAGCATCATAACATGCTTTCTCATGAAATTTTCACTTCCAGTGTGGTCAGGAGCAAACATTGAGAAAAGTGGAGGGTCCTTTTTTAGACTGATGACTTGAATTGCAACCAAGGTTGCAGAAGAGTAAAAGAAAAACATAACTTGGGAAAAATTGCCAACCTGACAGTCCAACAGTGCAACAGATGTATTTTACCTTTCTTCTGCAAAATTAGTGTACTTTGCATGAAAACCAGTAAGACAACACATTCAAATGCTTTGTCCAGTCACACATATACTACTAATAAAAAGAAATACATAGAAAAATACTAGAATTGACCTGGAACAGAACTTCACTCTGAATTGTTTTGTAAAATATTGTATCTATTGTATCTTACATATAGAGTGTGCATGCATAAATTGTATATATGTATAGTATCACCCACCACTTGACAAAACTCTCCAAGAATTGTCCTCATTTCATTTAAATAGTGCAATAGTGCAGTAACATTATTTAAGCCATTTTCCATTTAACAAAACAGAAGACAGCCTGGGAAAAGCAATTTATTAGACCTGCTGAATTATTAGGATTTAAGTCCCCAGTGTCCTGATGTGTTATAGTGTTCCCCAAACAGGGTCACACCCTGGTCTGAGGACTGTCCAAAGAAGCCCAAAAGGATTGCAGAGGGCAGGGATTTATTGTAGCAGCTTTCTCTCAGGTAGATAGGGCTGTGCTTCTTGCAACAGATGTAGGGGTCACTCCTAAGAGAGAAACCTTTCTTCTGTTTTTCTGAGTGCACAGCACAGCTCTGTTGTGCTTCAAAACACAGGAGTCAGGGGTGACCATAGCATCCCCTTTTAATGTAGCAGCCAGCAGTCAGAGAAAAACTTCTGAAAATAGAAAATTTAGGCCTGAGACTGTTGAAATCATCACCCAGGAGAGCACCAGGGACCTTGAATGACCAGCCAGGTTGCTGCTCTGGAGACTCTTGGTGATTCTGTCAGTAACACTTAATGTACAGTGACAAACTCAAGACAACAGGCAGTGTCTATGCCAGGAGCGCCTTATCCAGGGTCTAGGGAGTCATTTACCCACCTGAGATCCTTGGGTGTGATTTGGGGCACACAGAGGCACATTGGAACTTGGGGCGCTTCAGAGTTCATTTGCTAATGTCAGCAGGCAGTTGAAAGGGCTTTCCGAAATTGAAATTTGGAGCAAAAACTGCTGAAAATTTCCTGGAAGACTTATTTTTGGCACTTAAATTGTGGTTTGAATCTGATCTTTTGTTTAACAGGTATGACATCATTCATCTCTGCACTTTGTTCTTACTGTCAGGAGGAGTTAATTGCAATCCATATGATAAAGTTCACTTCTACAGAATCAAAATTTAATTATAACCCTTAAATACTCTTCATCCCATTTTTCAGAGAACAGAGGTCTTAAAGACCCAATGCAAGAGGAACATATATTCAGCAAATCCTTTTTCCCTTGATGGTTAGGAATGGAGGGTAACTCTGCTGTATGTACTGATTTGAGGATTTCCTGAAGTTTCTCTGAGTTTCATCTACTGTAAGCATTATAATAAAATGGGGTATTTTGGAAGGACAGATTTGGTATCCATTAATTTTCATTCCAGACTCGTGTGAATCAAACTTTTAGCTGCTGCTGCTCCAACTGTCTCAAATGACAGTAAAATACCTACAGACAGATCCTCACCACAGGGTTTGATGTAGTCTTGTGGCAGCACCTAGTAATACCATGCACTTCTCCAGCACCTTTTCCTCAGGAACTTCAAAGCAGCAGCTGGCTCTGACCAGGCCTGTGAGATCAGTGAGGGATTTACATAGAAGACCCTTCTCAAAGTGTAAGCACATGCCGGGACACAGTGCTGAACATGAAAGAACAGTGCAACGTCACACAACTGTTTGCAGCGAGGTTTAAAAAGAATAGGTTATCCTTCTGAATCCTGCACGAGTCTACTGGGAGAATGTGTGCAACTCAGCCTTTGAGCCTTACCATGAAAGGCAAGGGATTTGTAATCCCTAAGGCAAATTAGTATAATGCCCTTGAATTCTATATTTTTCATGAAGCAGTAGCAGTAGACCAGCTGTCTTCCTCAGATCTAAAAGAAGGCTGAATTCTTTTTCGGAATTAAATAATACAGGTGCAGCTGGGGGGAGAGTATGACTTGTAATTGCTGTTATTGATTCATGAGCCAGGAAGATCATATTTTGGCTTTTAGCTTCCACAGTGGCAGTGGTTAGAAAAATGACCATTTTGCTTGTCTTTTGACCATATCTGACATAACGTCAATAAGACAAAGTAAGCAGAGCACCCTGCAGTGCTGTTCTTTTCTCTGCAGACTCACTTCTCAGCACATGCATTTTAGAAATGCTTTCTTCTTTTGTTCATATAGATCAGCCAGAGCATCTCAGACTACAAACAGTGCCTTATATTTTCCAAGTAAATGCAGGAAACCAGAATCACACTCAGGAAAATCTGTATAGGCTTGTTTTGGTTTAATTGAATTACACTTAAACACTCAAAATTCAAAAAGTTCTGGCACTACTGTTTGAATAACTGCCCAACCTCTTGGGACATCAGACCAAAGAAGCTGGTTTCAACAGCTAACACTTGACCTGAATAACTGCAAAAAATTCAAAACTTTTCCAGAAAATAGGGAGGAAAACTCAAACATATAAATTAAATGAGACATACCTTTATCTCAGTGTGATGCCACAAGATAGAATGCATTCCACCTACAGACTCACTCTATCCAATAGTTGTGATTTCTCAAGCTGTCCAGTCTGCATACATTTGTGAAAGACATAAAGTTATTCCAGAAAGTATATGACCATGATTTCCCCTAGAGAGGACAGTTCAACAAGTGTATTGTCTGTGACATCTTATTCATGAAATGTAATGTTTTGAATTCTATCCACCTTTTTCTCTGTATTCATTGAAGGACTCACCACAACCCTGTTGAACTTAAGAGCAGAGTAACACTGACCTTGGAGGACCTGAACTGGGTCACATAATCAAAATTTTGGTTCACTGTCTGTTGCAAATTTTATTACCCAAAGAGAAGGAAAAATTTCTTTCCACTTGTGAACACACTATACACGAAGCAATGATCTTCATTTCATTGCATGGCTTATATTATTATCAGCAGCTTTTACCATCACAGAACAATCAAAAGTACCATTTAAAAAAAAAGAAAAAAAGAAAAAAAAAGTGGGATCACTTCATTCTTTTAAACCTTCAGATAAGGGAAAATAGGAGTAGAAACAAGCTCAGCCTCCTGAGAGCAAAGTATGAATTTTTTATTTCAGTGTAGAAGCACTAAAAGATCGTGACCTATAATAACAGACAAAATAGACAAAGCTTTTTCATATGTATATTTTATTCTTATGGGATTTTAAGAAAAAAAATACTGTGAATGACTTGGCAAGTGTACTAAAACAGAATAAAATCTGTAAAGCCAAAAAAGTCAGCTACACTGAAAGGCATTGAGGAATAGTATAATTCTCTAGTCCTTAATCCAAATGAAGTCACCCAACACTAGGGAAAACCCACCTGAAATTAAAAATCACCATGGGGCAAAATAAATGGCAATACAGAGAGCATAAACAGATGTGTCCCAAAGGCTGGAATCACTTAGCTGCATAAGGAGAAATTAGGGGACTTACTGTGAAAATTATGAAAGATGTGCACAGGGAAAATCATGGTTAAATTGAATTGGAAGTGAGTTTAGAATGCAAAAAAAGAGATATACATCTGTATGCAATCTGTATTCAGCAATTTGAGTTTTATCATTGGAGGCAGTATTTGATTTAAATACTGTGGCAGAAATTCTAAAGGGTTGGATAATTTTATGATCACTAATAACATTTGTCATTATGCATTATGATTATGATAAGGATAATCAACTCTCATGGTACAGGGCATAAAGTTATCACTAGGTTTTCCTACCTATTAGGTGTCTATTTAGATTTTTCTTGCTCACTTTTGCTAGTCAGTTCAGTGAAGTATCCTCCAACACACACACTCCTCCTTTTGGAGGTGAGGGAATTTCTTTTACTGCAAAACAAAAGATGAATACAGGACTGTCATCAAAATTAATTAATAGCTAATACCTTGTCTGTATGCATTCATTTACTAGATTAGATGGGTCTTGGGGTCTGAATTGAGGCTGAAGGGAGTAAATTCATAGACAATATTGATCAGTTCATGTTCCCCCAGGAGAATCATCTTAATTGGGCAGGAGAAATTTGTCTTGAATCAATATCTTGCTGGCAATAACAGTTTGATGATGGAAAAATAATTTGAACTGACAAAACTTAAGAGATTATATTTAATAGCATCTTGATAGCAGTACCTCAGAAACTGTGAAGAAGTAAAAACTTGGAAATAAAGGAAGAATTGCTGTTAAATGCTTTACTACCCTTTCTGAACCTCTCCCACTTTTTAATACATGAAGTTTCATTTCAAGACCTTGCTTTATCCCTACTGAATCAATGTAACCTGTGCTTATGAGAATTCTGGCCTCAGCACTCCTTGAAAAAAAGGCTAATGTGAAACTTCTAAAAATTTTGAATTTTTCTGGAAGCTTTTTGTACTTCTAGATGAAAGTCTGCTTATTTTTGAAGTTTTTTAATTTGAGAAGGAAGTAATTGCTTTCCAAAAATTCAAAATCTTCGAGTGCTTAGATCTAAGCTACAGATTAAGCTGAATTTATAAGAACAAAAGACTACTTTGCCATTGCCTTTTAAAACATGTTTATGATGACAGAAAGTAATTTAAATTAATTTTCAAAAGAACAAGAAAAAAGTCTAACTATAGTTATTCAGGTTTGCCTGCAAAAAAAATTTAAACTTTCTTTTCTGTAGTCTACTGAATATTCTGTAATTGAAGCAGTAAAAACTGTCTGTACAGGTCTTGCTTCTGACATTTCTGTTACACATCTGTTGAAGGATTAAATTCAACTCCATGTTCAAATGAGAACTAAGCAAAACCTGGAACATATATACCTTATCCCTCATCATATTACAGCCAGACTGGGTAGCCTGGAGGCCAGCATTTGGTAGGACACATTTGGTTTGTGATTATTTCATCTTGAGATAAATATTCAAATAATTATTTGCACATTGAACGTGGCTCAATTTTGCAGGAGGAATTTGATTTGTTTGCCTACGTGCAGCATAGCCAGCTCAATGCTCAGTTATCATACAGCTGTAGGTCCTGTGTCACCCCAACCAGCCCCATGGTGCTGCCAAGGGTAGCCCACAGATTCCCAAATCACTTCAGAGACCCAATGCAGAGAGAGAGAGAGAGCAGAGGCTGAATGCCCTGTACAGTTTTCATGAATTAAAATGGTTATTAGTCCTAGGACAGCTGCTACATCCAGAAAGCCCACAGTACAGAGTGGAAAAGTGGATTTGCCCCTTGCAAACAGCCCTGCAAGAGACAATCCTTCAATATGGACGAAAGAAGGACATAAGGACTGAATAAAGATTTACTTATGGAAAATAATAAAAGCTAACACAAATCCAAGGTTAACTGAAACATATAATTAAACTTCACATTTATTTTAATAAAATATAATATTGACTTTACTCTTTAAAGTAGATTAGGTTGTTGACATTACAGCAGTACAATAAACAAGCACTAAGCTTTTTACTAGCAGAACAGAAAATTAAAGCTGGTTATGACAAGACAAATAAAATGAGTTTATTCATGACTGTATAAATCATCAATAAGAATTCTTAATCACTTGCCTCCAAAAAGCTAGATTATTTGATCTGCAACAAAACTGGGGCTGTGTCAGCAAGTTGGATGCAAATCAAACAACATTCAGACATCTCAAAAATTCTGAAAGTATGTGTCTGGAATACAGATGAAGACCAGAAATTCAGTGAGGCCTTCTAAGGGTAGCAAAAAAAAAAAGGTAGAACCCTTTAGTTTTACACTGAGATGTGGTTATTGAAATTCGAGTCTCTCAACAGCATGGTGTATCACAGATAAAACATTGTCTCTAACCTTATTTTTAATGTATACTTTTACAAGGGTTTTTCTTTGTTTGATGCATGCATTTTGTACAGACTGAAAGCTATACAAAGCTAAGCTGTTCAATTTGATACTTAATCATATTGTATTAACTTTCACTAAAGAGCCACAAAGTTCCTGAAAATGTTTACTATTATTTGTGGCTTGAAAGGCACAATATCACACTTTGATTCTTGTGTTTTATATGCAAAGTCTTATTGTCATCTTTGTGATCAATAAAGATGCTCACTCTGGCATGGAGTAAATTTGTCAACTGTTAGTAGTTTACTGTCTGATTACCTACAACATAGTCTACTCCTGCCTCAATAAAATGTTCATTCGTGATCTTTTCATACCACATAAATAAGGATTAAAAGCAAAATAAAAAAACACTATAAAATAAGAAGTTTGTAAACTTAAAATCTATAATGCAGAATTCAGATGTAGGAAGAATTTTACATTTAGCTGAACATGGATCTGGTTCATAATCCATAATAAAACCTGAGAAGTCCATCTTGGACTTGAGAAGTCCATTTGGAAAATGGTCAGTCCAAATTTTTTTACCATGTAGGGATTTATTTTGAAAGTACCAAGCCTAATCTCTTGCTTAAAGCTTTCTTTATTTCAGAATGCATTTTAACATTTGCTTGTGACTTACTGATTAAAAAAACCAATATGCTCTAGAAGGAGGAAAAATCTTGGGGATATTGTGCTGCCATAGTCTTCCTCCTTTGAATCTGATTAGGGTAAAATGAAGGACACATGGAAGGGATTAAAACTTCATAGCCTTCTCTTGCTTATTGACTCCTTTCCATATTACTACGGTAGAACTGCAAATAAAGCAGAATTTTGGGCAGATGATCTCTTGACTCCAAAATACAGAAGACACTGATCAAGTGTTGGATAAAGAATAAAAATAGGCATAAATAGGCATAAATAAAAAAGGGGGCAATATGGAAAATTAAACATTGCTAAAAGAAGATTGTGTTGGGTTAAACAAAAATAAAAAATAGTACTTCTGAAGATTTGTACTTTGGTGAATCTTTTGATGCACTACAGCATGAAAAATCATATTAGCTGGAGAAGGTAGAAATTCTAAGGTTAGAGAAGAAGTGAAAGTGCAAATAATTTGTTGTATAAATGAAAATTGGTTGTCCATGAAAGAGGAACTCTGTCTAGAGAAAGATTATCAGTAGAGTTCATCACAATTTGGATTCAAGCCCTCCTTCAAATTATCATTACTGAGCAAAATACAAAAGTGTGGATTCAATAATAGCTCAGATTTGGAAGGTATCTCTTTTTCAGAGGAAAAGCATAACATCTCACAGAAAGGAAGAAAACCTGGATGCTTCAAAGAAATGAACTAATCATAACTTTCACTGTGGCCTGAAGGGTCATCACATAAGGCAAACACAGCAGGAACAGTGAATTGCTGGCATGATGTTACCATTGAACCAGAGAAGGCATCCAGGGGTGAATCACCTGGAGAAGTGCCTCTAGAGAAAATATGTTTATACCATTGTAAAAGTGCTTGCTGAGAGCTCATCCAACACCCAAGAAAATGCAATTACTTTAGACCATGTGGGATCACAGCTAGTAAAGTAATTGAAAGTAGATTTCCTTATCATGACAGGAGATAAAAGAAGCTCCTTTTCTTCATCTTGGAAGACAAAAATCTGGCCAGGGTGCAAACATCTGTGAAGACAGAGACTCATCAGTCCATGAGAAAGCAGGCATAAACTGGCCATGAATACACTTATGCCTGAAAATAGAATTATGTTAGGCATCGTGTTCTGGGAGAGTCTTTGGGCAGAGCAGTGGGGACATGGGACTTCACTAATGCAAACAGGGCTCCTGCCCAGAGATCATATTCTGTGTCTGCTCACCACATCATGGAGGTGGTGTTCAGGAGAGCTTTTTGTACATTTTTAGCTATAAAAAGAGCTGAAGAAAGGATCATCAGGCTACAATGTCATCCATCAAGTGGCAAGAGGTAAATTGGAAGAGGCTAATCAATTCCCCAAGTCAAACAAACAAACAAACAAACAAACAAACCTAAAGGCTTTCTCTGTTTACTCTTGGGAATAAGGCAGAGGAGTTGAACACACACTATGGGCAATGGAATCTACACTTGCTTATTCTTGTATTTCTTCCTCTTTGCCCAGCACAATTCCAAGATTAAATACAGGCTTGTCTGCGACCAAGGCTTTTGTGACCTTAAAGATTGCAAGTTCTCTCTCTGAGGAGATACCCATTCTGTCTAACTCAGTAGGCAGTCTTATCTTTTAGCTTCTGGCTTGAAAGGGCTTATGTTAGAATCCAGGTACTGATTTAAAATACTAAAATATCAGTAGGAATTTTCCTAGTAAAACTGTAAAAAAAGAAAAAAAAATAAACAATTTATCTCAATGACTTTGCTGAAGTGATTACCCAAATAAATAAATTCAGAGAAACTGGATTGTTTAGTCCTTGAAATAAGCAGTAGTCCAATCCCTTGGAAAACATTTTTAGTGGTGTAGCAGATCCTACACATTAAAGGTTAGAGAATATATTTAAAGGGAAAAGAAGTCCAGGACAACCTACTGTGAGTGAAATATGATGCTGTCATTCAGTACTGCTGTTTTCTTGAAATGTTTTTTGGGTCTGATGCGGAGACTGACATCAAAATGCTAGTCAAAATATGTAGGGGTTTCAAATATGTGTTAGATATTGTTTGGGGCTGATTTCTTTTGACATCCAGCTGTGTTTGTGTTTGGGAGCAGTGTTTGAAATCAAGGGTCATCTCTGCAGGCAACTATGCTGGGAAAAATTACCGGGCACAGCGAATGGGAAGGGTTTGAGTGAAATACCATTCACAGCTGAATGGGAATACTTCACACTGGTTACAACAGCAGGGAAGATTGTCATAGGAAAAAATATTTCTTAGTAGAATATATGACAAAGGTACTGTTTTCCTTGGGATATTTATGAGTAATAATTTCATATGCTTCCCTCATTCTCCCATTCCAACAAAATCCAGATATACTGCGGTGCTGCCTGAGCAGAATTACTCTAAAAATATTAGTTTCTTCCCCTTGAGCTCCCAGTGTTGCAAAGACTCATCAGGCTGATTTTTCTAAGTGTTTTTAGAATTGATCAAATGCTAGGAATTTAGATGATTACTTGAAGCATAAAAGACTTGAGTTTTAATGGAGTTCAGTTATGAATAATAAAAGCTCTGGAAATTAGCAGAATACAATTCAAAACCCTAAGCAAATCAAAGAATTTGCAAACTGATGAGGATTGTCTGTTTGCAGCTGTCTTGTGTGAACAAGGGTGTTATGGTGGGTTTCTGTGTATTGCAATGAACAGGAAGGTGTTTTTCTTATGTTGAGCTTATATTAGGAAGTCACGCTTTGCACTTTCCTTGTTGGGAGTTAGGCAATGACAAACCAGAGGTCATTTGTCTTCCAACACCCAATAATACAGCAAGTCACACCCAAACCCTGTTTACTTTCAGTGCCTGCTTCCTGAAGAGGAAGTGTTTTTAGAAATGCAGAAAATCATACTGAGATGAAGTGAGGGAGAACCTGGTACATGTAACAGTCTCTTAGTCATTGAAGACTGATGAGATACTGAGATCTTCACTTATAGTTCTCTTTATTACTGGATATTAGTAACTACAATTAAAATTATTTATATATTTGCATATGAATTTCCATCCCTTCTCTGCCTTCCGTGCAGGCCAAATTGCAGTGAGGGTGAAATGTATTTGAGAGTCACCCTGGCACCCTTTTAACCTCAAAGTGAGTAATAGGCTTGTTAGGGTAAAATGCCTCTGCCCCTCTTTAAGCACATAGACCAGGGTATGGCAAATTGTACTGTAGAGTTGTCTTTTTCTGCATTGATTAAAATTACTTCAGATAATAAGTGAAGATGTAGATCCTTGCATTCTAAATATCTAAATTTGCTCAGATGAATCACATTTCCTTGTCTACTATATATATGTTTGCACAGCACCAGGATATAAAAAATGGGTAAATGGTAGCTGTGATCCCTCTGCCCAGCCACTTAAAGCTGTTTATTCAAACACAGCAATTCTACTTGAGAATTGCAGTCCTTGAGAATTAGGACAGTTCTCTGACTTCAGCACTAGGCAGGTTCAGGTGCTTCTGAGAAACAAGAAAAGCAGTCAAGAAGCTGACAACTGCAAATTATCAACAAAGAATTTCCTAATCACCATTTGAATTAATTTCACCTTAAAACTGAAACTTTCACAGGTTCAAAAGCTTGTTTGTTAGTTCTAAAAAAAAGTCTTATAATAAATGTGAATATTCTTTCTTTTCCTATTAATGTATATTTCGTCCTGTACTCCAGGTAAATGCAAAGCTTCTATAATGGTTTGCTCTTACCAGTCCGTGGGTATTTCACACAGAAATGAACGTGTCTAGCTCATGTCTGCTATACTACCACATGGTAGCACACCTATGTTTATAGAAACAATGCAAACAACAAGTGTCACTATATCAGTTTTTGGCAGATGAGGGTTAATTCGTCAAGATGCTAAGCAAATTGACTCTACCACAGAAAATTCTTTTCACAAGTTCTAAAATTGGTGGTTTCCAGCCTTTGTCATTTTTAGTGTTTTCAGAAATAGCACCTCTGAGACAAATAGCATCTACGGTCTCATATTTCTTTACTGTTCTCTGAAGTCACTTTAGAAGACACCGGTTTCCACAAGTGTTGGGTAGCACAGGTTGAAAGTCATTGTCTTAAATGAGGCAATCCTGCTTACCTGACCATATGGTTATGTGTTTAAATAGGACAGCTCTTCCAGTACAAAACACTCAGAGCATTTAGAATATGTGTGTACAGTGTCAGATACAATAAAGCCTCACTGTGTTTAGCATGTACAGAAAGTTCTGCAAATCTCTATGTCGTTTCTTCCCTATAATGTTTTACAATTGAATAAGAAAAATATCTGGTTCATCTATTTAATCTTTTTCTTTGTGTCAGCATTGGAAAAGCAGTTGAAACCACTAGTACAACATTTCCAGTGAAGAAACAGAAGTGAGATTTAAATGCATTTTTTCTTTTTATTTTTTAATCTGAGGTGGCAGATGCCTATTGTCTGTGTAGTTTTCCTACTCATTAACATGTCAGTTGAATTTCATTTATTGATTGCTAAAGAAGAATCTGGAGGCTTTTATTTTCTTATATTCATTTCAATTATCCCTCCTTCTTAATTGCTAAATTCACACCTCTACAGTGCATAAACGGTTTAACATATCCTCAGTGTATCCAGATTTTTATGGCTGTAGAATACTCCATTGATTGGTGGCTACATTAAAACAGAGTCAGTATTTATTCTTTCTGCTTCCAGATGAGGGTCCTTGTATGGAGGGAAGGATACAACAGAAACATATCTGAAAAGTTACTCATTTTATTCAAAACATAAACAACAAGTGGAGGATTCTGAAAGAGCTCAGTGCTGTCCTAAAACATTTTCCGTTCTACAGAAATGAGTGGTAAAACTCCTGCTGACTTCAACAATGCATGGTTAAAAAACACCATCATTATCTTCCTTTGTAATAAGACAGAGTTACAGCTAATCCACAGCACGGTCTCCCAAGTTTATGGCTTTTTCAAAATCATTTTGCAATACAAAGGCCAAAAGCATGGCTACATCCCAAGGAACAGAATTTTTCTTTCTATATTTAGAGGTAGTCATGCTGCTGTATTCAAATGCTCCATAGTATGACTGTACAGCTCAGAATTTGGCCTCCATGTTTCCAAAAATCTCTGCATTATAGCAATTACACATCTCTAGCAGGAAGTCTTACTAAAGAGTTTCTCTCTGTTTCTATTCCACTGCTTCTGCCAAGTGCTTCACGCACAGTTTTTCATAGAGCACCTGGTTAAAATGACCCTATATTTCATTCTTTGTCTACTCCAACAAATTTTATGGCTAAAGAAACAAAATTTCATCGTTTTTGCCCCCAGAGACATTACACATAATGTACCAGAGTACAAATTTTTTCCATTTGGAATGTTGACACTAGAATATTCATGATAGCAGTCAAAAAAGTGAAAACCTGCGATTTCATTCATTACTTTATTTACATCTAGAAATGTATAGCTTTAGCTGCTAATCTTTGCCTGTACATGTGATATCTGGGTCATAAAAAATAAATGCAGTGTATTGCCCTTGATATAATTCACATCAGTTATGCATAGATCCTTTAACAGTTCAATGGCTTTTAGATTTATATATTTTTAAAGTGAAAAGGAAACAATTGTTTACATTTAGTCACATTTCATTGTGTTTTAAAAACAGAACTATTAGAGACATAAAGAAAAACTGAATTTCCCTGCACTCTGAATTGGTAAACCTATATACACCAAGCCTTACAATGAGTTGACAGTAAGAAATATACAGAACTGTCTTCTCTCAAGAGTTTTGCTTTGTCTAAGGAGGAAGGCACATCTCTCACTAGGGAACTTCAGACAGTTCTTGGGTTACTCTTTGCTAATGCAGAATCTCTACAAATCTTTGAAAGCAGAAGAGGGATTGAGCACTCCTTGAATCATGAAAATGCTGGTAAGAGCCTTTGACAATTGGGAGGCTCAACAGAGGGCACGTACAAGACACAAGATACAAGCCATGCAGGCAGACACTGCTCCTGATACTGTCTAGGTTTCAGCACTTTCAAGAGAGTTTTCAAAGGTTTTAGATGATTATCAGGGTCATCAAGCATCAAATTCTTTTCTGGACCTCTGTCTTTCATAGGAGAGTCTCAATGTACTTTCACTAAGGGGATATTTTTGATAACTTATATCAGCAGGCAAATTTGTACAAATCTGAAGTAATGTTCCAGGGAACACAAAACAGACTGCTGTCTTCATGTGTATTAAATAGTCAGAAAATTCCTGTGGGTGTTACCTCACCTAATGAATTATATTCAAACTTCACACATGCCTTGTTCTCATTAAGGCCGTATTTTGCATAAATCAATACATGGAGCTAAGACAAGGCATGATCCCTCCTCCCCACTTCCACAGAGAGACCAGGGTATGGAGGGCATGTAAGACGCAAAATAATTTATTTTAATTGATTTATTAATTTAACAGCAACTACAACAACAATGTAATAACAATAATAATTAATAATAATAGTAATAATAATAATTATAAAGTATATTTATTTAATAATTAACCTTTTTAAAAGTCTAGTATACTTCCATATTTACAGCATGCTCCTTTCTGCACGGCTGGATGCCTTGACAATTTGAAATGTAGAACGTTTAGAACTTTAATCTCAAGAAAAATCTGAAATACAAGCACTGATTCTATTGGTAATTTCAAATTGATACTGGCCAATGCTTATTTTCAGCTTATGTCTCTAATATGGCACTTACCTTATCTTTTGTGATATATTTCCTCTTACAAACTTCACTGCAAATAGATTCACTTAATGATCTCATTCCATCAATTTTGCTTCCACTAAGGATAATTAGACAGAAAATGTCTCCACTACAGAAAACAGCAACAAAAAAAAGGATATTTGTTACTTCTAAATATGGTAGAGTCCCATTGCTTTGACTTGCTTTTCTCTGTGAATATCCTATGACAACAGTGCTTTAAGACAACAGTGGAGCGATGTGACTTTGGCCTCATCAACTCAGATGTCTTTGCAGTTATGGCTACAGAAACAGTGATGGGCTGAGGAACATTTCCTTCATCATGTTTGAAACAGTGGCGTGCTGACTTGTAACACATAGCCAATGCTGCTATGGTTTGGGATGACCTGGGCTGATGAATTCACCATGAATTCATCCCAGTGGAATAATCAGGGAGACAAAATAATCTGTGTCATCATGGCCAAAAGTTTTGGTCACTTTTTAAATATCCACAGTTTGAGATTGCCCTAAAATAACCCTCAGGATGAACACTAATTTGCCTCAGGTTGCTAAAGCCCTACAGTAGACAGCAACAAGTATTTATGGCCCATTGTGATGGCAGCTCTGAAAAATACTGGTGTGATAGCATTGCATTAGGTATCCTGCAGAGATTTCTCACATATTTCTCCTGAGTTCTCAGTGAATTGATCTTGTTTGGTAAACAGTTTTGGTTCAAGAATTTTTTTAACTCTCCAGGCAATAAATTCACCCCTTTTGTGAAATTTCACGAATAATCTGTGAAGTTAGCACTAGAATGAGCAATGAACTGTGTATTTAAGCTCAATAACTGTGTCATGGGAAATTAAAATAAGGAGTACCCTTCCAGTGATTCATTTTAGATCAGTGGCTTCCCATAAAAACCTTAGGAGAGGAGTTGGATTTTCAAGTATTGTGGCTCAATTTCCCCCCTCTGTTATCAAAAAAGGGAGGAAGGAATCATGACTGATCTCAGATGGGACAGGTTATATTAAGCACTTTTTAAAATCCTAGGTTTTGACCAGAACTCAGTTTCCAACCTTGGCTATTGTCAAAGCCCAAGTAGAACTTGCTGTTTATCTGGTCACATCAAAGAGATTTTGCTATGTTGGCACCACACCATGCAGTTTTGGTTATCTCATGCCAGGGCAGAATAAACGCAATACAATTTAGAACCAAAAAATTAAAAGAGAAATTATTAAATTATAGATTTTAATTAGAACAGAATTGTGAAGGGAGTGGTTATTGTTTTTTCCCTTGAGTACAAGAAAAGAACCATCCAAAGAAGTGGTGATAAAACATGTTCAAAAAAATATTTTTTTTTTTCTTCGTGAAATGAAATTAAAATCTCAGTATCACTACCAGGGGATATTGTGAAAGTCAAAACAAAATTACAGTAATTTCACAATTATAAGCCATACCTGATTATAAGCCGCACATCCGGGTAGCCGGGTAGACCACGGGATTTGTCCATATATAAGCCACACCCAAATATAAGCCGTATTTTTATTTTTTTTTTAAAGCGAGGATCCGTGTGTGACAAAGTAACAAGTTAGTAACAGAATCGCACCAGCGGAGGTTTGGTGTCAGGTGCTCAGGTTGCAAACAGTTTTCATAGACCGGGGGAGCCTTTAAAGGCAGCCCCAGGCGCCCTCCCCAGCCGGCTCTCACTTCTGGGTTGGCATTTCACTGAGATTTGTCCATAAATAAGCCACACCTTATGATTAGCCACACTACTGGGGTAAGCTGGATTCTTCAATGAAAAAGGTGAGGCTTATAATCGTGAAATTAGTGTAATTGAAAATTTTTCATAAAAGAGTTTCAAGCATGGTATTTTTGAAAGATAAATAATGAGTCCTTATCAGGACTGGTAGAATTTACTGGAACAGGATCATCTTCTGCCTGCAATATTTTTTGCATTTTTCCCTACTGTATCCACATTGAGACAATCTTAATAGACCTATTATGAGAAAAAAAATATACAATCCAGATGAGTCTTTGTTCTGATCCAATATGACTCCTTTGTATGCTTATAGCACATGAAGCTTTTGCTACCTCTTCTTACAAAAGACTTCCTTAATATCCCATGGCTTCTCAGATGCAGATGGAGAAAAGCAACAAAATTGCTTTAAAACTGCTTTGAATACACTTGTGAGGTAGAAACACAAGTCCTTTTTGAGAAACAAGCTTAACTGTTAGTGACATGTAGATCAATGCCTGCATTATTTATAATGTTCATTTCCTCACTGCAAGTATCAGCCTTGAATTTGACCTCATAGGTTCTTCTTTTCTAGAATTCCTATGTACTCTTCTCTTTGAAGTTTTTCAGGCTAACATAAATCTCTGCAAATTTGTTTTGATTTTTTCCCAGACTGCCAGAAATTGGTGAAAACATGAGAAGATACTTTGCAGTAAAAACCTGAGGCTTAGGCAGGGTTTGGTTTTTAGACACCTTCTTTTCCACTTTTCAGAAAGACTGACTTTGCTATAAATGTTATTGCTCCCCAGTGACACATACATGCTGACGAGTGGGCTACAGGAGCCTGGTTCTGTCCTTTGGGCTGAAGAGAAGCATGACCATAACTGAGTGCTCTTCATTTAGCCCCAGCCAAGACAGTGTCAAATAAGCCAAAAATCATTTGGACTCCTGCATTTGCATGTTGTGTCAATGCAAGTCCAGAAAAAAACACACCACAATTTCTGTTACTTTATAAGTATTTGAGCTTCTAATGTTATTATAATTATACAGCCTGGGAGTTGATTTCTTCTCCCAGTATTTGTGATCCTAATTAAGCCTCACATTTTTTATTAACACTTCATCCTATTTTGTATGGGAAGGCAACCTCTGGAGACGCTGTTTTGTTGTGCTGCGACACCCGAGGCCTTGCATCTTTCTAATTACTGAGGCCTTCCTCTGCTCCAGTAGGATACTGTCCTGTTTAATCCTCTCTTGCTTTTACAGTCTGGGAATGGCTTCTTTTCCTCGTATTTGAAGTTCAAATTAAGTCTCATGTTTATTAGTAAGAGCATCATTCCATGGGAGAAGTACAAGCCCTCTGAGGAAGATCAGAGAGAGCTGTGCCACTGTGGGATTCCTGCAGCACAGAGGGGGTCGGGTCAGGCAGAAATAGCTTTATAGGGAACAAACAAACAAAACCCCTCACATCTTCAAATTATATCCAAAGGCCACAACAAAAGCCTGGAGCTTAGGGGAGTGCTTTCAGTTAGCTTTGATAAGGATGCGAGAAACTAGGAAGGTCTGAGCATTAGTGGTGCATAAACCAAATGATCATGGCTTTGTGGTCTGGGCTCCAGAAGAGGAGAGCACAGGGGCAGCGGGGTGAGTGTCAGTGGCTGTGAAGCTAAGGGGGGAAAGCTTTTTATGCTGTTCTGCTCTGTCCAGAAAAGTATTGCCACTCTTGCTGCTGTGACCATCCCTCTTGCCATTATGACCATCCCTCTTGCCACTGTGACCACTGACACAAACTTGTGCAAAGCCCTCAGGATGTGTCACTGCAAGGTGTACCAATCAGGACAGTTGCTCTGACAGCCCGTCTTTATACATACCCTGCTCTCCTGCCTCTATCCATTATAAGTTTTAACCAGGAGTGATGTAACAGACTCAAAAGAAGCAGTACTGTGGAGTGGCGAACATGAAGTTGTATTGGCAGCCCAACCTCTGTTCCTGGTTCTGTCATGGACCTGCTTTATGTCATATATAGAATTAGATCAATGCCTTTCCCCTGATGTTTTATCACGTTCTAATCAACATTACTCTGCTGCTGACTCTGTATCTGTCTCTGATATATAGCTGACTCTGTATCTGATTGCAGCTCAAAGACATCAGCCTAAACATAATAATGGGATGTGACAGCAAAAGCAGCACAATTTCTGTGAGGAGTCTTCGCCCTGCAGTTATCAAGGTTTCAGATTTTTTTAACTCACAAGAATATCATTCTCAGCCCTGTGAACTCCTGCTTGCTTTGCAGATCTGGATTCACTTATCTGTAATGAAACTGGAACAAATGGGGAGAAATTTTCTACTGCCACATGAATAGAAGGACAGCAGTCCAAAAAGGTTGTAACTATCTGCAATCTATATTGGTAGAGATTCAGACAATCTTGCAATGGCACCAAAACTGAATTGCTTCAATTTTCAATAAAGATAATAATAGTCTTGAATGCTGAGAACAAAGGCAGGATGACCAGTGATGCTATGGAAATAATAAATAACTGTGTAGATGAAATACTTAAAAAGTGCAGTGCTATCACAATCTTGAAGAACCAGATAACCCACATCTGGCCCAGCATTGCAAGTCTAGCAGCAGGGAGTTTTAACTAGACTTGTGCAATCTAAGAAACATTTTTATGACTGGAACAAAACAGGTATAGCTCATACAGCATGTGGATAAATGCTGAACTGCTGAGCGAAGGGCTTAAATGCTCTTAAATACCAGCAAACAAAAAGCTGTTAAATGAAGAAAAGTGATAAAAAAGGAAAATGGGGCAGTTTAGCAAACATCTTCTGTGCCTGACTAGTATTATAGCTCTCCCTGATAAGCTAAACTGATCTTATAAACAAAAGATCTAATCTACTTGGAGTTCAGTAAATCGTTTAATATAGTCCCACATGGGACACTATTAGTTAGGCTAGATAAAATGGGAATCAGTACAAGAGTTAGAAGGTGGGGAATAGCTAGAATAAAGAAGACAAGAGAATTGGTTGTTTCGAGAGGGAATTTCCAGTTTGCAGAAAGGCTACCTGTGGACTCCCACAGACATTGCTTTTGGAATCAATTGGACAGGTGAAATTTGCTGATGCTAAAAACCTAATCATCACAGATTCTGTCTGAATCAGCTTTTTACAGCAAAAGGACAGCTTGCCCTGTCCTCAATCCAGGTTGATGGAGTGTAAGACCTATCTGGTCCAAAGCTGTATAACCAAATATCTTTAGGCTTGATATGCTAAATGAGGAAAGGAGAAACTCACACATAAGCAGAATCCCAAAACATTTGCAAAGGATCTAGCTTATATTGTTGTGTTAGACTGTAGTTAGATCAAGTCCACAAAGGGTTATGCTTTTATATGTCAAAAGAAAAACCAAGATGTGGGACATAAAGAGGAAGAAGACCTACAGATTACAGTAAACACAGCAGGGCACAAAAGACCCAAGGTCTAGAAAAATAACATTTTATCAGAAGTTTGTTGTTATCATGAAGAAATATGAAATAGAAAAAGGTAGATACATTATCTGATTCCAGGATGAAAGTGATTCACAAATGTAATGCACTGAGGAGAATACCCTCCTAATTTCAAACATAGCTATGTTATTGTGGAATGCTGTAGCAAGACTACTTTTTATATTTTAGCAGAATCACAGAATGAGTTAGGTGGGAAGGAACCACAGTAGGTCATCTGGTCCAACCTTTCTTCACAAGCAGGGCCATCCCAGAGAACAAGGCACAGGATTGCATCCAGATGGTTCTTGAATATCTCCAGTGAGGGAGACTCCATAGCCTCTCTGGGGATCCTATTCCAGTGCTCAGTCACTGTCCAGCAAAGTTCTTCTTGATATTCAAGTGGAGCTTCTTGGGCATCAGTTTCTTCTCATTGTCTCTTGTCCTATTGTTTGGCACCATTGAGCAGAGCCTGGCTCCATCTTCTTGGCACTCTCCTTTCAGATACTGATGGGCATTGATGAGGTCCTCCCTCAGTCATCTTTCCTTGAGGCTGGAAAGGCTCAGATCCCTCAGCCTGTCCTTGTAGGGGAGATGCTCCAGTCCCTGAATCATCTTTGCTGCTCTCTGCTGGACCTGCTCCAGGAACCCCATGTCTCTCTTGTGCTGAGAAGCCCAGAACTGGACATATCACTCCAGATGTGGATAGAGCTGGTGCTCCATCACCTTTCCAGGGACTGAGGTGAGTCTGGATGGTAACTCCGTGTGCTCAACCACATTCACAGGGACAAGAAAGGTGAGCACAGAAGGCTGCAGATGACAATATGAGCTACACAGAGCCTTTCTTCTGGGAGGATTTTTTTTCTTTGTTTCCCTACATATATTCCCTATGTCCTTATTCTGTATGATGGGTGGAGCTGTGCTTTGGTTCCTTGTGGCTAATACTAACTGATAACATGAGCATTTTTTCTTTGTTTCAGGACAAAGTCACCAGAGTTAATTTTGGCCATAATAGTAAGAGAGAACTGCTCATTGAATCAGATGCTGATCTCAGCGGGAGGAGGTAAATTATTTCCATGTGGTAATTTAAAAATCTGTTCCTTATTGTTTCTCAGCTGTTGGCTAGTGCCTCCCAACTGTGCCTTTGCTTGACTGTGTGCTAATTGGACCCAAAAAGCATTGGTAAGAAGGGTCAAAGAGCTAAGGCTTGGTTTGGATCATGGCCTATGATGCAGGCAAGTCGTGCTCTGCTCAGCACCTGGAAAATTAAATGCTTATACGAAAAAGAGAACGAGCTTAACACAAGAACAAATTGTTTTAACCTGGCCATAAATACATTTTGGCTGGAATTCTTTCTGAAATTCTTATTCTGATCATAGCAGTGGGATTCTGGAAAATCCATTTTGGAAAGCATCACATGATACCCCATCCAGTCAAGGCCAGAAAACAGGCTCAGCAGCTGTGGACACCCCTTCAAATTCTTTGTTCTTACCTTTGAGAGAATTGCTAAGAAAACTCTGTCCTAATCTGTATCTTAGGTCAAATGCCTGGGTCAGAAAAAAAGATGCTTGACTTTTGGTTCCCAGGTGGAGTTTGCAGAATTGGCATTTACGACAACCATCTAATTTCATTAGTCACAGGAGCCATCAAGAGATGATAAACGTGGAATCCCATAGCACCATTTTTTCAGTTACATTTTAAGAGCTGAGCAGCATGTAATGCCAAGCTGAATCAAAAGGTTCTATTTTAAATATTGCTGTCCTCATGTGTTGACTTAAGGAAAGGTGTGTGGGTGGTACTTACTCTCCCCAGATCATGAGTCAGGCACACCTAGTGTTATCTCATTAGTAGGCATAGGGACACAAAGGATGAATTAAAAGATGGAATTTAGAAAAGATAATGAGCTTAAGGCTCAGCTGTGTAGCAGCCAGTGGCAGGATGACACTGTGTACATGTACAGATTCCAAAAAGCACTTGGTACATATTAACTGCTCTGAAAACTCATATGATCCAATATGTTTGTTCAGCCAGCTTCTTTCTGCCTGCCAGGTAGGTTTGTCTGTGGTGTCTGATTTCTCTACAACAATCTGGTTTTGGGCATGTGTTCCATCTTAAAAATATGGCTCCAACAAAGTTATTTTCTCATTAGAGTTTCAAAAGACAAAATGCTGATACAAAACAGCTTTCAACATTTTCACACATCATTGTAAAAGTAAGCATAGGAAAGGTGAGCAGATAAGATTTACTGTGCCACTTTAATTTGTATTTAATAAATACCACTCATAAAAGATAATGCTCACATTGCTATAATAAAATAATTGATTGAATGAGATGGTGAGATAAGAAGGGCCATTAATTATGATCACAGTAAAGTTTTATGTTAGTACTCCTCTAGAATTTATAGAACGAGGGAATAGCTGCACTGTACACTGTTGGAAATCAGAGACAGGTGCTTGGTTTTGAACTGTGTTGGCACCAGAGCATGAACTACCTACCTTCTATCTTGTTTTTTGCTGGCTGAGGAAAGATTTTTTTTAAAGAACAATTACCACTGATTTGTCGTTTTGGTTTTCTAAAGTCATTTACTTCATTCCAGGGAGCAGTAGGTAAAGCTGTTAAAATAAATGGATGTCACCAGACATATAAATGGTGCCTTGGCTAATGAGCCCTCTGTGTCTCACAGAACTGAGATATCTTTTATCATCTCAGTTACTGATGTGGACACAAATGAAGAGCTGAAATATAAGCTAGAGCAACCAGGAGAACAAGTGGGTAGACATATTATTTTCAGCTTGTTCTTTGAGGTGAAACTTGGGGTATATAATATATGAAATGTAAATAAAATTCATGATGTTATAGATATATGATTATATATATATATGTGTGTGTGTGCGTGTGTATATATATATGTATATAGCATCATCTGGAGTCTATGGACAGATGTCTCCTTCTATATATTTTAAGATCTTACTAAATTATTAGATCATCTGTTTGGCCTTCAGGATATCAAAGGACACATCATTTCAATCTGTTTTCCTTTACTGAATCCAAGAAGTTAATTTTGCATATCAGTCCAAAAGACATCAATATCAGCCAATACCAATAGCATTTGAAACTCTTAGCAGAGGTTTTTAAATTTGTGTTGATGTATTTTTATTGATCTTCTCTTCTATCTTCCTTCTCTCTGTCACAAGTTCAGTAATTTTCTCCTATGGAGTCAATTCATCCTGTAAGAGACTGGGGGGTCATCCAGTAGATGCCAGGGATAACTTCCTCTCAAGCAAACAAATGAAACAATACCAAATGGGAAGGTAATCCTGGGGATCAGAACAAAAATCATTCTGAAAGCCACTTGCAATGGACCTTCCTGGGATCATCCACTCAGAGTGGACTCTAGGAAACAAGAAGGAAAGCTGAGGTCTTCTCTGAACTGAAAGATATGGAAAAGAAACCCCATATAGGGTGACAATTAAGGTGACAGCTAATAGGGTGGAGAAGCCCTAAAACAGCCTGGAAAACCTTTGAGACTAGATGAAAATTTATGTGGACATGTAATGCCTTTAGGCCAAGGGCTGTCTGGAGGTGATAGTCAGAAGATTTTGAGTAACATCTTATCCTGTGAAAGTTAATCACACTCCAAAGAGAAATAGCACAGAGAAACAATACTTGTATTCATTGTTAAGTGTGCGAGGGAAGGTTGAGTGAGACAGCACACACCTTTTAACAACACAAGGTAATTCTTCACTGTGTTCCTTAATTATACACCATAAATGTCAGTCACAGTTCATGTTACCTGTAGTTAACTGTAATCTCCCTGCATGAACCCAACATAAATTAGCCAGTTTGTACAGGCTGATGTTAAATATGCTTCAGGATAGGGTACATCTGATTGCCACTGGAGATGGGGGGAAACATCTGTAATCTCACACCATAAATCTCACTGTCCTAACCTGGAGCACTTTTAACCACACTTCTTAACACAAAATCTGCATCAATGTAAATTTTTGTGCCTGTTTGCCTGTTGAATCTTCCAAATCCTCTTTGCTTGTATAGGGTGAAAAGAATTCTTCTTGAGGCAATGGCAGATCTCTGCTTGTAAAAATGACAGACTGTTAGAAATGCAATCCATTGTGTGCCAAGGGAACAGAATTTTTATTCTAGATTATATAAATGAATATATTAGAAAATGCAGTTATCAGCGGGCTGTTTATGACCAGAAATATTTTCTTATACCTTAGTGCTCCTTATATCTTTAGATAAGGCACTTGTAAAATAGGCCATTATGTGTAATAAAAAGCATTTAATGAAACTTTCATTTGGAGGACATTGAATTCAACAGACTTAACTTTGACACTGACAAATTTCTCACAAGAGATGATTTGCATGGAAACCACTGGGGTCTCATTTTAGTTCCTGTAATACACCAGAACAGTGATTTTATCATTTCAAAGTCATTTAAAGAGCCTGGAGCTACATGACACAATGGCAATGCTTAGGATTGCAGCAGTGTATCATCTGCATAAGTGGCATAACTTTCACTACTGTGATAATCATTCCCAGAGCCTATATCATACATATAAACATGTTTCAATCGGGGCGGAAAAAAGGTCTAATTGATCAATTATTTCCCAAAATATCTTATCATTATGCAGCACATGTTTATCTACATTTTAAAAAGGACTGAAAGGTATGGTATACTGATTAGGTTATAATTTTCCTACCTTTTAGTAGACCAGATGTCATACTAAAATTTTTCACAGTTCTGTACAATAGAGAAATAAGAAATAAATACAAGTTACTAATAAATTTATGCCTAATCCTCTTCACTTCAAGACAAAAAAATTAATTTGATCTAATTATTAATGAACACTTTATGTGTCTTGGACAGACACTGGATTAAAATTTTTATTTTAAAACTGTTAAATGGTAGTCAAACAGATCCACCTAGCAAGAGTCACCAGCGCACAAACAAAAAGGGCAAAAAGGGAAACCAATGCAAATATATAGCCTCCAAAGTAGAAGGATCAATACCCTCTGATGTTAATACCACAGTGTTAGATTTATTAACCACCTAGACATCTGAGAAATAAATTATATAAATACTTATCCCCTCTATTATAAGGATTTATATTTGAAGTTCATCTTTGCAAAAGTCTATTATAGAAGGCAGCTTCTTTACTTAAAAATGCTCCCTACAGCAGTGACATTTCTTGTAGAAATCATTCCCTAACTGCTACATAAACTGAAATGGGATTTTAAGCTCCTGATGACAGCTCTTCAAAAACATCCAAAAACATTCTTCTTTTGAGGACAATTTAGGTGAGATTTTTAAAAACTTATTTGAGGACCTAAATGTCCCTGACTTCATAGGAACCAAGAGTTTCCTTTTGCAGGCCATGGTCTTTTCTTTCTGTGCTGGGAAAATGAGAGGTCTTCCCAGCAAAACCAGGGGTCTTTTGGTGGGATGGAGACCACAACAGTGGAAAAAGGAAGCAGGACAGGCTGTAGCTCACTTCTCCTGGTGGACCCACACTTCCAATGTTTTCTTAGCAAAATGTACCACTTCACAGATCCTTATTTCAGGACCTCCTGCATGCAGCATGTATTCACAATGCCATCATACAAAAAAACTTAGGGAAGTGGTTTTTAAGGTAGTGTTCTCAGTATCTGAGAAAATACAAGAACACCAGACTTCAAAAGAAACTTGAATTGCAGAATTGCATGTGGCCCAAAAATAACCTGTGGGGACTAGAGGAAAACCCAGTTCTTGTAATGGTTTCTCTCAGGCTAAATCTTTCACTGGCAGGGCAACTTCATATCACAGGGTTTAAGTGCAGCTTTCACTCATCATAACTGAGATAAATAAATACGAAGACTAAGGTAAGTAAGAACAAGCCCACATTCCTAGCCTACAATGAAAATAAGCACAGTCACACAACATCTGTAAAGCTGAGCAGCAGGCACCAGAGATGCAGCCTGGGTTGTTTTGAGAGGTGATAGGAGAGAAGGATTGTTCCAACTGTTGTGATTTCCTATTATTTACTCCACTGTTAAGTTCTCTCTATTGCATTTATATACCTTCTAAGGTACATGGCTTTTAATGTATTAATTCTTTGTAGTATCTGAGTCTCCCAAGTGCTCATGCATGTCTCAGTGCTCTTAAATAGTGGCTATAATCAGTACAATTGTGGTTTTAACAGTTCTGGTTTGACTACATTAAGGTAGTAAAAATCATTGAAAGGATTCCTCAAAATTATTATTCTGCCTTGGTGTATGAACATACGTGTGAGCAGGTTTGCCACTTACAACAGCCTCTGCTTGAAAGAGGCAGCACAGAGGAGGGAACCATTTGTTAGCAGAGCTATCAGGGGAATGTTCCCCCTCTATCCATGTGTGTAATCGGCTTGCTCTAGCTATCAGTCATTTTTTCTCTGTACCATTCCACAGTATTTACTTGGAATGAAATCCTGCTTTTTGAACCTGTGATTGTCAGTCACTGCCCCTCTACAAACTGACTTCAGGCTTTTTTCTTTTTTCTTTTCTTTTTGGAGATTTTAGATATATGCTGGTTTTTTACCAGAAACTAGCACCTCATTTGAGGTAGCACAAATTTATCATCACAGCTTCTCCTAAGCATTTTCATAAGAGATATTTCCTGCTTAGTAGTAGTCTAGCAGCAGTTTGGCAACTGTGCAAAGGATGCATGGCCAGGAGTCAGAGTATTTCTAATCATGTTTTTATCTGGACTAGGACATAAGAAGAACTGGCACCATAGGAACCCCTGACTTTGTGGGGGAAGAACAGCTGGCTCTCAGACCCACACCAGACTGCAAAGCTTAGCTTGAGACGCTGCATGTTTAAGCATTAACACAACTTATGTTATTGTTGTTTTCTTGTGTTATTCAGCAGCTATAACAACCTTTGGGGACACCTTGCTGTGCTTGCTGAGACAAAGCTGTTTGTGAAGCCAAATGGCATTGTGCCTGAATAAGATTCAATTTGGAAAGATACTTGTATTCCTGTAATTCCTTAGTTTTTGCCTTGAGTGCCCATGCTATGAGGTTCAGTACTTATATTAAAGATGCTTCATTTTGTCAAGGTGAAGGGTGTTCATCCTGCTGAATATTTTGCTTAAGAAGGGATTTATTTTCTTTCTCCTTTCCTGGCACCCTGCAGTTTCCCTCCTGCTGATGGATGATCTTTCCCTAGCGACCCTAGAGAGGGTATTTTCCCCAAGTGTGAAATTGATTCCAGCTGACAACAGAGTGTGTCAATCACTTCCCACTTTTGTCATCTTCAAAGACTCCTCTTCCCCTTATTTAAATTGTATTTTCATAATTGAAAATTGCTTTCAGATGACTTAATGAATTCCTCCACTCTATTAAAGGCTGAAAGCGGATGAAATATTGCAGCTTTCAGATTAAGTACATTTTTATAGGGAAGCTTTAGCAGAAGCTTCAGCAACAACAGCAACAAATTTTTTTCTATTAAGACATGTCCACTAAAGAAGTAAACAGAGTGGTAGAAATGGCATTTTCCCACTAGTACCACTGCTAGAAAACAAGTCCTAAACTGTATTTTGACCTTATAGATATATTTGTGAAGCCTCTGAATAGCTGGATCTGCCATCAATCTCCAAACAACTAACGTGATCCACTGATAACTGAGATTTGCATTCTTACCTGTTGATATAGTGCTGCATTTTCCATTGTGATATCTCTTTAGAATGATAAGGATGACCCTGGAAAGCATAAATGCTGATGGCAAAACATACTGTGTAACATCTATTAGCTATCCACAGTTCATCTTATGATAGCAAGTAGAGAGAGACATAAACTGTTTTCTTATGATGATACCCCTGATCACTGGGGCTTAGAATGCAGACTTGCACAACAAAGTAGTAGTTGATAAATGCAGCCGAACTATTAAACCATCTGAAGCTATGCTTTGAGACACTGTAGTGAAAATATCTGCTGATGTTTATGCCTCAATTATTCATGCAGTTTATTTTAAAGCAGCTTAACTTTTAAGACCTTTTTTGTATAGAAGTGTGAACTAGTGTTTATTTATATTCTAACTATATGTCTATATAGTATCTATGTTTGGAAATAAGACTTTTTGAAATCTTAATACTGTTTCTTTTGATGGTTTGGGTTTTTTTAAATAAGTTGGACAGTAAGTTTGACTGGTGAGCTTCAACACATGATTAAAAGCCAGTATCTCCTGGATTAGCATGAGTCAGACTGATTTACCAGGCCCACTTATCTATGTACTTATTCAAATGCAAACCTAGAATAACTCCTCTAAGACAATGAAGTTGCCTCAGTTTTGTCCTGGTATGCATGGTGTCAGAAATAGAACTGCTGTGTTTGTATGCATAAATCCGTTTTCCCTCTTACTCACCTGGATTTTCATTTCACTTCCACCTTTTTTGGTAGCAGTAGTATTAGCAGTAGTCATATGCACAGAGCAATTGCAGTTCAGTCCCTTTGCACAGTAGACCTATGCAATGCAAAAAGCTCCAGAAGAGGGAGAGGAGAAAATGAAGTATGTAGGTGAGCAGGTAAGACAGATGTAGGGTCTAAGGAGGACATAATTTTCCACAAAACTCTCCATTTGAGATTATCTTACAAACCTGACTCATCATGATTATATCTTGGTTTGTCACCTACACTTTGGTAAATGTAGCTTTAAACACCATAGCCTTCCCAATAATTACCTCTGGTTTAAATTATCTGAACTGAAATCACAGTCAGGCACAGCTCTGAGAAACAGAGAATTCCAGCAGTAGTTTTTTATTCCACATTTCATGAATAATGATGTGATAAAAAATAGTCTAGGTGCTGCAATGCAAAGAACTCAGCATTATATGCAATGGGTTTGGGGGGGAAAAGGGATTAATTTTTCATATAATGTAATGCATATCTGAGGGCACCCATAGCATATGACATGATGTGTGTGAATGATTTGTGGACCAAACTGAGGCTGATGAGTAATGACACGTTGGCTCTGTATTATTGCCTAGTTTATTGCAGGAAAGGTCTAACACCAAAAAAAAAAAAAAAAAAAAAAAAAAAAAAAAAAAAAAAAAAGTGTCCTTTTCTATTACCTTTTTCTTAAACTCCACAATTGATATGTCTTAGAGGTATAGCAAAAATCTCACAGCTAAGAAAGCTCTGGTGGCTCCAGGCTGTCTTTCAGAACATGACTTCTAAGTTACATAGTAGTATAATTTAAGGCTATCCTGCAGTACCCTGCACATCAAAACATGTTTCTAAGAGAATGTTAGAGCTGACTGCATTGACAGAATCCTTTTCTTTCCTGCAAGGTTTAGAATTTGTGGCATTAGCAACACTTGAGATAAGGGATGCTATCCTTTTGTAGATTTGGCTTACCCAGCTCCTGATGAGTTTTGTATTTCAAGTGCTTCTTAAGGAAAACTGAATTTTGATTTGATGTTTGTGAGTAAAGCTGTAGGGTATTCAGGCTTCCCCATCCAAGATATGACATAATATATGGCATAAGATATGACATACATATGACATGTAAGAAAAAAGAACTTGTCCTGCATGTTAAAGCTCTTCCCTGACAAGAGTTTCACAGCTCAAAGGCTAGTTTTGATTATGTCTTTCTCATAAATAGCATTGACGGTTTTCAAAGGCAGACTTCAGAACATACTAAGACCCACATGTAGAATCTACTCTGCCAAGGCCATCACTAGACCATCTCTAAGCACTACATCTACATCCTTTAAATACCTACATGGATAGCAATTCAACCACTTTCCTGGGAAGCCTGTTCTGATGCTTGATAGAGGACATTATTGACACTGATGTGAATATTTTTTTTCCTTATATATGTTCTAATATACTATCTACCCTTGCACAACCTGAAGCCATTTCCTCTTATTCTATCACTTGTTACTTGGACAAGAGATTGACCTCCATCCTGCTACCCCCTCCTTCCAGGAAGTTGTAGAGGGATAAGGTCCCCCCGATCCTCCTTTTCTCCAGACTAAACATTCCCAAGTCCCTCAGCCACTCCCCATTAGACTTGTGCTCCAGACCCTTCCCCAGCTCCGTTGCCCTTCTCTGGATACGCTCCAGCCCCTCAATGTCTTTCTTGCAGTGAGGGGCACAGAACTGAACACAGGATTGGAGCTGTGGCCTCAGCAGTGCCAGTACAGGTGAACAATCCCTGCCCTGGTCCTGCTGGCCACACCATTGCTGATCCAGACCAGGATGCCATTGGCCTTCTTGGCCACCTGGGCACACCCCAGATCATGTTCAGCTGCTGTTGACCAGCACCCCCAGGTCCTTTTTCACTGAGCAGCTTCTCAGCCACTGCTCAAAGCCTGTAGTGATACATGCAGTGTTGTGACCCAAGGGCAGGACCCAGCACCTGGCCTTGTTGAACCTCAAAGAAATGGCCTCAGCCCATCAATCCTGCCCTCCAGCAGATCAACATTCCTGCCCAGCTCAGTGCTGTCTGCAAATTTACTGGGAGTGCACTTCTGAAAAGCTCCTTTTATTGCTCTGAATGCACATTTTAACTTGTCTGGCATGATGTTAGCATTGAGCCCCATTCAGCAGCACACCTGATGTGTGCTGTACTGTGCAGTAAATTCCCGAGATAAGAATAATTTCTGCTAATTCCAATCCTTTAGCTGCAGTGTCCTGAACTGCACACTCAAGCTTCATTAACTGAGAAGTGAGAGATACATTTTGATATTTTAGTGCTTTACATTTAAGAGCATGATTGTATGAGATGTGATGAGCAGCTCATTTCTGCAGAAAGTACAGAGCATCTTAGAATAATCATAGAATAGTTTGGGTTGGAAGGGACTTAAAAGAACACCTAGTTCCAAACCCTTGGTAGGGGCAGAGACACCTTCCACTAGATCAGGTTGCTCAAAGCCCCAGCTCTGGCCTTGAACATTTCCACAGATAGAGCATCCACAACTGCTCTGGGCCACCCATACCATTGCCTCACCACCATTACAGTGAGGAATTTCTTCCTAATATCCAATCTAAATCTGCCCTCTTTCAGTTTAAAGTTATTCCCTCTTCCCTGATCACCACACTTCTTTGTAAAATGTCCTCTCCAGTTCTCTTGCAATCTCCTTACAAAGCTAAGTGTTATAAGGTCTCCTGGAGTCTTCTCTTCTCCAGATGAGTAGCCCCATCTCTCTCAGCCTTTCTTAATGGGAGGTAATGTTCCCATTGCTTTTCATTCCCATCCCAGAAATATATTTGTGCCTTTTCGTTGCAGTGCTTTCTGTATGTACAGTAATTTCACAATTATAAGCCGCACCTGATTATAAGCCGCACATCTGGGTAGCCAGGTAGAGCACGGGATTTGTCCATATATAAGCCGCACCCGAATATAAGCAGCAGTTTTGTTTTTGGTTTTTTTGTTGTTGTTGTTTTTTGGGGTTTTTTTGTGAGGATCCATGTGCGACAAAGTAACGAATTAGTAACAGAATCGCACCAGCGGAGGTTTGGTGTCAGGTGCTCAAGTTGCAACAGTTTTTATAGACCAGTGAAGCCTTTAAAGGCAGCCCCAGACACCTTCTCTGGCTGGCTCTCACTTCTGGGTTGGCATTTCGCTGGGATTTGTCCATAAATAAGCCGCACCTGATGATTAGCCGCACTACTGGGGTAAGCTGGTTTCTTCAATGAAAAAGGTGTGGCTCATAATCGTGAAATTACTGTAAATGGATTTTTATTTCTTCACCAAATTGGAAATGAATGGCAAGTACTGGATCTGCAACTGAGATGTTTTAGATGGGGAGTAAAAGAGATTAGCTGTTAAGACAGATTCACCCCCCTGTGAAACCAGTGCCTTTAAGTACTTATCTTAGTCAGGGTGAATTATCCACAGGAATGATTTGCCACTCTCCACAGGCTCTGAATCCAACTTACCCTGAGTCATTGCTAACGCAAAGAATTCTGCATCAAGGTTGGCCAAATCCCCCACTATTACACTAGCATATGACAGTACTAGTCATGCATGCTAGTGCATGTGTGGATCAGGATCATGGGGTTTTTTTTGTATTCGACTGTGTTCTTATCTGTTTTTCACATGCACATTATGTTGGGAAACACAAAAGCTGAGAGGAAATGTTAATCAGACATTCCAGAACAGGATTTGGTAGATACAGTTCCCAACCCAGCCACATAAGTTGTCACTGCAGAAATCATTTTGCCATATCATGAGTATTTTGTGCCCAAAATTGTGATTCTGAAAAGCTATTTTCAGGAAGGGAACACTTGAGTTGTGAAGCAAGGAAATCAAGTGGTATGAAATGCCATGTTATTGAGGCTGTGTTGCTAAGATGAAATGGACTGTGCACATTTTCATCTTTTAACTGGAAATTTTTGCCTAAGAAAAGTAGTCTCATTTGCAAGGCTATTTGGAAAAAATGCCTGAAAGCATTTTTATAAGTCATGCTGCTTGCTGAAGCTTCAACAAAACTCTAAGAAACGAATGCATTTAACAGAATCCTTGGGAAAAAAAAAGAAAAAAAGGAAAAAAAAAAAAAAGAAAAAAAAAAGAGATACTTTCCTCTTTAGTTAATATATAATTTTCATTATCATTGTAGCTGTTGCATTATATTCTCCTACTCCAAAAGTACTATTTTGAACTAATGAAAATTAGAAGTTAAATAATACTGTGAAAATGAAAGCTAATTATAATATTTTCAATATTGTTTTTTTTCAAAATGGATAATGCTTAACTGACTTACTAAGTTCTTGGAAGAGTTTTTTTATTCTACAGAAGAGTTAATAGTGCAAAATAGACCTTCTCTAGCAGTTTCATTTTGTTTAAAGTCTTCCTTCTGGCACCAGATAAAGAAATTTATATAGGCATGGATGGTCACTTGCTACAGACATGAATATGAAGCTGGAAAGGACAAGAAAAAGAATATGATTAGAAAAATCTTTTGAAATAAATGGGTATAGAAAACTGGGACAGTCACAAGTCATGGATTTTCCTTTGGATTGATGTGCACTGATTTGTATATTATAAAATATTGCTTGCACCTGTGGAGAAGAACAATTATAATATGAGTCACAATGGATGTAGCTTAATTAGAGAAATATAGATTGGACTTTTTTCTAGTCAGAAGCTTAAGGGAGCTTGGGATGGTATAAAGAAATATTTATTAATATCATTAAAGCTTTTCATAATCACTTCTAGATGACTAAAAGCCTCTGGGTGGAATGAAATTTGGGGCTTTCCTACCACATAGGAAATGACATTGTGATTAACATTAGCACTTATTTCCCACATTTTATCCTGAGCCAATGTCTAGTTCATGTACCTTGAATATAAAGATAAATCAGACCTATACATGGGAAGTTTCTTCCTAACCCCAAAGTAATTACTGGTAGCTATAATTTTAAAATCATATCACTTTACACATTTATCCCACAATTACCAGAGAAACCTTATGGATTTACATGACTTATTAAATTTCAATAGATCTTTTTACCTAATCTTTTCCTGGCTATTACTATATTTCCCTTATATTCTCTATTACATGTACTCCTTCTTGGATACTAAAAAAAGAAAAAAAGAGATGTTTTCAAAGTGTTCAACAACTTTCAAGCTACATAGCTTTCAAAGAGCTTTCATCTACTGCTGGAGTATCAATGATGATGTCTATTAATGGCATATTTATATTGAAATACACATATGCACTAATCCTATAGATAAAAGTACATACTATACTATGTATGTATATAGCATCATTTAAAAAAAAAAAAAAACTTGGAAGTGAAAAGTTCATTATTGAAAATTTTGTATTAACTCCAATTTCTTGCCTTATATATGGAACATAAAGCCACTGAGCTGATCAAATTATTTGAATCATCTTTTCTTAAATGAAGAAATAGTGGTAAAACAATGGAAAATAATTATCCATGATGCAATAAAATCTCATTGACTTTTAATCTGCATCCTTTCTTCCAATAAATGCATTCCACTTTCTAAATCAGCAGAATAAAAGAGGACATATCTTAACTGCTATCTAATTTTAAGGCCATGCTCAGATGAAGATAACATTGTTTTAGTATCTTTGTATGCATCATCAGCAAACTCCCAATAAAGGCCTCTAGGCATTTGGAGACCGATTCTCTTCTCATTTGCATTGCAGAAAACACCATTCATGAAAATTAATTGAAAGGAGAATTTAGCCCACTGAGCATAAATCCAGTTTATGAAAGGCTGTAAAATCTGACAATATGAATTTACTTTAGGTTAAAATTCATTAGATGTTATTTCAACCTGATATGGACGATATATAAATTAGGTTTTATCTCTTTGTGTTTTATTGCTTATTTTCGACTATTTCCCTTTAATATGAATAGCTACTCTAAAGACTAAGGTCAAGTCTGTATTCTGTCACACTCTAGCAAAGGATTCTCTGCAAAGTTCAAGAAAAAGCAAGAAGTGGCATAAATGCTCATCCATTCTCTGAGAATATGGTATTAAATGCAAAATTATTTCAATCTATTCAGCATAAAATCTTGTATTAAATCACTTTATTTTCAATAAGCTTGTTTGCAGGTTGTATGCATTGTATCTAGCTTTAGACCAGGACTGCAACTTCTGTACAGCTAAGATTTAGACTCCCTTCCTTTAAAACAGACAGCGGGACAGGTATTCCTAGAGGTGCTGGCTAATCTTGCCATAAATGTGTTGGGTTTTATACCAGGGGCTGTACTGCCTTGTAGAAGTGCCTGTTTCTCTCCACTGTTTCCCTAGACAGCTGACTTAGAACTAACTAAACTCAAATTAATCTGACTGCTAATTTATTTTTTCCCCTGAACTTCCACTCTGCAGCTGTTGGTGATTACATCAGAAACACAAAAGTCATATAAAAAAAAAACAAACAACAAAATGAACTCTAAGTGACATGCATGTGATTGCAAAGATCAGACACCAAAAATGAAATTAAAGGATCTTTTAAAATACTCTAAAGATGTTTATATTAGAGTTAGTTAATTTAGTTTTGCTCTCTGGAGCTTGATTTTCAAAAGAGGATTTTCAATGAGATTAAAGGGTGGGATGTACAGCTTCCAACCAAAATATTTCCAATCACTAAACACTGGAGGATTCACCCAAACTTTCTCTTTTGTTTTGCTTTGTTGGAACACTAACAAAAAAAATAAAAATGAGAAAGTGAGGTTGTGTTGGATAATTAACACTGGCATCTAGGAGCTTTAGGAAGACTAGGAATCCTCTGTCCATTAACTTTATCACCATCTAAAATTATTGACTTAACCCAAAACACGTTTGTTTATATGCTTGTTTTCCCTATATTCAATTTATTTGCTTCTAATAACAGGCAGACTACAAGAACTGACAGAATAGGGTATGAAAGGGGATTTATATGCCTGTAATTCATGCCACTGAAAGCCCAATAGAGGCTCAGGAGCTCCTTTTAAGAACAGATGTAATTGTATGTTTAGTACTATAATTGACATTTACCCTTGTTTAATAAAATTTGGACACGCACAGAATAACACATTTGACTGATTGTATGTGGGGGAGTAATTACACTGAAGAGAGTGATTTTAAGTCAGAACTAGAAAGTAATGAATGCAGAACATTTAATTATGATGTAAGCAAACACATAAAAACTTGCCAAGAATATGAAGGTGAACACTGAGATTCAGCAGGACAATACATTTGATAATAGAAAGTGTAGAGGATGCACAGCTTTTTGACAGTGCAAGAGTAGGACTTTTTGCAACAAAAACTCTTGGGACCAAAACTGTACATCAGATGAACCTATAGATAAATTGTGTATTCCTTGCTAATTTTTAAATGCCTAGTCTCTGACATTACTTGGAAATGGAATCATTTTCTGTTTGCCATTTAGTCAAATGATATTGTTTACAAGATAGTGCTGCTCTGTCATGCTGATATTTTGCTTGGTTGATATTCATCCAGTCTGAATTCAGGAATCCTGCACTGAGTCACTCCTTAATGCCTAACACTATGGATTATTTTTGTTCCCCCTCATGCAACAGCACACAAGAAGTCTAGATTCTGTGTCTTTAGACAGCATGAATGCCAGGAACTTTTTATTGCTTTAAGTTATGCTCTGCTCTACCTAACAGTTTTCACTTATGAATCTGAATTGTAGACTTTTCCCATTTTAAAACCAAGTAAAAATTTTAAAGAGATGAAGGAGGAAGGGTAAAGCTATAGCTGCAGGTGATGGGTCTGCTGAGAAATAAGAATAACCTATCCAGAAAGAAAAAAATGAGAAAGACTGGTAGGATACAAGGAAAGAAAATTTCTGTGGATAAAGTACTAAATGAGATCAGGGTTCAGCCACAATCTTACTTTTGGGATAATCTGTAATTTGTCTCCCTCTCTTGCCCTGTTAACCCAAGATAAATCTGACTGCAATTATCTATTTTATATTTCCCAAAAAGTCGATTTTTCTCTTCTGTTCATGCCAAAATTCTGCTTGTGCCTTAGGTTTAAACCTAAGGCTTACTGCTATTAGGCCCAAAATATTACTTATCAATTTATTTTTTATACTCTGTTGTTGTAGAAATAGGGGGGGAAGGGAGAAATTAGAAAGAGGAAGAAAGCTATTCATCAACAAAGCTGGTTTCCCAAGAGGTTCCATGACCTCTTTTAGTTTTCAGAGTTCTTGGATAATGAAAATCCATAGGTCCTTTGAATGACAGCAGATGGGCCTGGCCAGGGTCACATCCAGGAAAATTATGGGAATCGCGTGATTAAATGAAAACAGATTTCAGTTGCCAAGTGGCACCTAATCAATCTTCTCAATTCTTAGCCATGAAATCACTGAAGTCTTTAATATTTTTTGAATAACTCAAAAGAACTCAATAGACACTTCTCACAGATTTCCCTATTTCCCAATCATCTCCTGAAATATCACACAAAATATAAGGCCAAATCACATATTCTCCTCTTTAAGACATGGGACAACTCATCAGACCTGAGCCCTGGTCCCCAGTTCTGCCGCTATTAAACTGTGAATCCTCATCACCTCAAGTCTCTGATCCTATTTTTCCCTTTTATTAGTTTATCTTCTCTATATACTGTGTGAAGGCTGTTTGTAACAGTGACCTACCAAAAATGCCTTATGCATGTAGACAATGTTCTCTAGTGGGCACCTCTGTGTAACATAATGAAATGATGAAAAGTGGCTCTCAGCTATCTTGCTTCTGGGAGCCCTTGAACACTCATTTTTAGCCCAGATTTCCCTGTGATTCTTGGATTAAGGGGAAAATAGATTAATTAATTACTTAGTCACATATGAATGTACAGTAATTTCATTATTATAAGCTGCACCTTTTTCATTGAAGAATCCAGCCTGCCCCAGTAGTGCGGCTTCTATTCAGGTGCAGCTTATCTATGGACAAATCCCAGTGAAATGCCAACCCAGAAGTGAGAACCGGCCAGGGATGGCACCTGAGGCTGCCTTTAAAGGTTTCGCTGGTCTATGAAAACTGTTTGCAACTTGAGCACCTGACACCAAACCCAGCTGGCAGCGATTCTGTTACTAATTTGTTACTTTGTTACACATGGATCCTTGCTTTAAAAAAAAAAAAAAAAGTGCAGCTTATAATCAGGTGTGGCTTATATATGGACAAATCCCATGGTTTACCCGGCTACCGGGAGGTGTGGCTTATAATTGTGAAGTTACTGTACTATAAATAACAGTGACATGTGGGTGCATTTTCCTGAACAGGCCTCTATAAATGTCATTCTGTAAATAATATTCTGTGCAAGTTAAACCAATTGTCTTCAGATTAATCCTGTTTGGGTTGTGGTTCATTGTGAAGTATTTTCTTCCAGAAATGAAAAAAAGGTATTTCTCCAGTTGGAGAAATACCAGGCTGGAGTAAAACAGGCTGTTTGAATCAAGTCAGTGGTGGAATGTCTAATTCTTTCCTAAGGATAAAAACCATCAAATATGTCGCTTTCTCCTTGTAATTAATTTAATTATTATTGCAAAATATTTAGTCAGATTTATGAAATTGTATACTTTGCAAGGAGGTTTAATAGTTTAAGAGTTACTTTCTGGAGGTTATTCTAAATACACAGTCAATAACATTCATGCCCATATAAACAATATTGATTTCAGCCTCTCACTGCGGTAAACTATTCTCAATCTTCTTTTTTCTTTTTTTTCAATACAGTAACATAATCACTCTTGAGACTTCCATAAAAGCAAATAGAAGCCAAGGATAACTCTACTTAAAAAATTAATGTATTTATACATACTTAGCAGTCTGGAGCATAATATTTGTATATTGTGAGAGAAATAAGCATTGGGAAATGAACTATGTCATTTAGAGGATAATTATGGAATGAGGACTACATATTTTTGTAAACATACCTATTCTAATCCTGAAGTGCCTCTGTGATTCCTTCACAGCCAGAGATATACTAGAGGACACAAAAAGAAACAACATACAATTAATTTCCAGTTATGTCTTTGTGGGATTATCTAGATAGCAGGCAGTTACTTGGAGATATTATGGTGCAGACACAACCCAACTGGATAATTAATGTTACTGTCTGAAAGACAATGATTAAGCATGGCTAAGTTGGTGCATAGTCTGCAAGACTTGCACAAGACTTCAGGGATTTTTTTTTTCTTCTGCCCTGTGGTAGTCACATATTCCTGTGAAGTAATGCTATTTCATCTAACTCCACATCTAATGGCATGGTTTTAATAACAGCTAATTATTAGAGCGTGACATGTCAGAACTGAAGTACAGAACCATCACAGACAAAATTCCCGTGAATATATTTGGACAGTGGGACAGGTAGGAGAGAAGAGGCTGTCAGTTCTTAAAAAATTACAAGTGTAGGAAAGTCAGTTTATTAGGAAACTCAATGTATAGCTGTCTCTTGTACAGCTCAGAAGGTGAGGATGGGGATGCATTTTCCAAGAGTCAACAACAATATTTCCTTGGCAACCAGTAACTTGGAGATTTAGAATTAGAGGTAGGAAAATGAGTACCACTTTCTGGGCAGCTCTGAAGAACCATCATAAGAACTCCAGCTCATAATAACTCTAAATTTTTGGTATTGATTTTATAGTCAGCTGCAAGTGGCATTAACATAAAGAAGAGTTTACTTGCCAGCATGTTCTGAGTTTGTTGGTTTTTTTTGGCTACTGTGCAGCTCACCAGACGAGACTGCAGATTGATTTCTGCTGAGGTCCATAATTTATACAAGCTTTTTTAATAGGTATCGGACACCTGTCTGTGGTTAATAGTAGAGTTAAATCTTATAAGAAAAGGAACTAGGTTGCCAATTTAGGCCTGAATCCGATATTTCCAGCAGAGAACAGAGTGAGCTTTGTTTCATGAAAGTGCAGGCCTTGCAAAAGTAGCTGTAGTTAGAACTTTTAAAGGTCAGTGTTTGAGCAAGACTTTAAAGAAGAAATAATGAAGGGTCAACTCCATTGCATTTAGAATCTAGGTTAAAAATACCCATATCCAAGCAAAAAATAAACCTGGAATAAGGACATTTTTTCTTAGGATTTGGGAACAAAGAATGAAGATGAGTGTATTTGCATAGGTAAAATTAATTTCACAGGCCTTGACATTGCCTGACAGATCAGAAATCTAATATGATGAGGTCCAACAGATTCTGAAACAGTCTAATGCTGGAGCATTGCTTCACTTTTTTTTAAGCTATAGCTATATGGTGAATGGGGAAATTGGCATGGTGGTAAAGCTTTATCTACAAAAGGCAAACATTCCTTTGTTTGAAAGCTGTATTTTGAATTGCCACAGGGAACCTGTTCCTATTTTAAGCTGATTGCAGTGTTCTGAATCTTTAAAAGTCCAGCTCATTGAGAATTACTGCTGAGCAGAATTGGCTGCAATAGTCTTTAAGCATTTTTTAAAGAAATCCTCTGAAATCAGGGTGGTTCCTCTCAGTCTGTAACCTGGATCATGCTCAGAGTATCGTCAAGGTTATGTATATCAGGCCATGCAAAACTATCAGCGCACTGTTTACATTGCAGTCACTGCTAGTTCTATTTTTTAAGCCACAGCAGGAATTTCTTTTACTTCCAGGGATACTTTAATTCCCCCATCCATTTTCTGTATCTCCAAGCTGAAGTATGTTGCAAAAAAAAACCACAAACCATACCAGCACCACTAATCACAGTTGAGACAAGGAGAAAACAAGGAACTGATATGTTCAGAAATTAAAAGTAATCTGACATTGTCATGTATTGGTTGTTATAAAAAATCTAACATTTATGACATCTCACACCACTGTATTTCAACTAGATTCAAAGAAAAGCCTCTTGTGGAAGAACTGAAGGTGGCATGTCTCAAGCTCATTTCCATTGAATTACTGAAATGTTGATGTACTCTGCTGCAGCTTGAGTGTATATCCTGAATTTCTATTCAGATGTCTGACAGAAGACATTTTGTATATCCAGACACATGCCATGGTAAGGTTTAATATATTCAAAGATCACTCATGTGGCATTCTTAAAGAAAATTCAGTTCTGCAAGGGGCTAAAAATTCAAAATATAAATGTGTAAAGATACCTTTAAAAATCACTTTCTAATTTTCAAATTCCTGCCTGTGTATTTCTGAACATTATCTCCCTGAACATTTTCCCATTTACACTGTAAAGGCAGCTGTACTGGCTCATATCAAAAGCTCATCAACAGCGCCCATAAAGAATATCTGCATAAATCAGTATGTAGAGAGTGACAGTGGAATGGACTAAGGCATTGCAATGGGATTGCCTTGCTTCTGTTTTGCATTGAGCTTTTAGGCTACAGTCCATTTTAATGCTTCTCCAAAATCTCTTGATGTTCTCACTGTACTTTGCCCTTTACCTTTCACACAAAGCTCTGTTTAATGTCTGGCACTCTTCAGCCCACCCTTCTTGACTTACCCAAGTCATACACCCATTGCACCAGGAAAAGGAAGACAGGCATGTGGTATATTTCTGTTCTTGTGTCTTGACATGCTGCTAGGCAGAACGTGACCAGGAATCTTCTACCAGCTTGTTGGAAGCCTTTGGAAACAAGGAGATGATTTCAGGTTGTGTGACACCTGACAACTCTGTCTTCACAAACGACAGGGTTTTTTTTACACTTTTGAGCCTATGACCATCATCATCATCCACTGATCTTCACAATCATATTTTTTTGATCTTCACAATCATATTTTTTTTGCCCAGATTCTTTGAAGCAGACTCTTTCTTTTTGTCTTTTTTTCAAGCAGGAGCTGATGCCTTTCCAGAAGAATTTAACCAGATGGAGGCATGACCCTGAATCCGTGCATGGAGATCTGCAAGAAAGCAGTGTGTAGCTGATTGCTTCTTTAATACTACAACATCTCCCAACTATTTTCAGCTAAGAGGAGTTTCTGAACTGGCTGTTATCCTGCATATTTTAGAGTCCTTTGAGAATTTCTATGTCATGTGCTTGTCTAGTGAGATCTTCAACCAATGTGAATTTTGGCTGTACACAGAATTCTTTTACAGGAATAGCACAATGATAGCACATATTCTGTGTAAAACCATTGCTTTTGTTTTTATATGAAAATGACATTTATTCTCATCATTTGGCAATCAATAGTTCTAATCTTAAAAAGAAATGGTGAATAATTGAGTCCTACCTATGCCTTTCATGCCACTCATAATTTTATAGAAGCTTATCATACCTCCTCTGAAATGTTTTGCTTTGAGGACAAACAAGTTGTCAGCTATTCAGCTGCTTCCTGTAGAAAAGCCTTCAGAACCTTTTAACCCTTGTTATCTTTTTCTCAGCTCTTTTCTATTCCCTTACAGAAGAAGGAGGAAAATCACAACACACAATGTTCCAATGCCTTGCAAAACAGACTTGAGCTATCTGTACCTTCTTGTTCTGTCTTTGTGACCTGAAGTGAAAGGCAGAGATTCATCTCACATGGAAACTACTTTTTGTCTCAATTTTCTTGACTTTTCCCACCTTTTATTTTACACCATGGCCGAAGCTGTCATAAAAGGAGTGACAGAGCTCAAAAGACAGGGAGGACAAGCCCAGAGATTTGAGCGGAAGTCAAGTGTAAAACCCCCATGTGCAAACTGTATCAGTTATGACCTCACATTGAGAACGAAAATATTACGGGGGAAAAAAAACCCACAAAGTGAAAATCCTCTGGGTTTTTCAGATGTAAATTGAATGGATGCAACTGCTGTCATAAAAATGAAGTGCAAGTGGACAGAATATATGTGAAGACAAAAGGAAAAATCTCACTGGGGGTGAGCTGTGAGTTTGTAGTTTGACAATAAAATTGCTTGAGCATTCTTCATAAGGTAAAGAGCAATAAAATCTCAAAGGCACCTACAAGTACATTAGCAGTAACCTAAAAATAGTCCAATGATCTAGGCATATAAACAGACATATTTTGCAAGTAAAGAAATAATGAAAGCTACTCAAAAGTTACCTTTCTGGTCAGAAAATATTTCTGTTTCACTGAATAAATAACTGCTTTTCCATTACTGCATCCTGTATTAGGAGTCATCTCTTCGCAGTCCCATATATATAGCTTCCAGAGTAAAGTAAATGTTGAAGTGAGAGATTTTCTGCAGAACTCAAAACACCACATGGTCTTGACCCTTTTGGGTACATCAGACACTCTGAATATGTACTGGAAGCCTTAAACTAAGAAAAGTTATCCTCTTTTGCTGATAATACAAACACATGGTATCTAGCATGACAACCCTCTTATGTGAGAATTAACAGATTTAACAATATGCATATAATCCCCTTAACTACTGTAATTATTCAAATGTGCAAACTAATGTAGAAGTAAACACATGGGCAGAGTGAAGACAGCTGTCATTTATTTTTTTAATTTCAAAGTCATAGTCCAAATAGTGGGAACAGAGTTTTTAGAAGCTCAATTTTCACATTATGAATTGCTCTATATTTTTATAGTCTGGAAAGGAATAAAACAAATATTTTAGTTTGGAGGAGAGCTGATATCCATCTGTGACTAGGAAATATAATTGCACTGCTTTACCATCAGAGTAACATCCCCAGAGTCTGTTGTTGGAACTGACAGCAGAGTTGAGCTGATGGTACTTGAATACACAGAATGACAAACACCACTTGCTTAGCAACTCTACAGCCCATTTACCTATGAGTAATACCATAACAAAGCCTAATTCTCACTTTCTCCAGCAAGCATGCACTTCACTCTGTATCTGACCTGTAAAGATATGAATCTCTATTGCCAGTTTTTTTATCATTCCAGATTTCTTGCAAGAGTCTTTACCCCACACCCCACCTCATGAAAATGAAACCATCAAGATGCAGAAAAAAATGTGATGTTTGGGTCTCACATGAAAAAGGACAGAGAAACACTAAAATATAGAATTTCCACTACCAGGGGATAGGTTTAACTCTTAGATGGGTTATGTAACTTTTCACAGCAGGTTTGAATGTGAATGCTCCTGATGGAAGTGAAGAACTACTCACTCAACTATAGCAGTGATCTGCCCCAGTGTACTCCCAAAACATAACAACAGAGTCAGTTGAGTAAAAGCCATGGAGCTGAGTGAAACCTCAGACATGTGGAATGCAAATTGCTCACCTCTGATGAGCACTGTATTCACTTGATTGATTTAAAATGGCTGTGTAAGTGTTCTCATACATGTTGAACCTGCATAAAAAAATTAAATAACTCCCAGTGGAATTCTTCTGGTACTACACTCCGAAATTGAGCTTAACTTGAACAACTGAGTTTAAATACCTTGAGATGTAGTTCATCATAGAACTATTTTAATTTTAATTCAGAAACATAAAAATGTGGGTGACACACTCATTTTGAAAAGTGTCTCATCTAGGGTATAAGTGAAATTCATTATTTCCAATATTATTCCAATATTTCCATCAGATATAAAACTGGTATGTGTTTTCAAGTGACCCAAGTACATGCAATTTTTGATTTTAGATTTCTGACAAAAATGTATAACCAAGCTTTGAATCGCTTGGCAGAACAGATATTTTTCAACATATCTTTTCTAAAAACCTTGGAAAGAGGAATGCCTTGAACTTTCTTAATTGTCATTCTTTCTATTTGCTTTATCTCAGTGTCTGGATTCAAACATTAAGCTCTTAAATAGAAGATTACTGCCACTTTCTTCCTATTTATAATCTGATGTGTCTATGTGTGATTGAGTTCAGTAAGCTTACTGAACCTTTGGTCTTTCTGTTACTGAACTCCATTAAAATATTTCTTGGTATATTGCATCTCTGGAAAGATGCTCATCCCCACTTGATCTAAAGCTTATTCCAATTCAGCCAGAACTTGTTATTCTGTTGCTCATTTAAACAACAAATTGATTTTTTTGAAATTTCATTTAACTTTCATGCTTCAATTCTTATTATCTAGGACACAAATGAAACTGAGTTTTATAAATCAAAAGTCAAAATGATCAAGTAAAGTTCAGAAGTTACCAAACAAATCTGTGATTTGATGCCTGTGAAATTAGAAGCTTGGAAAAAGCAAGTTAAATCGAAGGCATTTCCTGTACACAGAAACACAGAAGTGTCTGGGCTTCCCTCACTAACTTCCACTCACTCCCCTCATTGATATGTCAATACCTCAATTCAAACCCAGCAGTCTGATAACAGACTGGCCCCACATGGTAGTTTATTCAGCTTTTACCATGTAAATCACTTTGTTTTGCTCCCTACAATTATCCACATATTTTCACCATGTTGTATCAACTAGTACTAGAGGAGGGGATAAAACAAAATAAAATAAAGCAAAACAAAGCAAAACAGAACAAAACAAAACAAGAAATGAAAGCCAACAAAAACCAACAAACCAAACCAGCCATCAAAAGAAAAAACAGGAGGAAAGTTACAAGTGAGTTGGAATATTTTAAAACAGATTGTAATTACTATCTCAGATTTTCTAGCTTTGCTAACCTGAGCAAAAAAAGGGTGTAAGTCTCTCAGCTTTGCCTCTGAGCCTATCTTTCTCAAAGCTGAGGATATACCAAGAACTTTCTGCTGTGACCTTACATGAAAAGTTGAACAGGGAGGTCAGCGTGTGAGTGCAATTTTAAAAGCCTTCAGGGGAGAACATTCATTGAATTTCAAGTCAAAAGCTCATCATTTAACAAGCATTAAACTCGAAGTAAGAATTGCGAGCTGTAGGAAAAACTTAAAGCAATGGTATTCCCTCTCTTGGACAATTAAATTTTCCCTCTTCAGCCATCTCTGAAGAAGCTGGCACTGCCTGATTTGGATGCAGGAATTGGATTTCCTCCATTACTTAACTAACTTTCTGAGATGGCTTCAAGAGTACAGTCTAAGGTACCTCATTATTTCCTTGAGCTACTAACTGAAATATTAATAAGCAAATGACAGTCTCTGCCACTAACCACAGAATAACGTTGATCATTTAGAAAGTGTTTAAATTTGTTGAGACACTATTTAAGACTCTGTGCATATAGAACACATTGATTGAAGTATGGACACATGGATCACTGTTAATTTTTAAGTGAATAAAAAGTTAAAAACCCCAAACTGTGTTGTTGAACTTCAGAGCATTTTTAGATTGGTTTAGAGGATTCGAGATCATGACTTAATAACAGACTTTGTATGTTACTTTCAGCCTTTAATTTAGGAATTTATCAATGAGCCCTACTGTACTAGTGGCATCCCAGGACCATCGCTGCTTTGTTAAGAAGAAGCAGAAAATCCCTCTCCCTTCAGCTGGGAGAGAAGAACACATGTTTCAAGAATGTAGGACAGGAAAGAACCTAAAATTTCCAATTTATAACAATAAGAGGTTTCAGGATGCGACTTTATTCCATGGTGCAATAGGACTACAACAATTTGTGTCACTTTATGTGTTGTGAGAAGTCTCACATGCCCTGTAGCTCCTCAGAGGAGGACAGGACTCACACAAACATTGATCGGTAATGATTTGCTGTCTAGAAGTCTTGGACATTGCACAAGCTCCCAAACGCACTGGCTGTGTTTCAGTTAAAAAAACTGAAGAATCTCAGTGCAGAATAATTCAGAGTTGGTTGTCTAGCACATTTTAGACATCTTGGGTTATTCCAAGAGTTCTGTGTTGCATATGGCAGCTTTGTGGTATAGAGGAATTGGAAGGAGTTAAACTGGAAACATAGGGTACAATGTGGAAGAAAATGTTTCCATTTTTGTCTTTGTCTCTCACTTTCCTAGACTATTTAAGTTTGCAATAAATTAAATTATTTTTCCTTAAGTCTAGTCTGCTTTGCCCTTGATGGTGGTTGCCAAGGGAAGTGCCTGTCTTTGTCTCAGCCCATGAACTTTTTCACTTTCTTTCCTGCTTCTGATCTGTTGTGCAGGAGAAATGAAAGACGGGCTGAATGGAGGTATGGGAGCCAGCCAAGGTCAGCCCACTGGAGAGGGGGCTGAGACAGTGAGACCACTTTCTGGCTGTCAGGAGTGTGACAGGGCTCTGCAAGAGCTGGTTTGTGATGTTGATCTGAACCGCAGAGCCTTGGGGCTGCTGAAAGAGAAATTCTGTTGTGGGAGCAACAGGGCCTGATGTGTGTGCTCTGGTGCACTGGTCTGAGCAATAGAGGAATTTGCTTATGAAGTACAAAGTAAAGCTGGAAGAGATGCTTCACCTGTGCAGAGCTCTCCAAGCTGGAACACTAGCCGTAGCCCTAATGTCCTTTAATATTCTTTTCTCTGACTCCAGATATATTTTCACCAAAGAAAACCTAACACAAATGATCCCCACTGTTCATGATGGCTGGGTTATCTGGTTACCTTTCTCAGTCACATGGATGATGGTCTACAGTCTCAGGAATATTGAAACCTCCTTGAAAATATTTCTGGTGTCTTTATGAGAAATACACACAACATTACTGAAATTATTGTCTGGCTTGTCTCCTTTTATGATCCCACTACAAAAAGGATTTGTATGTGTTGAAAGTGCTAAACCAATGTTGGGGTTTTTTCCCCCAAACAGTCTACTTACTTGTGGATTTTACATATTTTATCACTGTTATGACCCTTAATTGCTGAAACAAAAATTAAGGAGAAATGTCATTGCCACTGCTGATGGACAGACATTGTAAGCAAATGGCATTTGATTTTTTAAACATTTATTAAACATTACTTGGGCCTTCTAAAGCATATCTTATCTGTGGCAGCCCATCTCCTTGCTACTTGCATACAATGGAAGAAACTCCCCAGGACAGGAAGAGAGTATCACTGCAATGCTGCAGTGAGGATGGAAAGCCACTACTGAACTTGTGAAGAATGAATAGGTATTTTGCTTTTCAAGGCAGGAAAGATATTGTTGTGCTCACAGCTCATGTGTGCAAACTAATCCTACCACATACCCTGAGACAGATGTTTTCAGTGACCTTGGGTAAATTTCTTGAGTATGTATTTCGAAGTGTATAGACACTTCATGACGCATATAGACACTAAATTCACTAACCTCAAAAATAACATTTTGTCTTCATCTACCTCCTTAGGCTTCTAAATGGCTTTTAAAATCTGATCTAATGTTTTGTGCCACTATTCACCATCTGGTAAATTATGATAAACACTTTCCTCCCAACTTTTTGGGTTGATAAGGCTATAATCAAGTAAAATCTCCTCTTTTATATTCAAGGTTGATCTGAGACAAGTGGATAAATTCAGCACACTGATGTTCATCTCCCTTCACCTGCCTTCACCTTAAACTACAATCATGTTTTTCAGAAACTTGTCTTTTATTGTCTCTTTGTTCAGTGACAGTTCAGCAGTCTGAACTGGGGCTTCAGGAAGCTGCAAATTAATAATAGAATTATGGTGATTGAAGTAATTAAGTGTATCCTGTGGGCAGGGATGGGAAATTCTATACCTTAGTGTCATGTAATAATAACAATAGTAATAGCAACGAAACAGATTCCAACAGAATAAGAGAATTCCTGAATTTGCAATGCTTGAACAGGGTCTTTCAGCAGATCTAGTGCTCCAAAGCACAGGATTTTCATTTTCTTAAGGAGGCATAGAAAGAATTTTTTCCTTCTTTTGAAAATGTTTGTATAGAATTCTCTGACAAAGATATAACTGGAATGTCATTGTCACAGAAATAGAATCATGGAATGGTTTAGGTTGGAAGGGACCTTAAGTTCCAACCTCCCTGTGGACACCCTTCACCAGACTAGGCTGCTCAGAGCTTCATTGAACTTGGGAATAAAAAGTAAAAAAATATATATGTCCTTTGCTGAGATAGTTCTAAGCGCAGTATGGCATACACTTAACACAGTACTGTGCTATAAGGGTCTTGAATAAGTTCAATATACATTTGCATCCAGTCTGGATTCTCACACAGAAGTTTCTGGAAATGACAACTAGCCACTCTGTTTTATAGTAAATTACACCCATTTTTTTGCAGGTCAGAACAACATATGACAAGGCAATGACAACTTCTGTGCAAAGCAACAAAGAACCAGGCTGTTGGTATTAAAATATTTCAGCAGGTTGGTCTCTAGTGTGGCTGAGTTGTGAGCAGAGTGTGACTGGAAGGAATCAAAGAGCATGTCTGCACTTTGCAAAGTGGATAGATGATAAGATCCCCCAGGAACTGCCCCAGACACCAGCTCCTAGAAAACACATTTTGGCTGAACATTGCCTCATTAGCAAAGTTAAGAAGTAGACCTAATAGTATTAAGCCCAGACCCCGGCCAATATTTCTAGAAACTGAGATTTTTGTGGTACGATGCACATCCCTTTCTGTGGTGTGTCACATCAAAAAGCATAGAGACATCAAAAAGATGGTGTTTTACACAATTTGTAAGAGATGGAGCAAGACTCTATGTAAGCTATGAATCCAGCAGGAAAATTTCTATCCTGTGTACAGTATTGAGGGCTGTCTGTGGTTTAATTTCATCCTATTTGGAATAAATGCAAGCGTTTTTAAGGATTCCTGAAAAAGCCTGCTTTAGCAAGAACTGACAGCTTAATCTTTAGCTTGCTGACTTGAAGGGGAAGCCAGAAAGAGATCATCTGTGATTTCTTTAATGGAAAATGGAAAATTAGGATAATATTTTTATAGCCTGGAAAGCCTCTCTGACAGCTTCTATATTCCAATAATTTCTCACTTCTCTAAGACTTTAGAGAAGTCCTAAAAATAATTCCACTTATTTAGTAAGACAGAACTTTCATTCTAAATATAAGCACATTCTAAATATTAGCAAAAATTTTACTTTAATGAAATCAGAATTACAAAGCCAGGGGAACATATTTTTCTTGCTTCTTTAATCACATTGAATATTTATTTTAAAGGGACCTTGCCCTGAAACAAAATGAAACAGGAAGATAAACATATATTAAATGTTTTTAATGTTCGCAACAAGTTTTACTTCTCATACTGTTCAATTTTGCCTTGAAGTTGTTTGGGCTACATGTTAGAACTATGGGGGAAAACTGTACTCATTTTGTGAACATCATTGGAAACCTCAGTAGAAAGGTACTATAACTTTTAAAATTTTAAACAGCACGAGCCAATCTCCACGGCCAGCCCAAATTTGTAAATTATGTATTTTATCACATTATATATTGTAAATTATTGGTGGTTTGAAGTACAAACACTCTGAAACTGATTGGTACTGGGGATTGACCCCAGGTGCAAGGGTCCTGGTATCAACACAGGCTGGGGGATGAACAGATCAGAACAGCCCTGCTGAGAAGGATTGGGGGTTTCTAATGCATGAGAAACTCAGCATGACCCAGCCATGTGCACTGGCAGCCCAGAAAGCCAACCTCATCCTGGGCTGCATCCAGAGCAGCGTGGGCAGCAGGGGAGGGAGGGGATTCTGTCTCTGCTGAGACCCCACCTGCAGGGCTGTGCCCAGCTCTGGGGTCCCAGCACAAGGACATGGACCTGCTGGAGCAGTTCCAGAAGAGAGCCACAAAGATGATCAGAAGGGTGGAGCTCTTCTCCTAGGGGATAAGGCTGAGAGAGTTGTGGTTGAACAGCCTAGAGAAGAGAAGGCTCAAGGGAAACCTTATTTTGGCCTTTCAGTACTTAAAGGGTGCCCATAGGAGGACAGGGACTTTAAACAAGGGCACATTTTCAAAGGATAAGGGGTAATGCCTGTAAAAGAAAGAGTTAGAATAGCTATAAAAAATAATTTTTTTAACAGCCAGAGTGGTGAAACACTGGCACAAGTTGCCCAGGGATGTAGTGGATGTCCAGTCCATGGAAACCTTCAAGGTCGGGTTGGAAATGGCTCAGAGCCACCTGAACTTGGTGAAAATGTCCCTGCAGGGGGCAGATGGACTAGATGACCACTGAATGTAACTTCCAAACCAAGCTGTGATTCTATGACTCTCTGAAGATACTAGAAGTACTTCCATGAACTCATCTATGTCTCAGTGGGTGGGTTTTTTTGAGGAATTTAGGATTCCTAATCCTGGATTTCCTCACATATATAATTCCTCTTCAGTTTACAGACAGTATGGAAAAAAAACCTAACTTATCCATCTGACAGGTCTAACAACTAAAACAACAGCCTACTTTTTCATATGATATCATTATTTACTTCAAAGAGAAAAATACATACATTACCAAATGTATCCTATTTGAGCAATGAGGCTTGAAAACATTTACTGCCAATTTTTCAGTTAAAGCTGCTAGCTTTATCAACCCGATAGCATTAACATGGACATAAAACTGAAGAAAAGATTAAAAAAACTGAGCTACAAGTGTAATTAAGGCAATGTTACTATTGTAACATCCAAATAAACATTTACAGGTTGAAAATGAACTTTCATGTCGCTTCTAAGTCAGAGTTTCTAAGGACTTGTGTGAGTCCCTATGTATCTCGCACAATAAGAGTGCTCAGAGAGCAATTTCTCAGATGTACAAATCTATGTTAACAGAATGTCTATTTCTTAGCAAGTTTTGGTGCCTTTTTGGGGGTGGAGGGGATGAGTGTTGATGTGTATATTAAAAATGAAGTGTGGAAAATCACTGGTAAGGAATGTTATCAAATCCACTGGAAAGGACTTTGTATGAAAGCTCACAAACTTGGAAATTTTGATCATAAAATGTAGCTAAATAAATGCACCTAGTTGCACAGCAAACTCCTATTTTTTGTCATTTTTTAATCTTAAAACCATGCTAAAATTAACTACCTATTTTTTTCTTCTTTTTAAATTTTCATTTTAAACATAATATTTCATTCAAAGTACCCAATATTTTTGACTAGTATTTGATAGCTTCTTTAAAGTCTTTTACTGCTCTTAATAACACTGTTCAGTAGTGAGTTAGAAGGTCTTGACTATTCAAATAAAATGGTTTCCAAAAGTTTGCCCAAGCCACTGAAAAATGAAACTTTAGTATTTCATTAAAAGATTTGCAAAACCAAGATTTTTTGTTTGCTTATTTTTAGTACATATGGACTGAACAAATATGGTTCTTGCTGTTTTGGGACACTTAGTGAGCTGGCTGGCATAACACAAATAATTGGGAAGCCACAAAGAATCCAAGCCCTTGCTCAGTCTGCAGAAAATAGTAGAGGAAAAGTCATTGTTCCAGAGAGTTCTGATACCATATGGCAAATAGCATTTTCTGCTGGAATGCAGCACATTTTAACTCCAAGGAATTTGCAATTATATTCAACTAATTAACATAATTTATTTTTTTACCAAGCTGTCTCTCCTCTTAGAAGGAAGGGGAATTCAATCTCCACCCACTGTGACTACTGTTTTTATTAGGTGTGTACCTGTTGAAAGAGGAGAAGGAATTTTAAGGGCTACCTGATAAATATGTGCACAATATATATCAAGAGAGGAGATGGATAAAGACTGCCAAACAAACTTTCATTTAAATTCTCAGTTTCTGACAGATGCAGATTTCCTTTTAGGGTCATCAGAAGTCTAAGTACATACTTAAAAAGACAAAACCTCCTCAAAGAGCCAGAGCCTGAACATACCTGTTAGTGGCCCCCCTTCCCATTCACTGCTCTTGACAATACCAGGGTCAGCACTGTGTGTGTGTGAATATGTTTGGTGTAAACTGCTCTTCAGGTGCTCCTTCTGGTTTTTTACCTCTTTCAAGAGAAAAAAAAAAAAAAGAAAAAAAGAATTGGCAAGAGAAACTCCTCTTCCTCAAAAGTATCAAGGAGCAAACAATTCTCTTGGCTCTCCTGCTCTCCCGGACAGAGAGATGTATCAGGTATTTCAGTCATATTCATGAGCCTAATGTTGGTCTGCTGTTGCCATTTCAAACCATATTATTTTAAAAATATCACTAGGATGAGTCTTATTGTGGGATACTGTGTACCATTTCCCTGGGCTTGCTGATATGAAGATAACAAAAGGTAATAAAGCCATGGCACAAGGACCTCCACCAAGGCAGGGTGTAAACATAGGCTTTATGTCCCACACAAGTCTCTATTTCCTAGATTTGAACAGATTTTAAATGAGGAAAAGAGACCTACAGTAGTTGTACAGGACTGGTTACAAGGCATGTTGAGGACTATGTAATGCCACTGTGGTAGAGAAGGCAGAAAACTTTCCCACACATTGCCCACAGGAGTTGTCAGACACTATGCATCCATTTTTCCCACTTTCTAATTGTCTACAGCAAGGTAAAGAATGTACTGTCCGTTCTGGGACTGTAATAACTATTCTTGCAGAATAAATACAGAATCTGGAACGTTAAACTTCATTGGCAAGTACATTCATTTTTGCTCTCTTATTCCTGTTTATTATTATTTCTCACATGCAAAATCCCATGTGGCTCCTATTTTCAGAAACAATCAGTTTTGAGAGATGATGCCTCCAGTTTGGGCAGCCCTCCTAAAAGGAGATTGCCAAGGTCATAGACCCATCTTGTCTCACCTAATTAAGGCACTTGGAAGTCAGATGTTTGCTGATAAGATCGGCATCCTGGGCTCTCTTTATAGTCAAGGCAGAGAAAAGGCAGCTCCAGAGGACAATTCATCTGGGTTATATTAGCAGCTTATTTTAGGAAGAAAACAATCATACACTGAAATTGTCTACTTCTGTGCATTGAATTTAAAGCTGGAATGATAAGCTCCAACATAGAAATCTAACTACTTGAGTACCTTTGCATAACGTCCCTTATGTTAGGGATGAGTAATGGTTATTCAGACTACTGAGTTCTTTGTGCTCTTTATAAGGCTGCCTTAAAAATACGTTTTTCCTTGACCCTTCTGCATTCCCTGGGAACTTGAGAGCATGCCATCTAATGCAGATAAGGAAGAGACAAGAATGATTGTGCCAAATTAATTAAGTACCTCTCCCTGTGACTAGAAATGAGCAGTTGCTGCAGCAGGATCTTGGGAACTTGTCAGGAGGACTGAAGATTTCTAAAACCCAGCACTGAAGATTTCATGGACATTGAACAGCAGTTTCTTCTCACTTTCTGCCCTGTGTTGCATAGGTGATACCACCCAACAGTGTGACAGCTGGTGAGATCAGTACACAGTCCCCCTCAGAGGATTTGTGCTGGGATACAACACTTGACTATATTGCTTCAAGACCCAAGATCAGTGTTTCATCAAACTACATTGGCCCACCTGAACATACTTACTTAACAGTTTGGGTGACATGTTTATGTCAATTGTCAGTCTGCTCAAAAATGAGCACAGGGAGGACTGTGCAATTATAAATTGAAAAGCCTGAATATCCAGCTTGCACAACTCTCCAATACCAAGTCACTGAGAAAGGAAACCTAAGGTGATGTAGTAAAACTGGAAAAGTACAGTCTGATTTTTGTACTGTTCAAATACATCTGCATACATATTAATACCAATTTTCAAGTGAATTGCAAAAGTACTTCAGTCTAATGACAATCTCCCTCCCCTCTGCCATGAGATACAGAGTGCTTTGGGCATCAGCCTGTCACACAGCCCTGCCAGGAGAGAAGTGTTCCTTGGGGGATAATGATATCGTTTGGATAATGGACACTGAATGTGATTTCGTATGCTCACTTAGCATGCTGGGTACTGAAAAAGGAGTCTGCACATAGTGTGCTTAAACTATTTAGCTGTCTTCATTTGACTCATTAAAATCTCCACAGAATGGCCTAAATCATAATCCCATTATGGTTGGTGGCAAAATGTCCGTGGATCTCACTCTCTCCTTTCCTATTTCACTCTCCATCACTCTTTCCCAGTGTTACCCCCGTCAGCACTTCTGCACTCATGGAAACAGAGCTGTAAGCAGCAGGATCTTTCTCCCCTGTTTCACCACTTGATGTGATGCACAGATGGCTTTTTCTTTCACTCCCTGCCTCCCCCTCACACAATTCCAACAAAGTAGTAAGAGGAGGGTTGTATGCAGCCTGCATGTTACAACACTTAAGATTGACTAAGGACAGTCACAGTACCTAAGTTTAAAATGACCAATTCAAATTTTTTGCTGTGCTGGCACTGGCAGGCCCTAATTCCCTGTAGCATCACAGTAAAGAAAGTCACAATGGTTAACTTATACAGTTCTTGCTGGTGATCTAAATATTGCTCCTACCTTGCTCTGCAGGCAGTATGGGATGCCAGTCCTTAATAGCCAGAGGTTTGAATTGCTTATTTCTCTTCTGAATTTAGACACTGTAATTGGAGTTTCATTTCATATAGAAGCCAGAATAGGAAGCCAGACCACAGCCCTAAATCACAGCCTGAGCTGTTCATTGCTCTCACGAGGTTATTAGATGCCATAGCAGATGGCCTGAGGTACCAGAGGAGGAACTCCAATTATACCCTCAGGGCCTTTGATAAAACTGACCTCTCATACATTTCATGAGACCCTCACATTAGAGTGTGTAACCTCCAGACTGTTTCAGACATAGCTGCACACAATTTATTTTTGCAATGCAGTTTTGCCTTGAATCACATTGGGCAGCTAACCATGTTCCCTCAAATAATAATAATCTTATTTCCACTTCAAGTTGACAAAATTTGCTTTCACTTAAATAAAACCAAGAATTAAAAAAAAAAAATTAAAAAGTGTATATATAAATAGTTAATCCAATATGTGGAAATAGTAAATAGTCTGCTTTCATCAGATGGGGAGCTAGTGGGGCTGAGAATTAAAAAGAGAGGCCATCAGTGCTGGCCTGAGTGGTGCATTCACCATATCCTGCTGCTGAATGTCCAAGCTATCCCTAAAACTAGGCAGGGGGGTTAACCATGACTGGATCCAGCAGAGTGAAAGCAGACACAACATTATCAGTCTTACCTGTGTGACTCTTGAGATACCTATTTTCAGAGTTGTGCTGCCCTTCATGCTGTAAACCTTGTGTGTATTTAAAAGATTACTTTAACAGAGGTTAATTTAAAAAAAAAAAGGGCACAGAGATAGCTGCTAATTCCTCTGTAAGGAGTGGGTAACTGCTGAATAATATCTAAACCATTTCACGGTTCCCCCAGTTTTGGTGTAGCTGTGATGACCTTTATATACAATGGAATATTACACTGGAATATGGTTCCTTCTTTACTTGACACAATAGACTTCTCAGGACAATAATTTTCAAACTTTTAACCGAGCTTTCTTGCTATGCAACAAACTTGACTAAAACCACCTCCAAAAAAGTTAGTACTGTTCTCTTGTCCGTAATATTCAAGAAGAAACTTTAACAGAAGATCCATCAAAACATATACACTGTTTTGTCTACTTTCACTTAAGTGCAAAACATGAAACATAAAAAACACCTTTGAAAAATATCCATTTTTCCATTTTCTTCTAATATTTCCGGCAAACACTCTGTAGTACATGATCAATATGTAGGTGTTTTTAATTATTGATATTTTTCCTCTAGACTAAATTACTCAAGGAATGGTTTAAACCTGTATAACTCAGTGATAAACACCATGTAAATGATCAGAAGAAAGAGGCTAACAAAGAGACAGATATTTTCATCTTGAAAAATGGCTGTGACTCTTGAATGAAGCAAGTATTACACAGGGAAGCAAATACTGTCTGCTTAAGAACACCCTTTTTTGTACCACTGGAATGATCGACCTCAACAAAATTATTTGGATTTGGTCTCAATGGTTTCACAGTTCCTCATTGTTGAGTTGGAAGCTGACTGAAGCACACAGAAAAGTGTATACTAAGCAAATAATTAAGTCTAACTGGGGAATAGCTTTTATATGGCTGATTCCTCAGGAAAACCACCAAGAAGATTTATGTTGGTTTTATGTAACAGCTGCATGGAGGAATTGTCAGTATAAATAGGGGCTATTATTAACCTTAACTACCTTGTGCTCAGCTAACTGTTGTGATCAGAGTACGTTTGAGTACAGCCATAGTCAGGCCATGTCTGATATAGATTCACCCTTCTACTTCCTTCTTATCCAATATCCTGACTGTAACACCAGCCAATGCAGGATGCTTAGAGGAAGAGACAACAGAAAGCTGAGTAGACAACACATGGGTTCATAGTACACAAAAGCAGTCAAACTTACAATTGTTATCAAATTTAACTTCTGGCTCAGGTCAAAGTCATCTGGATTCTCCTTCTGCCTTTCAGAGGTTTCTTTGAAGTCCAGCTAGTCCACTCTTCCCATCTCACATCCAAAAGGAACATCCTTTGTAATCCAGGCTTTCCCTGTGCCTTTGGAGCCTCCCCTACTTTCTAAACCCCTGGCCCAATAGCTAGATTCATTATACTCCAGAATTTGCCATGCAACAGACCCTTGCCTCCTGCAGACATCTGGAACACACTGGCTCTACACAGATTTAAAAAGCCGCATTAAAATGTATCAAAAATGCATGTATCAAAATACAGTCATTATGATTAATCACTCTAGGTATCCCTTCAGGGCAATTAGCTCAGGGGGACTACTGCACAAACATACTCAGGATGATTCCAACACTAGAGACAGGACAGTAAGATACTTGCAATCCTGGAATATATAAATACTATAAATCAAGTTGGCACATGCTGGAAGTCTTTTTCACAAAAACAGGGCTGCATAAAGACATTTCCTGTAGAATCACTGCTCATATCAGCAATCCAAATTCCCTCATGAATTCCTAAGGTGTTAAAATTTTTCACTTTACAGTTTATCTCAATTGTTAAAGTTAAGAATTATACCACAATTCCTTGAGCTGATTTTAATACAAAGATGTCTTTCCTTTTGGGTAGAGCCCCAAAACTCTCTCTCTCTCTCTCTCTCTATATATATATATATATATTCTTAGAATGTAGAAATCTCTGCTCCCAAGACAGAATAATTTTTGCTATATATACAACCAAAAACCCTCCAACTGTCCTGAGATAACAACATATATGGCTTACAGAGAATCAAGTTTATGAATAAAAAAGGATTAGGCTGGCTGGCTCCCAGGATTATTAACTAAAATATGGTTGCTTATCTTGAACTGTAAAGTAGCAGTGTATCCCACCATGGCCCATTTCCAGAAGCTATAAACATTTTTCCTACTAGATTTGCAGTACAGTTTTCAGGCATCTATTGATAGTTGAAATTCAAAAATGTCATTAATTTTCCAGTTAATGTGTTCAACCTCTTCCACATGAAGAGTGCTTAAAGAAAATAAAATCAATGGAATGACCTACGACTGGTCAAGATCTCAGATTAGTGTCATTTACTGCTAATATTTTGGCAGTAAAACTGGACAGCAATTATTAAGATCTCTAGTTAGAAACAACAAATACTTTGAATTTTGCATGCCTTTATCATTTTCAGGGCTTTTTGTACAGGAAAAAAACCAGGTGGCAATCTGCCAGATCTATTCAAGTTATGTGCATATTAACTCTGGAAATTGGAGTCAGTATATCTCTAACTGTAATCTATTTATCTATCTAGAACTGCATATACACATACCAAAGCAAAAGGGTAATACTTTCCACTTACAGACAAACATTCTCCTGTCTATATTCATGGTGTGGAACAGAGCTTGGCAGAACAATTTTTCACTTTATTTTGCTTCAAAATACTTCTTTAGTTATGCAGATGGTTTTACAAAGATTCATCTCAGGTTTTTACCTCTCTCCAATGACATTTTGTCTTGATTTATGGAGAAATTAAATATCTTCCTAAGGAGTTTGTACAGGGTCAACCACAAACTTTGAAAGCAGATCTTGCAGCTAGTAATGAGGGCTAAAGTCAATACCTGGTGAGTGTTGATGAGAAAATGTTCTGCTGACATGATATATTCTTCCTACTTAGTCCACCTGAATGGACCTAAACTTTCTAAATGTAGAACTGAGGATTTCATGTGAGAATTGTACTCCACTCACAATTGCTAATTCATTGAATTATGGAATGATTTTGAACAGAAAGGTCCTGTGAAAGTCTGACAGCATGACCCCTGCTCTAACCAGGACCATCAGTGATTCCATTGCTCAGAGCCTTGTCCCATTGAGCTTTGACAGTCTTGAAGGATGGAGAATCAAGAGTGTTTTAGCCAACCTGTTTCAAGTGCTTGTGGGGTTTTTTTTAATGTCCGGAAGGACATTATATTCATCTTATTATAACTTGTGTCTGTTGTACCTCATCCACTCTACCTGCAAGCACTTTAACTTCCCACAGTTACCAAAGAAATCTGGTCGAGATCAAAAGAATCCTTAACAGGTACATGGTACTTGTATTAGAGATGAAACTGGTGCATTGTAAAGGGCTTTGCTTGCATAAAATCAGGATGCAACGTGAGGCAAAATATGCCCTCAGAGGCTCACTGTAAACAGCACCTCACTTATTACAGAAGCATAGAATCCTGAAGGTTGGAAAAGACTTCCAAGATCAAACCCAACCATCGACCAAATACAACCATGCCCACTAAACCATACTGTGAAGATGAAACGTCCCCTTGCATCCCAGCAGCAGGATGTAGCAGCATTTGAAGTAGTTGATCTTTCCAAAGAAAAACCATGTACAGACAAAAGGTACTGAAAAATCAGGCTTAAGCAATCTTAGAAAAAAACACATGTTTAGTCATATGCATTTTTATTAAGAGTAATTGCATCTCCTCTACAGTAGTAGATGCCAATACAGGATTACTAAGATACAGATACAGTGTGGTGCAGCCTCAACAGAGCTGGAGTAAAATACACTAAGAAACACATCGAGTGACTTGTCCACACCTACAGTTGGAGCCAATTCTTTGGGTCCTACCTATAGATGTGGGAACAGGTTAAGGCAGCTGTGATTATGAAGAGGAATGGCGATGTTTTCATTTAATACTTTTCTTTAAAAATAAGAAGATAAGAAAAGGGCTCAGCATTTCCCAGTGGACAGCTCTGCAACATTGCACAAGATTTTAGCAGGGTAGTATCGAAGTCAAGTTAATGGGCTGAGGATGCCAGATCCTTAGAGAGGAAGAAGGTCTGTGCATCCTGGGAGACCACACACAAAACCTGCATAAATGTGTACAGAAAAATGACATTGCTAATGAATCCTGCAGACCGGAAGAATTTTAAGACTGCAATACGAAACAATTAATGGAGAAGGCAGTTCTGAAAATACACTAAAGAATAACCTCATAAAATGGAGTCTTGCAGTGTCTAGCAGGCTCTAATGATAGCTGAGACTCACAATGTGTTACCACCTCTTCTGGATCAAAGGACTAGTTTTAGCTCTGTGCTATTTGCAGGATATCTTCTCACTCCAGAGTGAAGGTGATTATCTCCAAACACAGAATAAGTTGATTAACCCCAGATAAACCATAAGACATTATCTTTCTTTTCCAGGCAACTAATTAAAGAGTTTCAAGCTGTAATAATGTGTGTACATAACTTCCACAGCACTGTAGTTACAAAAAATTAATGTTAGATACCAAAAAGAGCAGGAATAAAGGATGGATTGTTAAAAGATAATTAGGTAATTGCTACCTAAATATCTAGAAAAGTATATTGCATTTGCATTGAAAAATACTGTTACAGATTCTTTTTTCCTCTGACAAATTTTTGTCATCTCTCTTTTGTTTCTCTCACTAGCTCTATTGTGCGATACTTGGACTCCACCCCTTTCACCAAGTTAGGAATACCAACTCAGAGGGTGCTTTACCAAATGAATTTCAAAAATTTTTCACGTATTTGCAAGCCAAAGAGGGAATGTAAAGTTTGGGGTTTAATGTGTTTAAATTGAAATTTACTACTTAAAATATCCCTGGAATCCTGGAATGCATTTCCAGGATTCCTCAGCATAGTTCAATGGATTAATCCACCCTTAAAAGGAGAATGAAGTTAAAGAAAGAATAAATATAAAAAATTACTAAATAAAAAAATCTAAGCATTCAAAGACACCTTGGGTTATGGTCCAATTCATTCTTTCATCATCATATACAATGGCTTCTTGAAGGAATAGGGCATCTCTGATCTGTATTTAAAATGAGTCAGAGGCAGGGGAAGCTTTGATACAGCTTTATAGTTCCTGTTTTTACTTGTTTCAGAAACCATCACTTTTTTTGTCTTCTCCAAATTATAATACAAATAATGTAAACTAATATCTGGCAAACAGGCAGCTGTTCCACAGTCATCCACAGTAATGATGAAGATATTTGAAACATAGATATACAAAGAGTTTTGTGGGAGAAATACCAGTACCCACTTTCCCCATACTACATATAGCCACATTCAGAAGCCAATGTCTACAGTATCTTGAAAAGGAGGCAGATATTTTTCTCCGTAATTACTGTATGTCCTCTCTTATTCAAGATTGTGGCATTCAGTGCACTCAGCAGAAGTCAGTCACTATTTCAGGACCTCTCTGCAAACGACTGGACGTCAGGGGTTTACATTGCAAATGCCTCACACCAATAACTGGACAGCAGGCTTGCCAACATCTACCTGAGGAGTTGCTGGCTTGAGACAACAAAAATCAGCTTTTAGGTTGTTTCTATAATTACAGGAGTTCCCATATGAAAGTGGACTACTGTGAAAGTTTTCAGACTATCTGATGAAAAGTTCCAGAACCTTGTTGTGACCATCCTCAATCTTCCCAACAATGTGATTTTCATGGAGTTAGTATTTTGCTTCAGGAGCTGCAATGTGTACCAGCACACTGTGAAAACTTTGCTCTCATTTTTTCCACTCAACAACCACTTCACATTTCAGAAATAGCTCAGAGAGTCTCTCAAAGAGCGTAATCTGATGCATGGGACTTTTCTATGAATGACACTGTAAATGCAGGTAAAAAGGGTGCCAGGTGTAAGATTTTGGGAAAACAGTAATGTTCCACAATAGGTGTCAGCATATGCTGATGGCATACCTGCACAGATAGAATCACATTCTCAGTTTAAATCAAGATATTTCCACCAGCTTTGATGGAATTATGTTATTCTATCAGTAGAAAGCAAATATGTTTCATTTTAGTACAAAGCATCACCATGTTTTATATGTCTTGGAGACTGCAAGTGTAACTGAGAACATTAAAGGGATGATTGCGACCAAGCAAATCAACAATCAGTATTGAAGATGCATTTTTTACAGTAATTATTGCCAAAACATTAATGACTTAATTTCTCATTTTCCTCTCACCATGTTAAATCATTAAGTTCTCAGTTCACTTGAATAAGATAATTATATTTGGAAAAAAAATTTTTGATGCTTCAGCTTGATGCACAGAAGCAGCTTCTCATTTCATGGTTTTGCCAATTAAATAAATACAATACCAATACTGATAAAACTAATGAGGGAACATGTCTAACTCTTACTTCAAGCTGAGGCTCAAAACTATTTGAAAACCTGTGGGCTTTTTCAGCACTGCAGTGGTGGAAATCAGTGCAGAAGTAACCAAGGCGAGAAAAACTAATCCAAATTACCTTCTCAGAGGGTTGTTTCCATGTCAACCTTCAACTTTTATTACAGGACAGTTTGGCAGCATAACTGTTAAAAAGTTATGAGATCTAATTTTTATAATAGCAAAGCAGTTTTTCTCCTCATATGGTAAAATTGCTGACCCATTATTGAGTATATTTTCAGCAATAAGGCCGCTCTTGAACAAAGCCTTGGCAATTTCAGCTTCAGAAAGTTTTGCAATAGAAACTATTACACAATCTGAGCTATAACAAGCATCATTATTCCCTCTAAAGCTACATCTTAACTAGTTTTGTTGTGGCCAGTAGGGGTTAGGTATTGCTAGGTCCTGTAAGCAAGGAGATTTAGAAAAAGGAAGGAGAACTAGCCATGACTTTATGTCCCAAATCCACAAAGGCTATGTGGTACCCATCCCTCAGTGTAGTTGCTGGGAATTAGACAGCTAAATTAATTTGAATCTGACATACCTCAATACAAATTTAGATCCAAAGTCCAATGTAATCCTCTAGGTCTCTACATTTATGTAAGCCTAACAAGTGCCCAGTTGGAGGAAGAATTCAAAATCAGGTGTATCGTTCGTGTTTTGTCAAGAAATAACAGATTCTCTAGTGGCTGTCCTTTGATATTTCTTGCTAAAAGTACTCTGAATTGTCCTTGTATGCAGAGCAGAGGACATGAAGAAGGACACGAAGTCTTCCACAGCAGAGAGAACAAACCACTAGATCATTGGGCTTAATGGAAGTCAGAGGAAAGGAAATAATTTGGTTTGAGAACCAAAGTGCAGAAAAAAATTCCCAATGTATCTCAAACCCCTAAAGATTTCTGTTTTTATCATTTAAAAAGATGATAAATAAAACCAGAACCTCTCAAGGCTCCTGTTTAACTTACCCATAGATGTAGTTTCAAATAATCTGTGTTTCATATGCATCAGACAACATTTCAAGGGATACCTGATATTCTTCAGTCTCGTTCCTCCATGACAGTCAGGTGTTGTACATCGATAGCTGTAAAAAGCTATCAGCTATTTAAAGAATCCTATGGCAACAGTGTGGGAATCCTGTAACAAAAATAAAAAGGATTCTTCCAAAAGAAATGGTGCTTGAAGCACTCGGCATCTTGCCTGGTTGTAGCCATCCATGGTTGGCACTCCTTGCCCCAGAAACTGGCGTGCCCCTGCGTGCACCGGCATCGTGCCATCCTAGCAGATGGGCTCAAGTGTAAGCAGCCAAGAGACCATCCATGAACATCAAATGTGTTTTCTGAGATCATAGTTCACAGCCAAGAATATTTCAGTGGTTAGCTGTTTTGTCAGTGTAGGCAAGGAGGAAAGCAAGCCAAAGACAGGCAAGCTCCCTCAAAAAGTCACCCACTTTGAAAATGGCAAAGCTTACAGTTTGCAGCAATCAAAGTGAGGTCCTCCCCAAATTTTCTTGTATTCATATACATAATCTGTATACAAGGAGTTGAACAGGAGTCTCACTGAAGCAAGCCTTTTGGAATTCAGCAAATTTTCTGCAAAATTGCAGTAGGACTCTCCAAGACACTTAACTCAGAAGTCATCAGCTCAGAGGACATTCAGTTGAACATCAACACCTGCTTCAGTTAAAACACAACCAGCACTTCAGGACCAACCCTTCACAGAAGTCTCAAATTTTCAGTACTTTCAATTGTGTTTACTTTTACAAGCCCTATGTTATAGAAACTCACAGTTTATGGTAAATGTGGTTGTAATCCCATTACAATTGTAGCAATTTACTGAGGAGCTCTGCTTTTCTCATGTGGGGAGGACTTTGAATCAGGAAAAGAAGTAATGGATATGGTTTGAGCATCACTCTAAACAAGGTAAATCATGTCTTCATGATTTAAAGCATTTTGCTGAATTAGTACTTGAATGTATATGATCGGTATCACTGCTCACAGGAGCATTGTAAAGATATAAAAGAATGGAATGTATACAGAAAGTATTCTGAGTGGGAAAGAGGAGCAAGATGTATGACAAGAGTTTTTCTTCAGGAATGACATTTGCTGGTTTAAGCTGGACTCCAGCAGACAAACCTCTGAGGTGAAATCCTGAAATCCTAATTTTGTGTTGTTTTAGGTAACACATAGCTGTGCCAGGAAACATTGTTCTTTCAAGCCTGTTTTGTCCATTCCATGGCTCCTGGTACAGCATATGAAGGCTTTCAGGATGCTATTTGGGTATGAGTGGAAATAATTAAAAATATCCTACCAGGCTACTCATCTCACCTTTGAAAATTAAATACAGAATTCAACTTAAATATTTCAAGTATATTACCAGGTTTAGGTACAATATTTTTTCTTTTCTTGTTTTAAACAAATTTAGAATGTACTGTAAGTGCATTTTGTTTGTGTTTTGCCACCATGCACTCTAAATCACTTCAAAGAAAATTGAAGAGTACAGAAGTGATCTTTATCCCACATTCCTAAAGCATACCAACTGAAAAGCAATCCTGCTGTTGTGGTTGAATATGTTCATTTATCCCAACTGATCAGATATTAGGCCCATTCTATTACACATACACGTCACAGCTATGACCTGCAGTCTGCATTATTTCAGTTCATGACATTACAAAATAAAATCGCCTATCATCAAAATTTCCTGTTATTTTAAACCACAGTTCTTTCTCATAGCAATAGCAATCATTTCGGAATAAAACACTGTCCTGGTTTCAATTAGGATACAGTTAATTATCTTCCTTGTAGCTGGTACAGTGCTATGTTTCAGATTTAGGATGAGAATAATGTTGATAAATCATCAATGTTTTTTCAGAGCAGTGCTTATTCTAAGTCAATAAATTAATGCTAAGTCAAGAGGGGTTTACAAAATTCCTTAAGTGCATGAAAAAAAGATTGACCTAATTTATTTATTGTGACAATAATGTACCATGTAAACTTTTTGAAGAGTAAGTAGAGAGGAGACAAGTGCAGTTTAACAGAAATTAACACTGGTAGAAATGAAAGCTGTACTAGTCCAGATGTATACTCAAACTGTACTTCAATAACTTCTTTCAAAAGCAGAGAAATAAGCAGATTGGGCACTTTATTCACTAAATAGCTTACAAATACTGTTTTAAAACAAACTTGTGATTCAGTGACTTCTTTGATGGCAGTATCAAGAGTGAAAGGTGGTTTTAGCAAGTTGTATTTGTGCGCTTTAAAAATAAGATTTAAAAGTACAGGAAAAAAACAAAAGGCTCCAAGTAAATGTTCAAAAGAAAAACAATGTTCTCCAATTTTGACAACTGACCTTAAAAAAACTACAGTAATTTCACGAATATAAGCCGCACCTTTTTCATTGAAGAATCCAGCCTACCCCAGTAGTGAGGCTTATATTCAGGTGCGGCTTATTTATGGACAATTTCAGGAGAATTGCCAAGGCGGAAGTATGAGCTGCAAGTGGAACAGGCGTTCCCCGCCCCTCAGCTCCCGCTCCCGCCACTGCTGCCGCTCCTGCTCCTCCTGGCGCTCGGCGCTGCTGCCGTTGCCGGCGCCGCTCCCGCTGCCGGCGCTCAGCGCCCCTCCCCACCGCTGCCGGCACTCCCTGCCGCTCGTGCAGCCCGTGCTCCCCCCCACTGCTGCCCACCACTGCCAGCGCTTGGTGCCGCTGTCGCTCCCCACCACTGCAGGTGCTCCCAGCTGCTCGCGCAGCCAGCGCTCCCCGCCTCCTGCTCCCCGCTGCTGCTGGCACTCCCCGCTGCTCCCCCTCTCCAGCTGCTCGCTGCTGGCCAGCCCCTCCCAGCACGGCCCTGGCGCTGCCTGGCCTGTCGGCAGCACCCCTACCCTGCCACACAGGGAAAAAAAAAAAAATAAAATAAAAAAAAGGTGCGGCTTATATATGGACAAATCCTGTGGTCTTCTCGGCTACCCAGAAGTGCGGCTTATATTCAGGTGTGGCTTATAATCATGAAATTACTGTACATATTTTTGTTCTTATGTTTAACTGAAACTGGAGAATGAGGCATCAAGATCTAAATTATCTTGGGTGGGGATTTTCTTGCTTTTCAGATATTTTATTACAGGAACATGGGGTTTGCCCTTTTAATCAGGCGTAAGATTTGTCTAATATCTTGTCTTATATATCAGCAGCAGATACATGAGCAAAAATTAAGCTTTTAAAGAACCCTTTACATTAGATACCATATTCCCCTTGTATTAGTAACTGGCTTTAGCCTTGTAGCTTGGAATGTTAATAATTTTAGCTGTACTATTAATTATAATAACTCTGTATGTTATTGCAACCATAATACACCCCTTCTTCTATAGTGGGGATGTAATTTCCTGTGGCAATGAGTTCTTCAGGCTAATTGCACATTTTGTAGATAATTATAATTGTAGATAATTTTGTATTTTATCAGTTTTGACTGTTCTCCATTTTAATTTTGTTAGATGCCCTCTTATTCAAATATTTGAGACAGTCAGAGGAACAGCTCTTATATTTACTTTAACAATCCCATGATCATTCTCATAATTTTTGCAAGTTCTTTTTTGTACTTCCATTTTACATAAGATATTCATACAATGTCTGCCTGATTCATCTCAGACAACAGCAGATGAACTTCACCATCCTGTGCTTCAATTGCTGAATCAATCAGATATAATTCAGCTCTAGTTCAGAAGTCATAGGTCTTTTGCATAACCTGACCTAACACGTCTTGCAAAGTAACTAGCCAAGTCTGCAGTGAATGGGCAGACACAGTGCAAACTGATGAAGTCTTAGAAGCAACAGAACCAAGCCCTCCTTTAAAACTTCTTGAAAATCAAATCCTGTATTCAAATTACAGCAATTTCACAACTATAAGGCACACCGGATTACAATGTGTGCTTCCAGGCTATCAGCAAATTTCCGAATTTTGTCCATATATAAGGCGCACCGGATTATAAGGCACACCTTTTTCTTGCAGCAAGGATCCGTGCGCAACAAAGTAACGTATTAGTAACGGAATTGCGCGATTGTGGGATTTACTGTCAGGTGCCCGATTTGCAAACATTTTTCACAGATCATTGTAGCCTTTGAACACAGCCCCAAGTGCCTCCTCGTGCCTCAGGCCCAGGCACTCCCGCTCCCAGTGCCGGCTGGCTTGACTCTCACGGCATGTGGCTCGGCTGACGGCGCTCGCGGCTGCTGAGGCTGCCAGTGCTCGCAGCGGGCGCTTCCGGGTTGGCAAATTTCCAAACTTTGTCCATATATAAGGTGCACTGGATTATAAGGCGCGCTTTCAGGTTTCGATCAAAATTTTAGTCAAAAGAGTGCGCCTTTTAGTCGTGAAATTACTGTAACTTTATTAATATGACATCTATTAGAAACAACTCACAACTGTTGGACAATTCAATTTACCAGAGAAGCCCTGAAACTGTGTAGCATATTTTTCTCCCAAATTATTTCTTTTTGACAGGACACTTAATATTTAGCAGAGCAAAATATTTGTGTTTGCTTTCCATGGCAAACATTTTTCAATAAACGAAATCCACATATGGTCACTTGAAATTTTGTATTTAGAAATATTGCTGCTGAATCTCTTTGAAGTTTCATCACTCAGGCAATCCTTTCCAAGCAGCATGTCAAAGTTGTTGATCAGGGTCATGATGTTCCAGTTCAGAAATGAAAAAATATGCATTACACTCATTTCTCCATTTGATCAGCAATTGTCCTCACCACCACTTTAAAACACTGTTTCTCTTAAACTAACACATTTTTATAAAATTAAAATAACAAACATAATATAAATATATCAAATATATATTCATATGCTAAAACCATGATAAAGGTGATAGTGACAAAATTTTAGAACTGACACCTTCAGAACTCCACGTTAGGATATGAGCCTTCATATGAGATTCCTGCTAAAGTTATTAAAGCATTTGTCTGAGACAAATAAGAGCACAAATTCCTTGGTCATTGTAAGGCAGCATCTCCATAGGCCATTCTAAAAGCAGATCAATGCTTTGCAGAAAGTCTATAACTCAGTTTTCAACAAGATCTTTTCTTAGAAATATGCTTAAAAGAAAATATGTTATTATTACCTGTGGAAAACTCTGTAAGAAGATACTTTATACTGACTCCTGTGTATTACCATGGCAGAGATTTTAATAAACTAAAAAGCAACCATGTTACTATAACAACCAGTAGATTATTGTTTTCCCATGTGAGCAGAAATACCTAACACTGTACTGGGCACAGCTAAACTACACTGACCAATGAATACAAAAGTCAGAATGAGGCATAGTCACTGTGTGTGCTAGAGGTTGAGAAACTGGGTTATAATTATAGTTTATTTCCCCACAATCTGACTGAAGGCTAGATAGATCACACAGGAACAGAAGGGAGAATATTACTTTTCCTGATTTAGGACACTTTTTGTTACAACCCAGCCTACAGTGAGGAACAATCTGTGAAAAATAGATGTCTTTCATCCTATTTTACTAGTAATTTTTACTAGTAATTTCTTTTTAAGACTAATACATCACAAGGAAAGACAAGATTTTTTTTAATACCTCCAAGAAGGCCATAAAATGAAAGATTAAATCATTTGAATGATTTAGCCAAGAGAAGTGCTAGAGAGGAGTCAAGAATAAAGGGCTGTATTTGTCAGTGTGGAACAAACATGTGAACCACCAGAGGGCTGTTTAGCTAATTGTTCCCATGGGCCACAGTCTCTGGGAAGAAGGATCCCATGGCTTTTCATTCCACCAAGTTCCTGTGGGAGAGGAATGGTTGTCTTGCACAAAGGCAGATGCTGCCAGGTCCCCACATTTCATGGACTGCATTTACACCACATGGTGGAATGGCCAATTCCCAGTGGTTACCAAACACAATGCATTTCCTATTATTTGAAAGCTTTCCAGAGTAATGTGGTTTTTCCATCAGTTGTTTCATCCTTGTCTTGAGGACTACAGCAGCCAAAGATTACAATGGAGATAACAGCATTATTTGCAAGGACACAGGAAGGGAATCTCTACTCTTCCCAGCAGGAAAATAAAACTTGTTTAAGCTATTTGATGAGGATATGAAAGTTGCTGGGATGCCATCATGATTCTGCAGATACCATTATGAGCTAATTCATTTATAGACAGAATATGCATCAGGGCTTTCTATTGACCTGGAAAGGCCATGGGATGAAGAGCGGTGAAGGAAAAACCTCCTGGGGCTCTCACAGATGCCTCTAACAGCAGCAAATCAGCCTTCCACATTCACTGGTTTAAGTTAATCTCTTTCTGGTGCATGCCGTGGTGGGCCAGCTGCACATCCATGACTGATTATCACATTTCAGCTGGGAAAGGGTGTCCTTTCAAACTACTCTTTTGTTAATTTGATTATGCTCCTGCATTTTTCCTGTATTCCACAAAATCACATTAGAACACATCCAAGGAAAAATTCTAATTTTGTCAGTGGTAAGATAGTCAAGTACTAAGAGTCAGTTTATAAGGTGATAAATTTTTTAATGCTGGTAATACAAACTGGAATTACACATGTTAAGGTAATTAGATCTCATGCTTTCAGGAAAAAAAAAGTCTCTGTACTACTGGTAGCCCTGGGTATATGATTTATTGAACAGATGTATCTGTATCAAACACTACTGAGCACAGAGCAATGGCTTGATGAATCTATTAGGTCCCCTGAAGGGGAAATCACCACTCTTTTGGTTTGTGCTACTCACAAGCTACATTAGCATAACAGATCAGACAGAGCAGAAGGCAACCACTGCTTTGGGAATAGAAGGCCAGGATCACATCCAAACTACAAGGCTTATTAGTGGAACAAGCAAACATCAAATCAGCATCTGCCGGGCCTGATGGGATTCACCATGGGATGCAAAACTGGGAGTCAACATATTCCTTGGCATAGATCAAAAACTCATTAAAATCAGAGATGTCACCAAAAGACCAGAGGAAATCTAAGTGTAGTGCCAATGTTAAAGTATGAAGAGATGAGAGTAATAGACCAGAAAATTTGGCTTCTATAGCCGTAAACATGTTGGAATGAATCTTTCAGTAGAGATAAGGTGGTTATTAAAACCAATCCAAAGGGGCAACATGATACAGTGGCAACAGCTCAATGTTTGCTGTGTCAATTAAAAAGGAGAAGCTATGACCCTCACGATGACTGTTTTCATCTTGCTCCATGGAATTGACTATAGACTGACTTTACATTGGTCTTTGCCACAAATAACAGAGAAGAGCGCAGGAATGATGATTTCCAGAAGAGGGGAGACATGATAATAGAAAAGCAGCACATTTTGGAGGGATTCTCTTAAATAATATGTATGCATCACATATACATATGTATGTAACACATACATATATTTAAATACTAAATAATATGTATTATTTATCACAGAAAGTATCAGATTAAAGTATCTAAACAATTGGAGGACACAGATGGAATCCAGTACAGCAAGCAAGAGATATGGACAGAGCTGACAGGAGAAAACTATAAGGCAATAAAAGAGCCTTTTTTTGCTTTTTCCTTCTTACTTATACTTTTTCTACATAATAGAAAGCAAAACTGGAACCCACAACATCAATGAGTGCACTCCTCTCTAACAGTAAATATTGCTCTTGAACTTTCAGTATTTTCTGTATCACAATGGATAGAACTATCAGGGGGCCAGTGAATCAACCTGTATTCATTTATTTCCTCCATTTCTTCTGACAATTATTATTAAAGGGGAGACACTGGAAAAAATATATGCACTGAGACCTGATTGCAAATTGAAGGAGCAAGTTTTATTGTATTACATGGGTACATTCCTAATAGGAATCCATAGTTGAAGAAAAATTAACTGAGCTATTGAGTGAATCAGCATCAATCTTCTCCATTCTGTAATATTAATAGAAATTACAAAAGGCTCCTGCTAGAAATCACTTTCTGAGACAGAAATAGATATTGCCCAGCTTAAATGGATGTTCCAGGCAAACAGACTATTTTAATCATGGTGTAAACTGCTCCCTCTTTGAAAAAGTCAGTGTAAACCTTGAGGGCACCCTTGTCACAAAAACATATGGCTTATATGTCACCATCTACTAAAAACACACTATGAGGGGTCCTTTTTGGTTTCAAGCACTCATTTTTTATTATTACTGGAAAAGAAAAGTGATGCATTATTTTTCTATGTATAATTGTATCCAGCAGCTGGATCTGCTGGATCTGCTTCATAGAAGTTTGCACCACACAAGGTAATGCCAGTAAGAGATACCTAAATAAAAGATGATGAAATATACCCACAGATAGTAGATAGGTAAAGGCAGAGGACTTGAGGGTATTTCTGATAGTGGAAGGCGTAGGTAGAAAGTCATTCAAGGGAAGAGGCAAGCCAAAGTGCAAGAGGGTTTCTGCTAGAGTTTATTCAGGATATCAAAGGTATTCCCAAGTTTTCCTTATGTAATACTTGAATACACTAGGAGGACACAGCTAATTTGTTGTCACAAAAGGCAGGCATCTACTGCCTTCAGAAGCTCAGCTCCAAATTGAATGTATCTCAAGCAAATTTACACAAGGTAACATATGGCAAATGTCTAGGAAAAGTCAAAATTAATCATAAGAAAAATTGGATCAGCTTCCATATCACTGAATTTGCAGCGATATTTAGCACCAATATCTTATTCAACTTAACTACAGTAATTTCACACTCATAAGCCGCACCTGGTTATAAGCCGCACTTCCAGGTAGCCGGGAAGACCATTTGTCCATAAATAAACCGTACCAGGTGATAAGCCGCACCTTCTTTTTTTTTTTTTTTAAAGCAAGGATCCATGTGCAACAAAGTAATGAGTTAATAACAGAATCGCACGATTGCGGGGTTTGCTGTCAGGTGCACAATTTGCAAACAGTTTTCACAGACTGGCAAAACCTTCAAACACAGCCCCAGGCGCCCTCCCCATGCTGCAGGCCCCGGCACTCCCATCCCCGGCACAGGCTGCCATGGCTCCCCACCTGCTCGGCAGCAACAGCAGCTCTCCGCACCGCTCAAAAGTAGCAGCTCAGCGGGCTGGGTGTGCGAAGTGAAGCTGACAAGCGGCTCGCCGCCTGCCCAGCTGCGGCTCCACGGCAGCTCCCTCCCCAGCCGGCTCACACTTCTGGGTTGGCATTTCGCTGGAATGTGTCCATAAATAAGCCACACCTGGTGATTAGCCACACTTCCGGGATCAGCTTGATTCTTCAGTGAAATAGGTGCAGCTTATCAGTGTGAAATTACTGTACTATCTTTTGAGAGGAGAAATCTCTCTGGATGTTTTCCCTTTTCATAATGCCAGAGCAGGCATATGGATTTTCACTTCTGATTTTGAGGGAGGGTGATCTGGTAGGAGGAAGACTTTGAGCCACATAAATTTCACATTTACTGCTTAGAAAAGACTTATGCTCCCCAAGCATGACTCCTCGGATCCTGATTAAATATCACCCAGATAAGGTTGTTTTTTTTCCCTAGAAGATGTTGGTCAGTCCTTTCTGATCATTCATGTTTCAGGGTTGAGGGGGGATGAACTAACATGAAAATATCTGAAATATTATAATCTTAGGCAGCATCTAGATCATGCCAGTGTAATGATGCATAGATATTCACCGCCAGTATAGAAATGATTTTTTTTTTTTGCTTTATTTTTGTCTTTTTTAATCCCTTGAAAATTTCCAGTTGTCTGCATCATTACTTCTGTAGAAAGGTATTTTTTTAATATTCATTACATTCACGCCACTTTAAGCCAAGAAGATTTTCTAGGATATACTTGAGTTGAAGCTACTTAGAAAAAAAAAAGGAGGGGAGGGGAGGGGGAGACGAATGGGGACAGAGAAATTCCAGTTACTCGAATTCATTTTTCTCCTTGGAATAAAACAATATTTCATGACCACTATGCTAGGTGATCAGCCACTCATTTGAGTTGGTCTGAAGAGAGACTGCAAATGGAGAACAGGATGAAATTAATGGCTGGTTTGCTAATGTGTTATCTTTATGTGATTATTGCTCATTGTCGGATAGCTGAGTTAATACACTACCTGCAAATGAATATTTATTGCTATGGGACTGTCATTAACATCTTGGTGTAAGTTGAATTGAAGCTTGGAGGTTTTTTCTGGGGTGTTTTTATTGTTTAAATCTAAACAGTCATTGTTGGCACCTGCGAACGTTTTGAGCTATACTAACCCAGTGAATTCAAAACTTTGAACTATTACAAGAACTGCAAGAACTATGAGGGAAGAATCTTCATCCAGGAAAAACAGAGAACACAAACACTGGGAGGTATTAAGATTGGTATACCTATAAAGGCAATCAAAACAGCAACAGCAGGAGACCTTTTGAAAATTGTAGCTGGTTTTAAACATCGTTTAGTAGAACACTGGTATGGCTGGGTAAGAAAAAAGTACAAATTGAACCCACCTGGAGGGATTTCAAACAGCGTGTTTCTTCCCTCACATTTGCAGGCTATTAAAAACATCCATGCTGATTTGGACAGTTTCTACTGTCCCAACCTTTACCAGTCCATTGCATGTGTCATTGCAAGAAAAGGAGACAAAAAAATTTAGCTCAGTTTCTTTAAGACAAGAGGCTCACACAATCACAGTACTATTTTCTTTGATTGCTGTGTCCTTCTCTAGTCACATTGCAGTGTATTGTTTAAATGTGGCAAAGAGTGTTTAAAATTACTAAATCAGTACTTCTTTTACTTTTTCAGTGCTCAGATGAAAGGAAGTTTCATATCTTGCAAAATACAAGAAGATACGCACAGGGGAAAACACTACCAAATATCACAATTATATTTGCTTTAGATACAACTCACAAATTGCAAATTCAAAGGCAATCAAGCTTCATTAGCTCTGATTCCTAGATAAATGCTTCTTTATTGCTTCTCTTTTTAATAGGTACTTCTTTTTACAGATATTAAGGTGTGCTGGATTTCACAAGACTGACTGAAGCCTGCTGGAGACAGCATGAGTGCATCCATTGGCTCCAAAGGTTTCCAGACAAAGCCCTAACACAGCAGGGGACAACAGATTCCAGGAGCCAGAGATGTATCTCTGTGAAATACACAGTTTGTTTCTGCTACTGCTCTCTCATTGTTAACATTACAGAAGATTTATATATCACACTAGCAGTCAATAGAAACGGCAGTCAAAAGGTAATGATGTATTTCCTAGGAGCTGGAATGTGGGGTTTTCACACTGTCTGCCTTCAGGGTTTCTAACTTAACAGTTCAGTCTTGCTGAGTTTTATATTCCCCCATTGTTAAAGATCATTGTTGCCCTCTCCAGAGAGAATACTAATAGAAACCCCTCCACGAACTAACTCTTCAAATGGATTTCTTCCTCTTCACAGACCACATGAAAGTTAGATGGCATTTAAAAATACCGTGAACTTTGCCTTGGAGAAGCTGGCACAGCTCCTGAAGATGATATGAAAGAACAGCCTCCATAACTTACCTTGCCTGGCCTTCCTTAGTAAGCTTTTAGGACTCAGAAAAGTTGGGTTTTGATACTCCACCTTTTTATGTGCTTGCCGCTGGGTATTTAGCACGGACGCAAGTATTACAACCATCCATAAATCCACTCCTTTTCTTCCTACAGCCAGCTCTAAGTTTTGGCTCACTGAGCTCCTGGCATAGAGTGTTCCACAGCCAAACTAAGTGCTTTTACTACTTTTCTTCTAACAGTTGGCAACCCATATCTTTACTGGAGTCCAAACAGCTCTCTAACATTTTGACAAGTCAAGTTAGCATATGTCTTCATGATATCCATCAAAGAGACATGGCCATCAGTTACAAGAAATGAAGATTTAGGCAACCCAATTCCCCGATCACCAGTTCTCACAGAACCCTGTCATCAATGCTGTCATGATTCCTTATTTCTGTTATACAGAGTACAACAGAAATGAGGGGCTGCTAAGTTTTGTTTCCACCATTTAAATCCAAGGCACCTAACAGAAGTTCATTGCTACTTTTTCTGCTTATAACTATTGCTGGTCTTCCACTGTGGAAGAGACCATCCAGGTCTCCCTCATCTAATGGCCAGTAAGACTAAGTCTCCTCAAGATGAGGACACTTTTTTACTACTGAAAAGCCTGAACCTGCCTCTTTATAATTCAGACTTCTGACCATTTCTTCTTGTAAGTATGTAGGAACAAAACCATCAGCAGAAATTAATGGGCAGCACAAGTTACTAGCAGCTATACAGATGCAAAATTCCTCAAAAAAAAAAAAAAATTTAAACTGTTCTCCTACATAAGAGAAGTCAAAATACTATACTTCTTGCACACTGGATTTGCTACTTTTTTTATATCCCTGTCACTGAGGCTAGGACTGGGCTGGTAATGGCTGATGGCAGAACTGAGAAGACGTATTCAAATGCCTGTTACTTGTGTCAGAGATTCTAGCTGAGGCTAGTCCTGCAGGAAAATAAAACTCCACTTGTACAGGACTGACATATTTTGCCCCCAGGTATATAGCCATAGGCTATACTTCAGCTTCCCTGTGTGGAAAAATTACAAAAAAGGGAGGAAATGGTCTTGAGAAGTTCCCTAGTCTAGCTCCAAGTTCCATCAAAACTATTTATACCTCTGTTACCTGCTCCTAATAACTTATTTTGATAAAAATCCCTCAAATTCCCTAAATAATATATTCCCTGTGCCTCTTTTACTAGCTCTAATGTACAAAATTCATGGCATAAGTCTTACTAATTCTATATAAAGGAATAAAGACTTCTCACATGACTAGGGTCAAATATCAAATGAAATAAGAATGCAGTCATCTGCCAATTCGACCTGTGGGCAACCATCAAGGTTCTAAGTAATCTGTACTCTGACCAAAGCCAGAGGCTGTTAGGAGCCTTATACTTTGCAAAACTTGTTTCCCAGGGAAATAAAACAAAACCATTTGGCATGGTTCAGCCATGCAGTTTACACTGCCTGTAAATAGCCAGCAAGGAAGCAGAATCCTGACAGATTACTGCAGAATTCCTTGCAGCACCAGCCAAAATTGAAAAGTCACAGAGAAGTGAGGTAAGAACACACCTCTGAAGGTCACCTTGTCCAACACCCCTTGTCTAGAGTAAGGCCAAGTAGAGCAAGTTGTGCAGGGCCATGTCCATTTGGGTTTTGAATATCACCAGGGTGGGTAATTCCACAATATCTGCCAGCAATTCTGTCTTCAATCATGTTTACAGTAAAAATGTTTTTTTCTTATTTTGGCAACATCCTAGAAATAGGATAAGCAATTGATCTGAATTATTAAAAGGATTGGTTATAAAAATGTCTATAAAAATAAGCTAAAATAAAGGAATATTTCTGCCAGTATATTAGTAGGATAAATCATAACTAAAAACCAAGTCAGAGCTGCAGGGTGTCAGTAAACTGAGATTTATGTACTATTAGAAGCAAACAGCCTGGAAATCTATGGCAAAAATAATGCTCCAATACACATGCTGACCCCAAAGAAATCTCCTTCTGCTATGCTCAAAACCTTGTTCATGGGTAAAGAGAAACACACCTAAAGGCAAAATTTTATTCTTAATATAAATGAAGCCTTAACAGTCTAATTCAAGAGTCATTATTACTCTAGATATTTATTTTACACAGAAAAATAAAGAACACATAGTAATCAAGTTAGAAACCTTGGTAATGGCAATATTACTATTTAAACTGGAACAAACACTCTTAGAATTTTTTTCCCTGAAAAAAAAAAAAAAAGATACCTCTTCTCCCAGGGAACTAGTAACAGGACAAGAGGTCCTAGCCTAAAGTTGCACCAGGGAAGATTCAGGTTGGACAGCAGGAATAATTTATCCATTAAAAGGCTATCCAACACTAGAATGGATGGGCCAGAGAGGTGGTAGAGGTCTTCAAGAAATAACTGGACATGGCACTCAGTACCAGGTTCTATTTGATAAGGTGGTGATCAGGCAAAGGTTGTACTTAATGATCTCAGAGGCTTTTTTCCAATCCAAATTATTCTGTCCTTCTGTGATTCTTTAATTTATATAATTCTGCACTTTTACATGCTAGATACTATTTCTTTTCACTTTTTCTTATCCCTAAAGTCTGTTTTTTTCAGCTGTAGGTCTGAGTTTCATAAACTACCATTACCAAGTTGTTTATATGGTCAGCCTGTTCCTATCCCTAATAATACCATGCCTGTAATTCTCTGCACCACACACATTGTCTCCACTTCTCTAGGCTTGTGTTTCTCCACAAAACATCATTGTGTTAAGGCCATAAGTTTTTTATTTTACCTAAAATATTTATTTACTTTTTTTTCTGCTATCTACCTGAATGTCAGGGGACACCTCAGAAAGATAAGGAAGTGATGCAATTTAGCCATTGGTCAATAAAAGCAATTGATGTCAAGGCTAAATGAAGTCAAACAAAGTTGCAGGCAGGTCAAACAAAGTTCACATAGAGGAAGCCTGACAAATCTCCCCCTGGGAACTTGAAAACTGTAGGAACCATGTGTCTCTAAGTAGCAATGGTGTAATGCAGAGCTACACAGGCACACCTGGGAGGAGATGGCTGCTCCTGAGGTGAAAGCACATCAGAGCTGTAGAAGGTCTTCTTTGGATTTCATACCAGGGCAAGTTATCTTTATCTACCTCTTTATCTTGCCCAAGGTACTAGTAATGGAGGCTTCTGACATTTCAGCTATTCTTTTAAATATCATACCTATTGTCACATAATTATACACAGGTTTAAAACACAGTCCTAAAGCACCATCCATTCCCACTTGTATTGTCTACACAGATAATGCTATGATGAGATGCATTTTGAGAAATAACACACTGCATCTGTCTGGTCTGTCTGGGCTAAATCTGTCTTAATCCAGATATCTTTGCTATAGAATAATGAGAGGTAAAACCTGCATTTTTGGGTGTTTTTCCATAAAGATTGAAAGGCATTTTGATAGATAAGACAAAAAGATCAAAATATCCTCCTGTGACAGTGCAAAATTTAATTGTGTGATTGTCAGACTGCATAATAAAAAGAGTACAGTAATTTCAAGACTATAAGGCGCACCCTTTTGACTAAAATTTTGATCGAAACCCAGAAGTGGGCCTTATAATCCGGTGTGCCTTATAAATGGACAAAGTTTGGAAATTTGCCAACCTGGAAGTGCGAGCCATGGAGCCGAGCCGCTGAACCATGCCAGCCAGGGGCGGGTGGGAGTGCGGGGGCCCATGGCACGGAAAGGGCGCCTGGGGCGGCGTTTAAAGACTATGCTGATCCACGAAAAATGTTTGCAAATCAAGCATCTGCTACCAAACCCCACCATCGCATGATTCCGTTACTAATTCGTTACTTTGTTGCGCGCGGATCCTTGCTGCAAAAAAAAAGGTGCGCCTTATAGTCTGGTGCACCTTATATATGGACAAAGTTCGGAAATTTGCCGACACCTGGAAGTGCTCCTTATAATATGGTGCACCTTATAGTTATAAAATTACTGTACTGTCTGCAGTACGACACACAGCTGCACAAAGCTCAGTGGCATTATAGACCTTGACTTAATTCTGCCTTCCTGGAGAAGTGCTAGCAGCATGCTCTGAGATAAAAAGCAATATAAAATTTCTTAACATGATCATGGATAGATTTTTTTCTTTCTGATTGGCTCATCACTGGAAGAACCTCAAATGTTAGGAACAAAAGTGATCTGTAAAAGCTACCCCTCACAAAAAACCCCACCAAAACCAACCAACCAAGCAAGCAACCAAAAAACCCCAGAAACAGGTAATACATAATTTTTTTATTTGCAGATTCCTGTTCCCTGTGAATATTGTTTAAAGAATATAAAAGATATATCTCTTCAGAAGGAAAATAGGCAGTTTCAGAATATCAGTGTATATACCAGGCTGTCTAATTAGTTAGCATTCTGATTACAGAAACATTTTTATAACACTCTAAGAGAAAAGGTTTCCCTATAATAACATGTCAAAATAATAAAATATGATCAAAACATCTTGCAAAGACATGATTTCCATTTGAAAATGTTGACTCCAAGCAATAAAAACATTTAAAAATCATACAGTAATTTTCCTAATTTTCACACTTTGATATAATTAAAAAGTTTTGAGTGGCATTATTCTGACATTGAAGATTTATCACAGAACATATTAAGGAAGTTAAAACAATGTAGAGGAGTATAAATGAAATATCTTCTGAAGTGATCTGTAGGAAAAAAGCAAAACCAAAACAACAGCTCTTAATTTGAGATGAAATAAAACCATAAAAATCACATGAATTATTGTGGGACATAATTTTTATTTTTAAGTTCATACTAAGTGTTCTATTAGTTTTTCAAATAATGTGTGTGTCTTGGACATTTAAAATAAGTAAATTAAATCCAAGTGTTCTCATAAAAGTATTAGTATTGGTCTCAAAGTATGCCACTTTCCCCAGACACCTAATTTCCTTGGAAGAATAATTATTCTTTCATAGACATGAAACTCCTTCTTCAGTTATTAACTGCAACCTGCAAAGACATTTCAATTTTTCTCAACCAATATTAATTTTAAAAGATAGAGTGGCAGTGATTTTCAGAGACAGACTAAAACCAACAACAAGAAATTCTCTGAATAAGAGATATGAAACATTTTGGTTCAGATATGACAAGAAATTCTCCATTCGATCTGTTCATTATCTTGGCTTGGTTCATAGTTAACTTCTAACCTATCAGAGGATTCCATGGAATAGGAAAATTTCTCTAGGTTTTTCATATCTATTTTTAAATAAAATAATATTTATCAAAAATTTTTAAATATAAATGTTGGTACTAAAAAGAAAAATTGTTTCTTTTACTGTGTACTGAGACAAAGAAGGTCATTCTGGATCTTGCATGCATCCTGACAATATCAGTTTGTAGAAGGTATCTGGTACTGAAAACTGGCAATGGTGCTGTTTATGTACTAAGGATTTTCAAAGGTAACTCACTTGCCTAAATCCCAATGAAGTCAAAAGGATCCATAGATTCCAAGAACATATTTTAAACTACTTCCTCACACTATAGGGAGGCATTCAGTCCATCTGACATTCTGAGAAGTAAATATACCTCTGGTATTCAGTGCAGCCAGTGGATCAGCAGGCCTCCTGCCTCAGGTGTTTATTCATTGATGTAAATGTTTAGACACCTTGAGGTTTTTTGGGAAATTGCTCAGAGCTGAATATCCAGACTTTCAAATGAAAAATCTGCAAGCAAGCCTAACCTGTAAGCAAGTAAAAATATATTCTGATTGGTTGTTTTAAACCACAAATGATGACCATTATGATATTTGAGTATGGTCTAACAACACAATTTGTATTTAAAAAAGGTGTTTTTTCACAGACACTGAAGCAGGTGATATGCTTCTCCCTACCTTTCACTATCCTGCCAAGTACCTACATGGTACAAGGAGATACGTGTGCACATTTGATCTGAGAACTGAGGTCCACGTCCATTGTTAATAGTAAAATAAGGGCTCAAAATAATGTTATTGATGAACATTTTTTTTATATTGCAATGGAAGATGTATTGACAATAAGCCACGTGGAATAAAAGCATAAAGCATAATAAAAATTACAACTTAGCTGCTATAAATGGTGGAATTAGTGACATAACTAAAAATATTAATATGGTAAATTACCTCTCAAGAGGAATAAACCAAAATAATATGAAGAGCTTTTATTTATAAAAGATATTTATACTTGTTCTCTGTTTGGCAGATTAAGAGAATAGACTGACTGAAGGGGTCCGGGTAATGATGAGAAGAGGAATTCAATTACATGAAAGTATCCCACAGCTAGTCTTGCAATATATTTTAGACTACTAAGCCAGAAAGATCATGAAGAAAGGTTTAGTTAGAGCAAACAGAACAATTATCAGAAGCTGGGAGTAATGGAGATGTCAGCTAATATATCTACCAGAATATAGACTGCATAGTTATTGAAATAAACTGAAGATGGGAAGTTGAGTGAATAGTCTTCTACAGTGTACTACAAAACCAGGGAACTGATGATGTGAAAGTTGGAAGAAAGGAAACCTGGCACAGACCACTGAACAATGGCATTCTTGTCTCGGGAAATAAAATAAGAGGAATAGAGACAATCTACCTCAAGAAAATAGCAAACTCAATTCCTAACTGGAAAAAAATGTCAGTCTACAGCTGAAGAATTAAAAAACAGACATTTAAGTTAGGTGTGGTTGAGAGCTAATGGTGTCCTGGGGTGAATCAGGCACAGCATCACAGCTGAGCAAGGGAGGGGATTGTCCTGATCTGCTCTGAGCTGGGGCAGCCTCACCTCCAGTGCTGGGGCCAGTTCTGGGTGCCAAAATAGAAGACATGAGAGAGCATCCAAAGGAGAGCAGCAAGGATGGTGAGGATCCTTGAGGAGAAACTGCATGAGGAGTGGCTGAGGTCACTTGGCCTGTTCAGCCTGGAGGAGATTGATGTAAAACCTCATCACATTCTACAACTTTCTCGTGAGGGGAAGAGAAGGGGCAGGCACTGATCTCTGATCTCTGGTGACCAGTGATAGGGCCCAAGGGAATGGCCTGAAGCTGTGTCAGAGGAGGTTTAGGTTGGATATCAGGAAAATTTTCTTCACCTAGAGGGTGTTTGGGCATTGAACAACTTCCCAGGGAAGTGGTCACAACCCCAAGCCTGACAGAGTTCAAGTATTTGGGCAATGCTCTCAGACACATGGTGTGACTCTTGGGGATGTCCTGTGCAGGGCCAGGAGATGGATTTCAATGCATCTTGTGGGTGCCTTCCAACTCAGAATATTTTATGATTCTGAAATCCTTTTTACTATAAAATTATGTAAACATGAGGATAGCTCACCTAGGGAGATTTTAGTCTCTCTGTCACTGGAGATTTTCAAAAGCAGCTCAGAGAATCATCCGTTAGGAAAGACAGAGATATGGCTGATCCTTCCTCTGGAGTGGCCATGCCAGCCTTCCTAAATTCTCTCCCTTTGATTTCTTTGATTTTTATGATCTGTGTTAATTAGCTTCCCAAATCCTTCTTTGCCCTCTTTTTGCTGTGCTCTCCTTAGGGAATATATGTCACATGAAATAAAACTGTATTCCTTTACTGGAGCCTATTTTGCTCTAAATTCAGCAGTTACAAAATCAATACCAGTTAGACAGCAATGAAACCTTTCTGCCTTCCTTTCTCCAATCAACTCTGTTTAAAGAAAAAGGAGGACTATTACACTACATATAAAATATTGATCTGAAAGATACTAAAAGTGCATAATGCATGAGAAAAGCTGAGATTTCTGTTTTGAAAAGTCTAGCAAGACTGTTTTTTATTTTGTTATATAACAGTCCTGTTTATTGTCATTTTATTTTACATATGGATGAGCAACCCTCAAATGGTTCCCCATAAAGCAATAGGGGAAATATTTAAAATGCACAGTGAGCTGCTAGGCCATGTCTCTTTGCAAACACCAGGCTCTCATTCCTCAATCCACCTCCCTCAGTTTCAGCAACTCTCACTAGAACTGGGATTTAGGTCACTGGTGCCATTCCAGTCAGGGGATGATTTTATTTGATCAGGAGGAAAAGCTGATAAGGAGGATGGTCAAATACATCCTGGCCAGCCTAGCAGTATTGGTGGCAGGCAATCTCATCCAGCAGGGTATTTACTGGGGCAATTCCCTCCCGTAAAACTCTGTGTTTTCAAATGTATTATTGCACATTTATGTCTTCAATTAGCTGAAACAAGGCTTCAAACACATTTTATTTAATGTTAGCTCTCAAAATAAACTTATTCAATGACTGTTCAGACATCTTAATTTCATGTGCTTGGCTCTAGAGTGGAATTTAACATTACACAAAAACTTGGGAAAATGTTAGAATAATTATTGGCGAGATTCCAAATCTCTGCTACCCTGAAAAACTGCCCTACTTAATAAACTACAGAGACATATTCAGTATTGTTTGCCTCACCAAGGCAAGGAGTCCTGATTTTTTCTGAAAAGCAATGAGAGGAATCCCCTTCCTGATTTCTCTCCAGATCCTATGTGCACTTGCATCAGCAAAGAGTGATGGCAAGTAGGAAGCTTCTGCTTCAAAATGCTCTTGTTTAAAAGGAATCAAACACTCCTTTACAACTCACTTTTAGGGGATAACAGCAAACATCATTCCTCCATGAATGAAGACTATTCTTTCAGCAGTGTGCCATACTTGCTGTACCTGAGAAAATCCCTCATGTGAGGCAGGCACAGGGGTATCTGGTCTCAGGAACAGTCAGGCTTAAGCACGACAGAGAGGCCAAGCTGCTCTGCTACTGTCTGATGTGCATCAAAGTTAAAAAAACTGAGACATCTGCTGGGGTTGTTCACATTAAGAACTGGGTGGCAACATGGCAGTAGTTTTTGGGGTTGAATTCTATTTCAAAGCTACTTCAGGAATGGACATGGATCCTTAACCTGTAATAATGACAGGACAGATAACAGCAGACACACAATCTTGACATTTCTGGCTACTAGTTAATTGTAATCTTTATCTTATAGGAATCAATTTATGCTTTTGAGAGCTGAAATAACTATTCTAGATGTTACATGTTTGGGAAAAATCTACACTGTTTTGTTGGAATTAATGGGACCAGTTCTCTTCAACATCATCATCAATGACTTGGACACAGGATTTGAAGGGATACTAATCAAGCTTGCAGATGACACAAAAGGAGGAGTTGTTGAGGCCCTTGAAGGCAGGGAGGCCCTGTAGAGTGACCTTGATAAATTAGATGACTAGGCAACCATATTAAGTTTAACACAGGGAAGTGTAGGCTTATTGCTACCATGATACAATGTTCCACAGGGATTTCTTTTTATTCCAAATGAGGCAGGAGATCGGACTTCTAGACTTTAGAAAGTGTGGTTTATTTTTCTTCTACAGAAAACGTGAGTTCTGGTTACAAGTGTTGGGAGCATGGCTAGAAGTCACAAGACTTATGGTTGCAAGGTCTTTTAAGGATTTATTAACCAATAAAATGCTGCCAACAGAGGTATTTATGTTATTCGCTAATACTAAGAAATTTTGTCTAATTACAGTGTAACCTTTCTTAGCCAATCCTGTTCTGACATACAGACCTATTCTAAGTCTTCTTGTCACCTTCGCAACTACTTTTATTCTTTCTATATCTTAAACTCTATAGCTAAACTTTT
>VRYO01002772.1:10817077-10887080 GCA_009812075.1 Sialia sialis | reverse complement strand
TCTGAGCTGAAAACAAATTTGACCTATGACAAAACAACAGTTGTGGGTTTGGATTATCCTATATTCACAATGGTCTTGAATGCGTCCCTTTAAATTCACTGATCCCGGGAACTTCCCTACAATGGACTTTAGACTGTGTTCACACAATAACTGGCAACTGCTCTATTTGAGCATGAGTTCCTGCTCATCAGCTAACCCACAGCCACTGACCATGATCACAACCCCAAAGCAAGAGCAATTGCATCATGGAAGCTTGGCTCAGTCTGGAGCAAATGCCTAGAAGGTAAAAGAAATAATTTCATTTCTTGACATGTATCTGCTGAGAACAGCAGTGTAAGACTATGCTTCTAAAACAGCACTAAAGGTGTTAGGTTTTCAGTTCTCACTTGGATTTGGGTGATGTGATTTTTAAGGGCATCCAGAAAATCTCAAAAAAAAAAAGACACCAGGAAAAATCTTAACCGTTAACTTAAAAACCATGAAGTTTCCAGTTTTGAGGAGACACACTGAGCTTTTAGTGTATGAGGTCTGAACTATCTTACAAGAGCCAAATCCTTTCTAAGAGGCATTTAATACAGATTCATTCCTATTTAGCCCTCCTCTGGACATGGCTCCTAAAGTCTACAGATATATTTGGCTTAAAGATATGGCAATAAAGCAGGCTAAAAATTTAGAGCTTTTAATCAGAAACATCTTTTATTTGATCCAGTATTTATTAGCTCATTTAAAATGGCTGTTTGAACTATTTTTTTGTTATTTCAACAGGATGGAATGCCTTGAATTTCAAGAAGTTAGCTGTATTTGAAATCATGGATAACAAATGCCTTTCTCTACATTGGGTTGCAATTTCAGAAGAATTTATGAAGTGTTAGACCAGTGATGTCAGACCACTTCTTTTGTGGAAGATGACCTGTAAATGTGACCGTCCCAGCTGCCCTCATCTGAATCTTTTGAGAGATAGGGTTTCATGACATGGAAATGAATTGAGCCTCATGCCTTGTATACTTTATCTACTGCTTGTCCCCAGACCCACATTCAAAGTCCATGTTGGAATGACATCTGGGTGAATAATGGCACCCTTGTCCCCAGTGTAATATTGTTGTGTGTGGGCTACTAGGGAAGAATCACTGATCCTGGCCAGCTCCATGGTGTCAAGTCAGGAACTGCTGCACCACAGCGTGTATCTTCTTCACAGTGCAAACACTCACCAGTCTGGTTTAAAAACACCCTGACTCTGTTGGCTGGCACTCCTGCTGGTCTTTCTTTAAAGCTGCTGCCCATCTCCAAGGAGTTCTTAATGGACCTGGGGAGACTGAAGAGATTCAGCAACTTTTACAGGCTTATAAGTGGCCATCCCTTGCTAAACTCAACACTGGATGTAGCTGCTTCTCCTACGTGGCTGTGCCGCAGGTAAGACATCTGCACTGCTGCTGCTCAGAGGTTTCCTAAAATGAATATATGCATTTTTTTATAGATTCCTTAATGTGAAATGTCACATTCCTGGCAGAGAAACCATATAGTCTTTTGAAGTGTTTGTAAAAAATATATTAATGATAATTTTTTTTGTTGTTCTTCAGGCTCCCCTATATCTGTGACTAAGTGGTGGGGTATTTGCAAAATTTAGAGATCAGAAACATGGCTCTGCATTTGAGGTTCATTTGTAGAAGGTAAAGTAGCATATGTTATGAGTCAGTTAATCTCTTTAGGGCTTTATCCAGCACAAACTAGGCTCTGTGGTCACCGAGTCACAGCAGGCTGTGGGCCGCTGTAGCCTTGGAGCTTTATTCCGATTCAGCTGCCAAGAAATGAACTGCTCTGTGGGCGCAAAAATTGGCTTATGCTCTGTGAACTCCAGCCAAGCGTGAGCATTTTCAGAGGCTGCTCTTTCTCTCTGCACAGCTACAGGATTTCATTCTCCTCATCTCTCCAACAAACTTGATGGTAAGATGCAGCCCCTAGAAAATAAAGAAGGTGCTAATTCAGCCTCATTAGAAATCAGTAAAGGTTGTGAAATAGTTTTAAAATATGTGGAAGCCCTTATTGCTTTGGCTGTTACAAATGTCCACTGCAGGGATTAGTTCTGTGCTCCTGTTGGAAGCTGGAATTGTCTTTTTTTCTTTTTCTTTTTTTTTTTCCCTGTTTGCTTTGGTTTTCCTAGCTTGCTTTGCATTTTGTTTTCTCACTAGTTGCCCTCAGTCTATAGCTGGAGATACTGCAAAGCCAGTAAAAATAAAATGTCTTGGATTTCCTAAGTGGACAAAAGGAACAGAAAGGCATAGTTTTAATTGCAACTAATGTCTTATGGAGGCTTGAAAAATCTCACTCTTAATTCACTTAAGAGACACTGACCAAATCATAGGGAAGTCACAGGTGCTCACATACAGGTGTCAAGGTGTCTGGCTGTACATGCAGCTTCCTTCCCTACTTAATCTTTGACCTTGGTACAGAACTCATCATCTCTGCACTATATATGGCTCATAATAAATTAGGTTATAAATAGTTGCCTGTGTCACAGCAGTAGTGCTGATATCAAATGAGTACTTTCTCTTTGCACAAAGTACAATAGAAATCAATTGATTGTTACTCTATTTGTTTTTGACATGTTATTTATTTATGCCATTTGTTAATTTTTTATTTAATTATGCCATGAATTAATGACTAGCATAAACATCGCTTAGTCATTTTCATGTCTACTTTTAGTGATTTTGTTAAGTGATCATTTCTGGAGAAGGAGTTAATTTTGATACATTTAAGTATAAAATATACAGAATGTGCACAAATGTGCCATCCTGAACACTCAAAACAATACTTGAATATCAATGACAAGAAGCTGTTGTCACTGATGCTTGGCCAGGAAACACTGCCAGAGGATGACAGACACGGGGCTAAATGCCTCCTTGTAAAAACACCAAGAGCTCCTAATTTCTGTGGAGCAGGAGTAGGAGGGCATGTGGAGCAGGAGTCCAAGAAACAGTCGGGCTAGCTATTGACATGTTATTTCAGCTGAGCACCCACAGCCCTGCCTTTCCCTCCTGCAGACACCTGCCTGAAGCTGTGATGCTGCACGCCTTAGACTTCTGCATCCCAGCTCAGGTTCAAGAAAATCTCCTGCTTCAGGCTATTTGGGATTCAAAAACTGAGTGCCTTTTTGTGTAAAGTAACCTGAGAGGTCTGAACTGGCAGGTGTGCTAAGATAACACACACATTTGCTGGCAGCCCTGACTTCAGCATAGAGCACAGAAACCACCATACTTGAGCTCAAAAACACAGCCAGACGATTAAGTGACATTCCAAACTATTTAGCTTGTGGCATCTTAAAACACTATCAAATTTAGGTTCAAAATGCACACTTGTTAAGATTTAGAGCTGGTAAAACTTAAGATTGTACTCTTCAGGTAGAGAAAGGCACAAGGAGGCTTCTTGTGCCTCTTGCCTGCTTCCCTATCTGGCTCCACTATTTGAGTTCACTTAGGATTGTAACACAGCTGCCATAAGTCCTATTCTCATCAACAGCACTGACTGCAAATTTTACAGTGCAGGATAAATATAAATAGAAAAGGAAGTCTTTCTAAACTCTCCTTACTATCTGAATTATGGATCAGGCATGCAGCAGCCTAAAACAATGTATTAAGTAATATTGAACCTCATGATCCAAAACAGAAATCCGGTAGCTTGGTTATGTATACCTATCAGTAATTTGCCTAATGCATTTTATCTGTGAGTAATTTTTTCAATTATTCCACTCTGTACCCAATAATGGTTGCAAAAATATACTTGGACTTAAATGTATGCAGATGTTTAAGGGGTTTGCTATATTAGGGCATGTGGGACTGACCCTAATACATTTATGTTGCATAGCTGGGAGAAATATTTCATCTGGTCCTGGTAATCCTTCATTTTATTTTTCATTTACAGAAACTGTAACATACATAGAGTTGCCTCGAAAGTATTCAGATACCTATAGCTAGTCAAACTAGCTTAGCAAAATCTCTAAAATTTTACTTTCTGTCATCTCTGCTGGGGTTTTCTGCTCTTACTAAGAAGTGCTGGTCTATATAAGGCATAAATAGAGACAGTTTTCCAAAAGATCTGCCAAATGTTTGTCACATTACAGTTGTCAGAAATCCATGCTTTTATTATTATTATTTTTTGACTAGGCCTCATAAAGACAGCAATTAAATGTGTTTCTGCAAAGATCTCTGAATGTAAGGAAATGTGGAACCTTCAACATAGAAAGTCCTTGGGAGGCAAATTCTTGAAGGACTGGACCTTCCAATCAGATGGAACTGATTGTATCCTTTTTCTATACATTACATGCAGCACCTCTACTTCTGCTTTAAAAGAAGAGCAACCAAAAGGAAGGTGTCCAGCCTTTCCACTGGACCTGGTGATCCATGACATGTATATTTTTTCAGCACCTGATGTTGTATAGTCCCTGCAATTAATACAGCCACAAGAGCAGTGATGTAAACATAACACAAAATCATTGGCACAAAACATAAAAGAGCTGAGTAATTTACAAATATTGCTTTTAAATCTATATTAATCACTGTTCGGAGGGGAAAAAAAACAAAACAACTAACTGAAAACATTTACTGAGACATATTTGCTTTGCAGTTAAATAAAATTTAGGATAGGGCTAAAGGCTTCTTGCAATCAAATTCTCCCTTAATTCTTACAGATTGTATAGATTAAATAGATTAGTAAATTCCAGGACAGAATTCCAAGTATGCAAGAATAACACTTCATGACAGCGTGACTCGATAGTACAAGCAGCAGGTATGGACCAGGAAGAGACTTTCAGTGCAGAACAATGCCATCAAGTGTCCTGTCTGTGAAGGTGACAAACCAGGATGAGCTGCTAGACTATCCCTGGAATTAATGTGTGCATTGTGATTTCACAGCCCTGACACACAGCTATAACCAAAGAGCAAACTTCATTTTCCTACACAAAACTCACATCCCACAGCTCATGCCACAGAACTGTTCTGGGTGTGTCGAAGCTGGATGCCTGCAGCAAGTTTTTGTGCTATTAAGGCAGAGCCCTGCTCCTCCATGGGTCTGTTTAACTAAAGTTTGGCTAGTCAGATGTGTTGTAATGCAACACTGAACATGGCATGCTGCTCTGGATCTCCTTTCCTTTTGAATAATAATCCAAAAGCCAGGAAAGCATATTCCATTTTTCAACGATCAGCATATAAGTTTGTTCAAAGTAGGTCACACCATCATGCAGATATATGAGGATCAGCCCACCACAGTGGAAAGAAAAGCCTGGGGAACAGAAACAGACTTAAGGATGACTTCATATTCCTTAAGGCTTTCATAGGGGAAGAGTAAAAGCAAAAAAACCACAGAGATTGTAGTTTTGGGTCCTGGTTTGCATAGTGCCTGAGATCTCCCTTCAACACCATTGATGCTCCAGAAACTAGGCCAGAAATCATGCTGCTCCTACTGTGATGGGAGTGACAGGTGCCTGCTTGGATGACAGCTGAAATGCTCTCTCTGTGCTGCTAGGGCAAAGCCCTGGGCTTTTCATCCTGCATGTGCTCCTTACTGAAGCAACAGATTTGGGTTTGGTTACATCTTTTATGAACATTTTTTCAATAAATTAATCAGCAGCTTCGGGGGATTTAAGGTTTTTAAAACCAGATCAGTTCTTTTGCAATTCCCTTCTCAGAGCTTGAAAACTGGATTTGTTCCCATTCAATGTTTCATATTTCTATTTTGCAAAATTCAAGATCCCTGGGGCAATGCAAATACATAGTTTGCACTCCCCTTGACTGGAATTTGCCTCATAGCCACTTCCCTTGGGTCTGCTCAGTGCTCTGTGCGGCTTGCCCTATTCAGAGATCTGCAACAAGGATTCACAGTCACCATAATCATGTATGTCTGAACCATAATTCCTCCAGCTTGTTAAAAAGTTCCAAACACCATCTTGTCTCAAATTATCCTTCTAAGTTTGGACAGGGTGAATAATCAGCAGAGCTCCTGCAGCACCTTCTGAGACACTCTCTGCACCTGGGGAGCTGCATACTTTTCCAAATTCCTCTTTGGACCACTTTGGCTGCTCCCAACAGCTATAGTGAATTGCACACATTGCCTTGAAACTTCTTGATATTGTTTGGGAAGCCAGTTTATAGTTAGTAACTTTCTAACATTCAAAAATAAAGAACATTGAAATCACCAATAAGCTCATGCAGTGGAGGGCTTCAAAAGACTTAATGCTGGATAAAGAGGGCTCAGGCAGAGCCTAGAACTGCATCTGGAGTATCCCCTGTGTTACACTAAAATAGGAGGAGTGAGTATATGCAGTTTGTTTCAAGCACTTTCCTTGTTAGCCAGTATGGTTGTTCCCTTTTGTAAGGAGAGACCCAAAGGAGAGAACAGAAGTCCCTACAACCCCACAAAATCACGCCACACACCATATACTGCATCATTTTTAAGGATTCTTCATAAAACAGGTGCACAACAGGCAGGTTATTTGCGGTCTTTTGCAGTTTGCACAGTAAAAAATCAAGGCAAAGGAGACACAAGGGCATAGTCATAGCTCATAACATTTTACAACAAATACACAAATGTACCATTCCTAGCAATATACTTTCAATCTCTCTTGTCTTATTTCTGGTTATTTCTATAATATATATAACTCCATGTGCACCATTAGAGGTCTCACACAAGCTTTGAAGTTCTACTGATGAGATACCTGATGTGGGCACAAAAGAGATGTCAATATTTCTTCAGTGCAGTCTTGACTCAGACAGGTGTCCAGGCAGGGTGCTCACAGTAAGACACAGGAGAATCCCTGTTAACATTAATGAAAGCATACAAGACCTTGCACACAGGGATGCAGAAAACAACTGTGGTAGAAAAGCAGTGTTTAGGCTGAAGACAATAGTGTAAAGAAGAATTGAAAACTGAACCTACTGGTTCTGAGCAACGTCAAGGCTCCTGGTGCTGAGACTGCCTTGGAAACACTGATGTTTGACTGTTTCAAGTTTGGTTTTTCTTTTGATTAAGGAAAAAAAAAGGCTTTTTTTTTTTTTTTTTTTCTTTTTTTTTCTTTTTCTAGCTAGCACAAGACCTCAGTAGTCTTTAGCAGGAAATCTCTCAAGACTCAAAATCAATACAAGCTGAAAAGGGTAATCATGGTAAAGGCTTTTCTTTTGGAATCCCTTGGCCAGAGACAAACTTTGCATTTGCCAAGAGTATATATACTCCAAGTAAAAGCATGCATATGCAGTAGGGAAAAGGAAAAGGACAGTCCAGCTGATGTGGGTTGACAGCAGATCTAAGGTTTTTCAGTCTGGCTGCCCACAGAAAAGTTCTAAGAAATCTGCAAAGGTTGACTAGGAAATAAGAGGATTTTGTCAGTAGGTTAGAATATGGTATATAGAAGTCTACGCTTACACAGAAAAACTTGTAAGAGCTAGAATCTGAAAGAACTTAAAGAAGTTGAAAGTCACAGGAGTGGAAAGACAGTTGAAAGAGAGACAGAATGGCTGATAATATAAAATTGTTAATATCCAAAAGCCTTAGAGAAAAACTAGTGTATATATACACTTTCTGAAAGATGGCTTTCAATCTGAGAATCATAGGCTATCCTGAGCTGTAAGGGACCCACAAGGAACAGTAAGCTCAAAGGCTAAGAAAAAAAAACAGGTAACAGCTCAGAGATTCACCTGAAACCTGTATTTTACTGGCACCTCATGACAACACTTATTATAAAAATAAACTATACAGACAATCGATGAGGTTGTATCTGCAAACAAGAGATTACATGCAGATGTTAATAAAGTTTGAAATTCATCTTGAAGGAAAACACAGGCATGCCAATGGTTTTCTGCGCAGCAGCCTGACCAAAAAAAAAGAATATTTTAATAAAAATATTTTTTTACATTATTATCTGGAATAAAATCCTTTGACAAAGTTCAGTTGAACAGTTTCCCTGCTGACTTACTGATATGGTCTTACATGACTTGGTTGGAACTAGCTTAATATACCCATAGAGTTTTCTCATTATACCACCTCACTGCACAGGCTGTCTATCTCAGGAGAGTGATGACCATATTTCCTTCCACAAGTTGGATTATTTTGCCAGCTATTATCATGCACCGGAGTCAGATGATTTCTACCTTGAAACACAGAGCACACTTGTAAAAAAATCCATTTTGTCTTGTGAAAGAAGAAATAATTCTTTGGAGGCCTTCAGACCATCAGGAGTGATAACATCTCAAACTGCCACCTCACGCGTGAAGTGGAAATGCAATATAAAAATTCACTAAACAGAGAAAGCTAAAACTTCTGAGGCCACTCAACAGAATGAAACACTTTTATGTATGCTGAACCAACCCAAACTAAAGTAATCTTACTAGACTTTTGCTAAGGAAAGAGAGTTTAAACAGATTTTAAAAAGAACAGGCATAACATTTTGACAATATATAAACAGCATTTTTCATCTAAAAATAATTGCAATCCCCTTTACCTGAAAACTCTAAAAGAACATCAGTCTTGATTCACAGCTTTGTTTTCCTTTCCCACCAATTTTTATACATGTAATAACTGTGTGAGTGATAGAAAATTTGTATTATGTGGAAAAAAGGTCTCAGCAGCTGCCATTTACTACAGCATTGGTTAAATACTGATCTTTCACCCACAGGGGAAGAAATTACATGTTTTATGGAAGATTGTACCTGGTGGCCATGGTAGCTGATGGTCAAGATGAGGCATATGTAGGCTGAGAATCTGGCCCCAAAGGCAGCAAGGCAGTGTTTGCAAGGACACAATCATGGAAGCAAAGAATGGGTAAGGCTGGAAGGGACCCCTGGAGGTCATGTACCCAACCTCCCTGCTCAAGCAGGGTCTCCTAGAGCAGGTTACTCAGATTTGTGTCCAGATGGCTTTTGAATGTCTCCAGCACAGGAGACTACACAGCCTCTCTGGGCAGCCTGTTCCAGTGCTTAGTCACCTGCACAGTACCTCATGTTCAGGTGGAACACAAAACACAGAGCAAGACAAAAGTGGTGAATCAAAGAAAAACACTTTTGTGCTGGCAGCCCTGAAAAAGGGACAAAGTTAAAGGCATTTGAGGAATTAGATTTTTAAACTGTGTTCAAGAGCTGCCTCTAGGGGTTTCTTCCAGGTTCAGGGAAGCAAAAGTTTGTGAATATTCATTGCAAATAAGGAGGACAGCACCAAAAAAAACTGATTGATTTGTGTCATCAATTTCTCCTCTTAATGGAAACCTGGCCAGTCCCCAAATACTAATGGCTTGGGCCAGGGGTTAGTGATCAAAGAAATTACTCTAGCAAATGCCATATAGTTTGTAGCGCTTAAGTAAGTGATCCAGGCCTAGCAAGCTAACCATCTTTAAAGCTCATTTCTGTAAATCCCACTGCCTTCAGCAGAAATTAGAGGTGCACTTCACAGTCAAGTTAAACTATAATTATTCAGATAATCTTGCACAACACTTTCTGACCAAACATGAAAATATGTTTGAAAAAAAAATTCAGTAGAGTTATGGACAATTAACCACATTTGTAAAATCCAGATAACAGACAACCAGATAAAACATCAATAGATGTGCAGTTCTCTGAATTACTTTTTTTTTCATAAATCATCAGTCTGCTTCTGATTTACAGACAGATAAGTGTGGAACGCATAGTGATCTCTAACAGATGGGAAGAGTGAATATTTTATACTGTGAATATTAATCACATCATTATTTTGCTTATTTCTACATCTCCTGCTTTCTGCTCATCTCTAGTGGAGTGGTTAAATGTAATTTCAATACTAAAAACCATTATCCTAGGTTGAGAACCCTGCTAGGGTTAATTACAATGCTAGGGTTAATTACAATGTGTTCTTTTTGCCAGTCAGTTTTCACTCTGGGCATACCATACCTGTACACAATAATGAGGCTGCTGGTGACCTGGAGGGCCAGCACAGCCCTACAGAATTAGAGGTGCTGTACCATAAAGGAATGACATCTGAGTAAACAAGCATGTCTACTTGAAATCCAATTATTTTTCTACCATGTAGGAAAACCTACATAGGTCTATTTATTATGAAAGAATGACACAACACAGCTACATGAATGGAAAACTTCATACAAAGATCTTTTTTCTTCGGTGCATGCACACTTTCATGTTCACTTTTACAGGTTCTCTGAACAAATATAGCCCATTATAAGCTCCCATCGAAGCAGCAGTCTGCTTGGATAATGTTTGTAAAAGGACCTGAGGGACTGGGAAACCAAACACTGAAGATTCCAACACCTGTCACTTCAGAAAGATTTCAACCAAATTTTTGAAAGTCTCAGAGCCACTTAAATGGCACTGGCTATGAATGGGATTTGGGCTTCTTTGAAATTATAGAATCCTAGAATCAAATGTAGGTTGGAAAAGATCTTTAATATCATTGAGTCCACCAGGTAACCCAGTATTGCCAAGTTACCACCAAATCATGCCCCCAGCTGCCACATCTACACTTCTTTTCAATCCTTCCAGGGAAGATGACCCAACCACCTTGCTGAGTAGCTTTTTCCAATGCTTGACAATCCTCTCCTGAAGACATTTTTCCTAATATTGAATCTAATGATGGAAGTGGCTCAGTGAGCACTTCCGCCAGCTCCCTCAGTACCCAAATCTTGATCTTCTTCCACACCCACTAAGTAGAGAGTCTTTTCACCACATCAGAGAGAATACCTGAGAAATTGAGGAGGAAATCAAACCCAAATGCAAATTTCCTGCACTTTAAATATTTTTGCATTAATAAGGTAAATAATTTTTGTGTTAACAGTGCTTAATACTAGTTACTAAAGGGGATTGAAAACAGAAGCACTGCAAAGAATTGACTCACTTTCTGATTTTCCCTTCCTTTGTAGACCAGGTCTTGTCTCATTCTTTTTGCAATTTTCCAAAGATATGCCATAGAAGAAGAACAGACAGAATCATCAGGTGGAATAATTAATTAGCAACCAGGCTTTTGGTCTACATATGATGCAGAGGAACAGATTTATCATGAGGAGTAATAATAAAATCCTGTGCCTGGTGGTATCTGGGATGTCTGATATAAACTGTACCCACCACAGAAATAATAATGACTCTGATTTCCTGCATTTTGAATGTCTTTCAAAAGTGTGCCTTCTCAGACCTGGAAGGGACTATGACTTCCTAATTTATGTGGCAAAGAGAGTTTATTCATCTATGGTGTCAAAGGAAATTGTTGGGCTAATGAGATTTTATATCAGACATTTATCCAGCAAAATAAACAGACCAGACTCAGCTTGTAAGAATGGCCAGGAGATTAATTTGAAAAGTGCAAAAGAAAGAGTGGAATTTGGGAAAAGTATTTCTTGCTGCAATATGCAGACAAACTGCAAAATTGAAAAAGAAGCTTTCCTATCATTGTGGTGTCAGTCATAGAGCTCAGGCTTGGCTGGATCCCTGAAGGATGCAAAAATAGCTTTCAACTAATTCAGACTAATGAAGTAATTGAAAGCAAGTGCAGATTGTCATCTTTGATGTGAATCACCATGGAGGGTGATTCTCCTAGGGGAGATGGAAGGCTTCTCTTACATGTGCAGAGAACACGGAAACATGCTATGGAAACCCTAGCCTGGCATGGGAAAGCAAGCAGTGAGTGAATGAAGTGTCTGCCCTTCCCTTCACCCAGCCCAGCTTGATTCACTCCAACATTACCCTGCTCTCCTCTGGCTGTCCTTCCCACTCCACATGGTTCATCATCATTGCTTCTCCTCATCCTTGCCACACCAGTTTACAGCTAAGCTTCTCACCCCAATCCCAGCCATCAGACACCAAGCACATTCAGTTCTCAACCCACTGCTTCTTCTCCTGCCCCAAGCTCCTTGCCCAGTCAGTTCCAGTTCCCTCCCAGCTTGGATCCTTGTTTAAGACATGCTCATCTCACCTCCGGTGCACCAATTACCTGCTCCTTGCCCTAATTCCAATCCACATCATTCAAGTCATGTTTTCACTGGTTCTCTGTAGTTTCTTGGCCCAGGCTCAATAATTCCAGCCCCTCTCTGTTCACTTCCCATATCATAGTCCAGGTCTGCTGGAAGCTGCTGACCTGAGGGCTGCTAAGGTACAAGGCCATTAGAAAGAGTTCAGGAGGCACTCACTATTTTCATGGCTGGCACTCTGTGACCCTATCCCCAAACAGCCAGGCAAAGTCTTATAAGATTTTCTTGGCAAAATATAAACATGCAACAACAACAAATATTGTGAGTCCCATCCCCATTACTGAAATATTTCCACCCTTGCTGGATGCTTTAAAGTCCTGATGCTTAGGCAGAAGAAGTTCAAATAAATAAGTTCCTTTAGCAAAATTATTTGAACATAAACTGCCACCTTAAGTTTGCTCACTGGAGCTTGGGGACAGAGATAATAATGTAAGAGACAGTCTTTCTGAGAAAAACAGCCAAAGAAGACTGGAAAAAACCCTCCAGAGATTCTCAATTGAGCAACTGAGGTTCTCCTGAAGGGGAGCAGAATTTAAAGGCTGAAGGGGAAGTATGTACTACACTGAACCATGAAAACACTAGGGAAAATGAAGGGAAATTCACTGTATCTAAATCCTCCATAAATTTTGACCTATTGCTGACACAAGAGATATCAGGAAAGAAGCTGGAAAAAGCATTGAGGGGATAGTATGAAGGAAAGGTGCTTGGTCTTGGCATGACAGAATTAATTTTCCTTTCTCATAAGTTATTTTGCCAGCTCTCTTGCAATGCTCCCTTTCTTCTTCCCTTGATTTGCATAATCTCTTTCTAGGGATTGTAGTGGAGCCTGTATTGCCCTTTTGGTTCTTAAGGAATCATTATTTTACTTTTTCTTTATAGAGTTTTCTTCCTTAAGGGGACTTTTTCCCTAAGCCCAGCAATACAATAAACCCAGAAAATTCAGTGATCAGTGCCAAGGCAACATGCTAAAGACATCACAATATACTATATTATGGAAATCTACATTTAGGGCTTGTGCAGAAACTTAGCCTAGGGAAATGCTACAGAAAAAAAATGCTGTGGCATTTTAATGTTGGTGGTCTCAACTTAGACTAAAGATAGAATTAATATGACTATCTATCATTCTTCTTCCCATATACAGGTCCTTGGCTAAACAGAAATGTTTCAAAAGGGCTGATGGCTCCGAATAAATCCAGTTTCTACTTGTGGGGTCAAACATGGCCCCATTGCTCCTGTCACTGAAAGATGCAGCTTCCATTTGACAGTCATTCCAATAGCATACAAGGATTCCTCCTACTTTTCCATTACAAAAAAGCTGTGCTTGGGTGAAACTATGTATTTCTTCAGGGAATGAACCAACATAATCCTGGTGAGTTTTCATGTGATCCTTACTGGTTTTTTGCACTCCGCCGGAGGACATTTAAATAAATATGACAAGCAATATAACAGTTGGTTTAAGACAAAAACTGCATGCTGTGTTTCTCAGTTCACTAAAGGTCACATCCTTTGGCAGGGATAAACCTCCTGATGCTTTTTCTCAAGAGCTCAGAATGCCAAACAATAGAAAATTATCAAGGTAACTTTCCCCAGGTGACAGGTGAAGTTAATTCCTTCTCCCTTCCAAACTCATACATTAAATGTGCAATCACGCTGTGAAATAAACAGGGCACACACAGTGGCTGAAAGAACATCCACGTAATAGTGAACTTAATGTTGCATGTACTGGTTTGTTCAGCATTTGTTTTGAAAATTGCTTGTATTTAGTCCTTTCGCCCTTGTTCGGTGAATTTGACAACCCATACTCAGAAAGGATCCAGAACCCAAACAGAGGAAATGCCAAAGGCCTGCAGTGACACAGAACAGAGCATGTGGATGTCAGCAGTGCTGCCTCGGCTTCTACTGATGCCCAGGAATTTCCTACCCTGGAAAGTCAGACATTCCGCATTGCAGTACCCTAGTGGTCTCCCAGAAAGTCCATGTCCTTCTCACAGCAGGGGCTCAGCGAATCCCCCTCAAGAAGAGTAAATTCCACCCTGAAGAAAAACAGCAGCTGTTGGAGGGAAACTGAGGCATGGACAATAAAGTGACTTATAAAGTTGTAGTAGATTAACACTAAAGCTGAATATTCAACTTTTAGCCTGGTACTGTACCCAGGGTCCTATCTTTCTGCTCTGCTCCTATTACCACATCTTGCTCAGAAGCTCACTGAAAATGAATAAAAAAACTATTCACTCAGTGGTTTTCTGACTTTTTTCTCTAGCTCCAGAAATAAGCATCCCTGTTTACTTAGAAATAACTTTTAAAAGGCATCAAAAATACCCCATTAATTTTACACTCATTAACTTCTCATACATGCTTGATTAACTTGTGTGTATCTGGAGAATGCTGCCATTAATGAAGTTGACACCCTTTCACTAAGATCAGAGGGCTATGGATCTACTGGGGAACTGACTGGGGCAGCACAGAGACTTGTGCCTTGTTAAATTTATTCATTGTGTTAGCAAATGAGTTTCGGAGACCAGAAAAATAATGCTAGTGTGTTTTCCTCTTTTTCCCATTCCTTCCTTACATTTACCTGACTCCCCTGTATTTTATTTTTTTTTTTTTTTGAGGAAATATAAAATTCATAGATTCTGATGCTGCTCATTGAAGAAATGACAAAAACCTCTGTATCAGCAATTAAACTGGAGCCATGAAAAAAAGCTCAGAGATTTATCCTCCATTCCTCCAGGCAAGAGAAAGTTCATGCCTACAGGTTTGCTGCAGAGAAGCTCAGCAAACTCATTAATACTCCAGGAGCGGATAATCAATCCCTTCAGGTCAAAGAGGAGAGGTAATGGTATCAAGGCTTAAACAGCAACCCCTCAGCAGTTCATCTGGTGTTGGCTTCAGATTATAAAGATTCATCCCTGAGGCTGAAGGCTTGGTTTTGTATATTCTTTCCCCATTTCACACAATCCAAGACTGGGTTGGGGCAGGTTTTTTTCTTTTTTTAAAGGAAAATGCTTCATAATATACAAAAAGGCAGAATAATACTCCCTCAGGAAGTAAACAGATGTCCTGTTACAAAAAAAACTAACCTCTGGAGCTCATGAAATACATAAAATGCCTACATAAAATGAGAGCATACGTTCAGGGCAGAAATGTTATGAAAGGTAAGAACAGTGCAAGGCACTTTATGCCCTTTTCTGTACCTGGAGGCTTGTGGAAACACAGCATGCTTACACTTGGAAACCAGAAGAATGGGCAATTAATGGGTGAAACTCCATTTTCTTTTAGCTTGCTGCTCTAGCTGCCCTATTGCTGTCCTTAGCATCCACAATAACCTCTTAAGCCTCAGCTCTATTCATGACTATGAACACATCCAACAAAAATAAGAGAACCATTCTTTATAAACAAGGCACTAATTTTGGTAAAGGGGAGGATTCCATAAGAAATGCCTGGTTTAATAATGTGCACAGTTAGTAGATGCAATTTATTTTCAGCACTACCTGCATTCTTGAGTTAACAATAACTCTAGATTAAGGCCTGTTTACTGACTTGCAGTGTTCTCTTTGCTAGTGCAAGAAAGGACAGAATAAATTACAGGATGCCAAGAATTCAGGGAAAAGCATGTACTGTAAGAGCACGCTGCTTCTTCCCAAATAGCGTGGGGCTTTTAGATGGTGCCAGACAGACAGACCTGCACAGACATCTGAAAGTCTGGTGCAAGCACTGTGGGAGGGAAGCAGGTCATGCAGTGCCATGGGAGGCCAGGAGAAGGGGGTGAGGCAGAGGGCAGTGGGTGCAGAGCTCTGCCTCTCATGCAGCAGCAGGCAGTGAGCACTGAGCTCTGCAGCCCCAGGCCTTTGTGGCTCCCCGTGATGCTGCTCTGTTCATCCAGTGAGATATTATTTATCCCAGTGCCTCCTGGGATCCAGCTATCAGCCTGGAGGGAGCCACAGTTTAGTCCCTTTCCACATAAAGTCTTATCCAGGTATACTCAGAATCAACAAGACTGCAGCTGAAATAAGTATTGTTTGCCAAATGAACTGGGCTTGCTGGTCCCAGACCACACCTGGGTGCAGAGAACGGCTCAGCCAGGGCAAAGGCATTCATTTCCCTGTGTTTTTCAGTTTTTAAACAAATAGGCAGCAAATCAAATAGTTTCTGTAGGAAATATCTCCTAAAAAAAACATCTTATGTGCCCATGGGCTCTGTGACTGTAGTGGTAGTATTTGTGTAAATAAAGGGATTAAAAAGGTTAAATTAATTCAACAATCAGATTCTCTAATCAAAACAGAGGCCAGTTTTGCTGGAAAAGCCGTCTCTGAAGTACACAAGTGCTTCCACAACAGCAGCAGAGCGAATGAGACTTAGTTTTAATTTTACCATCACACTTACTAATCTGACACTGAGATATTTTATTTGCAGTTATTTCTGAATTACATTGCTGTAGCACAAAGCACAATCAGACTGAAAGATCAAGTATCTTGATATATGACTTAAGATTTCTTTATCTTTTTTTTTCCTATCATTTTGATATCTGTTGAAGATTTCACCATGTAGAACTTGGGCAACAAATTGAATCTCAGATTAAAATATGCAACAGTATCAAGAACAGCGTTATAATCTCAGTTTCCTGGCTCACATGGAAACTAAATCCCATATCATCCCTTCCAAAAATGATTCAGGCAGATTAAATCTGACAGGACAGCATGGGGTAATTTGTGCTGTGGTAGCATGCAGTGTACTAGTTTTCAGATAATTTCTCATTTCCAGGGCATTTGAACATTTAGCTTTGAAACTCTGACACATAAAAGGGGGAAAAAACATTTGAGGAAAACTGTTTTCTCTCTTTCCTCCTCACCTTTTAGTTCACTTTTGAAGAGGCGAAGTGATGTGAAGATGGATTGCCATCTATTGGTGTGACCAAGAAATTCTGGAAATGAAAATTCCCTCACCAAATACAACTCGAGTACCTGATTTTAAAAATCTAGAGGTACTCAGTTACTATATGCAGCATTTGCTTAAAAAGATTAGATGTTGTCTACCACATACCTACAGCAAATTAAATTACCTGTTTAGACAAAACCAGATTTCCCTCTTTTTCTCTGCCAAACAATATACCTGGATTCTCCAGTCAGTTCAATTGTAATACAGTCAATAGGTATCAGGGATGTCTGTTGTTTATAGAGGCTTTACAAGTGATATCCTAGATGTGAAATAAATTAGAAAAAATCAAAAAGCAAAGGTCTTGCTTATAATAGCTCATTTTAGCAGAGGAATTTTAGGTTTCTTGGGAAGACACAAGAGATTTTTACAGAAAAACTCAGAGAAAGGAAGTGGAAAAAGAAAATTAATTTAAGGATTTCAAGGGACTAAGGCTTTTCCTAATAGGCAGGAAGAGGAGAGGTTATATCAGAGAAAAGGACTAGGAAGGAAGCATAAAAAGAATAGGTGAGAAGAGATGAGACCAAACACAAACCTTTCATGGTTTTAGCCAGCTGTCCCCTCCACCAGCCTTTCCACCATAGAGTAAGTATCTTGTAGCTAATCTTTAAATTTCATTGACTCTCAAAGCCAAGAGCAGACAAGCTGCCTTATGGACAATGCTACCTCGGGTGCATGTCACCACACACCAGCTGGATGTTGTTCTCTCCATCCACCACTTGAGAGGTTTACATGGCATTTTTCAAATTCATTCACAGTAGCACTGATTATGGATATAATGTTATTATAATCCAGATACTTTTGCTTAAAGGCAATTATCTCACAAAAGCAGAACTAAAGGAATGACAGCCACCAGCAAAGGGAATGATGCTGATCTCCCACACAGCTGGATCCTGAGTAACGACACGTGCTCTGATATTAAACCTCTTTCCATCTGTGTCCCTACAGAAATGGTTCTTAGCACAGATTGGAGTTTTAGTTCAGGCCTCACTGAGGCCATGGTTTCCCTCTTCTATGGCTTCAAAAATTCACTTTATGATAGTTCAAAGAGGCATGTCTTTGTTTCCTTTCTTCCCTCATAAAAGGAATGTGTGAGCATTGGTTTAGTCATCCAGCCTTATTCTGACATTTTCTATCCATAAGCCTCCATCTGCCTTTAGATTCAGTTTCTGCCTTCCTCCTAACCAGCCATGACACTTTGGCACAGTCTTCCCTTCTTCCACTGACATGGAGCATTTTCCATTAAGCAGGGCCAGTGTGTGGGAGTTGGAGGGCAGTTCCCTAATGCCTTGGAAAATGTACTCTGGAACAAGGATTCACTCTGCAAACCCTATTATTCAAACTGCAGACTGAAAAAACTTTTTTTTTTTTTTCCCGTGTGAATGATCTTAGCAAGGAGAGCATGAAATGAGAAGATGGGAAGAAATTGTTTGCTCTTCCTTGAATGGAGAGGAAGACTGGAGTGCTACAGCCCAGCTGCACATCCCTGCTCCCTGAGCTCTGGGCTATCACACTGCCTGGTACAAGCCAGGGCATCCCCTTTGCTTCCAACTCCACCATTTCTGGGCATCAAATTTCTCTCCAGAAGAAACTAAATGAAAACAGCATGCTCCTGCTTGAGCAAGAGACTTTCCATGACTTATTCCCATTGTCAGGAGAAAGTTAAAAGTGGCCAATGTTAGCACATACCAGGATGCTAAGCAATAAAGCATCTCAGAGATGTCTACCAAGTAGATTGGTTGATGTTAATGCCTGTAAGATCAGCAGGGAAATAACATTTGAGATATACAATGAACAAAATTATCAGAATTGGAGTGCAGAGAATACTAGACTTCACTGCTGACTGACTGACAAAGGGAGAAATTAGCTTATTTACTATTAAGAAACAAACTTACAGTGTTATGAGGTTCTAAGTCTCTGACTTCCAGGACATAATACATAGCTCTAATGTTTATGTATTGTGTAAACATTTCCAAGTTACCTGTTCCCCCCAAAAAGCAGTTGGTGGTACTGTTTTGTATGGAAAGGCTTCATTGCACAACCACAAGGAAAAAGAGTAATAATTACTAAGTAAGCCATAAAACCAGTTTTCTAAAGCAAAAGAGTTTAATATTAAAAGGAAGAAAAGTCCACCTTGGGGTTCTACTTCTGCCAACTGATTTTCAAGCAAAGAAGAACTGCAGACCACTTCAACCCACTTAAGAGAGGTGCTGAGCTTCATCATCATAACTACTGAGGTGCCAAAGCTCAAAAAAATCAGGTGGTATCCTAACAGGGAGTTAAACTGTGCTATTTTCCACAACATGCAGATCCTGGCTCCATACACAGTGATGACAGAAAAGTAGTCCCAATGCCTTTGAGGAAAAGCACCCAATGCAAGAATTACCTTCCAACAGATTGCGCAGGCAAGCAGGAAAGAGGCAAAGACATTTTGCTGGTATTTGGCAATAGAAAATTGCTGTAATCATCACTGTGAAAATCCCTGTGAAAAGTGAAGTGTGTGGTAAACACAGGCCCTGCCTCTTGCTACTGACAAGTTGCAAGAGGTGAAAAATCACTGATTTGAATAAAGAGCATGCATTGGACTTAGACTGCTTCCTTCTTATATCATCTAATGCTTTTCTGTGAGTCACTTATTTGTGTTAATTCATATATGTAAATACCTTTTCTTCAAGTGCCTACTTTGTTGAGCTTTCAGAAGACTTGACAATAACTTTGAAGCATACCGTATCTGTCAGCAGGGAAAGTCTGCTCATTAACATTATGGAATAGCTATCTTCAAGCACTCAAAATAAATTGTCAAAAAGCTCTTAATGGATGTAATAATAGACTACTATAAATATGCAGAGCTGAATGTTGTAAATAGGTGAATTCTGAAACTCTGGAGTCCTGGAAGCTAAGTTTATGAGTATCTGTGCTAGCATGAGATGAGTAACACCCCAGCTATATAGAAGGAGCCTGTGATGAGTCAGTCAGATTTGGTCTTCATAGCTGCTTGAGTTAGGACAAGAGAATTACCCCATTTCCACCCCTACCATTCAATTACTTTCACAGATTCAGAGTTTTGGGAAACACAGCAGAGTAAGAACTCCACTGTCATGTTTTAAATACCTGTTCCTACTTTAAAACACTCACTTTAATGACGCTGGCAAAATTTATTACTCTATGAATACAGCCAGGAGAGGACCTTCAGTCATTTAAGTCATGGTGTTAGCATGTACACAACTTACATTGGCTATTTGCAGAAAGAAGAATTTCCCCTCCTCCACCTCTGCATATTTTCCCAGCATTTCTGACAAGAAATCTGCAGCACAACAACTAAAAATTTTCATTCTACACATTGGACCATGCAAAACTAAGAACATAATGAAGGCACAGACCCTAATAAAGCACTACCATGCAGATATTTATTCCATTCTCTATCAAATATTCACTGTAATCTAATCAAGAATGATAGGTTTTTGGAAGGGAGATTTTTGTACAACTTCTACAAGAGATGTCTTGAAGTCCAGTTTGTCTTTGGTATTAATTACATGTTCTGCTTGAGAATACTAGGTATGTTTTTCCTTATTCATTGTGGGACAGTATCCATCACTTACAAAATTATTATTTCATTAAGTATTGCACTATCCCAAATGTGCGCTTCAGAGTTTTAGTTATAGATGGATGGTGTTTTAAGATTAATAATGTTGATTCCTTAGACTACAGATTTGGCAAAGGTTATTTCAAAATTCAGGGCTTGATCTTGCAGCCAGCTGCTGTTGACCCACCGGCTCTAATACACTGTGTAAATAAGGAGAGCAAGGCCTGACCATCTGTGGGAAAAGTTTCTGCATGGACTACAGCAGGGGGATCATTACAATAAGCAATATGAAAGCACAGCGCTAATAACATGAGAGTATTGACATAATGTAACAGAGCCTGCAATCAGCATTCTCCAGCACAGCTAAAGCCATAGTTTTTAACTCTGTAATCATGCTGAACAGCGGCCTAAATCTGCACAAAAAAGTCTGTCAATTTTAGTGCAAATTAGAATAAGAGAGTCAACATTATGGGAAGCATTATTGAGAATGTTAGCTCAAGGACTTCCTTCCCAATTTTTATCATTTTTTTTCAAGACTTCCACTCAGCAGATACAGCAAGTTTTTTTGTAAAGAGAGATGAGTGAAAAATGCCAGTAGACCTTCCTGACAAAGAAGTTAAACCATGTCTTTCCCTCTACATACAGAGACATGTCATTTGGAATGCTGGGTCATGGGAGGAGCAGAGCCATAGCATATTCTCTTCTTTTTACAGAAAGGCTGGAAGTCATCATCAAACCTCTTTCATGCAGTGGTATTAGTAGCTCCTCCTACAAACAGCTTCCCCCAGCAACTGAGCAGTTGTTGCTGGGCTTCCCTCTCAAACACACTATTCACACTGCCACCAACAAAGGGCATTGCACTTGAACATCTGTTCTGTTGTCCATTGTCACTTCACAGGATTGATTCTGCAGCAATTCTGTGACTGAGCCTGCTTCCAGGAGCTTTGTCTTAGGGATAAGCTTAACTCTTCTCACACATTTTCTCTCCATTTTAAATAGCACAATCCATTTCCATGGTAAAATCACTCCTTTTGCTGTCAACTCTTATTTTGAAGGAGCACTTGTTTCTGAACCCATCCCTTCTTCATCTGCTCTGACAGGACCAGTTAGAACAGAGGAAAGGCTCAAGAACTAATTGTAGTTCTGTGAAATACTCTGATCTTCATAGTGCTGTGAAACTGATTATTATTTAGCATCTACAGTTGAAAGCCAGTAAATATTAACCAATGTTCCTGATCTTACATGCTTTTTCAAAGAACTCAAGTCTTTCCTGTAAGTAAGCTCTTTGAACTTCACAAGAGAATGACTTGCTAAGGTTTTTTTGTATGAAGAAATTAACATTTAAAAATATAAGAAATAAAAAAAAGAAAGAATGAGTCTTGGTTTACTAATGTGGGCTGCAGTCAGAAACTGAAAAATGCTTCAGCACTTGCAATGAAGTGTTGGACACTTTACATTTGTGACCATCTTCACTGTATTTTGCTAAAATGTTTCCACTAGCATTTAATACCAGTTTGTTATTTCTTAACATCTGAATCAGATTTAATAGCAATTACACATGTTGAAAAGAGCTTGGGGTTTGGGGCTTTGAGAGGGCAGGAAAGGTGACTTTCAGTAGACAAACGAGCCTTGAGTCATTCAAAGGGAATCCCATTCAGGACAAATTATTTACTTTTTCCTTTACCTTACTGAAATACAGGTCAAAAAACCTCCTGTTCAGTATTTTAGTCCAAGAATTTGAAAACCAGATGGAGCAGGGTTCAAATGCCTAAATATATGCATATAGCACTATTTTGGATCCACTGGGATATTCAAGCATCAGTATGGAGCTGTCAGCCATGTCATCAGGAAGACCCTTGCCACTCTGGCTGAATTCAAGTATTCCAGATGGAGCACTGAAAATTAGTAGTCACATTTGTAACCCTTGGCCATAATGGTTGAACAGGAGTTAAACAGAACGTTGCAACTTACCAGAAGTGATAACAGGGACTCATTGGTCATCTGGAAAAGTTGAAACCTGAGCCTTTAAACTATCAAGAGCCGCAGTAGGTCAAAATCACTGAAAAGCAAAATATTAAAGACACAGCAGCTTGAGCGCAGTTGCCTTGGATGGTTGTGCTGGGTGCTGATCTTTACCTCCTAGAGGAGCTAAACAGGTTATCAACTCAGTTATCAGTAAGAAAAAAATGGAATACAAATGCTGCCATGTGCAGGAGACATTTGATTGCCTTTTATCATGTGCCAGGTGAAAACCTGTGATGCTGGATCAAATTCTCCCCTTGTATAAAAATACATTTCGTTCCCACTCACTAAATGAAAAATACATTCAATTACATCACCAAAGAAGTCAATCCCTCCATTCTATACACATGGAAAATGCATTTTAATTCTAATTCTTTCTATTCCAGAAATATTTCTATCACTGATTTGGTTCTCTGGGGGGCAGCAGACAAATTTTATTTTGTCCTCTTATGGTCACAATAATAATTGTGGGGTCATTATTACAGAAAGTAGACATCTGGGGTGATACTTAGTAACTAAATGTAGATTTCTATATTTTAACTACTCTTTATAGACTTCCTTCAAAATCAGGAATAGAGGGGAAAAATAATCTAATTGGCTGCTATTTTTCTTATGTTAAAGGAGACATCTAAAATTGCCAAAAAACTCTTCACTTTAGTTAGAAGTGCACATATCTCTTCACCAGTATCACAGAACATTAGGTATCTCAGAAGTAAATGTCAGCACTGCAGATGTCTATAGTGAGATGAGATTAATTCAGTCACAAGGATAAGAAGATATGCATATTATGTTAACACCTCTTAACAGCAATTACCTGTATTATGAGGTATAGTCAGATGTGGATTAAATGAAAAACAAGCTTGATGTTCCTTTGCTTTCAAGCCCATAATAGTCCTGCTACTGCAACATTCCTTCTAGTGGGAAGTCATTCACCAGTGATGATATACTGCTATTTAATATGACAATTTATGACAAGAGTTTGATATTAGTTCTGTAATGCCCCTATTAATGTATTTTTCAGCATCATGGTTAATCATGAAGGTCTACATTAAATATACGAAGAACAGCATCTGTCTTGCACAGAGAATTGGGTCAGAGCTGTTTAAATTTCATAAAAATGTACAGGTGTGGAAGCAACACAAAGAATCACGTGCAGGAGGAGGGCTAGAAGAATGATACATTAATGTCACTTAGATCAGAGACTATTCCCCAGATTACATGGGGGGGTGGGGGGAAGGCATATCCAAAATCACCAACCTAACCCAAATCCAAAAGCCATGAAGAGAACCTGGCCTATTTCTCTCGTCCTCTGTGTCACAGAATTATAGAAACATTCAGGTTGGAAAAGACCTCTAAGATGCATGAGTCTAACCATTAACCCAGCACTGCCAAGTCTGCCAATAAACCATGTCTTTAAGCACCACATCTACATCCTTTTTGAACACTTTCAGAGACCGTGACTTCAGCATTTCCCCGGGCAGCCTGTTGCAATGCTTGACCACCCTTTCAGTGAAGGATTTTTTCCTAATGTTGAATCTAACCCTCCCCTGGCACAACTTGAGTACATTTCTGTTTGTCCTACTGTTGTTACCTGAAGGAGTGACATACAACTCTGTCCCTGTGGCACCACTGGGAATCTTGGTCTGCCTGCCTGCCCATGAGCATCTCGATGCTGTAAGGGAAGACAGAATAGTTGAACATACATGATTTGGTGTTGCGTGTGCTTGTGGAAATGTGGGAATTAATGAATGCAATCAGCTCTGTTTTAAAATATAATTGCCCTCCCCTCTCAAAGATCTCCTGCTGAGATCTCCTATGCTGCTGCTACAATGCTGCTGCATTGTTCCTGACAAATTGCCTCTCCATCTCTGTCAAAAACCAGCTCCTCGTCAGCCTAGACCCACTGTTTTCTTTGATGTCAGTAAAAATCTAAGGGCAGGAAATATTTGAACTACTGTAACGCTGCAGACTTCGTGAGTATTATGCCAGATTTTTGGAGGCACAGTTAAGAAGAAATTCCAGTCCTGTTCAACTTTTAATTTCAGACTAGAAGCATGACTTAACTCAAAATTACATTATTTCACCAGGATGACACCGAAGAGGAAAATGGACAGTGACAAACCCTATCCTAGAAAGTACAGAATTGGGAGACAGGGTAGTTTACAACTGATTATTTTCCACAGCTTTGTGAATGAACAGGTTGAAATCTGGCACTTAACTATAAGAAAGAAAAATTATTGCTTGTGTATATTACTCATTCAAAAGAAAAAGAGCCAAGCCCTTTGCTGGCATAAACTGCCACAGCTCTATTGATTTTAAACAAGAGCTTATTTACATCAGATGAACTTCCAAGCCGTATTTTATAACATGCTCCATTTTGATTAATTATTACAGTCCTCAATTATTTTCATACTATACATAAAAACAAAATCCATGCCATTGAATATACCAATAAATATTCTTTATCCATAAGACAATTAATAATTCTTTCCATAATTTGAAGGACATTAGACTTGATGTTCACAGTTGACTTGTCTTGAAAAAAACTACATCTCCTACACTCATTCAGGTGGACTCAACAATGTTGTCTGTGTTCAGTGTTCTGTCTTTCCTTCCACCAATGAGTTAGGTCATCAGGAACACCTCCTAAACAGAAATCCCCAAATGGACACTTTAAATGTCTGGACAAAACTGGATGTGGTTTTCTCTGTAAACCAGCGTAGAAGTGCCTGTATGAGCCATCTGAAAAAACTCTTATCCTCATTGTTCAGAAGTATTATTCATGCAGCAGTCTGGGCCTACATTCTTCTGCCTTCAATTTACATATCATTACAATTCTTCCTTAGAAATAAAAACCCCTGCATTATTCTGAATCCTGTGCTCCCATGTGATACAGACCAGGTTTTTCCTTCACCTGCCAATGACTTTATGGTTCATTCCCTTTCCTTCTGTATTATTACAGCAGTAACACACTGGATGTTTAGGAAAATCATGTCTATAGGCTGTTAGTGTCCAGGGAAAGGAAGGGGAACACAGAGAAAAAAGCAGGAAGGAAGTAAAAGAAAATGAGAGGCAGAAGTGGGCAAGGGAGGTAGGAAGGGAGGAAAATTAGCAGCTACCCCCTGAATACAGGAATTAACACATCTGATTGCATGGAGAAATGTTGAGTGAATTCTTGAGGTCAAAGAACAATTTTTGAGGTGTTTTCTTCAGTCAGATCACTGTGGAAGCCCTTGTGCATAACAAGCAGGTTTACATCTACATTCTTTTTCCCTGAAAAATCTGCCTTGTGTTTAATTAACAGGTTGTTTTGGGTTTTTGGGGTTTTTTTCCAGTGGCTTCATACTGAATACACCAATATTCTTCATCTCATTCAACCACAGTGTAATACTTAATGTGGGTAAATACTTGACCTCCCCAACATTTAGAATTATGTCACAAACCTGCCCTTTGCTGTCTAGTGTCATGATCTCCTCCGACTTCATATGCCAAGCAACCTAGGCCTAAATTTATACTTAGTTGGAAGAACGTCTGAAGAATGTATCTACAAAAATAATGATAATAAAAAACTACATTTTGGTAGTTCAGAACACCAGGTTCTGTGAGTAGGCATTTTGAATCTTTACCAAAAGATGCTATAGAATTCGCTATAGGATTATAAAAGGTTATAAGACTTTAAAGCAGATTGGAAGATTCTATAATAAGGAGTCTATATACTGTTATATTTTAAGGTCCTGACTCTTTCAGAGTATCAAAGCATGATTGAGATTCAAATGGTCATATAAAAGAGTATTTGCTTCAGCAAACTGCTTACAAAATACACTGTGGTTTCAAAATAAGGCTCTATTGTTAAACACAAATATCTATAGATGTTTGTAAACTTGATTCTGCCATCTTGAAGATAAGACCAGAAAATATTCTACAGTGTCTATTTTGGGAGCAATTGGTTGATCCTGTTAAAGAAATCCAAATATGTTCTTTCTTGAGGTTGTTCAAATCTAACATATTAATAGCTATGGAAGCAAGATCAGTAAACAGTGATTTATTCCTGTGGGTTATTAATATTTTCTCATACATCATCATTCTTTTTCATAGGATCATAGGGAAATTCAGGTTGGAAAGAACTTCAGGAGGTCTCTAGTCCAATCTTCTGCCCAAAGAAGGGCCACATCTGAGGTCACACCCCATTGTGTCCAGCTTTATCCAGTCTAATCTTGGAAACCTCCAAACAGAAGCTGCACAATGCCTCTGCTTCCACGTATTCCACTGTCCCCCATCCTCCAATCATGCATCACTTCCTTAGCTAAGGCTTTTGCTTTGTGTGTTGTCATAGCTATGTTTTAATCAAATTAGATTTGTATTGGTGTACTTTGCTACCTATAGAAAGTCCTGGTCATATTAAAGAGATTATGCCCAATTGCAAAGGCATCCATTCCTGGGCCAGGACTGCAGACTCCACAGACCTTCTATGCAAGCAAAGGAGGACAAATACCATGTTAAAAAAAATATTTCATAGAATTTCAACTTGCTTTTAAACAAACACATTTTCTGTAGATCTCATTTCCTAAGCAAACCAAACCCCAACACCAAAAAAAAAAAAAAAAAAAAAACAAAAAAGGAAACAAGAAAAAAAGACAAAACAACCCCCTAAGATGTCTTCCATTAGATATATATAATTTAACATCACTAATTTAACAAAGCTGGGTGGGTTAAAGAAGCTGGAACGGTAGATGTATTTAAAAGCCTAAGTCAAATCCTGAGAAGCTTTTTATAATGCAGTACTGATCTTTCTAGAATTATAACAAATTTTCTATTCAGTATGCTAGTTTATCTCACATATTTAAGGACAGAAACAGGCAAATAAATGAAGACAAGATTTGACACTGTGACATAAAAAATAGAGGAAACAGGAGTCTACTATATACTGTCAGATAAAAGGAGCCTGAAGGGAGATGATAACACAGTTTAAATACCTTGAAGGAAGCAATATCAAGGAATGAAGAGAGTTATTCACACTGTGCAGTAGAGCTAAACCAATTTGTGTTCAACAGGACCTGCAAATTTAAAAACAAAACAAAACAAAACAAAACAAAACAAAAAAAAAAAAAAAAAAAAAAAAAAAAAAAAAAAAAAAAAAAAAAAACAAACCCACAAACTTACTACTTTGCAAGACAATATGAACATTTTAGGGGAACAGTACTGCATAACTAGGATTCCAGCAGGGACACTGTCACATTCTTCACGTTTCTTGAAACCTTTGCTCCTTTGTGGGTCAGCCAGGTAGTCCTGGCCCTGCAGCTGTCCCCTCTGTCAGTGGGGTGCTCACCCTCCACCCACCTTAAAAACTGTGGCCAGCTGGAGCTCTGGACAGGGTCAATTAGTGCCCACCCAGCTCTCACCTGTCTCAGACACAGAGAGCCAGCCTGTTCCTGGGAAGGCTGCTTTGAAAGCATGAAGACTGTGAAGAATCTCCTTGTGAAGACTAGCCATGCACACCATGGTCACTGGTGGAACCCCACTGCACACCACCCACCAAGCTGCACAGTCCTTAGCACTCAGCAATCACCAACATCAGCAGACCAAAAGCTCTGTCTGTCATCAAGGGCTTTCATATCTTCATACAACGCTAGCACTACAGAATCTCAGGAGGTTTCTTTCAGATTACTGGACTACATTTTATCTAGTCTATTCCTATCACCTGCATGCTCATCAACTCCAATTAAAATGGAACAGGGTGTGCTCCTGGAGCACCTCTTCCATCCGGATCTCACCTGGGATGTTTCTAGTTTAGCTGCTCTGAGACCACTCTGAACAAAAGCAGGAAAAATGTGGATGGTGGGAGTTCAATTCAAAAGTGCACTCTTGATCCAAATTTAAATGCTAATGGAGATTAATCCAATTACTCAGAGTTTCCAGGCAATTGCCTTCTTAGCCCTCTTCACCTGGGCGTAGAAAAATCTGGGCTTTATTCCCAGCATGAATCTCTTTTGTTTCTGCATTTTCACTTTTGCATTCCTCACCCTCATGTGCCCAGTTTCTGCAGGGACCATTGTTTATATCGATGACTTCAGAGTTTCCTACTTTGTCTTTTTCCTACTTTGCCACTGATATTTTTTTTCATTGGAAATGGCAGCTCCTGCATATCATATTTAAGAAATACACTTACTTCTCCAAGAAAAAGGACCCAAAGGAAGTGGCCCAAAGATTTCCAGAAATTCAAACACCACAAGAGGGAAAACCACTGTTTTACAGAGGAAAGGACAGAGGCAATAATGAGCCTACAACAGTAACACAGCCCTTAGGATGACCTACTTCTGGAGAGGCAACAATGCCTCCTCAAATGCTCTACTACTCTGTTCCACTGCACGGTTCATGATAAAATCAGAGTAATCATACAAGGGGAAGAAAATTCCACATACGTTACAATTAGATTTTTTAAAATGCCCTTTCAAAGCTCAGCATCACAGATCATCTTTTATTTTAAAGACATTTTATTAGTCATGATGACTCCATATAGGCCTGAATCCACTGCAATAATATCAAAGATGACAGCATAACCAAAAAACAAGAGAAAATGAAGGCAGGCATTGTCTTCATTATTCCTTTACATTGCAATATCTTCTGCAGGATAAATCAAGTGGATTTTACAAGCTGGGTGTTACAGCACAGATTCATTTTTCATAGCTTTCATATACATTTTTCTGCATTAAGCAAACAACTGCCAAATAAAGGCTAAACTGTGCTTTTGGAGTCAAGCCATCCCTCAAGCAGTTCTGCATGAATCACACTGTGTTTATTGGTAGCCTCAGACAAACAAGCAGTACCTTGACTAATGACAACAAACGTAGTAAAATAGCTACGCCTCTTTGCTTCTAGAAAAGAGGAGAGAGGTAGCATAACCACATTCCTGCTTTTTCTGATGTTACAGTGATTCTTCTGTCAGTGCCAGATGAGACAGACATCCTTACTCCAATTACTTAAGAAAGGAGCAGCTGACCAACAGCAAGTAAATTAGGTATGACACAAGTTACCTGGACTTTATTGTCTTAATAAAGACTTCCCACATGACTCAGTCATTTCTAATATCTCTGTCTCTGTTCTCAAGCATTATGTATGAAAATAATTACTTCAGTGTGTATTAAGAAAATGTCCATTGCATATTACTTGACACTATGGCAAGCAGAATCAGACGGTTCAAGATCTTTCACATGTGGGATGAGTCTCATTGTTTTGAGACAAGCACAATAACACGGTTACAATAAGAGAGCCTGATTCATTATTGTAATTATCTTCCCAGGAATACATAGAAAAGATTATACCTGAGTAATACTTCATAGTATTTTTCTTTAGAGCCTGAGAGATCACTGGAATGTTGAAATTCAAGTTCCAGCATTCCCTTTTCAAATCAAGACTGAACAGAGAGGATTTAGAACAGCAGCACCACCTATTGGTAAATTTGTCATCAAATTACCTAAAAAGCAAACATAAAATTACAAAAGCAGAGCATGAAATGAAATGCAAGATATAACCTGTAAACTTTATCTTCAACTGTATCATCCTACTGCCAAGATCCATGTGAAACTAGGACCCACATCAAGGGGCACCCACATTATTAGTGCCACAGAACTCTTCTTCCACATGAACTTGTTCTTATATTGTAGGCAATGTTTCCTTGAGCCACAATTTCATACTTTTTACCCTGGATAATTTTTCAGGAGCAAAGGCTGCCTAATTTGTGCAGAGGCTTCAGATAAAAATCAGGGTGGTTCTTCAAAGTGACTATGCACAGGAAAGAATGTTCCTGGAAGAGGCAAAGCCATCGTAAGTGGCAAACAGTTTATCAAGCTGTCAGCAGTGTCAGTTGTGGCTGCGAAATCTGGAAGAGCAACAAATGCAAGGTTAGCGAGTGATTATTACTTGAGGAAGGGTGGCATTCACATAACTGTGAAAACACGGAAACCTCACAGCTCTTACTGATGAGATTGTTTTTTCCAATGTGGAATAGCAATGTAAATACCTAGAAGATCATAAGGAAAATGCTCACATCATCACCTTAAGTTCTGAAACAGGCTCTAGCGTGCAGATAAATATTTTGCTTGCTAATACAGTTTTCTATGGAGATGTTAAGTGAGGATTATGGCACACTTTAATAAAGGCAAAATGACACAGGAAGGAAAGTGCCATCAATGGTAGAGATCTGAGCAACAATCTGGGGGGAAATAAAAAGCAAAACAGACAATTTCACCAAATAAGTTCAAAATCAGTAAAATCTATGGTCGGTCTAGTATCACATAATGTCACACTTTTTACATTGAGTGTGTCAGCCTTTTTAGACCAAGAACCCATCTTCTGGCAGGTGCTGTTGTGCTCAAACGACACAACATCCCCCCTGCTCACATGCTTACCTGCCGCTAGGTATTACTGCAAGGCATTGCTCCTCTGGAGGCTTTGATCTATGGTGCTGAGACCATCTAAGGCAGACCTGGCCATCATATCACTTGTTCTGCAGCTGAGCATCCTCTCAGAAGTTCTGTTTCAAAGCATCTGTGCTTTTCTACTGCCAGCACAAGTTCAGTGTGCAAAGCACTTGAATCCACTGGGACCTAGTCTACAATGACAGAAGTCTGAAAACAAGGACCTACAGCTTCCCTTGCACAACAAACAGGGGTTTTATTTTTTTAAGACCTCTAGTAACCAATTGCCTGCTCACATATATTTTGAAATAACTCATTAGTTTTATCATGGATTTAGGCTAAAACAGCTGGTCGCATGACTATTTACATGCTACCTTGGAGAATTCTGAGACCAGCCCAGCACCTGAAATTACAAATACATGCCCTGGTTTTGCTGGTCCTACTTCTAATTACTCATTCCTGAGAACATGATCAGTGTCAGCAGTTTCAGGGCTTAACTTTCTCCTAGTGGTTACATATGATCAAATGCACAGTCTTCCTCTTTTTAAAATTTCTCACTGATTGACAGATCTATTCATTGCAATAGGATAAAGGGAAATATGAGCTGTGTGAAGGACAAGTGGCAGATAAGTGTCCTCATTCCCCACTTGGTCTCAATGGAAAATTTCAAAGGGGTCAACATAGGACACTCTACAAGAATTCCACTGCTATAGGGTTTTCATTCAGTTCTGGGAAAGTAACACTCCAGAAGGTTTGCAGAATTCAGGCTCTTTGCAAGAATTGTGGTGGTCATTGCTCTCCAGATGGAAGCACTGCCTGCAAATAACTGCGCTGACATTTTCTCCTTTGCTCTTTTCCTCTCCTGCCACAGCCACATTAATAAGTCACTAAGAGCAGGAAATAGAGACCAAGTTGTTTCAGATGACTAATACAGTACAGATAACTCAATTAATTTAGTGTCCAACATAAAGCACCTTAAAAGAACCTCAATTTTTCAGCAAATAGTCATTCAGCATTATATGAAGATAAAATAACATTCAATAATCTCAAAGGAGATGCCAAGTACCAATTTAAATTAAATGGGAACATCTTTGGGTTTCATTAAGACTTCTCAGACTTCGAGATTGAAAAATCATATATTTTTTTGAAAGGTTCACTTGTGCCTATGTAGAAATTAAACTTTTGCACCCTGCAGATATGAAATTGCAATCACTGCACACTTCAGAATTGCACTGAGCTGAACTCCATATCTGCAAATAATTTCTGAATAATATGGTCCTTTTTCCCCCATTTTGCAACAAAACAGAAGGATGATGTATTTTTAACAGTACTGACAAAATATCAAAACACTCCAGTAAGAGCATCTTTTCCTTCATCAGCTCCCTTTGATTTCATGTCATTGTTTTGGTTCAACAAAATAAGCATTTTGTCTCCTTGTTTTGGAGATGAAACAATTAAATACAGACAGAGAACTGGTAAGCATTACAGCAATGACCTCTAAATGCAATTTTAGGACATTTATTATTTATTACATAAACATTTGAATTTTCATTGACTAAGTTAATTTTGAGTTAACCTTCTCCTACCTTCTGCCTCAAGAGAAAACAGGGCTGTTGGCAAAACCTGGGTTTTTCAAATGCCCAGCTGTTACTATGTGTTCTTCAATTGTACCTCTGGCATCTTTACAGCACCTACATGTTTGCCTAAAAGAGACCACTTCTATGAATATGCTTTCCCAGCATATGTGCAAAATGGATGTCTGAATTTTGTGATTATCTCAATATTTTGGCATATTTTTCATACAGTACATACCCACTGGTCTTTACCATGCCTTCTCTATCTGTATTCTAATACTCATATATCTATTGTTATCTACATCTACTTACAATTTGTATTTCCTTCCATATTTTGCTGAGTTCTAAGCCAGCTCATTTCATATCTTCATCACTGTCATTGTTGTGGCTCCACTAGAAATTCTGCACCCAGTGCCCCAAAGAACTTCATATTTATACTGTAAAGAACAGTAAATGGAAAAAGAAGCACGTATGATAAAATAGTCTGTTGTTGTAATCTTCTGGGTAAATGTTTTTCTCAATCACAACTTCAGTAAGAGGAGATTATGAAAGCTGCAATCACTATAAATAGCCAATTTTAAAAAGACCATCAGGTACAAAATTGTAAGACTGGCAGAGCTTGCTCTGGGCCTTTTTTTTTTTTTCTTTCCTTCATGGCTGCAGCAGTTCCAGCTTGCTTACTTATAAGCCAGGCAGCTTATAACTAAGAGACTGATGCTCTTTAGAACTTCTGTTTCAGTTTACTGGTGCCTAGTTCAAGCACAGAATTCTTTATTTTTCTAGCTTATTTTATTGTGGTGACTCTTCCTAATCTCACACTAAAGCCTTGCTCCATCTATTTCCCAACTATCCAGGAAGTTTTTTTAAAAAACCCCATAAAACAGAAAGCCCTTGAAACCCACAAAAATCATAATCATAGTTACCATAGAAACTATCTCTTAGGTACAGAACAATTTCCTAAAGAAGTCTGCAGAGGAGTACTGTGTATCATCAGACCTGTGACACAATGGTTAAGAAAAACTGAAGGACAGGCTATGCTCCAGAGCCTGAATTTCTCTCAAGTTTCTTGCAGTGATGAAGAGTGTCTCTGTTGAAATAAGAATGGCTATGTGCACAGAAGGTCACACAAGTCTATCACAAAACAATAAAACAGAGTAATAAAACCCATCCCTTGGCATCTTCAAGTTGTTACACTTGATGAGAGTATGACTGGGGTGTTGCATCAGTCCCAGCCGATGGATATCGCTCTCTGCATTTGTGTTTATATCTGTGAAAGAATGACAGAGTTCCTCTGGATGGAAATAATGTGTTATCTGGGCTTCTCATGGTACTGACATCTTCCAGTCTTGTGATACTATGAGAAAAATAAATCTCTTGTCATTTCAGCCCATAAATGGCTTCCTTTGGCATTAAAAAGTCTGTAAAAATCATAATTACAATTGCAAAAAAAACAGAGACAAAACCCAAGTAACAGATCCTACATGCATTCCCAATGCATGACATCTCAGGCATAAGTGCAGACACTTTTCTACTCGAAGATGCTGCCAAATGAAAAAAAAAAAAAAAAAAAAAAAGTCAGTGCTATTTGTTCCTGCTACTAAAAAAAATATGTTTTCTGAACTGCATTTCAAAATCACTTTGTATTGAGAATGCTTTTTGGAACACAATCCAGAGCTGTTACAAGAGAATTCTGCTACCACCTTCTGGCTGACAGAAATTCTTAGCACTTATTTAACCAGCACACACTGAGTTCATAATGCATTTGCTGTTTTTCAGTCTGCACTTTCACATGTTACTGCCCTATCTTCTTTAATACATAAATAGGAGTTACACACATAAACTCAAACTGTCATTTTGCAAACTCTTCTGTTGTATAATTGGAAAGATTTAAATTTTTCATAATGAAAATTAAACTTCTTGACATAAAAATAAGTGGGCGTTTTCCATGTCATATCCTTCTCAAAAAAGTGCTATGATTCAATCCAATTTATTTCATTATCAATGAACAGAGAAATCCATTGTTAATACCACTATGAAAATGCTTCACAAAAAGTAGTCTTGTAAATTCTTTAGCACACTTCTCCCAGTGCATATGCAATTAGTCTCACTAAGTTCACAGCATCAGAAACAAATGTAATCAGTATGCTGGATAGCTGCTTTTACTTGAATACACTTGCTTGCAGTAAACTGAATGAAAAAAAAAGACCATAACCAGATCATAGCCTCCTTAGCTGTGTTACAACCTTTTCTACTGTTGCCACAATTTATTCTTAAAACTTCTGTGGCAGCCAAACAAAATCAGCACTTCTTTCTTTTGCTTATAAGTAAGTAGCCAGACATCAGCTCCAGAAAAGCCTGAAGCTGTAAGATTCAAGTTTCAGAATCCTTAAGACAAATTTACAACGTGTATTTAGGCATTTAAAATACCCTTATTTTGAAAACAACATCAGATGCGGGGAACTACCCAAGAGAGCACCTTGAATGAGTTGGGTAATACTGATCAAGTGAGAGTAATCATAAGGGAAGTGCAGAGGAGCAAAGTAAAGGTCACCATCATTTACTAGAACTAAGGCCAGGTCACTTCTCATGAAAGCCCTTTCTGTTGCTTAAACTGGTGCTAATAAGAATTTCAACCAGATTTAGCTGTGTCAGTGTCCAAGTTTAGGACAAAATTGGGGGAAAACCTCCAAAGGAGCCCCCCAGAAAATAAACCCCCCACGATTCTTTCCCCCTACTGGGCTTGGAAAGAATTTTTCCTCAGAGGGAAAAGTGGAAAAAAACCTATTTATTAATGAACACAGGAAAACACTTCCCAGCACCAAGAAAATGATTCACCAAAGTGAGTGAGGATCGATGAGCTCAGATGGTCACTGCTGGGAAGGGTGAAACGCTTCTTTGGCAGACTCCAGAACAGTCTCCTCAGGTCCCTCTGGAGCTGGTACAGATCTTGAAGATGAGGGGAAGAAGAGAGGGGGAAGAAAAAAAAGAAAAAAAAAAAACAGCAGCAGCCGGGGCAGCAGCAGCCAGGGGCAGCAGCAGGGGCAGCAGCAGCAGGGGCAGCAGCCAGGCAGAAGCCCAAGCAGCAGCAGGAGGAGCTGCAACAGTTCCATGCAGACAGCGAGGGAGGGGGGAAGCAGGGAGAAGGGGTAGACACAACTAGACACAACATCAGCCTGGGACAGTCAGTCACCCTCAAGGGAAAAGAAGAAAAAAAGACAAAAAGCTTGAGATGGAAGCTCAAACATTCCATGAAAATATCCACCAAGTTAAAGTGAACATGTTATTTTACTGTAGCTCGTAAATATCTGATCTAGAGACTCACAGAACCATTAAGTTGGATAAAGGACCCTAAACAACACCTAGTTCCAAACCCCCTGCCACGGGAAGTGATGCTACCCACTAATATAATGGGAAATTGTTGTTCAGTTTAGACAAAGTTGTTCAAAGCCCCATCCAACCTGGACTCAAACACTTCCATTCTCTGAGCAGCAACCTGTTTCAGTGCCTCACCAACCCTCACAGTAAAGAACTCCCTAATACCTAATCTAAATGTGACTTCTTTCAGTTTAAAGCCAATATACCTTGTCCCATCACTACATGTCTGTGTGGGAAGTCCTTCTTCAGTTCTCTTGCAGCCCTGCTTGTGTACTGGAAGGATGCTTTAGGGTCTCTCCCTTCAGCCCTCTCTTCTCTAGGCTGAACAACCCCAGCTCTCTCAGCCTGTATTCACAAAAGACTTGTTCCAGCCCTCTGGCATCTTCATGGCTCTCCTCTGGACTTGCTCCAACAGGCCAACATCTTTCCTGTGCTGGGAGTCCCGGAGCTGAACACAGCAGGTGAGATCTCACCCGAGTGGAATAGAGGGGCAGAATCCTCTCCCTCACTGTGTTGGCCATGCTGCTTTTGATGCAGCCCAGGACACGGTTGGCTTTCTGGGCTGCGAGTGCACATTGCCAGGTTATGTTGAGTTTCTTATCAACTAACACATCCAAGTCTTCAGAGCTGCTCTTACTCCATTCTCTGCCTAGACTGGACATCTGTTTGGGATTGCCCTGATCCACGTGCAGAACCTTGCATTTTGCCTTGCTGAACTTCATCAGGTTTACGCAGGCCCACCTCTCAAGTCTGCTGAAGTCCATCTGGATGCCACATTTAGTTTCAGTTCTTCTCCTACCACTATTCCTGTAATCCATCAACTTTGTGTTTGAATTGCTTTGGGTCCTAGCATTAGTGTGCTCTATGTAGCTACACAAATTATCTATTTTCTGTCATCTACGGAGTTGAATTTTTTAAATTTCAACATAGCATTTATGTTTAATAATTTACAGATTATGTAGTATTTCAATCTTGTTTCAGCTGCAGGAAAGATGAAAAAGGTCATTATAAAACACACATCACTACAAGTTATGACAAAGCAGCACTCTGGAGAATGGTTGTACATATTGTATCAAATAGGTTTTACTTTCTGCAGCAAGGTCAAAGGCATCAAAAAATTTAAATGGGGATGCATAGACATATTATCCCACATCCTATTGGACTCAGTAACAAAATTTCCAGTCTCCTTAGCAGTACCTGAAAGCAAACTTCTGAAAACTGCCTAAAATATGATAATGTTTTCTAGATATTGCAGGTACCCTGGTTACTCAGAAAATTACCTTTGAAAATTCTGCCTTAAATGAATTCCAACAATCACACAGCAAGCCTGTGCTAAAGTCTGATATCAAAAGAGGTGAGTCTTAATGAAGCATCTACTTAAATTCAGGTCATGCTTTAGCAGCAAGCACTCTGGTGGATTATTAGAAGCGGATGCTGTTTAATCTCTCTTACCTCCTGGGAAAACCTGGCATTTAAAAAATCACAGAAGAGGAAGAAAAGTGTTCTTTCCCAAAAGTCAGCTGTTCTGCTTCTCCATGAGATGTGACATCCTAAGATGTTCTGCCCATCAAATCCGAACATATTCAGTTGAACAGGACAGTTTCTTGCAAACTCTGCAGGCTTTGGGCTTTTAGCTTTACAAGGATTTACATTTGTATTTTAAATGTCTTCTAAACTTCCTGAAGAAAGGATTTCTTTAATTATTTCACATTTTGATATTTTCAGATCTGAAATAGAGCTACATGCCTTGATTTTAAATGAGTCCTCAGAATCCATTTAAATTTCAAGGACTCCCTCTCTGTTCCAAGGAAGTTGAGGGAGCCCAAAATGCTATCTGCCTCTGATTAGAAGCAAAAATATTCTGGTGTGATGCAACAGCTCTAGCCTGAAACTTGAGTCTTGAAAACCTTCTCCTCACCCTCCTTCAGATTTATTGAAAACTGGTTTAGTTTGGAGCTTTCTCGCAATCCCATGTTGAGCAGTTCTGCATGAACAGTGTCTTGATTTGAAGACTCCACGATGAAAGACTCCTCACCCAACAAATTGGCAAGCAAAGATTCTGCATTTTGAGAACTGAACTGAAACATTCTGTTTCTTTACAGATTCCAATTCTGCAGGGAAACTATGCTATTTCCAAGGCTTGGAAGTACACCTAAGTTCCATCAACCACGGACAAGATGGAATGACTTTTAACTGGTGGAAATTCAGGAAATCTTTGCACAAAATCTAGTTCCATTAAAAAAATTAGGGAAAAAAAGAAAAAAAACAGGAGGGGGAGGGGTGGGGATACAGGGCTATAAATCCCTCTGCTATTATACATACATAAAATCCAGAGCCTACTTTCTCCTCTGTTAAGTCTGTTCAAGGTAGAATACTGCTCCCAAAATTTTTTAACCGTAACATTTCTTACAGGAGAAAAATAGAGCAGATGTAATTAAAATCAAAAGCGCACACTCACAAATCTTTCACTATTTCTCAGATAAGATGTCTTATAATACCTCATACCAATCACTAAAGGCACCATGAAAGCTTGTCTAACTCTCTGGAATCCAACACTGTGGAAGACTTTGAAACTGAAAAAGGACAAAACACTAAAAAATTATCTACGTACTTTTAATGTTTTAAGTTCTAGGGAACCAAAACCCAGTGATCATCCATTAGACCATTACTCCTTATCAATCTGAATCTCAAATGGAAGGTTTCTACACAAAATATACAGGAATAAATTAAACTTAAGCATATCATGCCCACAAGATGATTATCTAAATCTTATTTGAAGAAGTTACTTTCTACCTTTCCAAAACTGAGTTGAAAGCCTCTCATGCCTTCCTATCAAGCACAGAAAATGTCTTTTTGAAGCATCGAGGACTTCTGTGAGATGAGGATTATGTGCTGCCAATTTGCAGTGTTTTGTGCAGGCCGAATACATTCAATTTCAAGAGCTGATTACAAACCACTATTTGCTTCTAAAGTGCTCTGTGGAACAAAAAACCTCATTCTATTTAATGTCATGTACAAAGACAACAGATTCAGATGAGTAACTGCCAGAGGTCTGTGTGCATTAAAATTAACAACAAACTGAGTTTTCAGATGAATTTTCTTTAATGCTATAGAATTATGAATTACGAAGCAAATACATTCTTTTTTTATTTCTGTCTGGAAGATATAAAGGCATGTCTCCATATCAGTGAGATAGCAATTAGGTGGGTAATATACTTGATATTTTTTGGGAACACATGGATTGCATTTTTTTTCACAAGTCTCCTCTGAGTGTTAGAACCAAACTCCATTAGGAACGTCACAGAAATGCTACTGTTTAATCCAGTAAATACCATGCTGCTAAAATAACTCCTCTTGAATTTAAAAAAGATATTCTTTGAACAGAAATTGATGCTGCCTCTGCAGAAACATAACTTCTTTCACATTGCATAAAGCCAACAAAATGTTGGCTCCTTCTAAAACGGATGTGTGCTTGCACGCTATGGCTGAAATGCAACCACGCTTACAGACTTATTTTATGGATATAAATCACATTTTATTTTCATGTAGCACTTTCACTGACAGGCAAATAGATGATTACAATGACGATTCTTTACCTTATAGCAATGACACACCTATATGCAACATTTCTGTCCATCTTCTTATTTCATAAGGCATCTAACAAATACAAACAAATAAATGTTTTTACATAGAAAGACAAGCATTCTTATATCTCCCCTTTCTTTCCAAACTCTTATTGCCACTTGTATTTATAAATTAAAATGTTTCTAGTAAATAGCAAGAGAACGAGGTTTTTTCCTGCTTTAAATTACAAGAGGCCTCAAAGGGAACTGCAGATCAGAAGGAAGCACTTGGTATTCAGTGGCTCAAACAAATGTGTATCTTTACGTGAGACAGATATAAAAAGATGCCAGCAGACATCAGGCATCAACTCTCAAGTTTGCAGAAGTTCAGGGCTACATCAGAAGCAGTCTCCTGATTATTCTTTTTTGCATCCCAAAACTCCCTCTTAAGAAGCATTTTTTTTCCTGTTCATTCTGTGCATGCATGCTTCAGGATTTGTCACGTGCTGTGTGAACACCTAGGCAATTCTATTTTAAAAGCTGTGCAAAAGATGTTTAACTAGGAGGAATCAGTTTGTAATTGCATGCAGAAATGTAGATGTCTGTTGTTATTTATTCAGGAAAGCATGTAGTGACAAGAGGCTTCCAACTGATTTTTAGACTCAGCATTAGGCAAATATTCTTCACTGCGAGGGTGGTGAGGCACTGGGACAGAGGATGCCCCATCCCTGGAGGTGTTCAAGGCCAGGTTGCACGGGGGTTGGAGCCGTGGTCCGTGAAGTGTCCGTGCCTAACGAGGTGGGGCTGGAATTAAAGGTCCCCTCCACTGCAAACTATTTTATTATTTTAAATACAACCCCTATAATGCATAGTATATATAAGCGTACGTAATTGGCCAGTTGTCAGGAGCATCCAGGCAACTTCAAGGGAACTAAGAGAACACAAATTGGTGTTTTCCATAGCAGGTTTCTGACGCTGGTATTGTGCTTCAGTGCAGACGACACAGCCATGCAATACATACACATAAGCACTGAGTTCAAATCAGACTCACTCGCAAGAAAAGTAAAAGAAGAAAAATAAAATAAAAAAGCGCCAGAAGCTCTCCCGAGGCCTTGCATTCCCCCACAGCCGCACACCGCTACCAGGCCCAGCACTCGACCGTTCCACCGCCCCTCAGCAGCGCCTGCGCGGCCGCCTGCCCGCTCTCGCCGGCCCCCGAAGCTTCGTGAAGATTCCGGAAGGCTCCGGCCGGCTCTTTCCGCCGCGGGAGCCGCCCCGCCCCCGGTGCTGCTGCCCGGCTTCCTTCCTTCCCTCTTCCTTCCGCCGTTCTCGGTTCTCCCGGGCGGCGGGGCGAGAGGTGCCGCGGCCATGTCGCTGCTCTGCTACAACCGGGGCTGCGGGCAGCGCTTCGACCCCGAGAACAACACGGAGGGTGAGAGCGGTGGAGCGGCCGGGCCGCGGAGCCTCCCCCGCTGGCAGTGCGGGGAGCGGGGCCGGCCTCCGGGGCTGTGCGGGGCGGTGCGAGCCCGTCCCGCCCGGGGCTGGGGCTGCGGGGCTGTCACCCCGGACAAGCGTGTGGGACCGGCGCCGCTCAGCGCTGTCATGGGCGCCACACGGCCGACCTCGGCTTCTCTGCTGAGGACGACCTCTGTGGGTGCAGCGTTCATGGCAATTACCATGGCGGTTTTTTGCTTTTTAGTTCGTTTTTGTTTTGTTTCTTTCTTAGCTCGTTTATATGGACTTGCAGCCAGTAATTAAATGTGTCTGTATGGCACACGTGTGTCTGCATTTTCAAGTGCCTTGAACGCTTGCCGTGCTTCTGTGTGTGCTGGGTGAAACGTGTTTTAAGCTTTATCGTTTGCGGCTTGATAATCCCGCAGGGGCAGCTGAAGGGTGAGCTGAGTTTTCAGAAGGCTCGCTCTCACTTGTTCATAAAGTAACTCTGCTGGTTGTATTGCTAGAATATCCTCTTTGCGTTAATTTAATTTTTAGTAATCCCCAGGGTTAGAAGTAGCAACATGTTCTAGCCTGTGCATTTTCCGTGGCAATAGTGTTTATTTTTCTGAGCTACGTATTTTGGCAGAGAGGGGCAACATATTAAGTAGGACTTGCTACTGTTAGTAACAGCAGACATGGCACCGTTGTGTAATGCTTACAGTTAGTGATGCCTTCCACTCCCATCCCCTACACCCCTTTGCCACAAATGGCAAAGCAGAGAAGAGTATTTATTGTTTAAAAAAAAAAAAAAATTAGTTTAGGACTTTGTGAGCTGTACTCATTATAAAAGTAACATTACTTTACGGCCTGTGATCAAGCTGTAGTAAACTAGGTCAGGATGGCATGGCCATATGCTAACTCTGTGGTGCTCAGAACAATTTCATGGCATTAAATTTGTTTCAGTAAGTGGCTGGAATATGTAGTGGAATCACTGTGTCTAGACTAAGCAGTTCTGAAGGTAAATGTAATTATTCACAAATCACTACAGTGGACCAGGTATTGCATTTGGGTGACCCCTACAAATTTCTACTTTGACTTTTAATGTAACAATTAATAAAGTGCTTTAAGGATGTAGCAGTAAGGTGGTAGAAATGTGTGCACGGTAGGATCAGCTTGGCTATGAAATAGACATCAAAAAAGCTCCAGACAAACACAGAAAAAAAAAACTGACAAATTTTGGTATTTGTGTCTCCAAAAATTATCTGAGGGTTAGAGAAAATGGCTTTGAAGAACTTTGGTCTTCCTGGTAATGGAGAGGTGTTAACAGCAGTGGAGAGGTAACTTGAAAAAGTGAGAACATAGAATAGCAACCAAAGGCTGCAACAGTCTGATCTCATACAAATCAGAGCTAGAATATACTTTTATCTGCTTGTATCCTAATTTCCCAGTTTTCCCTGCCCAGTGGAAGAAGGGATCCATCGTGTCACATGAGCTGTTGGACTCGGTATGAGTGCAGAAGAGCTGGTGTTTCAGTGTTTTCTAGCAGGGACAGTGGTCCGACTGCTCAGGGGACAGATCCCACTTGCTCTGCTGAGGCACTGCAGAGCTCCTGGTCCTGGCATCTTCTCTCCTGGAGCATGCAGGGCCCTCAGGAGGCAGCAGCCAAGTGGGATGTCATTTGCTCCAGGGTGGACCTGCTGCAGAGCAGGCTCCAGGGAATGAGGAAAAAGGATTGCCCTTGGCCAGATGGAGGAGCAGGCACTTGTCTGTGTCTGCCTTGAGCTGGAGTGCAGCCACCCCTGAGTTGGGTGATTGTTGTGATGGTTCTCGCTCTAGAACGGTTGCTGTTACTAACATCTCAGGATTACAAATACTCGTTTAAGTCCTCTGACCCAGAAATAATCTTTGCTACAAAACAGGGTTTATTTTTACTCTCATGATGCTTATGACATACTTTCAGAAAAGAATAACCTTTACTTTTATTTTTTGTTTGATGTAATAATGAAGTCCTGGTCTCTCTGCAAAGTAGCCATTTTTTTCTTTTTAATTTTCCTGTGAGGTTTGCCAGCATTAGCTTTTCATCTTGAAACTGAAGGAATTGATAGAGGTTTATATATTTAGTTTATATATTTGTAAGTCTTGCTGAAGGACTAATGTCCCAAAATTTGTGCATTTTGAGTTAAGGTGGGAACTGATGTCCCTTAGACTGTATTAGTACTTTAGACTTATAAAATAAAAGTATATTCTATAAAGTTTATTTTAAAAATCTACATATTTATAAAAAATATCAGAACAACCAAGTTTGGGTTGGGTTTTTGCCTAATAAATATCTGTAGGAAGATTGCTAGTAAAGTTATTTATCACTTTTTTCTTTTGCTTCCTATTATATGAATTGTTACAGTTCGTGTCACTTTTAAATGTTTCTAATGTTTTTTCTTTAAAGGGTAGAAAATAGTGTTTAGAGTCAAATCAGTAAAATACTATTCATGCAGTAAATGTCAGTGTGAAGTTTTATAATCATCAGTTCTGTCACATGAATACAAGTAAAAGAGAGCAGCTGTGAATACAAACTTTCATTAATGGAGGTTGTGTTCCAGTGTAGTGTTTGTGCAGAATCTATTAGTAATAAATAGTACTGACATGTTAGAATGTCAATATTATAGAATGTGCATGTGGAAGATTAATCTTTGGGTTCAACTCCTTAGGTGGCTTAGGATACTACAAACATTGAAGAAAGAGCAAGGTAATTATGGTTAAAATCAAGAAGTCATTCTTTTCATTAAGAGACTGTTTTTTTAGCAGAATACTTCTCAATAGAAAGCTCTGATCAGGTTCAAACAGATATATTTGAAGTGGTAAATCAGTATTTTCTGTCTGTCAGGTAGCCATAGGGACACCTCCTTACTTCTGCAAAATTATCATTTTTATCAGTATTACCATTATGATAAGTATAGTCATTATTACCAGTAAGGCCTGATTACTGATGAAGGCTGAGGATGGTCCATAGAAAGTTTACTTGCTCCACATGAAAGTGGTAGGTTGTGTTAGATGCCTGCTTTCTAGTTTGTATTGTATAATACTTAGGAAGAAAGAAGACCTGATTATTTATGTTTAATGTATGCAGTCAGCTTTATTTGTGGAATCTGGATTTTTCTGAGTAATGGTGTGCACTCGGGGAAGTGGAACAGGTCATGGCATACATGAATTGCAAATGTGACATTTTTCCTGGGTTTGTAAATGTACGAATAAAGATTCTTGGTATGCCTTAGTATTAATAATAATCATTGTCTTCTAGGTTCATGCACGTACCATCCAGGTGTGCCCGTTTTTCATGATGCTCTCAAAGTAAGTATGCGAATGTCCTTTTAAGTATTATATTTTTGGTTTTTTCATCTTTTTATTTCCAGGTTTTTCAATTGAAAACTGATGTTCAGCCTATCATGAGCAGCCCCATGAAATTAGAAAAGCACAGTTACTCATTTCCTGAAAAAGAAATTAAAAACTCCACTCATATGGTCTAAATGCCATGCAGGTCTAGGTGACTTGTTTCCTGTTGATTGACTGACTTCAGGTCTCTCAGCGCTTTAATTAGGTCCTCTAAAAAGGACTGTGAAGCCATTGAGAGGTTTCATACTCTTTCAGTTAATTAACCTGCTTGGAATTCAGAGCAACTGCTTGTGGTCTAATGTGGCCAGGGCACTAATGTGTATGTGACATTTGTCTGCTGTAAAAAACAGTCATGTTCATTTAATCAGGCAAATGAGTATGTTGGTTAAATTGGAGCTGTTCACCATGCCTCTTATGCAGCTGTGCAGGATTCTTGGGCTCCATCTTCAGTGATTAATTAAGTACACCTGTGACAGGTCTCCCTCCAGTGCTTAGGTCAACTGCACAGCCCATCCTTGGTTCTGTGCTAAACTGTTTTCCTTCTTCAGGATCTACTGGATGCATACAAATTGCTTACAGTGAATCATTTGAGACATAACTGCTGAAACAGTATTGGAAATCATTCTAATAATTTAATTGTGTGTAGTCAGATATCTGGTGTCCAGAAGTGGAGCCAGGCACTTTATTAATACCAATGTAGCCTAAGTGACTTTTCTTAGAAAACTAAGTTGCTCTTTAGCTGAGCTTTGAGAGGTGTGTTTTATGTTCATTCTTGGTACTTAGGAAGTACTTCTACTGGAACTGCATCTCATCCCAACAATGTGATGTCTTTTGGCCTTATGAAAGCTTCTGCATTTGTGCTGGGGCAGTGTGTTTGCTGTGAGCTGTTGTTTATACTGCAGTACCTGACTCTGGAATTGGCCATCTTATGCCACTGGCAAATTGGGACAAATACTCTTAGATCAAATGTTGTACAATTGCTTAGACTATCGTAAATTTATTTTTTGTACAAGACTATAGCTGTACTCAGGGCACAGTACAAAACACCTCTATGTAATTATAAAGAGAAATTATACAGTTAGCTCAAAACTTTACGTTTACTCAATTCTCTTTCATATTCACTGTTTATAAACAATACCACTTTCCTTCCTCTTGACCTAATTAAAAAATTATCATAATTGCAAATAAGCAGTTTTCTTCCTGCTATAAGTTCTAGATAATCCAGGTAGGCAGGATGAGCTTTTTGTCTCCTCTCGTTGTGGAAGTGGTTAATATTTTGAAGGTGTTTTAGAACCACCTACCTAAAACCCACTGTATTGCACCACTTAAGCTTTGAAAGCGGTGGTGCATTAGTCAAACTGTTGCCTCTAATAAGGTTCTTTGAGTTCTAAGATACATTATTCACAGTGGGAAGGCAATTTGCTCTAAAATTGAATTTCTGGTTTATATAACAAAAAGTGCTCTTGATTGATGTAGTTGGTTAGCTGTGCGATGTGCATATCCAGCTCTGTTGGTGGGAAATAAGCAATTGAAACATTTGAGTGGTGCTTAAGAAAAGGAAAAAAAAAAAATCCTTATCATTTTTGGAAGAGGGCCTGTGCATTGAGCCACAGGTGAGCCTGGTCTCAGATGTAGTATTTGTTTTTGCTTGCATGTTACTTTGTGAGATGAAGTAACATTTCTATTTTTTGCTATACAGCGTTGGCACCTAACTTGTCACGGAAGTATTGCCTCACATTTACTGAACTTTCTGATTAAGGCAGCATCAGCAAACTAGAAGACTTCCCCTGGCTTATAAAAATAGTGATGATAATATTGTTCACAGAAGGGAAGAAAATCTTGATATGCCACATCTTTTAAAGGGCTGTAATAAATATTTTCTTTTTTTAAGCAGTTATCTAGTCTGATAGTCATGCCTGTGTTGTTTCTATTCCAAAATGTTTGTAGGGCTGGTCATGTTGTAAAAGAAGAACAACCGACTTTTCTGACTTCTTAAGCATTGTGGTATGTACTCATCATTATTTACAGTTCTTATACTTGTCAAGTAACAGTGATTAATATTAAATGGTGCACGTGCTTACATGGTGTAAATTAGCCTACTTCTGTTAAAACTGTCTTAATTGTTATATGCTCTATTTTTCTTCACATAATGGTGAAGTCAAGGCTCATTTTCAAGCTTTAATTGTTAAAATTATCAAAATGGGTTTTGATAGAGCTACTTGCTAATAAACAGTATTTATTGCTGCTTTGCTTGACTACAGAAATTATGCATTTTTCTTTTAACTTACATCCAAGATGAGAATATTTTCCAATTTAGTGGTAGGGTTTCCTTTGCAGAAAGTGTTTAGAATGGGCTAAAGGAGAAGATGGAGCTGAAGAATTGAGTCAAGAAAACTTGTTGCAGTTTTTGTTAATTGTTAATGCACACAAACTACACTGCATTTATATATCAATAAAAATGTATGGTTTCCACAATAGGGCTGCACAAAGGGTCTCCATAACAGTGAGAAACCTCCTGAGCCTGTTAAACCAGAAGTCAAAACTACCTCTGAACGAAAGGAGCTAGCTGAACTGAAACCCAAATTTCAAGAACACATAATTCAGGCACCAAAACCATTGGAAACAATTAAGAGGCCAAGGTATGGTATATGAAACTTAAGGTTTTCCACATTTGTAGTCAGTTGGCCAAGTTAAAGCTTGCTTCATCATTCAGTGTTGTACATTTCATATAGTGTAGAAATTCTGAAATTAACCTTAGAGGACCTTGGTTTGGGTAGCAGTGATGATGTTATCTTAAGCTTCAAAATATGAGAAAAGAATTGTGGTTATGACAAAGAAGTTCTTGATCTTTCAGCATTTAGATTCACAAGAAGCAAAAATTGATGTCTGTAACCTCATAGCTTAAAATGCCACTAGAAGCTGTGTGTTTTTAAACAGCAATAAAAATAATTTTGGGGTGCTTGTATTTAGATGCCTTAGTATCTCTGATTTATTTTTTTGTAAAATATGTGGGATTTCCAGTTGAAAGCCAAGACTGCCTTCTAAGTTTGTGGTCTGTTTTTTCATTAACAGTAAGGATTGGCATTTACAAATGCAGATTATTCATTGAAGGCAGGTTTGAAAGGAAGAGACTTGTAGGAAGATTAAAAGTTACTTCTTTGTCCTTTATTAATTCTTTTTCATGAAGTGGGTTGACATTAATACATTAACTTTTTTAGCCCAGATGAGCCAATGACAAATTTGCAGCTGAAAGTGTCAGCTTCTTTGAAACAAGCTCTCGATAAACTGAAACTGTCATCAGAAAACGAAGGGAGAAAAGGTAAGGAGACAGGGAGATTAAGTAGGTACATGATGCTACGTGTCACACAAATAAATGCCGATCTTGTCATTTCTAAAGCGATAGTTTCCTGTAATTGTTCTTTTTCTTAATAATCTGGAAAATACCTTCCAGTCCAGGGAATGAAGACCGAAGTTCAAATGTGGATAACATGGAGACTGGGTTGTCAGGAGCAGTAGATTGTCCTTAGCACTATTTGAACTATGTATTTTCTGAAATTTCCTGGTTGGAATGGACGTTATGGGAACAGCCATTTCTGAATATGTGACTGGCAGACTTACCAACCAAGAAATGAACTTTACTCGCTATTGTTGCAGAGACAGTATCATAATAAAGCCTTCATAAATCAGTGACATTCCTCCAAAGATTCGTTGGTTCTCCCTTGTTTTTCTCTTTTTTCTTCCCACATATTATTTGGAATTTGGTTCCAGAGCTACACTGCTCCTTAAGAAACTTTATAACTTCAACCTACGCTTATGGCCATTTTATGCTCTTTTGTTCTTGTGCCAAACTAATTTAGCTCTTCTTTCTCCATGGTATCCAAATTATTTCCTTGTGTGTATTTATAGAGAGCAGTTGAAGCCTTTTACATTCTTAGTTTTACAAAACTGAACAGGATGAATGATTGTTCGCGTCCCCTGTGATTGTAATGATCCTCTTAATCTTTTTTTATTTACCTCACTTAAAATGTGTAAAGATATAGAGCCTAGAATTTGATGCATAGGTAATACAGCTTTTTGAGTGTTTCTTTCTACTTCTCTGGCAGATTTCAGTGTCAGGCAGAAAATAGAAGCTTGAAGAGGGAGGTTTTTCTAATCTCCTCCTTGGCTCATTTTAGTTGTTAATAAAAGCAGTGTTCAGTAGATTATACAGTTCATTTGCTATTTTCATAATATTCTGTTTTCAGATGAAGATAGTGATGAAATCAAGATTGGGACGACATGTAAAAATGCAGGCTGTTCAAAAGTAAGTGGTTCAGTTGTACTCTAAATCCAGCTGCTCAGCTATTGAGTGAGCAGTTTTCATTTGTTGTGTGCTATGAGTTTATTTGGAAAAAGCACAAAGTCCACTGGGTTTTACAAATGCACATTTGAGAACACGCTTTAGTGTGGACAAATATGAGTTGTGTGCAGAAAATCAATGATTTTTTTTTTTTAAACCCGTCATGAACTTCTAATTAGTAAGCTTGTCAAATACACGGTTCTGATGTGTTTTAACATACTAAATATGATTTTGGTGAGAGGTAACTTATTGATAACACTTGAGTTGCTCTTATGTGTAGGTAGTTGCTCTATGTATAGGTAGAAGCATCTGCTTACCTTAACAGTTCATGCTTCCTGCAAGAAAATTTTAAAACTCAGTATTTTAACACTTCTAGCACCAAAATTAGTCATGATATTACATAGTCATATAAAATGAAATGTACAATGATACGTTTGCATTGTGCAAAATGAGACAGTAAGATTTAAATAGCTATTTTACCTGAAAGATTTTGCATTATCTCCTGAAGCTCTGGTGGGAGAAGAACTTGGCAGTCTTCTTGGGAAGAACTGACCTGATGTTCAGTGGCTGTATTGCTTATTTTGCTTTCTTTTGAGAATCCATTTATTTTACGAATGGTGTATTTAATTGATTTTCAAGTTCTTGTTTTCTTTAAGTGCTGAGAGTACTTTAAAGACAGAAATCTCTGAGTATCTGCAGTGACCTTTATGAGCACAAATGGTGTCACCATTGATGTGCCATTGAACTAAGACAAAGTGGATCTTCTTAGCAGTACCAGAGAACCTTCTGTGAAGGAAGATTGAATGGTTACTTTGAAAAGCTAGGACAAGCCATTAGATCTAGATTATTTACCCAAGAACTTAGTTGTATTTTGGTCATAATTTCTGGGTTTTATTTTTTTTCCTTGCTCCAAATTCTGTAACAGTAATGCACTTTAAATGCTTTGTCCCGCCAGACATACGAAGGACCACACAGCACAGAAGAAGTATGTATATACCATTCTGGTGTACCTATATTCCATGAAGGGTTAGTATTCAGCTAAATTCCACTTTTGTACCTGTATTCTGTGAAGGGTTAGTATTCACTTAACTTCAGGGTTTTTTTAACTAGTCTTTTGTGCATTCATGCTTTCTTTGTAATCTTGCTTTGATTTGTTCTGTATTTCCTCTTCAGTCAAAAATGGCAATGCTTAAAGGGGGTTACTGAAGTAACAGTAATATTGCCTAAAGGAAAGATCTTAAATGTTCGCAGTAAATACTGTCCTAAATATTGTTTAATTACTTTGCAAACCTTCAAGGATGAAGTATTGGAGCTGTTGTAAAAGAAAAACTTCTGACTTCAATACGTTTTTAGCTCAAGAAGGCTGCACTAGAGGAACACACGTATGGACTAAAAAAGATGCAGTAAGTAGCATTAAGATTGCATTCTGTAACTGGCCATTCTGAATTTTGAATACTGAAATGTAGCTTGACTGAGTTACTACTGTAGCTGAGCGATTATAGATCACTACCTCTGAATAAAGTGAAGGATACTATACACAGCAGACCTGAGAAATGGAGTGAAGTGGTTTGTGGTATAGGTATACTTGATTCTTTAATAAAATTATAGAATATAATAATGAACCAAAACAATTGAAAAACATTATTTGGTCACACCATGGGTACAGATGAACACAAAGTTCTTGTTATGAATATATTGTCTGTTGCTGAGGCAAGATGGTTTTGACTCTGGAAACATCAGGAGTGTTTAACAGAAGAAAATAAAGATACATTATAAAAAGGGTAGTTTTGTTATTTCATTCTAGAGCAATTACTTCACAAATCCTTTACTTCCTTCAAATCCTATAATTGCAGCTTGCTTTGAAGATTTATATTCAATAATTATTTGCAAGTGCAGAAAATAGGGATTAAAAAAAGCTGAAGTTGTACACTTAAAGCAGGAGAGTGTAGAAAAAGAGTGAAGAATTTACCCACACTTGTTGAGATAATGGGCTTCTATCCAACAAGGGTTTTTTTTTACCTTAGCTTTTTGTTTTTATTTTGAGGGTTTTTGACAGTTTACTTTTTCTGCATCAGAGAACAGAGGGTAATAAGTACTTTTTGCAGGAATATGGAGCAAATTGGTGTTGATTTACCAAAATGTGAGTATTGGTCTGATACTCAACTGTGACGGACAAAAGACTCTCTAACAATTTAAAGTTAGAAAGGGTATGTTTATTCAGCGCTGGGCAGCAGTGTGGGGTAGCCCCTTAATACGCACTGCAAAATCACAGGTTGTCACAGAGTTTATTTATTGACAAAAGCTTCAAACAAATACATATTCATAATACCAGCCCCTCCCATCTCCTGCTTCCTATGGTAATTAGCTTGAATAGCTGTTAAGCATGCGTGGTTGGCTTCTTGAATTAAGTCTGGGATCGTTTTTGTGGGGAGGGGTCTTAAAAGGAGGGAGTAAGGCGAGTCTTCCTCACCCTGACCTTTTCTGTCAATGACAATACAAATGGCTTTTGGGGCAACTCCAGTTTTGCAAAGAATGAGTTTCTGGTTGCAGTTGTTTGTGTTCTTTGGGCCTAACTACTAGTTTCATTCTTTCCCATTGCAAGCACAGCTGAGCAAACATAAATTGACAGGCAATCAGGCAACTATCTCAAGCCCAGTTTCTTCTAACTTTTAACTGAAATCTTAATTTCTTTAAGATTAGTGTTTCAGTGTCATGGCATTCTTTCTCTTCATTCGGTTCCTTTCTATAACCTGCTGGCTAACTGTAGTCTTGGAAAGGAAGGTGGCCCATGAAGTATTTTTTTGTTGTAGTTTGCAAGGGAGATACTGAAATACTTAGTAAAAAGAGTTGCAATTGGAGTCTTGCAATCTCCTGTGAAGATGAAATATAGTCCTTTATTAGCTATGCTAACTGGCTGTTAAAAAATGTCCTGGGCGTTTATGCTGTTAATCTCTAAAAAAATAGTCTAATGTAATTCTAAGTCTTTTCTTTCCTGTATCTTTTTTCCTTATATAGGGTACAAAAGTAGTTCCGTGCAGACATGATTGGCACCAGACTGGAGGAGAAGTGACTATTTCTGTATATGCTAAAAACTCTGTCCCTGATCTGAGCTATGTTGAAGCTAATAGCACAATGGTGAGCCTCTACCTTAAGATCAGCAACTTGAACTTAGGAGAATCTGCTCAGCTTTATTTACAAGGCAGAGATAGTATAAGACTCTTTTTTGAGTATCTGCTTTTTCTTGGCATTTGTGTTTGTTCAAGTATGTATAGCTTTTTTTCTTCCTTCTGTTTGGACATCTGCACTTTATTGTGTGGGTTTTTTTTAAAGCTGCAATACAGTATGAAAAAAAAAAAATCTTTAGTCTGACTTCCGTAATTAAAACCCAAACGTGATGGGTTTGCATCAGTGTGTATAAATAATTACAGATTTATCATTTAGTTGTATGACTTGGTGTAATTTGATCCCATTCTTCATTGTATGCTGTTTCACAGCTGCTAATATTAAACAAGTGTTAAAATGCTTCTCTGATTTCTTTATCTAAAATGATAAGCTACCAGTGGTCATTGTTGACTGCAACTGTATCAGAATCGATTAAAATAGATACTCACTTCTATTTCTGAGGGACAGTTTTATCACTTTGATCATTGTAGGAATCAAGTCCTACTATGGTATATTCTTTGCTTGAAGTGTCAGATGTTTTATTAACATCATAAATTTTTCTTATTTTCTGTTGTTTCTCTTGTTAAGGTAAATATCCATATTGTATTTGAAGGAGAAAAGGAGTTTCATCGCAGTGTGAAGTTATGGGGAGTAAGTGTGAAAATATTTTTTTCTATTAAAAAGAAACAAAAAAACCCAGAAGGAAAACAAAACATAAGCCTTTAACTTCTTCTCTTTCAAAATGGTTTGGTTTTCCTCGGTTGTTTTTTGAATTGCATAGCATTGAGTAATTACATTTAAATCTGAATATGACCCAGGAGATCTAATGTGACCATCATAATGGGCACTGCTCTGCACAGAAGGTGTCCTTCCACCTTTCTGATCACAACACTATGGTAGTAGTGTTACCTGCCAGTGTATGTTAGGTATGCATAGGCATATGTTTATGCCATAGACATTCCATAGCTTGGGAGTGGGAAACAGCTGATTTTTCAAGATACCAGAGGCATCTTCATCTACCTAAACATCTACTGAAATCTAGTGATGGTGTGCCCCCTAACTTAATTCCCCAGTATCTGTCATTTTGTTAAATTGAAGTGTGGAATCCCTTTTCTGTTCCAGGTGATCGATGTAAAGAGGAGTTACGTGAACATGACCGCTACAAAGATTGAGCTCACTATGAGGAAAGCAGAGCCCCTGCTATGGGCAAGTCTGGAGTTACCAGTATCCAACACACAACCAAAAGAGGAGAGTTCAGATAAATAATAATTCCAAGAGACAACTTATTTCCCATGATGAAGTGGTGATTTGCTACTGTAATCAAATATTTAACTTTTATATAGATCCTTTTTTTTTTTAATGCTGGTTCATCTATTCCCTTCTAGAAAGAAATTTGACGCACAGTAAATGGGGGTGTAAACTTGAAAGGGTTACAGTTATTTCTGCTCTTGCTCCCGTGGGTGTGTTTATGCTAGATGCAATGTCTCCGTGGGAATTTAGAGTAAAACAGCTATTGCCCTTTGCTTGCAACCTTCCCTACCATGCACTGACTATCCCAGTAGATGTGCTCTCTGTTAACAGTGGGTATCTTTCTTTTTTGGCTGTTCTGTTTAGACTGGATGCATTTGGTAACCTGTGTTAAATTCAACAGTGTTATGAAGCATACAGTAATGCAGATAGAAAAATCTGAGTTTGAACTGATTAGCGTGCAATTCCACATCTAAAGTAAAAGGTTACATAAACAGAAATATGAAGTTGTACACTTGTAGACTCTCGTGTTCTGAAATGAAGATTTGTTTCAATACCTGTTGGCTATAGAGGGATGAAATGAATGATACTCCAAGGATTTCAGTACTTGCTGACTTCTGCTGTCTTTCATGTTTCAAAGCAGATCAGGTTAAAATTTTAAAATAGGTGGCAAGAAGGGATTTTTTTTTTAATTATTCCTTTATGTTTGCTATTTGAATAGTTAAATATAAAAACAAATGAAGAGTATGCAAACAGCAAACTACTGTAAAATTACCAAAGTGCTGTATAGATTTGACAGCCTTTAGAATGTATAGTCTGTCCTATTCTACAACATTGAAAATCTCAAGGTTCTTCTCAAAGTAGATGGATATGGGTAGTAGGAGAAGCCAGGACACACTGCAGGTGTCTTAGTAAAACGATTTTCACATAGATGCGTATATCTCTTGACTCTGAGGGTGGTCATGTGAGAACTGCAGTTATATACAGGACAAATCTTAGGAGAAACAACAAGCTTTAAAATGTCTGTCTCAAATTGTAATTGTACCTTTGAATCAAAATACTTTAAAAGAATACTGTATCTTTTGAAGAGACTGTAATTAGAAATCAAGGCCTTAGTTTCGTTTACAGTTCATCGGTAAAGGTAGGTGGCTAAAAACAGGATAGCTGTAAAAATGAGATTTTTTTTTTTTTTAATCCAAGCAGCAGCAAACAGACTAGTGTTGCTTTCTGTTTCTGCTTGGAATAGTTGCTTAATTTTGGCTTGCAGCTGAAATAAAAATAGTATAAAAATAATAAAAAATGCACACCATTATTTATTGTGCCTAATCCTAAAAATGTAAACAAGAGGTCTTGTTTAAATGAGGATAAAAGAGAACCATGTTAAAAATGCAAGGATGCTTATCTGCCAGCCTTGGCAGACCTGGAGTTGTATCAGGAGAAACATAGGGTGTAGTAAAGGCATTCTGAAGTGAAATACAGATTTCTTAGAATCTTGATGTTTTCCAGTAGGTATGATTTGACTTGAGCTCAGACTTCTGTCTCTAAAAGTACTTGAAGTCCTACTTCATGCTGAAAGTAGTAGGAAATTACATTACCAAAGAAACCATCCCTGGACACCAAGAAAGTAACACTGGTCATACGAATATATTTATATATCTGCACATATATAAAATTGTTTTGGTGCTTCTCTACTTTCATTTTAAGATCCATTTCCTCGATTGCTTAATTTGAGCATGGTTGAATACTTTCTTGGGCCCTTCTAAAAATTTTCAGCTCTAAGTACTAATGTATAGATTCTGTCAACCTCTATTAATGCCTTTTTTTCCCTTTTTTTTTTTTAATTTGAAAATATCAGGTACTACAAAGTGATAGGGTAGAAGCTTATAAAATGTGTGCCTGTCACGTGGTCCTCTGAAAATTGAACAGAGGTTCTTTGATGTGTTCTGAACCAACAAGTGAAGTACTTAATAGTATGACACTGAGAACATTAGTGGATGAAAAATTCTAGATAGCTGTAGCTACTAGCATGCCATCTGTGTTTGTGTGTGCAGAACTCTGAACTTGGACAGCAAAATTAGTAGTGCTTAAACTCCAGGATAAAGTTCTTGTTTAACAAGCAAGTTCAAATGTGTCAATCCATATGGATATATAAATATCCTAAATATGCCTAAAAAATGTGGAAAACATATTTTCACTTAATTTGCATCCTCATGTACAGTAGGTTTGCATAATGTAAAACCCGTTTTAAAGAACTGCATGGAAAATGGAATTCCTTTGGAAAACAGAATTTCTTTTTTTAAATAAGTTGTCTTCTACCTTAATGCACTAAACCCTAAATGGAGAGAAATGTGGATGAAGGGACCATCTGCTGTGAATGCTGCAGGCTTTGGGATCCAACTGCTTGTTGCACTTTTTCTAGCTATGTTCTACTGCTGGCTTTGTCACCTTGGCCAGAAGTGGGAGAAAGTTCCTGTAAACACAGTCCCCATTTTTTTCTTTTGCTTTTTAGTCATTCCTCCTGCTTGTCTGTTGTTCATACTTTCAGCACAAAACTAAAGATACTCCAAGTGTTCCTATAATGACTCTTCCCATCAGCAGCAATACAACCACTTTTAACATGTTTAAAAAAGCAAGCAAACAAAGAACCCATAAAAATGCCCACAGCTTTGGTCAGGCAAGAATATATAGATTTTGCTGTAACGGCATCGTTTCTCTGGCCTGGGATGCTTTTCAAAGTAAGAAGATAAACCTTCAGATGACTAGACTGCCATAAACTGTCTAACTGCAGCAGTTTTTAGTGGTTTTTAATAACCATATGTCTGCATCCATCCTGAAGCTGCAAGAGCTGTATCACTCACTGAATTTGTGTTTTGAGCACTTGCTCACAACAGCTTCAACATGCCAAAGATTGATCTTGGTGTTCCATGCAATGGCATCTTCAAATCTATAGTGGTAGCAGACACTTTTGACTATTGGCTTGGCTGTAACTTGTATTAGTAAGTATGGGGAGAAGATGAGGCCAACTGTAATGTACTAAATAAATCATGATTGATACTTTCCCAAAAGCAAGATTTATCAAGTAAAGAGATTTTTGATCACAGGCTTTCACCTGTCTAATAGTATGACACCAAATTGCAAGCCAGTATGAACAGCAATACCTGGTGTTGAATTTCTCCTTTTTCATGCTTTCGGATGTTGTGCTTTACTTATCAAATTGATTAGGTTGATGCAGTCTAACTGTATTTTTATAAATAAATATTTAAGAGCTGTAGTGTGTTTCAGTATGAGTTTACGTGTTACATATGTAGACAAGCATGTTACATGAGTCAGAACTGACTGTCCAGGTGCATATAAAATTTCACCTTCATGATCCCTTTATAATATGAAAAATTGAATGGGTGTACAGGTTTAGGATGGAAATCTTAATCTTTCCTGTCATGTATAAGCCCATTTTCTTGTCCAACACAACAGATTTCATACCTATCATTACATCCCAGGTAACAAGTGATAGGAAGAGAGGAAATGGGCTCAAGTTGTGCCAGGAGAGGTTTAGAGTGAATGTTGGTAAAAATTATTTTCATGGAAAGGGTTGTCAGACATTAGGACAAGCTGCCCAGGGAAGCTGTGCAGGCACCATGCCTAGAGGTGTTCAAAAAAACATGGATATGGCACTTGAGGACATGGCTTAATGGTGAACATGGTGGTGGTGCTACCTTGGTGGTTGATGATCTTAGAGGTTTTTCCAGTCTTAACAATTCTATGATCTCTGACAACATTTCTTGGAGGAAATAATGTGAAGTGTTAATACACTGCTAAGCACAGGGCTGATTAGCTACTCTTGACTCTTAGGTCATATATGGAACTGATACAACTTGACAAAAAATTCTTCCATTGGATGATATTCTGGATTGTGTAAATTATCAAGTCACCATTTCAGTAGTTTAGGAATTCGTTTTACTAGGGATTTTGCCTTGGAAAAAATATACCTATTCTACATAATGACGCATTCTTGGCTTGCATTCTTTAAACATGGCATGAGTATTGATTAAATACTGTACCTGTTAATGATCAATCTTTCCCAGCCTGCTACTAAATTTTTTTACTTCTGTTTGGGAAGAAGATCCTTTTAAAAGGAATGAGTTATGTGTCTGGAACACTGTTTTAGGGTGGTAATAATTTTGCCATTCTAAGAGTCTTGGAATTACAGTTGAAGAGGAGATGAGTTTTTGCATGGCTCTGCACATTCATAAAACTTACACACGGAAATTAATCTCATGTCTTCATGCTCTAGTTTTTTTCTAAATGTATTCAATAAAATTCTTATTACATGCTAGTTGCATTTGAGGTTGGTTTTTAACAACTTTTGTTATGGGTGAGAACTTCTCTGTTTAGTTTGTAACACAGCTGTTGAAATAAAATGTAAGTGTACATTTTCCACATGTGAGTCTATATAGGAGGAAATCTGCATTGCTGAGGGGTTTTTCCCCACCTGTAGTTCCTTCTTCCTAGCTTTGTTGCTTTTTAATGCTACAGCCCAGTCAGGATGTGTGAGTTTTGCAAAAATCTGAATGTGGTTACTGATATGGGGGCCTGTCTTATTCACAGAAATAGTTAAGTCCCAAGGATTTTGAGCTGTCACAAACTTAGTGGAAGTGGAATAATTCCCAATACAGTGGCTGTTTCTGAGGTTGCTGAGGGTACTGTTGCTTGGATGTTTGTTTCTGGGAAAAAGAAGATACTTTCCAAAACCTCTGTCTCAGTGTAGAAAAAGGTTAGCCTCTTTAAGCCTTATATCTTCTATGATAATAAATACTTGGTGTTTTCTCAAAGTTTAGGTAGATATTTTAACCAGAGGGTAACTGAGGTCGTGTCACAGACATTACAGACTAATCCACAGTCAAATGAGTGTTATGTAAAAAAGGAAGCATCCTTTTGAATAAAATGTATTTGTTACATACTGGAAACAAGTGTTTGAAGCTTTAGTTCCTTGTTAAATTTTAATGAAAGCTGCATTGCAACAAAATTAATTTAAAGCTGGCTTGAGGCAGATCTCTTACCTTACAATGATCTATAAAATATTTTTAGTCCAGAAACCTTGTTCTCTGAAACATGATTTAAACCTATGATAAATATTGATACTGTAGTATTATTGCTGAATTCCATGCTTGGGAGAAAACTAACCTAGTGTGCTTCTAGCCTAATGTGCTTAACCTAATTTGTTCCTCCTTAATTGCAAATCAGGCTTGTGTATATGGAGGCAGAGTTGATACACTGTGCTTCTCTACCCCAAGGGACTTAATTTAGGTTTTTTTCAAGGGAATGCCTTGTTATCAGGTTGTATCTTTTTGTATGTAAACAACCCAAATTTTAAATGTTCTATGCATAGTGAAAACAATTAACATTTGGAGTGTCTACTCATGAGCAAAATCTACTATAAAGAGGTAAACCTACAACAAAGAATAGTTTAAGTTTTTTTACTTCAGCTTTGTGAACTGGAAGCTTGTTGGCTCTTCTGTTACCACAGTTTTACTTTACTGGATAAATTAGGTCGGATGCTTGTGCTTTCCAAGAGCAATTTACAGCTGTAAAGAAGAGAAGGTTGGTAAAATGAATGGAGTTGAAAACAAGCTTTTAAGAGAAAGATCATCACATATTTGTTGAAAAATAATTCAGAGAAGACGTGCTAAGGATAATACAAAGCAACAAGTCCTGCTTAATAATAATGCAAAGCAACAAGAGCTGCTAAGCTTCACAATGTTTTATACTTCTCTCACATATGTTTGTAAGGGTTCACCTCTTGCTGTGTGAGCACAGTGGCATTGGTCAGTGCTTCTTTTGCTGTTATTTTTCCTTAACATTTTCTTTACAAAACAGCCAGTGAAATTTGTCACATTTATTATTAAACAGTTGTATTGGCACACATTGCTGAAGAGTCAGATATGGCTAGGACTTGTACAGTGAAAAGTGGCCAAAAACTCAGTGTGGTTTAGTGGCAATACCCAAATGCTGAGTGCATACTTCTTAAGCTAAACCATGTGTAATTTTAATGAGTTTTAGTATTTCACAGTTGTATTCTATAATGTACATGTGGTTTACCTTAAACTGTCCATAAGGGTACTTCAATAAGTGTAACTATTCAGGAGTATATTGCAACTTGTGGTATTCCTCACTCAAATTGTAAGTGTAGTTTTATGCAGACTCAGTATGAGAGGGCTGATAGATTTTGCCAGAGTTTCTCCATATTCTGATAATAGCGTTCTAGTACAAAACAGTGTAATGCTGCCTGAGAGGCAAGTACCAAGTCCTGCAGTCACACTCTGAATCCTATAAAATATCTGGTCCTCAGGCAGGTTGTTTTTTATCAAACTGCAGATGACAAGAATTGTATTTGCAAAACCAAAGTCCAGTCAGGCTGAATTAGGTGAGCAGGGGTAGTTTGATAATACAGAAAGAAAAGCTGAAAGAGAAGTTAATTTCATCCATTTCTCAAGTTTACCAGGACTGGACACTAACTGTGCACATGACTATGGATAAATAGCTGTCCTTAATGACTGTTCTTTAAAAAACTTGGGACCTCCCCCACATAGTCCCCAGGTGCCAATCTCTGCTAACAGTTCAATGAACTCAGGATTCCTGTGGCTGGTAGCATGGCAGAAGCATTGTTCCAGCACTGCAGGATCCTGGAACCTGCCAGGCTTGCTTTGTCTGAACTTCTTTTAACCTGCCTGCAGCTTTGTTCTGGCTTGTTGGGCTGTTAAAACTTTTCTCATGCCCAGGTGACTATTGTCTTACTTGGTTTACCTTGTTTCTCATTCTGTAGTTGCTTGGTGTAGACATTTTTCTAATATAACTACTAAAACTAAAGCAGGTTTACTGTGTAGAGCAACATACCTGATTGTAGTGCCATATCACAGAGGGACAAACAGATACTTGCAGGGGCCTTGAAAACACGTGGGCATGGGATGTGGTGTAGAGGAGTACTGATGTGGGAGGATTGGAGAAGGGGCACTTTTGGATTACAGAGATCCCAGGAAGAGAAACAGCTCATAAATACTGTAATTGCTTTTCTATTAAAAGGTTTGTACTCTCCTTACTTCTTTTTCTTTAATGATAGAGACTACTAATCATTCTTTGATCACACAGTTAAGATTTTGAGCATACCAACATCTTTACTTACAAAGTGTTTCTTTCTGCCATAAGAAGACTGGCAGGATGTTAATGTTTGACTTCTCTATTGTGACAGTGGACAGCAGTATCACTGCAGTAGCAACACTCCTGTAAGGGTGGTGCCAGGGTGATGTGTGTGCTGCAGACTGAAGGCAGCTTTAGTGCAGGCAGGAGGTGTCCAGGCATGCAGGCTCCAGCAGACAGTATGGAAATATGGCTTAGGGAGACAGAGAAAACAAAAGCAATGCTTCAGTAGGAGGGTGTTGGTTCCAGAAATATCTGAAGGGATGAGCGACCTCGGAGATCTAAATCTTTGAGTGCTCAGTGTTCACAGCTGACCATGTTTCCTCTGCATGAACTCCTGCTTCTTAGGGCTTACATAAGAGTGTGTTGTCACAACAGTCACTGTGTCCGGCAACTGTGACTTGGGTTTCCTTCAGAAAGTACAGCCAAGTTTGGAAGTAATGTGCATGGCAGCATCAGGAATACGTCAGCTGCACTGGACAGCAAGCTAGCAAAGCACATCTGGGGAAGGTGCTGTGTAAACTTAGCAAGTCTATTCTTATCCGATACCCTCTTGTGAAATGCTTTTCTATTATTGCCTCTCCCATTCTTTCCCTTAATGAAAAGTTGGAATATGTTTGGAGTTTATTTGAACTGTGTCCAGTCCCTCCTGCATGAGGTGCATAACAAAGCACTCTTCCTCCTCCTCCTCCTCTTCCTCTTCTACATTCCTTGAGCTCCCCAAGTTGAAGAAGATGTTTAAGGGTGCAGCATCCATCAGGAGAAACACTGTTGATGCTGACAGGAGCATCCTTGACTTCATAGATTCTAACTGTGGTGTAATGGGAACAATTTTTTAACTTGACAAAGACTGCTTGCTAAATTCAGCTCCTACTGAGTTTCTCTAAGGACAGTTTCTGTGAGCAGGTGCTGTTCAGTGAGGAACAGAGTACTTTGGTTCTGCTCTGATCAGCAGAAGCAAGATTGCTGTGTATTTCATTTAATTAGTGTTGTCTTCCCTGCTCTGCCATAGGGAAGTTAATGATGCTCACCATCATGAACATTCAGCTTTTCAATAGCACTGTTAACTGTACACTGAAATCTCATGAATGAAACAAGAGGGGGAAAAAATCAGGTCATGCTGAGTATATCCAGTTTCTGCCAGCTGCAGAGGGAGGTTCCCAGATGAGTTTGACACAGTGTCACCTGGAATTTCTAGCACCTGGAGTTACAGATTTCTTTCCAAAGATTTTTCAACCATAAGAGAATCTGAATCATAGGATCAAACAAAGGTTTGTGTTGGAAGGGACCTTTAAAGGCCATCCATTCCAATCCCATTCCCATCTTCAAGTAGATCAGGTTATTCAGAACTCTCACCTGAATGTTGCAGGGATGGGGCATCTACTATCAATCTGGACAACTTACTCCAGTGTTTCCTCACCTGCATTGTAAAAATCCTACTTGTATAAAACTATTACCTCTTCTTCTAATGCAACAGGTCCTGCTAAAATTATCTCCAAGCTGAAGTAAACTTCCAGGCACTGTCCCTTTGGAACTAATTTTCTAAAGAGGCAATCTGAGTGATACTTAGTCCATCCAGGTTTAATTTTGCCAGATTGTTTTGCAACTCCAGTCTAGGCTGAAGTGTTGGTTTCTCCCAGCTATAAGATTCACTGATTGCTTCAGCCAGGCTGAGCGAAGGAACGGGATGGATGGAATTGGGGAGGGATGGGGATCCAGTGTTGTCCATTTGTAAAGAGAATGTGGAAAATTCCCTTCCCACTCTTTAAAATTATGGGGAGGCAGAGCTACACTTTCAACTGGGGGACAGCAACAGAAGCTTGTTTGCTTATCTGTAGAACATAAGATTCTACTCATTGGGGAAGGAAAGGCGATTGTAGCTCTGAGTAACTGATCCTTTCAATACCAAGAATAAGGGATTTTGTGGAAATCAGTGTAAGCCATTCATAAGTGATTTGATTTCCTTATAAGAGTTTGGATGTCAGTCTCCCTCAGTAGAGCTTTATGGACAGGAATGGAAATGGATTTAATCTATTTTGTATACTTCTCAGGATGTAGCTGGTCATGATGAATTTCACATTCACATAGTTATCAATTAAGTTGACAAGAAGAACAAAGCGATCAATGACAGCTGTGCATTCAGTCTGCTGTGAGCTGTAATTTATTCTTACAGCTTCAAACTGCGCAGAGAAGCAAGGAGAGACTGTATGTTCTTTTGCACCAGCAACATAATAGCACAGAACCTCAAAGGCTAGCTACCACTGAAAGAGTTATGTTTACTGGTGAAACATTTGTTCATTTCTGTAAATAAAGGAAAAAGAAAATTTCGTCAAATATTTCCTTTCAATGTGGAAACTCCTTGTTTGCCTTATACTCCGATGATCCTACAGCAGCAGCAGCTAGTGAGAGATCTGAATTTGGTTGCTGCTCATAAAGAAGAGGCACCAATGGCTTTTTTCCACCATCTAGATATCCAAACCCTCCCTTGGGGGCACATTCAGTACTGCCTGCTGCAGTTAATGTAAAGTTAGGATGGAGCAAGAAGGGCATGCGGTTCAAGGAAAGGAAAAAAACCAAAACAGTACTATTATGTACCAGCCCCATTTTGAGAATAATATCCACAAGAACACAATTATTATTCTTTCATGGAGACTTACTGGAAGTGGTGGTAGTGAAAGGCTCTCTTCTTGGTGGTATATATCCCCTAAAACAACTTCCCACAAGTTTTATCTGGTTCCCTTGTTTGAATTCAAGGCAGCTGAGATGAGAACAACTCTGTCCTACTTCTCTAATTCTGTTCTTTTTAGGACCACATCTGTTCTATTCCCCATAAAACGAAGATTTTATTCCCACAACCTGGTGCTATTTATGGTAGTGAGGAGAACTGTAGTATATTTCACATAAGAGAAGAAATTGGTTAGTGAGAATTCCCACAAGCTGGAATGTGATTCAGTAAAATTCTAGCAATTTCATTAGTTTCAAAGCATGTGATGAAAATTACATCTAAAGGGAAAATGAAGCAAGAATTTTTAATTTTTTTTATCCTTTTATACAAATTAAACAGTTTTGTACAACTGGCCTTCTCATGCATTTCAGTTCCTCTTTGAATGTAAAATCAGCTCCCGATGGGAAACATTCTTTAGATCTTATTTGAAGACAGGATTATCTCAAGCTCCATGCTAATAGTAACAATGTCCTCCAGCTCCTTCAGATGGAAAAAATATGAAAGAGATCACCTGGGAAAAAATAGGAACAGAAGCTGCCATGGGTTTGGAACTATAGAAAGTGCCAAAAAGAACAGGGAGGTCAGCTTTTGTTACATGCCCAAAACCATTATTTTCAAAGTGCAAATAAAGGAGGGAGATGCATAGTGGTTTTCAGAGGGATGGACATGCTCTCCACTGAGAACATGCTTTTAGATTTCTGCATATAAGCAGCTGTTTTCCCTGATTATTGAGAATGAGCAGTACTGCTTTGGTAATCAGTAGTACAGTCATTTTTTAATTTTTTAAGGAAAAGAAAGCAAATCAGTGTAAAGAGCATTCACCAGTCCTGCAGACTGGATTCTGAAATTAAGAGACACTTTTGCTGTCTTCTATTATAAAAGAACAGTGATTTCACACTCATAAGCCGCACCTGGTTATAAGCCGCACTTCCGGGTAGCCGGGAAGACCACGGAATTTGTCCAGGAATAAGCCGCACCAGGTGATAAGCCGCACTTTTTTTTTTTTTAGAAGCAAGGATCCATGTGCAACAAAGTAACGAGTTAGTAACAAAATCGCAGAATCATGGGGTTTGCTGTCAGATGCTCAATTTGCAAACAGTTTTCACAGACTGGCGAAGCTCCAGGTGCCCTCCCCATACTGCAGGCCTCGGCACTTCCCCCCCTGTGCTGGGGGTAAAAAAGCCCCCCAGATATTAACAACTTACCTGGGATAGGTATTATAGCCACTGGCGAGCAGGCGGCCAGCCCGCCAAGCCGGCTTCGCTCAGCCAGCCCGACTTCACCGCGTTTGCCGGCCAGCTCAGCTTCACTAAATTTGCTCGGCCAGCCCGGCTTTGCCACGTTCGTGCAGGCTGGCCGCACGAAGCTGGCTCGGCGGGCTGGCCACCCGCTCGCCAGTGGCTCCAGCTGGCTGCCCACCTTGGCAGCAGCTCCACAGCAGCTCCCTCCCTGGCCAGCTCGCACTTCTGGGTTGGCATTTCACTGGAATTTGTCCATAAATAAGCCACACCTGGTGATTAGCTGCACTTCCGGGATCGGCTCGATTCTTCACTGAAATAGGTGCAGCTTATGAGTGTGAAATTACTGTAATTATCAGAACAAGAGAAATAGACAGGCCGAGTGTTACATTTTTACTGTCACAATGTGTGCTGTTGATCACTGCTGTGGACACAATTTACAAGTAGCTTGGCAAATAATTGTTTTACATCCAAAACTTTACATCTAAAACATTGGATCCTCAAAGTTAGCAGATCTCTCAGAAAATTCTAATGGGAAACTGATTGTTCCTGCTTCCCCCTCTTCCCACTCCTGTCTTGCTTCCATCCTGGGCACTTCATAAAGCTACAGTTGTGTCAGTACCAGAGATGCAGCAATTCTCTGACACCAAGGCTCTGCTCCCCTACCACGCAGTTGGGAGCCTGGAGGCTCAGGCAGGGCAGGCAGTCAGGGACACTGATCCACTGCAGCAGCCAGCTGTGACAGCTCTGTGTGCCACTCCCCACTGCGAGAATTTTCAAAGGCATCATCTTATGCTACTTCTTTCAGTGTTTCTGCTGCTGCCTGCACAGTGAAGGCTGCAATAGAAATCTGCCTCTTCACTTCTTCCCAGGCTTCACGTTGATCAGCTTTGCTTTCAATATCAAACATGGCATCATAGATTCCTGGGAAGGATTCTCCTGCATATTTGTTGTGGCTGCTTGGAGCAAAGATGACATGTCTGTGGGAAAAGAAGAAAAAGGCAATTATTCAAAATAAAAGAAACTATTAATGGGGTGTGCGTTCATTGTATGTGTGTTATATAAAGCAGCTGTGAATCCCAGGAAGATCAGAACTTACTAAATACACAGGAAATTGGTCTTTAAAAGGACCAGTTCCAGGAACAAAATCTATTGGAAAGGGCACAGATTTAGGTCAGGTGGCCTTCTCCTTGGGAAGAGATGACACATTTGTCTAATTAGGAACAAAACCATGTTACGGTTGTTGAAAATGGGAGCTCAGCAAACAAGCTCAAAGTAATCTTGCAGTCTGGAACAGAATAAAACTAATTATGGGTATGTTGTGAGAAATGAAATAGAAACCTCAAAAACAACTAAGTAGCTGCATGATGGTCAGTGGATTACTTTCCTGGGAAAGTAATTTAAAAGGAGGGGGAAAAAAGTCTGTGGGTGAATTCTTGCTTTGGAAAAGAAGTGATCATATTGGATCAGAACTGCACAAAATATTGATCTTATTTTTTGGTATATTTTTTTTTTCCTAAATAATGAATAGCTGCATATCTGTTCTTGAGTTGATTTTAACTATGAAGTATCAAAGCACATTTACACCATGTGAAAGAGTCCTCCCAAATGAAAAGAAACACTCAAATTACATTAATAAATGCAAGCAAGAACTAATATTAAAAAAACCCAGACAGCTCCAAATGATACCCAATAAGAAAATTTCTAAAAAGAAATTACTTCATTCTTCTCAAAGTGTGAATGACAGTTTGTCCTAGGAGGATGGAAGTGTGATTCTCAGTTCTACCTGCCTGAAAGACTTCTGGCATGGTGTGAAAGCCATCCATCAGTGAGTCAGATCTATCGAGTTGTTAGGAAGAGGGGGATACTGAGAGTGAAGTGAGGTACTCACACCCCTGACACTGAAAGCTGGCTCCTTGTCGGGTATTCCTAATAAAAGCACTGGGTTTCTAGAAAGGATATAGTAGATAGTGGTTTAAGCTTTTTGGAGCACCCACAGAAGCAGCCGAAGCTGAGACATATGGGGCTCTGTAGCACAGCTCACAGGCCTTTTTCCTGTGCTGAAAGGTCTCCCCCCTCTCCAAACTCCTTTTTTGGCTTCTCTGTTCAACTGAACCTCACTACATATCTGTTCTCATTCTTGTCTCTCTTTTACTCTACCCTCTTTTCAATACAGTTCATTCTCCACTCAATCCTCACTTTGCAGACTATCACAAGAGCAAGTTGTAAAAGCAGTAGTACTGCACATCCACAAGTAGAAGTCAGAATATGATGTTGGTGTGATTGAAACACAGCTGATGAAAAGACAGCCAAAAGAGAGGAATTTGGCTCCACAAGACTGGTGTAGCCAAGGAGTTCACCTTAAGGGTTATAAACAAAGTCCAAAGCATGTTGAACTCTGTAATTCCTGAAAGACCTTTACAACAATTCAACTGACCAGTCAGCTCCAAAAATGAAGGGCCTTAGACAGCAAGTCAAGAAACTTTTAGCCTCACCTGTAAAACTTCCTTCCTGGCAAGCCCAGCGGATCAGTGAAAGCTCTTTCTATCAACATCAGCTGATCGTTCATAATGCGCACTGCAACTGGACTGAAGGAGAGGGAGACAGAGAAATGACACACAGCAACAAACCATGACTTCCCAGTTCCATTAAAAAGCTTCTCTTTTTATTTTCTGACCAAAAAAAAATTAAAAGAAAGACAAGTGCGGTCTACAGTTCACAAAAAAATTAGATTTTGCAAATGGAGATGCTGAATCCATGTTATATTAATGAACTGATATTTCTGTGTTAGAAAATGACATTTCACACTGTGCAAAATAAAATGGGAAACTTTCTGGGAGTGTTAGATACTTGCTTAGTATTAAATGGCACTGGAAAGATGCCACATAACAGAGGGGAGAGGAAGACTGAGATTCACATAGATGAAGATAGCAAATTTTGGTGTCCCTCCACCGGCCAAATGTCCATAGTCCTGTTCTAATCATACAGGAACATAGTAAGGATGGGATTCAGCTGCCTAAACACAACTGGTACCACATGTGGCCTGCAGTCACTGCACTCAGAGGGCACAGGAGTCCTGAAGGGGCCTTAGGCTTTCAAGCATCATACAGATATCTCAGATACTCTGAAGCATCATCCTCTATCTCTGAAGTGTGCTGAAAGTACAAATTCAGCCATCACCTACAACACTCAAGTGTAGGTGTCAAAATAAGTCCAACTCTAACTTTCATTGCTACTTGCCTTTCCAAATAATACAGTAATTTTAATGACTACCTGATACTAGTAATAAGCTCTACAGCTCATTTTTTCAATCACAGAAAACATTCTTGTATCTGCTAATTCATCTTAAAAGATACTGCCTGTCTCAGGGTTCATAGCTCTCTTCTACACTAATCAGTAGAAGAAATAAAAAACTACTGCTCTGGGTACCTAAGGCAAACTAGGGCATAAATATATACATACGCATAAATATAACTTTTTTTTTTTCTGACTTACTCTTTCTTGTCAACTTGTTCAAGTCTCCTGTGAAATTCAGCAGCAGCCTTTGAGAAGTTCACTACAGCAGAAAAAAGAGGATCTAGAAATGGAAGGACTTCATTACCAACTTCATAGTATTCACTAAGCCAAATACACCTTTCAGTTGCCTAGTGGGAGAAGACCTACATTTGTCTTGTGGATAATATAGCATTACAGTAATTGCACGCCTATAAGATGCACTGGAGTATAAGGCACACTTCTGGGTTGTCGGTAACTTTCCCGTACTTTGTCCATATATAAGGCGCACCATTTTTTTGCAGTGAGGATCCACTGCTGGCACCCTCCATGCGCCTGCCAGCTCTCCTGGCTTGCACTTGGCAAATTGCTGAACTTTGTCCATAAATAAGGCACACCAGCCTGTAAGGCGCACTTCCAGGTTTCAATCAAAATTTCAGTCAAAAGGGTGCACCTTATATGCGTGAAATTACTGTAATTTTGTTGTCTTTACGTAATTGATCGCTTTCCCTAGTGCAGACTTTAAAGAGCTGCACTACTAGCAAATACATTTTGCAACGAGATGAACAGCAAAGCAGAACACCTGGGAAAGCTTTCGCAACCACACATCTTCCCTCTGCCTTGCAGGCAAAAAATTGTCTGTCTTTGGAAGCTGAGAGTTCTGCAGTTTCCTGTTTAACAAGTGCACTGCAGTGTTCAGGTATAAAAAGCCCGACTTCCATCAAGAAATACCAGCTGTTCCAGAAGGCTGTGGATGAACAGCAGGATTTTGCTCTAGGAGAAAGATGTCCCATTCACAGCACAACAGGAGAGTGTGACACGTGCATTGAGCAGTGTTAGGTGAGGCACAAAAGGCACAGCTGGCGTGGCACACAGGGACAGACAGATTAAAGCAGCCAAGTCCTGTGCCTGCTGCATGCTGGAATTGCAGCACAGGAGGTGTCTCTGCCACGTCCCTTCCCACAGCACTGCCACTCAGACCCCCCTCAGGGGTTTGCCTGACTATGTGTAGGCAGGTGGGCATGAATGGCTGCTGCTTTTTCCTGCCCTGTCCCAGCCCAGTGCGTCCGAGACATGTGGAATAACTTAGAGAAGCAGCAGGCCTTCCTTTTAATGGCAGTGGCAGCTGTGAGGATTTTCTTGCAGAAGGCTCTTTTTAAAAGAGACCTGGGAAAAGTATTGATTTATGTGAGCAATTTTTGTAGAATAAATCACAGGTGGATTTTACAAGGCTAACTTCTGGCCCTACCAAAACTCAAGTAGAAAGAAGGACAATTTAAAACTTGTAAATTTTGCCCACAAGTTTCAGAAAATTTTGGCTAAACCAGAGTACCCTTTCTTCAATTGTGCAGGAAGATGAGACATACGATTAGATCATCTCCTAAATCCAGTCCTCTGTAACTGTTATCCCTTCACTGTTTATAGAATTATCACCCAATTTCACGTGACAGGCTTTCTGTTCCCAGGACTCCTATTGAAATCTGCTCCTCAGATTCACTTGCTCTTCTATTTCTAGCAAACTTATTTATTCACCACAAGCCTACACTTGCTTCTTTTTTGTCTTATTGCTGTTGTTTAGTTGGTGCAACTGAGGCACAGGTTTTATGTATGCAAGCTGTTTACAGACTGCAGCTCAGAGGGACATGTCAGCTTGTGGGGGTGAGAATTCACACTTGTCCACAGCCTGTGGCAAGAGTTCTAAGTTTGCCAGGGGACAGAGTTCTGCTCTGCTGACATCATGACCATATCACATCAACAAATTATATTTCAGAAGCAGTAGGAAGGGATTTAAGAGAAAAAAAATAAATATCATCTGACATATATATAAGAAATTTTATGTTCGTTTTCACTAGCTATTCAGCATTGTCAATATTGGTTATTTTAGAAAATATCACATGTCTTCTGTCCCCCCTTGAAAATATTTTTCCTAATAGCATATGACTACAAGCACATATTTTATGAAAAAAAAAAATATTCCAGCTTTCATTGTTGTAGATGAACAGCTAAAATGTGAAACTAAATGCAAATAAGAATTTAATCTATTCTTTTAAAGGACAATTATATGATTTAGTCAGGCTTAATCAACAATTTTCTGACATTCAGTGTTGTCAATGAGCAATTCTATGAAAATTCTGAGTGAAATAAACTTTAATTTTCACAGTATTGTAAAATATACCTATGTTATTTAATGCGTTCTGGTGCAATAGAATAAATAAAAAATTTTAAAATATAGCTTCATTCAAGAAATACAGCAATTTCATGATTATAAGCCGCACCTGAATAAAAGCCACACATCCGGGTAGCTGGGCAGACCACGGGATTTGTCCATATATAAGCC
>VRYO01002772.1:10755026-10816077 GCA_009812075.1 Sialia sialis | reverse complement strand
TTTCAGTGTTATTTGGGTAGGAAAAAAAAAGCTAAAAATAGAATACTGCTTCTAGATTTTAAGAACAAGAATAGATGCATTGGTCAGGAGGTAGTTTGTGCAACTTTTAATCTGAAAATAGATAGAAAATCAAACAATGAAAATAAATTCTTTGACAGATATTTTGACAGATGTTCTACTACCACAAAAAAAATAGATTTGATCTTACAAGACATGCTGCAGTGAACACTAGAACATATTGAATGAGCTCTTGGTGTTTTACAGAATCTTAGACCAGATGATCCAACACACAAGGCTTCCTCTGTCTCAAGAGGCCTTTTTACAAAAAAGGGTGTCTTTTCAAAATACTCAACAATTTTTCACCTAAACCATTACATGACATTTCAAATGTAATCTTTAACTTCTCCAAAATGTGGGTTCAATTTCAGTTACCTAAAATGTTTCACATATCCCAAATAAGGACTGCATCTCCAGAAGGTGGTTTATATCTCTAAATCATGGGTTCATCAGATAGCAAGTGAATTAGGACTGACTGAAAAATATCCTTGGTGCAGAAACACAAGGAGTGATGAAGGCAAGAAGGAAAAAAGAAGAAAATTACTGTGGAAGCTATGCCAGCCTAGCATCCAGAGCACTCTGCTGCTTTAGTCCTGTTTTATGGGCTCCAGGGCAACGTGCTCAGGTGCTCATCAAATGGATGTATTCATGCAGGAGAGCTAGAAAAGTGCTCCTATGTCTTAAAAATGGCAATCAGGCACTGAGGGAGATGGTGAAGCTGCCTCCCCAGGGTCAGATGAAGTTTTGGATGAAGAGGAATGGACACCTATGTCCCTCAATTTCCAAGCAATTGCCATAAGCACTTAACTTTCCTTTTTTCAAGCAAGGGATTGAGAAGCAGGCTCAGATCCCTCTTTGTCCTACATTTGAGGTCCTTGACCATGAGCACTGTGATAAGGCCTGTAATTAATAATATGCATGAAAATTGTCATAACCCTCTTATCAAGGCAATAATGTGTTAAACCTGTGTTGTGTTTAGGAAAAAAAAAAACATTAAAGGCTCTTTACTGTGATGGCAAAATTCAAACAGGAGAGAAAGGAATTACAGTAATTTCACACTTATAAGCCGCACCTGGTTATAAGCCGCACTTCCGGGTAGCCGGGAAGACCACAGGATTTGTCCATATATAACCCGTACCCAAATATAAGCTACTTTCTTTTTTTTTTTGTTAAAAGCAAGGATCCATGTGCAAAAAAGTAACAAGTTAGTAATAGAATCGCGGGATCACGGGGTTTGCTGTCAAGCTGCTCAATTTGCAAATGGTTTTCACAGATTGGCAAAGCCTTTAAACGCAGCCCCAGGCAACCTCCCCATGCCGTGGGTGCCAGTACTCCTGCCCCTGGTGCTGGCTGCCGCGGCTCCCCGCCTGCTTGGCAGCAGTGGTGGCTCCCCTCGCCGTGTGAAGCCAGCGGCTCGCCCCCTTGCTGCGTGCTTGAAGCTGGCCACCTGCTGCCTCCTCACCGCGTGAAACCGGCTCCGGCTCCCCGCCTGCTCGGCTGCGGCGGTGGCTCTCCGCGGCGCGGCGGCCCCGCAGCACGGTGGGGCAACGGCGCAGCAGGGGGGCCCCACGGCACAGCAAGGGGGCGGGGGAACCCTGCAGTGGGGCGCGGTGGGGGGGCCCTGCAGTGCAGCAGCCTCAAGCTGTGGCGCTGCGCGGCAGCGCTTCCCCGCCATCCCACCCGCTGGCCCTGCTCGCGGCTCCGCCACCCCGTGAAGCCCGCTCCCCACCTGCCCCCTGCCCGCCTGGCCACGGCTCCAAGGCATTTCTCTCCCCAGCCGGCTCGCACTGCCAGTCTGGCATTTTGCCAGAAATTGTCCATAAATAAGCCGCACCTGATGATTAGCCGCACTACTGTCATATTCTGGATTCTTCAATGAAAAAGGTGCGGCTTATAATCATGAAATTACTGGAATTTTCAGAGCTATGACAAATGTAATTCTGTGCACTTAAGAAACAGTCCTGTGGCTGTTACTTACCAAATGATACTTTGTAAAGTTTCAGCTGTTCTTCATGCTTCTTGGCCAATTTATAAATTCTGTTGCTGTATCCTTTTAAGGCTTCTCCGTAGTCTCTCGAGTCGAAGGGAATGACATGGGAATCTGCCAGTTCATAAACCAGTTTGCCTCGTAACTGGGCAATTGTTAGCTGTTTCTTGAAGGTGGGGTCATAAAATTTTTCCACTAGCTCAAATGTCTCATACACAGTGTGATAAACAGGATAATTGCTGAATTTGTCTGCTTTCTGAAAAAGAGCAAGCAAATTTGTCAATACCCTGTATTCTGGCTGCAGTTAAAAGATGTATTGATCCCTTTACAACTCTGATGTTTTGTTTGGTTTCCAAATCATAAAAGCTATTTGCGACAAAACACAATTTACTATCCTTCATCTTGTGTGTTCCCATTAAAAAATTAAACCAGTCTGAATCCATGGACTGTTGCACAGGGTTCAGTGAGCAGGCTTCCTTCTGTCCATCCACACAGACCTGCCTTCAGTTCCATTGCACAGAAGTTGCCTTCTGCAAGACTGAAAACCGTTTGGAGTTTGGATAGCAAAAGTCCTCAATCACAGCCCCTTCTTATCTTGTGCAGCTGTTTCTGAACACAACTATGGAAGGTTTGTATATTAAGGGGACTATTAATAGCATGGTGGAACAAACTATCCACCTTCAATCAGACTCTATAAATACCTTTCCATGATCTTGAAGTCCTATAGAATATACACATCTCTGTAACATATTTTATTCTCCAAACATTTAGATTTCTTGCTAAATTAAGAAATGTCACTAATATACAAACCAGTCGATGCTTTGAAGGTTTTTTATTAATTATGAATAAATGCTTTTAACAGGATGGCTGCTCAGACCTATCAAACTTCTTCAAGCAATCTGTCAGACTTACCCTGTTCTTGGTGTAACGAGCTCTGCCTGATGCAATTCCCAGTCGCTGGAAGTAAGCTTCAAAATCACTGCCTGACCCCAGTTTATTTATTCTGCATGCAGAAATGACAACATCTTAGTGAGAGCACTTACCGAACAGTATGGTAGTAATTTATGCAAAATGCAGATTTTTTCAGAGAAATTGAGGTCAGTTCTTCTATAGGGCACATCAGGGACACTAGTGAGATCAATGACTAGATGAATGGCAAGCTTAATTACTTAACTGATTTTATTCTAACACTCTGATTCAGTATCCTGTATTGCTGTGAAGATCTTTTAATTCTAGCAATCCTAATTATGGCAGTGATGACATTAAAAATACAAACAAACACTTTATGCACAGGAGCCATAAAATTGTATCAGGCATGTCTCTGCCATCTTAAAACATCACTTGTCTATTTCCAAACTAATCCAAATCGGGCAGCAGCATGTGTAAAGACAGATGTGTTTGTGTACTTGGCACATTCCACAGCAGAATCCAAGACTGATAAATAATTCCCACTGGGAAGGGAAGGCACAGGGTGGTGTTCGGCACCTGTGGTCCGTCGCTGCCATCTGATGGGGAGCTGTGGTGTGGCAGGGCTCAGGAAACCAGCAGACAGACATTCTGAGTATTTTCAAATATTTACATTTAAAGTTTATGCATCTGGCCTGGTGAACAATTAGTGTCTCTCAGGAAAAAAACAAAAAAGAAAAAAAGAAAAAAAAAAAAAAAGGAAAACCAAAACCCATCAAAAGCAAGGTTTCTTCTGTTCCACCCGAAGTTAGTGTCTGTTTCTGCAAGGAACTATGTGCATCAACTAAGAAAAATCAAATCTGGCAGATTTTTCAAAAGGAAGAAATCTCAGTGAGTCTAATGAATCCAGAAACTCATCTCAGCAGGGCCAGAAACATGCAGAAAATTTTTGTGAAATCACAACAGGGGCAGTTTACCTTATGTCAATAATGCCACATTGTGAATAAGATCTAGCCTTTCTGAGTCACAGGCGGAAAAAGTGTTTTGGAGTTGCAGTACCTTCAAATATGAAGTCTTTATCCACTCATATTTATATTTGTAATGTAATACATTTACATCCATTGTATAAACAAGGAATAATTATCTCAAGTTTTTTAATTACTGCTTTTTAATTACTGCTCTAGGCAGCTTCTTTCAACTGTTTGCTTATCCTAACAGTTTTGATTTTATATCCTCTAGTAGGTGACTAAACTGTTTTGAACTCTTTCTCCACCCTGCTTTTTTTAATGCTTTTCAAATTGCTTTTCTACTAATGAAAAGTTCTTTAGAAAGTGTGAGGTTTCATTTCAGTGCAGAAATAATGTTAGCATCATTAAATAAAAATAATAATTTTTTTTTAAATTTTAATATAAAAGATATTTCCAGAGAGTCACCTTGTGCTAAAAGGTTTTTGTATTGCTGCCATAAATAGCACATCTCAAAAAATTCTGGTGAGTAGCCATGCCATGATAGGATTAAAATACTGAGGTAAAAAAAGCCCCACAGATATTAACAACTTACCTGGGATAGGTATTATTTTCAGGTGCAGGATCTTTCTCAAGCCAGCTCTCATAAAGAGATTTATTTTCATAACCCTCATCAGGGCTTAAAATCTGGGGAGGGAAATATTATATTCTCATTGGAAGTACCTCTACCTCAGTTCAATATCAAAGGAGATCTTTGCAGCTCCCTGCATCGTTCTTAACCAGCAGGGTTGCTGTTTCCAGGGAAGTGAATATTGACATTTGTTACACACATTTATGCATTCCCAAGCAAGGAAGGCATCTCACAGTTACTTGGAACCAGCCACAGACAGTAGAAAAGAGCACATTAAAAGCTTAAGGATGCTACCTGGAGTTCATCTACTACAGGGGGAACGTGAATGTACACACACAACAGCATATATAATACTATGGGACTCATCCAGAACCTGCTTTGCTTTCAGCAGGATTGGGAAATGACAACCACAAGCCTGTTTGCCCTGAGGTTTGCCCTGCACAGCAGCAATATTCTCTCAAGTAGGCCAAAGCTAAAATTTGACTGCTTGTTCTGTAGGAAAGGTACAAAAGAATTATGCTAGAAGGAAGGGTCCAAACCAGTCATATTATAGCAGTTCCAAGAGGACTGAACCAGGCCTGAAGAATCATTGTGCAAGACACTGTGTACGAATGTGGGTCTCACCCTTGCCTCAAAGAAACCCCCAAGAGCTTTGTAACCAGGATGGAAAAGGTAAGTATTAGTGCTGTCATCATGCTGCCAGCAAAACCATGAAAGAGTATAAAATAAGTTGGCCAAAGCTCTAAGAAAATCTGTAGCAGAGTAGAAATAAATCAAGACCCCAGCCCTGGTCTCCACCTACACTTAAACAACCTTTCACAGACATAGTCCTTTAAACATAAGATTGGTTACGATGTGCAGAGGATTGGAAATTTGTTTTTCTGAAATACAAAGCATAGATGTTCATGGACACTTACATGGCCCCACAATATTGTTGAGGCTTAAATTAAGCCTTGAAAAACATACAGATTCCAAATTGAAATTCCAAGGAGTTCTGACCTCTGAGATTCTGTCAGCAGCTAGCAGGAAAATAACAACTTTTGAAATAATTGCTTGGCTGCTGTCATTTTCAGGGTACTCTGGTCAAGTCCTAGGGCTAAAGTGAAAACTCCACATTAATAAGAGGAAGCTGAACTCTGACATATGGGAGCAAAAGCGCTCTATATGCTGGCAAAGATGTTATTCTAATAACTCTGGTCATATAAAAAACATTGGTCAGCTTTTTCATACAACACTGAGAGCATAGTTGTTGGGGGTTGGCAGCAGGGGTGGTTTACTCTTTTCCTTGGTAAAAGTTGAGAATTTTCTCCATTATCATGTTAAAAGAGCTAGCAGGGCGGCTCTGGAGTTTTTTAATTGCTCAAGACAAAAGGAATAGGATGGTGGGGCTGTTCAGCTGGCTGGTGGTTGGGTTGCTTTGTCCTCCTGGGGGGGACACTTGCCAGCCTGACCGCAGAGGGGAGAGGTTCTTTTTTTCTCCTCTGGAGTTCAGATCTGCCCCTGAACTACTACTGCCTCCTGCTTCTGAGAACAGCGCTGAGCACCGGGACCAAACAGCGAGCGGAGTCTTCCTTCGCCCTTCTCCCATGTGGGACACGGCCCTGCCGCCTCGCCTCCCTGCTCCTGCTGCGCTGCCGCGGCTGTGAGGGGCCCGCCCCGCTCTCACCGGGACTGCGTGGAGAAGAGTGTGACTGAAAAAAAGGACTGAGTTCTGTTCTGTTTTGTCACTGATTTTTCATAGCTGATGTTGTTCTTGTTTGTCTTGTAGATTAAAGAACTGTTTTTCCTAAACCCATACTTTTTTTGCCTGAGAGCCCTATAATTTCCAAATTATAGTAAACTGGGAGGGAGGGGGTTTTTACTCTCCATTTTAGGAAAAAAGCTCCTGCCTATTTTTGGCAACACCTGTCCCCGAAACCAGGACAATAGTAAAACAGTATTTGCCCTGACTTAGATCCAAATCTAGGATCAGCATAACCTTCCTGCTAACTCAAGACAAGATGAAGAGTTCTTTAAGTTAAAATGCAAAAGCAGCAGTGATAACCACAGGGGAATTGGAATTGAACTATTGCAGACACTGTTTGGTGGTAGCCAAATGTCTGTTTGGCAGCAAAGCAAATAGACAGTCAACAGCTAAATGTCCCATCTGTATGCTGGATCACTCTTAAATGCAGAACTCCCTGAAAGAAAACATGTGTACACTACACTTCTTTCTGGTAAGAACTGCCTCACTAAAAAACAAGAAGAGCAAAGAGATCTTTGGTTAATTGGATGTTGGACACCTTAACAGAATAACTTTCCTTTGGACATGAATATCAGGGGTCAGGCTGCCAGGTTTTCTATTATTTACATCATGCTTCTATTGCTAAAAGCTAAAATAACAGTGAATATGGCATTTATTTTTTCAAGTCAGTCTCAAGTACTTTGCATGGTACTTTAATGGAAGTTTTCTATTTAAACCAGGAATAGTTGACTTAAGATCTAAGAGTGAGGTACTATTTTTAGCCCAGAGCACTTTTTTGTAACTTTGTTTAATCTTTTGCAGTAAAATGTCTTCCTGAGTTAGTGGCTTACTGCACACAGAAGGTAAATTATTTTATCAAGGGTCCTGCAGCACTAAGGACACAAAAATTTTTACAGACAGAAGAGAATGTTCCTCAGTGTGCCAAGTGTCAGAGCTAATATTTGAACAGCACAGCTTCTTTCCTCCTCAAGGATGAAAGATTAAGATAGAATTGATAGGAAAATAAAATGTAGTAAAAAAAAGAAAATAATGGGAATAGCATAGATAAACTTCCCCAGATCTAAACCACGGCATTTCAGGTGGCAAAAGTGTTCTGTGTTTGAAAATAACTGGAGATGAATGCATCTACCGGAATGGGAGATTGGTACCTGGAGTCATCCTACCAAGTGCCATTATAGGGCACATTTCTACACTGGACCAATTGATCTGAGTTCCCTTAAGATCAGAGGAGAAATAGTTTGAGTTGAGTACACACTTGGTCAAATCAATCTCATCTAATGGCACCTATTTCTACCCAGTGCCTTTACAGGGAGCATGTGTTGTTTAAGTCAGAGCTGTCTTCTGCTAATTGAGACGAATCCTCATCTGAGGATGATGGCAATGGCTCATGACAGGGGCCTAATCTGGTTAACTCCTCATATGGCAAATAAAGTTCCATGCTTTAATGGATCACAACTTTTCACCCTTATGATAATGTATCCTGTGAGGTGAAAGTAAAGGAGTTGTGGTCAGACAGCTTGAAATAACGCAAATCCATGCATCAGACCTTTTAAAAAACCTTCTTAATCCTTCAATATTTATCGCATATTTCAGGGGATCAGTGAGATATGGAGGAGATTTTGGGTAACAGATAGAGAAAATTGTAGCCAGCCAGTGTCAAAAATATTTTCCTTCAATGTTTAGAGAAGAAAGTTAGAGAATCGGTCTTGCTCAAGGGTTTAGCTTTTATTATTATTATAAATTGTATATTGCAAATAAGGTTCCACTTATGTCAGTGACATATTTCAATCCATTTGAGAATACTGAGGAACTGTGAGCATGGATGGTGTACTGCTGATGGGATACTTAGCTATTGATTTTGCTGGGATCAAGATTCTTCCAGCAAAGCAATAAAATAAAACTGGTATTATTCAATTTTATCAAGTAAACTTGGAGTCTTACTTATTCTTAGAAAGGCAGAAAAAAATTGATACTGTACCTCTTTTGTCAGATTATACACCAGCTTGTAGAGAAGAGGGGTACAGTCAACTCTTAATGTGTAGTTACCTGAAAACAAAACAAAGACACGGAATTTTTACCTTTATGTACAAGGGCATTACCTTCTTAATGGATTAAATCCTGCAGTCCTTTCTTAGATAACATTTTTTTGACTAAGACAAGAATTTAGATCTTGCCTTAGAATATATACAGAAATAGACTTCACGGTCTCATTTTGTGACCTACTGCCACTACAACACAATAATGTATTGGTTATAGTACATCCACATTAATGTAGTTAAGCCTTCCCATAGCTCTAAAGTATGCCTAATTATCCCTCATTAGCTACAAGCCCTTGTCACTCATACACTTCCCAAAGCTTTTGTGAGCAGAAGGCAAAAAGTAAGATGAGGGGAAAAGTACCAGATTAATGATGTTTCCAGGGAGAGTCTGTATTTGAAGACTAGAAATTTAAGCCACAAAAGTGCTCAAAACAATGACTTGATTTGCTTCTTTTCATTGCTATAGGACAATAAATAGAAATAATTTGCTGTCCAAAAAGTGGTATAAGAAGTGTTGTGGAGAACTTATGATGATAAACAAAATAATTTTCAGAGTACCTGCATGCTAAGAGTCTACAGGGGATTTTACTGCTCAAGTGATAGACGTCCAAGATACTCAAACCAGTGCACTGAATATGGTGTTCTTGTCCTTATTATACACTTCTTTTCCAGTTGTTTTCCTTTCACATTTTCTTTAATGCATAAAGCAATAGACATGTTTGAATAATCAAGATTTAGAAGAAAATTGTTAAGGCAGCAGCATGCTGGCTGCAAACCAACTAAAAAATATGCGCTACAATCCATGGTGAGAATATGAAGCAGTTGTAAAGCTATTATTTCATTTGTGAGATTTTCTAGGTGTGAAATTCTGCTCTACTTTTTACACAGCATGTAGGCAGCATAAATGAAAGAACAGCTCTAACCCTCCTTATTCCCCAACTCCAACTGAGCATTTAGAAACTGGGTTTGGCTTTTCTTTCTTTCCAATCCTTTTGTGACAGACAAAATTTTTAGCTGACAGGAATAAAAAGAGTTCTTAAATAGGCCTGTAGATATCCATTTTATTCTCGCACAGGAACCCCAAATAAGTTCGATTTGACATGGGAAGAGCAATGCCCTGAATATCTGAGGTTATGATGCAGGGCACTTTCACAGGACTCTTTTGACTACTATTTCAGCACAGAAATCAGTAAAAAACGTCTCTCTGAAATAAATTGCAGCATAATTTCAGAAGGATTTTGTTATATAAATCATGGTGTTGAGCCCTCTCAAAATAAAGGACAGTTTCTAAGCAACATTCCTGAATGACATATTCTCATAATCTGAAGGACACAGTAAATTGGATAATGGTGGATAAGGTTTTTTGTGAAACACTTTTCAGTGCTTATTTTTTTTAAAAATTCCTGCTGTAATAAATATATAACCCCTCTGCTCCTGGCTATCAGCAAAGATGACCACACTAGCTCGAAGCACCAAAGCATCTCCCATCCCCACAAAGTATAAGCCTGAGGTCTTACAATCATAATAATTCATTGACTCAAAATATTATAATTCCACAGGGAAAGGAGCTGGAGCTGTGACCAGAATAAGGAGCAGACTGTCATATATCAAAACTACAATTGTAAATTAAAATTAATGCGGTTAAGAGACAGTTTAACATAGAGAATGCTCAGTTCATTAGCACAGAATAATAAACTCCTCCCGAGTAGATATTCTGGGCTCAGACACAGGGACTGCAGCTCATGGATGACATTATTTGCAAAACAAAGAAACACGAATTTTTAAATTTTTTTTCTCTCTCCACTTAATTCTGTATTTGCTACACTTATTCTGTACACCAAAATATGCATCTCATGCAGTAAATAATTCACTGAGAACGAATAAATGTTGTACCTGTACAGTCAGGTAATGTTTGAAATAAAAGACCCACCTTCTATAGAAGAGTCTGTGTTGATGTAAGCGACTGCCCGTTCCTGAAGGACTTTGGCATTTTCCTAAGGTTGTAAATGTGCAATTCTTACTTCCAATTAGTGGCATTTAGTCAAGAGCATGTCAAGTGCATTGTTTTTTAAAGCATTACCTTTAAGATCTCAGTCAGGATAATTACCACTGTGTACCTTACTAATTACATTGTTTGAGGATGGGTAAATTCACTACTCCTTTCTGGGACTTAATTTGTTGTGGGAAACATCCACAAAATGCAGGTGCTGCCTGCTGCATCACACAGGAGCAAGACAGAGCAGCAAAACCATTGAATAGAATTGTAACATAGTAAAATAAGGTTGTTATGTGCATTTTAGGTCTGCACTTCAGGACTTTCTGAACATGCAACGTGACTGTGAGGTCAGCCAGAATTCCTCCATGATTTTAACCCCTAGTTTTTCATTTGTGCTCCCAGCACTGAACTCATTTTTAACACTGATTAACTAAGCACTCCTGTCATATCTACAATCTTCCATTTCAAAAAGGGGTAAGTGAAAGCACTGAAATTCTCTACTAAAATGTAGTTGACTGACTATTTTAAGTCCACTAAGCATTGCTTTCATGCTAAATATATACAGAATTTTTTTTATTTTTTTGCAAACTGGTAACTATGTTTGAAATTGATATTCTAATCAGTAAGTGGTATTTCACAAGATTTTGGCTTTGCGACAGATATTTTAATTAGGTTAAGCAATTGTTACTAGATTCATTCAATTTATAACCCAACCAATAATTTTTAAGTCATGTGAACTAGAAATTTAATTGGTAATTCAAAACTACATAATGAAATGAACATAGTGAAAAAAATAAAAACCACAACAGGAGTGGAGGTCCTGCAAATGAATATGAGGGGAAGGAGCAAGACTGTACTTGCCTATATGGGGCCTTGCATATGTGCAAAATCATATTTGCAGCATAAAGAAATTCCTTTGTTTGTGAGCAATGGAAATCATCTGTGCAGCAGAAAGATGCTGCCACAGTTGAATTCTTTCTGTTACACAGAAGATGGTGAATATCATGGGTTAATTTTCCTTGAGATTTTATACATGACAGATCTGGCAGCTGCAGAGGAGAGGAATGTAAGCTGTGAGGAATGTTTCTAGAGAAACCGAAGCTAATTTAAGTCTAAAAGAGTAATAATGCACACCACCAAGATGAAGCAAGGAAAAAATAATATTAAAACACATGTTCAAATATGAACTGTGCTTATGGTTTTCTAACCTTATTAGAAAATATTATTAGCTGCCACTTCATGAAATAATGAATGATAGATTACTAGATACCAAATTATTAAACAAAATTCATTACAGAAAAGTAGTAACAATATTTAACAAATAGAACATAAGAAAACTCCCTAATTTATTAATGGATGAAGATAAAAATACCCAGAACCTCACTTTTGAATTTCCCAGTTCTTCTTTCAGGCAGGTATATAGTCTGGGATCCTCCCACAGAATTAATTGACTGTCCTGCCCCTGAGACTCTACAATGCTGGAAATTACAGGAATTTTGAACTATTCACTCTTAGATTACCTATTCTTCCATTTGCCCAGTAGGATTGATTTTCCTACAAAGGCTTGGCATGTTTATGGATCGGAGGCTCAGGATCTGGACTTAAATTTATAGAAACTAAGGAATTTCTGAAATAGAAAGTTAGACCAATCTGGGTTAAATAAAATCCCATCATTCTGTAAATCACAGGATAGATTTCCACATAGAGACCACTGTGGGATATTACTTTGACTCAAAGTAGATTTTTAAATCTTAGAAGTTAATGCACTTATTTTGTAAGAAGGTAGGTAGGTAGGTAGGTAGGTAGGTAGGTAATTTTTACAAATACATGAGTGCCTCACAACACCTGAAGGATCTGTTGTGGTCCTATTTTACCACAAAGTTTTTGATTGCAGTCTAGGAATAGATCCTGGGTACTACAGTCATCTGCAACACATTTCCAAGTTTTGCTTTGCTTTACACAGTTTTTTTATTTACCTCAGCCCATTCTGTGGAACCCAATAATCCAAATTCTTCTGCATCCCAGCTAGCAAAAATAATAGTTCGCCTAGGTCTCCAACCTGCAATTGCACAGTTAAACTTGAAAATTCACCTTTTACTTTAAAAGTCTATTGGCCACAGTTAATTGAAATGCTTAAAAACAACACTTAATTGATAAAACAATAAAAAAAAATCCTCTCTAAAATCCTTAGAGGAACATATTATTGCAGAGGCATTTCTTCTTAATGCAAAATTTTCATTCTGCACAGCTAAGAGGGTACCATTACACTCACAAGGGAATAAATTCAGCCAACTACCACACAATGCTACAATGAATTCTTCAATGAATTTACATCTTTTGTAATGAGAAATAAAACTTTCTGTAGAGGTGAAAAGTTAAATCAATACAACAGCTTATAGAAGCACTCAGAACTGGTGTTTTCCATACCCATAATTTTATATCTGTAGTTAGTTACCTTCCAACTTCATTTTACCAAAACTCCGAACAACCTCTTGCAGAACAGCGGCACCGGTCGTTGGATCAATACCACCAAACACCCAAGAGTCTCTATGACCACCTAAAATAATATATCTGTCTGGAAACAAACAGACAGTATCAATTCATAATTTAAAATGCACTTGGATTACCTGTGATTTCCTTTGACTGCATCTTTACTCGTATCAAATCAAATATGAACTTCAATACCAGTGCTACAAGTTTCTTTTCTTTAAGAGAATCTGCAATCATTCACTTACTCTACTAAAGTATGCAACTAAATACAAGAAATATTTAATAAATATTTTTCATCTAAAAGTCTTTCATGCGTATAACCTGCTACTATGTATCAATAGTAAATCATCACTAGTTTTCTGGAATTTAAATTATGTTAAATTTTGCAAAGGCAAAATGTATTTCTGATGTAAGGGGAAGCCTACTGTAAAATAACAGGCATTATAAAAAAACATTCTCTGATTCTATCATTGTATTTTAATAGGAATGCTATTCTTGGGAAATACCAATGACAAATAGTGTGATGGGAAAGACAGAAAAGCTGTTAAGAATTTCTCAAGACTATATGATATGTTTATCTAAAAAAACTAAGTTTCTTACAACACAGTACAATTTCGATGAATACAAAAGAAAGATAGAATTAAAATCATCAAGCACCTGATGCTCACCTGGTTCAAGAGCTCCTCTGAGGATGCCGATGACATTGTAAATTCGTGTTATTTTATGGCTTGTATGAACATGCATTCTGACTTTTCTGAAATGAAAGGGAGTGTGGAGCAACCATTTCTGAGTAATAAGCCAATAAAATCCAATGCTAATAACACAGAAACCAGAGAATTTGCATTTCTATTCTTCTTCGTGTGTTCAGTACTGACCCAATGTGTGTTCAGCATTGTCACGCTGTCTCAGAGTCCCATTTTTTATTGCAGTTTAGGCTGCTCTCTGATGCCTTAGAAAAAAGCCGATGAGCTGGGCCAGTCCATACATTTGCAAAGCTTTACAGAATTTATTGAATTTATATTTAAGGGAACCAATGAGATAATCATGTACTATAGGAATAAACTGAAAAACATGCACAGTAATTAAAAATACATCTGCATTTTGAGCAAAATTATAATTGTGGATATGCAGTTGTTTATAAAGAATACACTTTGGCTTTCTAGCAAAGTCTATGTAATAATGAAGAACTTGGAGGAAAGGCCTCTAGGAATATTCATCCAGGAATAAACTGAAATCTCTGTTTAGGATAGCAGATCTAAGTGATCAAGATTTGTCAATCACAGAATCACAGAATGGTTTGGGTTGGCAGGGGCTTTAAAGGTCATTTAGTTACAACTTCCTGTCATGGGCAGGGAATCTCCCATTAGAGGCAGAAAACCTTCTACCAGCAGCACAGTTTTTTCTTCCCTGTCTCACACCAGGAAAATCCACTTGTGAAGTTTTATAAAAACAAAGGGAATCCAGGTATTTGGAGAGAGAAAAATAACACAGTATTCAGGCTCCTTAACCTATGGAAGAAACAAAGCACCAAACAATGGGGGGATTGTGTCTGGCAAAACCTCAGGACTTCCACATTTGAAGTTATCTTTTCAGCAGCAAATCTGCATAGCTGTCAAAATCAAAACCTACTTGAGGACAGCCACTGGATCTTTGCCCAGAAAATAACTGACACCAGTGCCTTGAACGTGAATATATGTGCACTTTCCATGTGCAAGTGACTTTCTACCAAGAATCAAAAGGTTCATTTTGATATGCAACTATTCTGAGAAAGAAGTATAGTGTAGAATTAAACCACATTTACCAAAAAAACATGTTTTGTCTACCAAGTAGGAAGATGTTAAAAAGTCCACTCAAAAATAAAAGTTTTGTGGATGAATCATACTGTTTTCTCAGTTGTTCTTCAAGATACTCCAAACAGCGCTGTAATTATGTGAAATATACTTTCTTGTTCAGTTATTCCTACCTTATTCATTTTAAGCTAGTGTTAAAGCAGAGCAGAAAAGAGCATTGATAAATTAAGTCTTTATAAAATCATATACTAATTGTATACTCAGACATATTCTTGTTATTCAGGAGATGGAGTAGTGATAATGATACACCATTTTTACACACTGTTCATTGGGGTCCACTGACAGTCCTCATTGAATAATATCTCATGTACACTGAAACTATTTTTTTGTGGAAAAGTCCCAGAAAAGTGATCTTTAGCTTTTCTGCAATTTATTGCCAAATATCATTGTCATGTGGCCTGATCTGCAAATTTATGATCTTTTTTTAATGAAATTTATTTTTGAATTCTAAAAATTATCTCCAAATGTAACCCTAGCAGAAGGAAGTAAAGATCTCCAGAGTATCTCTAGATGTATTGTTTCAGAGTCCTCAGAGGGATTTTTTTCTTTTTTTTCCAATATTATATCGACAGGCAAGTATTGAAACAGACCTTGTAGAAGAGTTGCCTGTGAATCCTGGCCCTATATTATAAGGCACATTGAGACTTCCCTTCCAGCTGCTGTCTGGAGCTGCAGATCCTCCCATTGCACTGTGAAGTGAAAACCAAGACAAATGCAGTTGACCATTAGGCTGAAACTTCAAATTCTCTTAATAATTATTGCAGCCAAATATAGGTACAGTAATTTCACAATTATAAGCTGCACCTGATTATAAGCTGCACCTCCCGGTAGCCGGGTAGACCACGGGATTTGTCCATATATAAGCCGCACCCAAATATAAGCTGCACTTTTTTTAAATTTTTTTTTTTTTTTAAGTGGGGATCCATGTGTAACAAAGTAACAAATTAGTAACAGAATCACTGCCAGCTGGGTTTGGTGTCAGGTGCTCAAGTTGCAACAGTTTTCATAGACCAGCGAAGCCTTTAAAGGCAGCCCCAGGCGCCCTCCCCGGCCGGCTCTCACTTCTGGGTTGGCGTTTTGCTGGGATTTGTCCATAGATAAGCCGCACCTGAATATAAGCCGCACTACTGGGGTAGGCTGGATTCTTCAATGACAAAGGTGCGGCTTATAATCATGAAATTACTCTAGTTTTACAAAATTCTTAAAAGCATTATTGCAGAAACATTGCCTTGGATTTTCCACGTTTTCTGAAGCAAACATTAGACTACAAAAGAGAAGCAATAGATTTTGTTCATCTTAATATGAAACATTTTTCTGCACATTTGTCAATACTGACTTCTGGAGAGAAGGACTGATGTGTACTCACCGCAGCAATATTTCTGCATCATGATATCCAATGGGATGAACTGGGATTTTGGGAATCCCTACACCTTCATTAGCTTTATACCTGAAAGTGTACTCTGAGAAACCAGAACAAAATGTCAAGTTTACAGCATTCTTAGAAACTTTAGAAAGAACTTAGTCTGTTATAGAAAATAACTACTCTCAATAAAAATTTCAAGCAGTTTTCCCCTGTGCATCTGTACTGAAAATAAATGAATTTCTAGTGCCAAAACTTCAGCAGCAGTTTATACAGGACTTGATGGCCCAGGCTACAGAACTTGTACTCACCTTTAGCAGGATAACCTGGTGTTAGGGGGTCCCCAGCTCCATTCAGATTTAAAACATTCCCACGCTGGACTCCTCCACCTGGAAGGTTCCAGCCACCTGGATAAGCATCTACTCCTGGGGCACAGTAGTCAGCAGGGTCTGAGTAAAGTATGATCCCCTGGGCTCCAGCTAATATGGCATTTTTAACCTGTGAAATTATTTGCTTCTAAGACATGGCTTTTTTTTTTTTAAGTGCAGCAAAAAATCTGAATGTTGAGATTTGCCTCCACATGGACATAGTTTTAGAAGACAAGTATGTGAAAGACTGACAGTTACTCCAGATTCAGCAGAAGAACCAAGTACAGTGAAATGCAATATGTTCATTATTTGTGTCAAATCTTTGGTCATAGCTCAAGGCTATGAAATAACACACAGAACATAAAAATGATGCACAAAACCTGACCACCATCCCCACTGCTCCACTATCACCAGTTTTGCCAGATTTGTTGCCTAAAGTCAGAAGAGACAGTTACTCAGTTTCTGTGCATCAGACTCCTTGTCAAAATGCTACTATTTCAAAGTACTGCAGTTCTGTGGATGGCAAGTATCAAAAGACTTGGCTCTACAAACTACTCACACTTTAGTTCCTTAAACTATTCTCTTACAAGAACTGCCTAGGCAGTCATCTCTGTCTCAAGAGTTTAATACATTCATCTGGTTTTATTGTTTTGGAAGTTATTCTTAGACTGCAGTCACAATGGATACATTGCAGGCTTCCTTCTGCTCGTATATTCCAACTAACAGCCCCTACTAATTCCTTGAAGCTCTACCATGAACAGTGTCTGACCCACAGAGGAAAAATTAAAAACACAACCCTTACTTTGTTTCCTCTGAAGATCTTCCCATATCTGACAATGACAATCTTTCCTGTACAGTTAATTCCCATTTCACGCTCCAGCTTAAAAAAATCTTCTGTACGGCCGTAATTCACGTACACCAGATCTGCCTGGGTAGAAAAGCAAAGCATTGTTGTGGCAACTGGTCAGCCAACAAACAAAATACTCATTTATCAGAAATACAGTTTCATTCACTATGTATGATAGAGGTTTTAAATTTATTTATTTTTTTTTTTACATGTGAGATCCAGTGCCCATGGAAACAATAGCCAAAGATATCCACAATATTCTATAGGAAGCTTTGGCTCAAATTTCACTCGGCAACAGTCCTAACAACAGGCTGGAAAATAAGCCAAATAAGCCAGAGTACTTTGGTAAACTTACAAACTTCTCTGGCTGTGACAAAGCAGTGGTATGCCTTGCATACACAAACACCACTATATAATTTCACTCATTTATGGGGTCCCTGACCCATTCCATAATTAGCAGATTAAGTGAAGAACTTTTGTGGCCTTTGAAGGCACTCATTTTATCTAAAATCTCTTCCACCTTGTTATAAATATTGCTACTTCTACCTGTGCCTTAAACAAGTCCTCTACATATGATTGAATAATATGGAGCAATCTGAGATGTATCCAAAATTTTCCATCAAGATAAAAACTTTTCCCTTATTATGTGATTCAGAGTTGTAGCAATTTGAGAGAGCTCTTTTTTGTGGTCACAAAAGACTTCTGACCTTTGCATAATATCTGGCCTATCTGTGCCTAAGTTTTCTTTAATTAGGACAAATGGTAATTAAAACTAGTGCAACAAATATTTTGAGAAGTTAGAGCAAACTGTCCCAGAAAGTGTTTCAAAAAATAGGCAAAAGTACCATTACATAATTGCTTTTCTTACCTCTGGCACTCCTTGTGCTGAAAAAGCATTATATGGTGGTAGTATATCAGTAACATTTTCATACCCCTGTGGAGGTGGTTCAAGCAATGATGTATTGAAAACCTATTAAAATAATAATGGTAGTTTTTGGTCAAACATCCTAGGCACAAATTCACACACTAAGCAAATACTAATTATAGTTTAAACTAAAGTCAGAAGAGACAGTTTTTCATTTTCTGTGCATCAGACTCCTTGTCAAACAATTCCTATTTCAAAATACTGTGGTCCTATGGATGAAAAGTATCAAGAGCCTTGGCTTTTACCAAGTTAGTTAGCTTTGTCAGCAGTTTAAACTATAGTTTCCATAAATTGATAGCAAAAAATACAATTCTAACTAGTACATGTAAGTTCAAACAAAAATACAAGTAGGTATCCAGAGATGAAATTTTGTAATGGAATGCAGATATGAATACAAAGAGACAGTTCTTCATTGTCAGAAGATGCTCATCAGTCACTGCCTGAAGGTAAGGAAAGAAAGAACTGAAAATTGCCAAAAGGTGCTGACAGTAAAAGACATCTGGTTCATCCATGCCATCCCAGGTATCTTTCGAGGTTTCTCCCACCTGCATTATTATTCTCTTTATCTCTTATCTAGTAATACTCCAGTTGAATGTGCTGCCTTTTATCACTATGCATTGTAACACTCATGTTCCTTTAGAGCTCACATCCACCTCCTGAGATTGCAGCTGACACTCTGTTACAGGGTTTCCGGAAGAACTTCTTCATTCTTTCGCCTCTAAGCTCGTCATCCCTGAGCACTTATTCCTTATTTTCTGGCTCTTCATCCTTACATATGTTCTATATGCTTGTCTAGCAGTCCCACCTCCTCTACTTGCTCAGGTTCCTTGCCAGAGTTTACATCTATGTCTTTATTTCCCAGGCTATTCAAAAGGGAGAAGACATTTGTAGACTGACTAGTTCATTTGTACTTCCAACTAACTCAGGAGACACCATAGGAAGCCAGTGGCATCACGTTCAGAGCAAGGGAAACAAGGCAACACTACATAAAATTTATAGTATCTCTGCAATTCCTTACCTCAGCATGTTGTGGAAGCAAATATTGTGCAGATATTCAAGCAGAGTTTGGATAGGCTCATGAAAGACAGATGTAATGATGGTCACTGACTGGATAAATACTTGGAAAAGGTCTAATGAGGATTTTTCAAGAGACTAATTGCAGCACATTCAGAGAAACCCTGAGCTGAAAACAGCTAGACCCTGGAAGAACTTCATGCCTGAAACACATTTCTTTGTTTTTAAATGTCCCTGTGCATTCACTTAAGGCTGTTTATGGAAATAGGATATTATCCTAGATGTATCCTTAAGCTGAACCCTTCTAACACCTTATGGTCTACTGGTGTTAACTACAGCCTCTCCACACATCCTCACTCTTCTGTATGAGGCACTGAGATCTCAGCCACTTTGCTGTGCTTTCTGCATGGCCTGGAAAACCATTTCTAAATATGAATACCCTTTGCACTGGATTTCTATTTTTTTTTTTTATAATATAAAGAACAACATGCTGAGCTGAGTACATGAAAATACAGAGGAAGACACTATTTTAAACAGGAGGTCACTGGGGTTTTTTTTGTTTTACATAAACATAGTTTTGTCATTGAAAAGATCACCTCATTCCCTTGATCATCAATTACTGAAATGTAGTTTGGCTGCTTTTCATTTGGGTATGAAAGAAGCACATCATAATTAACAAGTTCTGCTGAATCCAATCCAAATTCCTTCCACTGGCCTTGAATTTTTTTGGCAAGGAGAAGATTCTGTTCGGTTCCTGCGAGGTGAGGCAACTTGGTAAATGAACTAGAATAGAACAGAAAACCACTGGTAAGCAGCAAATGCAGAGATACAATAGTGAAATAAGATCAGTCTGTATCAAGCTAATCTTCGAGACACATTACATGGGCAGTAAGGTCTTAAAGTTTGAGCTGTATAACATGATAGTTTATCAGAATCTGCATCTGGACATGTACAAAATATACTCAGAGCAGAGGACCTTTCCTGAGGCCTTAACATAAGTCAACTGAACTTTTTTCTTTGCAGAACAGGAATAGCCACATCTACATACAAACAATGAAAATCAATGTCAAAGATTCAGCAAAAGAATATTAGCAGTATGCAAGAAGCAGAAATAAATACAGGAAAGCTATGCATTCAGAAAGGAGCCTTCCAGATAATTCTGGTATCTGATCATGGATTTGTACTGCTGTCACAAAGTGTCCTAATAAGTTTAGCTTGAAAATCATTACACTAAATTAGTACAGGTTAACTAATTTTTCTCAATAAAAAGCCTAAATAACAAAACCTTCTTAACAACATTTAGTTCCAAATCAGATATAACACATAATGGTAATAAATAGTCATAAACAAAATCCAGTCCCTCCAGGCTGCCCTATAGAAATCTGTGTACAATTTGTTTGGCCACTGAACAAGTAAGAAATGGTGAAAGCTCATCCATCAAGCAGGGACTCTGCATCACCTTCCAATTCCCAACAGGCTACCTGTCAATGCCTGCCCCACAGATGTCAGATACCAGCAATTACCATTAATTAGTGGCAACAAACACCATGATTAATACCACTTCAGCCAGTCATTTCAGACTCTTTTCAACCCCTGTTCTGCAGTGTGTCCTTCCTCAGCTTCCAAAGAAGAATGATGTTCAAAGCCTTGTTAAAGTCAAGGTTGTTAGAGACACTATAATGTCTCCACTCATGCACATAGCCAATTATTTCCTTAGAGAAGGCAATATGCTGACCATGCAAACAAATGCTGACTCTTCCAAAGTGTATTTCTGTCTTTCATGTGCTTGAAAACAGATTCCAGAAGGATGTTTTGTCACCCTCCCAGACCTGAAGCTGACCAGCTCAGAGTCCCTAGGTTGTCCTTACTGAAAGAGGGGCACAATATCAGCCTTTTTCAGCCACCTGGGGCCTCTTTCAATCATCAGAACTTCTCATCTACAGCAACATTGCAATCTTAACATAAAGCACTTTCACATGAGTCCCACCTGGCCCCAGGATCTGAATGCATCCAGATTCATTAAGTAACCTTTTTCTTTCTGCTGTTGTCATTCCTTCTCTTTAAACTGTGAGGGTATGCATCAAAGTCTGAAAGCAACCTTTGCCAAACCCTGCTGCTTGTTTGCTTCTTTCACTTTAATTCTCAATAGTATTCTAAGTACCTCTTAGTTCTTTCAGTATACTAAATACCACATATGCCACCAGGAAAAACACACATGATTTTTTTTTTCCCAAACTTTCCCTTCCAAACAGTTGAATCCCTTCCAGAGCTATGATACAATGCTGAGGCCAAAGCATCTGCATTTTCAGAGGCTCATAGTTCTTTTTCCTCACATGATAAAAGCAGATGTAGTAGTCTGAAAAAGGAAGAATATGGAGGAAAAAATCTCAAGTTCACATTTTTAATGCTTTTAACAAACTTTTTGGATAAAAAAAGATTTGTGTCAATACACTTTCTCTGCATTTCCTGATTTTTATTTGAATTTAGCCAAAAAAAACCCCAACCAGCACAAAGCATTTGGCCCACCACCAAAGCAAGCAGACAAATGAGAAACCATTAATATCCCACAGCCAAGCGACTTTGGCATAATTACAGAACTCTTTCATGCTATGTGCCTAGATTCTCATTCAAACATAATTTTCAGGCACTCTCCAATTTACTGAAAGCAACAAATACAAAATAAGTTTAAGCCTGCAGACTTAAAAAGCTGATTGATGTTAGGTATGAAACCTTTTGGGTATAGAATAAAGTATAGAAATTGAATTTGTCAGTAATCCTTTGATATTCTTGATGCAGCTGCTGACTTACATGCTGAATACAAACATTTTACTTACCAGAGTTAGTATTTATTTACTTTTCATGTGAATATATTTGTTCCTCTATAGAAAATATACACTATAATGTGGGGGTTTTTTTCATTCTCAGTGAAATGGTTTAAAAAAAAAAAAGGGGAAAATAAGAGGGTATTTTTATATCCATAGCATTTTAGATGTTTCGAAAGAACTGCACGGATGCATTGCGATGCAAGAAAATATATTTGCTGACAGTTACATCATGCAAGCCTTAACCAACCATACACACACACTGACCAGAGCCCTTTATCTCTGAAACAAAAGGCAGAGTATAATGGGATGTCAGAGCTCCCAATTAACAGCACGTTATCCAGTATGGCCACACTAAAGTTGTAAGTGTACATGCAACTCAGTGCCATGCAAATTTGTAGCATTTATTTTTAATAGATTAATTTTCTGCTTAGACTAGCTGCTCAAACTGAGACACTGAACAGATGATCAGTCAGATGGAATTCATGTCAATCGTCATATCCCAAACACATTAAAATCATCTCAGTCTGAAAGAAAACAAAGTTATCTGAGGTTAGAGCTTTAGATACTTGTGAAGAAAAAAAAAGTCACATTTCATTAAATCATGAAGATGGGAAGTCACGAGGACTGGTAAGCACTGGCAGTGATGCAGCTGAAGGAAGTACAGTTGACAGTACAGCCACTTCAAAAAGGCAACTTCAAAAATGGGGAGGGGGAACAGAAGAGTTGTAAGCCTGTTCCTTCTTCCCTCAGACATTCTGTACAAACTAAATACTTCCAAAGCATCTTAAAAGCTGTGCTTTCAGAGGCCTGTCCTTGGAGGTGATGTTACCACTTTCTGGCTTTTTTGACTGATAAAAATGTTCAAAAAACAATGCACAAGGCTTACCGAAGAAATTTCCTGATATTCTCTGCTTTCATTTCAGCCACAAGTTTCTGTCTCACATTTTGATGGACATCTGAAGAGCTGGGGTTTTCCTCCGTCAGTTTTGTAAACCATCCTGAAACACATTTGCAAAGTTTCCTATTGAGCAATAATGTCCTCACATGTTTGGGCACAGGTGCAACCTGTGGTACTAAACAGTTAAAACCACAAGGATGAACAGGGCTTAGAGCACCCTCTGTCAGTGTCTGAGGAGTCAAGCAGTGTTCCAGCAGGAAAATGAAATATATTTCATTGACTGAAATGTCTAAAAGTGACATCATGAAAAGAGTAAATTCTAAATCCCTGGTAAATCCCCATTTTAAGGCAGACTCATCTCTCATTAATTTTAAACTATAGTTTAAATTCTCAATTAACTGTTTGTGGTGTGAGGTTCAAACTCCTGATACTCATGATGAAATTTATTTAGTTTATGCATATATTTTAAAATGTCTATATGTCTAAGCCTATTTAAACTGAAGGTCTAGGACTCAACAGCCACCCTGCCAGCATTGTAATAGTTACAGACTTGGGGAAGGGGGTGTTAGTCTATTTAATAATTAAAGAAATAAAGTTAACTGTCACCCAAGCCAGTTTGAAATGTTTATTCAGTAGTCATAAATAGTAGTAGGAGAGGGTATATCAGCTGTATGAGTTTGTCTTAAGAAAAACAACAACAAAAAACATCCTTTTGTTATTATAGTTAGACAATCCCAAACTGGGAAAGTTTTTTTATAAGAAAGACAAATACATGTGCTGTCACATGCACAGTATAGATGACCTGTTACACTTAAATACAATTGTAGTAACACTCTGAACTGAACAGTGATGTTTGGCCAGACCAAAAGTACATCTTGCACAGTATTCTGTTTTGGAGCAGTGTCAAAAGATGACGTTCAGGGAAATGTTTAAGCATAGTGCAAGCACCAGAAATTAGCAGCTCAGGGATCTCCTAAATTAAACTAATATTTTGTATATTTAATAGCCCACATGGATTTTCCTTTCATACTTTAGTCTTAGGTTTGTGCTACAGCACAAGTTTTAAAAGGAATGCAATTTTAATTTAAAATCAAATTCTGGAAGTGACTTCAGAAAAGAATCTCTAGCAAAGTCCAATGTGCACAATGAAAACTTCAGCAACTTGGCTGTCAGTCAAACTCCTCCTCTACGTTCTACCCTTAATTTCTAAAATAGCAACTGAATAGGAGCATTTAAAAATATCCTCAGTAAAAAACAGGAAATAAAAAATTTTGAAAAATCTAGGAGATCTCGCAATCCCTGAAGTCTCAAACTCTTATATGAATCCTTTCTGTTCGAATGCCTGGCTGCCTGTTTTGGGAAGCTGTCAGTTCACCAGAGCTTGTCCTGAGCTGAAGCACAGAGCTGTTCTGTTCCTCACTCCCTGAAGACTGAAATTGCTAGACAGAAAAGCTTAGAAAAGCAGTGAGACGAGTACTTTACCATACCCCTAACAGCAGCATAATCTCCCTGCTGGTGTTAATCACACCAGGGGCTGCACACAGGTTTGTGCAGGGGAGGGAAGCTGAGGGCTGACCCCTGGGTCACTGTACTCACCTGTAAGGAAGCCCAGCAAGAAGCAGCTGAGCAGCCCAGGGCACACGAGCCACACACGGAGGGTGGCCTTGCTCCTGCTCCCGGCCATGTGGTCAACACTGGCCGGCAGCTTGGCAGGCTCTGAGGGCTGGCAAGCAGCTGCCTTCCTCCTCCTCTTCCTCCTCCTCCTCCTCCTCCTCCTCCTCCCCCTCCTCCCCCCACCCGCAGCCCCAGAACTGTCCCTGCCTTCACTGTTTCTCAGTTCTCATGCCGCTTAACCAGCCTTAATCCCTGGGTGATGATGATATGATTTTCCAAGTGCAGGAAAACTCTTCTATTTCTCAGCCCCTGTGTAACTGGGTGTGTATCTCTGTAACAAATATGTATCCAGGCTGTGCACCAAGCAATGTACGTGTAGTATTTAAGATGCTAATTTCTACTAATTATTAGGACTTTCTGGTTTTGAAAGTTCCTGTTTTAGGGTTTTTCACAACATCTTCCAGTGGCAGTGGCCAAAAGATGAAATTCAGGGAAAAGTTATTTCCTCTTTACCAACAAAACACTGAATTACTTCCCTTTTTAATCCACTGTAATGTTAATCCTTAGCAAGGGATGTATACTTAGAGAAGTTGAGAACATAATCTAGATTGGCCAGTAAGAACATTTTCAGATATCATCCAATTTGCAACTAGGAAAAAATATATTTCCTATATTCTCTAGCTAATTGCATTTAAGATTACAAGGTTCTTAAGAATTAAGTTTTCCTGGTCTAATTTAGTGAAATCCATCAATATATCATGGAGAAGGAAAAAACTGCAGCCCAGGGAATAGTCAAAAAATACTTTAATAGAATCATCATAAGCTTACTCTGACCTTGCACATTGCTCCTTGCTGCCGAGTTCGTCATGGCTACATGAAACACCAAGACTGATCTTTCTGGAACTGAGGACCAACCTGTTTGAGACTAGCTACATGGCTGAAGGCAGGGAAGCTTTTCTGGGAGCCTGAGCATGCTTCAAATTCTTACCACTCACTCCCAAATTCTAAAGGAGATAGAGTTTGTGAAAGATATTTCAGTACTCTGAGTATCAAAACTTTCTTAAATACATTATGATGAGCTGAAAATATTCAGAAAAAGCAGAAAATACTGGTTAATGTCCTAATTACTTAAACTAAGGCTTTTGAGAGAAAAATTACACCACCTGGGTATTCCACACTAGTCACAGCCACTGTGTGCACAGGGCTGGATGTCTTTGTTTGAATGATAAGCAGGTCCAGTCTTGTGATTTTTTCCTGTCATTTCCCAACTGCTCATAAACCGTCACAAATTCTGAACAGCAATGACATTTCACACCAGCATCTGAATTGACATACACAAACCAGATGGAATTCCACCTACAGAACTCATAAAGAATGAGCATATTGATGTATTATTAGCATTTATATAGCACCACAGGTGTAGGATTGGCACATAATAGACAGTAAAGTGACAAGGGCTTTTGGAGATTACTATCAAAATTAGACCTCACATGATAATAACATGGGTGGAGGAAGAAAGTAAGAATAGCAACAGTGAGAATGTATTAAATGCTTTTATTTTCTTGCAAAAGTCTTTTTAAAGTGACAAGGGCATTAGCAATGCTGAAATTGAACAACAAGTAGCAGCCAAATGGCTTCTATCACTTAAAATAGAGTCCTATTACTATTAATTATTAGTTGTGACCTGACATGCCATAGATTAGCCACACATGGAGTATATTATGTTACAATACAAGGAAGGATAATGTACAGTGTAAATCTGTCTTCAGTCACACACTGAGTAGCAACAATTCACCCAGGTAAAACAGAAGTGAGATGCACATATGCACACACGCGCACACACACATATTATTCAATCACAAAGCCAAAGGTGTAGTATGAGATATTCCAAAAGCTCCTCAGAATAACTGGAGACAGAGAAAAATGATCCTGACATGTGAGATCCAAAATAAAGCATGTCAGGAATGCTAAGTCACATGTGAAAAGGTGGAAAAAGCTGCTCCACCCAAACCTCATCTCACTCTTAGCTGTTACTGGTCATCTCATTTCATGCCCAAGGAGAGACCTTAGAGCTCTTGAGATGATAACTAGCCCAAAAGACTCATCTTCCTCTGAGTCCTTTCTTGGCGATATCAAGGCCGCATGCATTTTATTTTACATGGGGATTTTCCAGCTAGAACTAAGATATTACCAGTGTGAGATACCTCTACAAGTGTGTTGCTGATAATAGCTTGAGTGTTTTACTCAATTTTGAAAACAATCACTCCAGTCTAAGTTTAATCAAAGGTTTGAGGCTAAAAGGAGATAAGACCAACCCAAAGTAGTCAGAGAAATTATGCAAAGCAAACTACGGAAAGATTACAGGGTAAAAGGACTCCTTATCACAGGTGAGAAAAAGGGTCCAAACCATAAACTCCTGAACACATTATACTTCTTCAAATTAGTATCACTTCTTGAATTATCATGAAAATTATTATTATTTACTGCATATGCCTCATGCTGAGTTCAGGAGTAGTGAGAATTGCTCATTCTGACAGTGAAATGAAGAGGGAGATTCAGCTGAAGCTAGGAGCACTTTCAGGTAGCTACATATACTCTACTCACTTAAAACACATAAATCCTTGGTAAACTAAAAAAGATCAAAATTGGCAAGGATACACACACCAAATGCAAAACTAGCATGCGTTTGTGTGTTGAATGCATAATTCTGCTATTCAGCCAATTAGTAAAGCCAGTAATGGTACATGAAACACAGAACAAATGCCAGGGCTTGTAAACTGTAGGTTGTAGTTGTTCAGTAACTGGGCCCTAAAGCTTAATATCTGCAGCAAGAAAGATACATTACTGTTGTGCTGCTTGACCTACTGTCTGACTAAAGGCTGAACTTATGGCTTGAGGGATCAAGGGACCCTGATGTGTGGGAAAGACAGCTCTGGCAGGAAAAATGGCAACAGGGGAATGCTCAACCACAATTTCAAATCAGTAATTTCCTTCTGACTCTACCAGTTGCACAGTCCCCTGAACTCTCTCACGGCCTCTGCAGTCTTTCTATCAGATTAAAATGGTAGTAGATGTTGATTCTTTGAGTCAGAGTCTTTCTTATCTTGAGCTTCAGGAGACTATTATCAGATTCTAACTAAAAGTTTTCATTGCTGGCAGCTGACAAGTGCAGCTTGCAAACTTTGACCCTTTCTTCCACAAGAGGAATGTACCCAGTGAGGCCAAGGGAGTACGCACGGAGCACAGGGACTGTGCACATTCCTCCTGGTCCTATTGCACATGTCCTTATAAAAAGTCTCCCTCCAGCCTTCTTTAGCCCTTTTAGGTACTGGAAGGTACTTTGAGGTCTCCATGAAACCTTCTTTTCTCTAGGCTGAACAGCCCCAGCTCTCTCAGCCTGTCTTCACAGCAGAGGTGCTCCAGGCCTGTGATTTAATGGTTTTTCTCTAGATTCCTTACAACAGGCCTTTCTTAAACTGGGGCCCCAGAGCTGGACACAGCACTGCAGGTGGGATCTCACGAGAACAGACCAGAGGGATAGAATCCCATTTCCTCAACCTGATGGCCACACTTCTCTTGGTGAAGCCCAAGATGCAGCTGGCTTTCTGGACCACAGGTGCACTTTGCCAGGTAATGATGAGCTCCTCATCCACAAACACCTCCAAGTCTTTCTCCTTAGGGCTAGTCTAGATCCATTCTCTGCCCAGCCTGGATTTGTGCTTGGAATTTCCCTGACCGAGGTACAGCACCTGGCACTCAGCTCTGCTGAACTTCATGAGGTTCAGAGAGGCCTACATCTCCAGATTGTAGTCAATTGGAGGAAGTAAATTTCTGTTCCTGTATTCTGTATCCTGTTCCCTGCAGTGATTAGGGAACAGGCAATAGATTTTTTTAAATGGAAGTTGCTGTAGTTTAACTTCTGTATTTTGTATGGTCCTGGGCATGAACATTGTATATTATCTGCTAACTATTGCCAAAAAGGGCCCTAATTACACTTTAATTAAACAGTGGTATGTTTAGGTCAAAGATTTAAAAATTGTCTTTTGGACTGAAACAAAAATACATAGGCAGTATACAGGTCACACATGGAAAGATCTCCACAGTTTTGGAGTTTGGCACTTCAGTTCATCCTCCTCAGCAATAGAAAAGTACTGGTTTTGCATCCACCTGGTCAACAGGAGCTGTTTATTGCTGCCCCTCTCTGCATGGTGTATTTGGCTTGTCATTTCCTGATCGCCGCAGACAAAATTGTCTAGGGTAAGATAACTAAACTACCTGGCTAATTTTTTCAGAGGTGGATTACAGACAGTCATAATAAATTCTCCTCTGGTAAAAGTGGGGCAGTGGAGTAGCCAGCAGTGACAAACACTGGGGGAAGACATCTCCATCATTTTATTCCAACCAGTTTCACAAAAAATGTGAAAATAACTGGGCAATAACTATGGGTATAAGAGCATTTCCCATTATCTGGTAAACTAGATTATTCTATCAGAAAGACCAAAAGCTAAGCAAAATAATGACTTGATTTTAGTAGCTTGTCTAAAATGTTTTAATGTTAAGCGCTGAAATATTTATGATTCAATGAAGCCTTATGGAAAAGAAAACAATATGCCATGGTACTGAAAACCATCAGATCACAGGATAGTAGTTTGAGACATAATAGATGCCTGACCTAACATGGCACATCAAATTACACAAAATATTAGCTGTTCAAGAGGTTAGTAATAGTCCAGTGGCAAAATTTCAGATGAAGGGATATGATTTTCTGAGTCTTCTCTCTCTGATCTTGGTTGTCCCATGGTCCATCATAAGAGTAAGCAGCACATGATACTCAGACATACAGACTCTACAAAAACGGTAGCAATTTGGTATTCTTTCAAACTAAGGACATGATGAATTTTCTTTGCTTCTGTCTTCATATTAAAAACACCTCTATAGGGGTAAGGCACAGCAAGGGCAGATTTGGCTACAAGAATAACAATAGCATCTTCATCTTGAAAGACATTTTGTGAGATGACTATCTGTCTGACAAGATGTATTGCCTTGTTTTTATTCCAGTGACTAAAAGCTTCTTGCTTAAATTTATTTGCAAACAGCTGCAAGGTTCAGCATGTGAGGAAAAGAATGTCATGGATGAGTATTCTGGGCTGGCTGCCCAGAACTTGTTATCATTATACATCCTGCACACAGTACGTGACAGTTTTCCCATCTCCATATCCATCTCAATCTTTGTGGAAAAGGAGAGTTGAGAGGTCTGTCTTGAGGTATAATTATACAAACCCAGGGTAAATAACAAAAAGACAAAAACAAAATTAGTAACTGATAGAAACATGAAATTAATTCTGTTTTCCTGAAGAACCATGGAGATCGCTATAATAATCAAGTTAGAAAAATTCAAAATTCTGAAAATAAATCCAGCGGTTAGCAGTTCTTGAAATACAAATTTGAGAAAAAACCTGAAATATTATCAGTCTCAATTCAGAAGACATCTAAACCCTGACCCCTCAGAATGGACTAAATTACCTTATTAACTTTAATAAATGCATTCCATTTGGGTATATTATTTGCAAAGATCAAGATTTTTTTGATTTTGTATTCTTTCTCATAATCCTCCTAGTTTTTTCAAATGCTCCATTTTTAAGGCTTCTGCAAACTGTCACATTTAAGTCTTCACTGACGACTATATTGCCTATATGTATGCTACTTCTTTCAGTGTTTCTGCTGCTGCCTGCACAGTGAAGGCTGCAATAGAAATCTGCCTCTTCACTTCTTCCCAGGCTTCACGTTGATCAGCCTTGCTTTCAATATCAAACATGGCATCATAGATTCCTGGGAAGGATTCTCCTGCATATTTGTTGTGGCTGCTTGGAGCAAAGATAATATGTCTGTAGGGAAGTTGAGGGAAAAAATAACAATATTATGCATTAGGAAAATAAAACATACTATTTTATGCTTTATAAATCAGCTGTAAACACTTGACAATAAAGATCAAAATAAATAAGATTATTGTAGCAATAGTAGCCAAAGTCTATGAAGCAAGAAAATAGCATAAGCTGCATTATGCCATATGAATTCCACCTCCTTTATAGCTACTTGAGATAGAGTTAACTAAAGTATTTTCCTTTCTCTCAATTTTGATGAAATAAAAATAACTTTAAAAAGCAAGCTTTCTTTCTCCAGAAATACACAGTCTTTAATAGATACTTGACATAGGAAAGACTTGTAACAAGAGACTCTTCTCAATAGATTTTTAACCATTAGCTATGAGATGTACAAGGATTGCAGAGCTAAAGTTCTCCTTCTGCAGTTAGTTTTTAGTGGAGAGATTACTGTTCTGAACGATGCAGACTGGTAGAAGGACCAAAAAACTAGACTTGATTCACTGCCTCTTAAATAAGATTTATTTCTTGAACTGAATGAGAGGACCACTGAATTCCTTCCCTGCTGTTTCAGTACTACATTTTCTAGCCTGGCCATGCTCTTAAAATCAAATTGCAGATATTTCAACTAGACACTATTTCACTTTCAAATAACAACTTCCCGAAGTTTCTACAATTATTTAAAATTACACCAGGACCAAACTTTTACATCTGTTTAGAAGCCAAATCAAACCAAGAGAAATTATCTGAATAGGCTTCCAACAAGAATCTTCCTCATTCTCTATAGTGTATCACACTGAAGTTTTCCCCAATGTCTTTTCCCCTTTTCAGTCTCATTCTTCTTGTCTCATGTACTTTTGTTGTGTTGAATAAAATCATCATAACTCTATTTAGAGACCTGTAAATCTTAAAGGAATTTTCGTAGTGTACTCCACGAGGAAAGTGAAAAGTAAGCTTTTCTCACCTATAGAATGGCCTGCCAGGTAATCCAAGAGGGTCGATGAAAGCCCTTTCTAGAAACATGAGCTGATCATTTAGTGATCTGACAGCAAGCAGGCTAAAAAAGAAAAAAAAAAAAAAAGAAAAAGAAAAAAAAAAAGAATATTTTGACCATATTAACTGCAGTGTGTTTGACCTACTCTTATCCGAGCATCCACATCTGGATTTATGACAGACAGTAGATCTGTAATGTTGAACATTAAGAGATAGCCCATGTCAGCTAACCTGCATAACAGAAATATGCTGATCTGTGCTGTGACAGAATACGCTGGTTCATAACAGGAAAGTCTCTTACAGCTGTTTTTAAAGGCCAGGTGATAAGAGTCAAAAGACAGCATTTCAGGTATTTTCTCTCATGTTTTCTCTTATCTTATTCCTTTATTTCCTTTTCACAAGGAGGCTTAGGCAGACCATTCTCTTCTTTTTTACAACAGTATACTAAGGACTCACTTTTCCAGAAAGCCAGCCAGCCACAAACTACTTCAATAAAATTGCATTTCTTTTAATGTAAAATCACAACATATCAGAAAAAGGAACCCTGAGATGTTAAAATTCTCTTTTGAGCCAGCTGAGAATTGTGTTTTTCTGATGATAGATTTTAAATTCCCTAGAGCAGAGACCATCTGTGTCTGTTTGCTTTTAATAGCCCTGTGCATACTATTGATGCTTAACAAATGAAAGAATTGTGTTGAATTATACAGAATATATATGGACCTGGTGGTTTACCCAAAGTAACTTGCAGCTCTTCAAAGGCATTCACCAATATAAAATTTATATTAAAATTTATATTAAAATTTATATCACAGTTAACCTGGAGTAACTCTACTACCATTAAGGAAATTTTTTCAAGTTTACAGTGGTGTAAACAGAAACTGAAATTGGTTGGTTGAATTAAAGCATAAATTTAGGCCATCCATCAATAAAGCCATTTTGAAAATGTCACATACATGTCATATGTCATAAATGTCATCTTTTGCATAAGAGCTTACTGTTAACTCCTTTATCTGAAAGTTGCTGCCATTAAAAAGATGGCTTTTATTCTAAGTTAGTGTTCCATAAGGATAAACATATGGCTAAATTAGATTCTTCCCAAGAAATGGAACATACATATATGTATATACAAAAGGAAGTTTGGCTTATGATTCGGAGCATGGCCTACAAAGAATAAATTAAGAATTAAGTCAAGTGCAAACTAGGCCCTTTGGCATAGGTGGTGCATAGAATTTCTTGAAAGATCATCAAAAAGCTTCCTACAACTACAGTTTCTTTATTTCTTTTATTTTCTTGGCAGCAAGTGAAGACTAAGCCCTCTTGAGCTCAGAGGATGACATGGTGTATTTGATTGGAAAAAAAAGAGGTGAACTTACTTATTGATATCTATTTGTTGCAGTCTCTCATGAAAGCTAGCAGCAACTTCTGTAAAATTGTTCACAGCTGAAAACAGAGCATCTGGAGGGAGTAGGAGAAAAGTATTTAACTTCAGATTCTAAAGATATCATTTAACAAATCAAATTCTTAAAGGTTTTTCTTCCACTGTGATCATAATCATGAACTGTTAGAAGTCTCACTGAAGGAAAAGAAGATGACCTCATATTCCTACATCAAAAAACACGTAATTCTGCGTCAAAACCTCTATTAAAAGCAAAGCAATAAGTATTGTTGCCAATATAGTTTGCTATTTGCTACTTGAAGAATGTACATAAATATCAAAAAACAAACCATGGAACCAGAACCAGACTGTTCAGGTAGGTCTGAGATTTATAAATCCCAGCAACCTGTGTTTTACTGTTATGTCCCTCCACACAGAGTTTTGAGAAAGACTGAGACCATGCGTGTGTGTACACATATGCACATCTGCCTGACATTGCCCATTAGCAGCCACATCCTAAACTGAATATTCTATAATGTTACAAATTTAAAAAAGGTTTCTCAGCCACAGAATTATCCAACACCATAAGCTGCAAAACAGTGCAATTTTTTAAATGAAATATTACAATGATACATTGTTGTCAACACTGGCAAATCATACATGGCAAAGCTCATACAAGCATGTTAGTGACAAAATACTCCCATTTCAAATTAATGGAGGATATTATTATTATTATTATTATTATTATTATTATTATTATTATTGTTGTTGTTGTTGTTGTTGTTGTTGTTATTTTATCTATTGTTCACATAGCACAAGGAAAAGACCAGGTTGTGACTAAGACATCCATTAATTCATGGAAGAATGTGATGAAAGACTGTACGTACCAAAGGACACATTGTATGTTGCCAGCTCCTCTTCGTGATTCCTTGACAAATTATAGATGATGTGAGCATAGTTGCTCACAGCTGATGCATAGTCTCTACAGTCAAAAGGAAGCACAACAGAGTTGGCCAATTCAAACACCAGCCCTCCCCGTACCTGAGCTACTGTCAGATGATTCTTGAAAGTGGGATCATAAAACTGTTCCACAATTTCATAGGTTTCATAGACACTGTGGTAAACTGGATAGCTGCTGTATTTTTCTACTTCCTGAAACAAATGAAACCAAGACAAAACAAAAACATTATTCAGCTATGCCTATTTCAGTGTAGCTTGAAAATCTTTGCTGTGGCATTCAAGGCATGGTAAACTTAGAGTGTTCAGGTCACACTAATCCTATATAGTCACTATAGACAGTTAAGGAGAAGAATGGTAAGTAGTGGTTCTCTTAGATATTAAGCTATGCTGAGATGAATCGTCATTTGGACCAACTCTCTATCCCCTGACAATGTACACAAACCAAAGGTAGCTAAGCACAGACACATAGCATTCAGTTGGCTAAATCCAAGTGAGATTGGATTTCTTCTCTTGCTTGATTCAATAATCACTTGTGTCCTTGGATATTCCTTCCTTTTCAGAGGAAATGACCACATTGAATAGTTTGTTCCTTGGACATTTCTCAGTTAATCTCCTCTCAACAGTATGCTCCAGAGCCAGCTCATATTTTCAATAAAACACATACCATTTTGAATGCAAAGCTTCATAAAATGTTGCAAATCATTCAAAAGTCACCATAAGCCCTCATCAGCCATAGGTAATTTTGAGCACATCCATTTACCCTGAGAAAAAGTCCTTTTGTCTAAGTGACAACAACTTGATCATTCTTATTTATTACACTGAGGTAGCACATAGAGTTGTAGTAATTAGACACCTCTCTGACACACTGAACTGTACTATCCTGAAAAGCTGGAAGTCTAAATGGCTCCTTTACAGGTGATGTTATTCAGGAAGTTACAAGTGAGACCAAACTACAAAGAAACAGACTTACCCAATTTTTACTGTAACGTGCTCTGCCAGCAGCAATGCCAAGACGTTGAAAAAATGCTTCAAAGTCATTGCCAGAACCCAGTTTATTTATTCTTTAAACAAGAAAGAGGAATATGCCTTGAGTGACAATACTAAGTATAATTTTAGTTTGCTTCCAAGTATATCATGGCAGTTATTATTCAGCAGTCAGTCACTACACATTACATAGTCTTTTCCCAGTGTGCTCTTTTTTGTCAATACATCACGAACTGCCTCTGCCTCCTCCATTACCTGCACCTCATTAACTGCATTCTCACAAGAGCAAAGTCACCCTTCTCAGGGTTAGAGATATCTAGCTCTCAAGGGGAGAATGTACCTCACTGTCTTTTTCTCACTGACAAGAGCCAATGACCTTCCTCCTTCTGAACTTCCTCTGTCCCAAGCTCTCAACTCAGAAAAATCACAGCAGTACCAGCATGGCTTCATGGAATAAAATCAGTTTTTGAGATTCTGTAGAAACCCCCTGGTAAATTTGAAGGACAATGTTGCAAAATCCTGCCTGGTGTGCTCCTCAGCCTCCCAAAGTCAGAGGCCTTCCAGAAGACTGGGAAAAGAATTCAAAGGAAAGCTGATGAGTTAACATTTTGTGCAATTGCCACTGGCTTGTGCATATGACCCTTATTTGTCTAAACCACTATAAAGTAAATGAACACATTTCATATATAAAGCCTTTTCTTCATCTACAAAGGCAGGTTCATAAACCTGTTGTACAATAGTGTATCAGTTGCAATTATTACAATTCTGGAATTTACACCAGCTGAGAATCACACCATTTCTCTTCAGAACTCAGCTTTTCATATAAATATAAATATAAATATAAATATAAATATAAATATAAATATAAATATAAATATAAATATAAATATTTCCTTAAAATCCTTAATAATGTTTGGTATGTAATTTTTTTCTTTTTTCACTGACCTGGGGACTCCTTTATATTCACTTGATGGATTTTTTTTATACCAGCTCTCATAAAGAGATTTTCCTTCAAACCCCTCATCAGGACTTGGTATCTAGGAAAAAGACAAAGGGTAAAATTTTAAATGTTACCAAACAACAAGTCAACAACCTGTCATCAAACAAAGCCTATGGGTTAGGGTTATGAGTAAGTCACCTTATGTCCCTCAACCTTTCTGCATTTCCATTTTAATACTTCAAATGCATGCCATTTTCCAGAATAGTAGTTTATTTCCTAAAAATACATAAATTTAGATGGAACACAAGGAAAGCAAAACATTTCAAGTTAAGATTTAAATTCTGAGATTTCTTTTTAAGATTTTCAGTCATTTGATTTAAATATTCAACAGAGAAATCCCCTACAAAAACAAAATTCTTTGCTTTACTTTGGCAGAAAATATAAATTTTGTCTTAGTTTAATTCAAAACTGTTTCTACATTGTTTCAGTTCACCAAAAATATGTTTATGGATGCAGAAGCAACCTTAGAAAGGCAAAGTGCGCAGTACCTGGTATTTATGTCATCATAGCTGCTAGAGAGGTATACAAATCACAATCATTCTAAAGTTAATTCCTACCACTGACTAATTTGCAGGTAACTGAGCAGCTTAAACACCATGAATAATTTTTTTTATTTTCCTTTATATTGGTGGACTGCTGAGGTTTTATTATTTTGAATCTATTAGAGATTACTAATATATATTCTATTATTAATCTATCGTCTATCCAACAATTACTCCACAATAGGAATAAAATTAAAACAAATTTATTTGGGGTTTTGTCCATGAAGGAAATTGTCCATAGAACAGAGCTTGAAAACTTTTTACCACTATTATTATATCAGATTAACTATGAATGGGATCACACGGGACATGCTTCCTCATCAGCATTCTCATCAGACATCAGCTACCAACAAGCTGTGGTTACATGCATTCATCGCCCTTTGCTTCCCAACTCGAGAAAGGGTTACACAAGCTTTTTTTACTGGTATTTAGGTCACAATTTTAATGATGGCTCTTGGTGTCCAAACTGAGACTCTGCTGACCTGATTTCCTGACAGCTCTGAACACTTTCACTTAGCACAGGTTACCATGGGAACTGCAGGTGATCAACCTTCTTGAGTTCAGGACAGAAGTATCTTTATTTGGGTACTCACTTCTAACAAAATTACATTTTATTTGCTGTCTTTTAATTGCCAGAAAATTACACATTACTCATGCTTCACTTTTGCACCAGTCTAATGCCAACTTCCAAGAGATAGTAAATTATCAAATGACTGAATACCTAAAGCAGATAAAGGCAGATAAGGTAAAATCACAGAATATACACAGTGGTTGAATGTACATTACATTGGCATCTAAAACACACACAAAAACTAATTAAATGTTCACTGTTTAATACAGTTAAACAGAAAAAAACACCCCAGAAATTAAATGCCAACCTTTAAGACCCACTCCCAAAGCAAGGAATACCTTATGTCTAAGAGGGTGTGGCTATTTCCTGAGAAAGGTCCCTACCTCTCAATTTTCATGCCACACAAGTGTGTGAGAGCATCATGGTCAGAGACAAAGAATAACTAACAGGGTACACTGAAGCTGAGCACATTGACTAAACCTGTCACATCACACAAGAACAACATGGTACCACTCTAATTCCTCCCCCTGCCTAAAGGGACCCAGAGTCTCCTACTACCATGAGCATTCCAGTAGTTGATCTGAGCAGCCAGTTATGTGCTTGTTCCTGTCCTCTGGTTCACAGCATGCTTTTATGCTTTTGTTCTTTCACAGAAGGAGTAGAAATACCCCCTAATCCTGAATAGTCAATAATTTAATGGTATAAGCCTGTAATCCCCTTATCTGTCCTGGTAAAAAGCTCCAGAAAAGGAAGATCTGACGCCGTATTTTTACAGACAGAGCTCCATCAAGCAAGTGAGCACTGAACATATAGGCTAAAAATTTCAAGTGATATTACCTTTTTAGTCAGACTGTAAACCAGACTGTACATCAGTGGTGTGCAATCCACTCGTAGTGTGTAGTTTCCTGAAAACAGATGAAAAACGGATTATTTAGAAGAAGGAAGTTCCCTCAGCTGAATCTTCATGCTGTTATTTGTTAATAAGAAAGGGACTAGGGAGCTATACTCTTGAGGAGCAAGCTGAGAAAAGTCTTCTTATGATCTTCTCAGGGCACTTTATTGGTTAGGATGAATTCAAGCCCAGCTTTTGAAGCAAGTCTTAAGAGCTTTCCTTGTGTCCCTATGATTATTATGCACACTATAAGAGAAGAAGCTGACTCTAGAGTTGCCACAGAACTCAGGGCACCACACTTTTGGTCTCTCTTATGATCTCCCAAACAGTGTAGCTACTGTAAAGGACCTTTTCCCCAAAACAACACAAATATCTGAAGGATACTTTATGATTCCAAGCCACAGTTTCTCCCCATATTAATTTCTGAATTAATGCAAAAAAAATTATCACACTGAAGGTTTCATGAACCTCCAAGAAAAAATCCTTTCCAGTCATACCATCACTATTCCTCCTAAAATACAAGTTATATCCATGTACCTTCAACAGAAGAATCTGCATTGATGTAAGCCACTCCACGTGCTTGCAATACTTTGGCATTTTCCTATGAGAAAGAAAAAAAGGAAAATGCTGATAAACCTTTTTTCCCTCAGAACTATCTTCCCATTCACAAAAGAAACAGCTGTTTCAGAGAAGGCTACCAAATACTGCAAGGAGCTAGAGATTCTTGGTAGCTCAAAAGGAAACTCAAGGGAGAGAATTTGTGTGTAAAGAATAGAGGTAGGGGAGGTAAGAATTGCTGATTTCTAGTGCAGATTTCTCAAAGAGCAGCCACCATGCAAATTTCTTTTTGAATGCTCTTGGGTTTACCTCAACCCACTCTGTTGATCCTAACAGGCCAAATTCCTCTGCATCCCAGCTCGCAAATATCACTGTTCTCCTTGGTCTCCATCCTGGAATGAAAGACCATGAAAATTGTATTACAAAAAGGAAGGCTGCTTGTTACATGACTAATGTGAAAACACATGGCATTTTTGGAAGGCTCATCTTTTACCATGATCTGTGGGGAAAGAGTTATACATAAGAAATTGTAACACCAACATCAGTAACCTTATTTAATAATCATTTGCTATTGTAGCAATCTCGCCCTTACTTCAGTTTTGGGCCAAATAATGTATTTCATCTCTCACCTTTAAATGCAGTAAAATTTTCTAGAATCTAAAACTGATCAAGGAAAAATAATGTGTTGTGCACAAATTCTTGAAAGAAGGCTTTTCTAATTCTCTTGTTCTGTTCAGTTTAGTATACATTGTATATCAGTGTCTGCTCTGACAGAAAAGTGGCATATTTTCATATCTACTACAGAACTTCTTTGACCTATCTTTCAAATGCCTGATTTCAAAACCTATGCACTTTCCCATAACTTTGACCGATCACCTTCAAAAGAAAAATCTTTCACCTGAAGTCCTCCATTCAATTTAAACCCAGGCCAAATAGAACAGGCTCTATTGCCCTGATGCTGTATCTCAGCCCAAAGTTTTCTTTGAAGCTACTGGAACCTTTTCATCTTTTACTCTCTTTCCTTTTTTTAACTTTTAATATTTTTTCCCATTTGCATTCCAGAGAACTTCCCCTGATATTCAATTACTGGGAAGAAATGGAAATAAAACTAAATGTCAATAGGTTTTATGTGTAATAGGCAGGCAAAGAACACTTCTATAGTAATTATGTCAGAGCTTCTCTCCACGGGATGTCAGATAGGGAGACAGCATTTGCTCTGACATAAACAGAAACTTGGTGCAGTTGACATTTGTTCTTATTCTATTGCAAGTAGGCATGAGATATTTTTAACCATTTCCTCCTACTATGTTTGCACAGCTCATTCTCAGCATTACACTGACATCCTTCACTTACTCTTGATTATGCCTCCCAGCCACAGTCAAGTGCTGAGAAGGCTCTCAGTGTGGCCCTGATGAAGCCTTTATGAGCCCAGCACTGCATTAGTATTATAACACCACTGACATATCCAGTCTGACCAGCCTCAAATACAGAGTAGTCAGTTTTACCTAAATGTTGTGTTTTTTTCAGCATCTCCCATATCGTTTTGTTTCCCTCTAGGTTTACTTTCTCCTGAACAGCAGTACCTCACATACACCAAAGTGCACAGCAGTGTGTTTACTCAAGACATCAATGAGGTACACGTTTTTAATTTCAAGCATATGTTTAAATCTCACAGAAATCAATGGGTACTGATGAGAGCAGCTACTTTGACATGCATTATTCTTTCATTGCATTACCTTTCTTTTTCAGATTTCCAAAGCTCCTCACAATCTCGTGAACCACAGCTGCCCCACTCTGAGGATCAATGCCACCAAATACCCATGCATCACGGTGGCCTCCCAGGATGACATATCTGTCTAGAGAAATTAATTTTGGAGGTTTAGTTAGGAATACTTTTTTCTGGACACAGATGTTAACTTGAAGTAGTTTCTAATTTTCCATGCATGTATCAAGCAACCGAGGTTACATTAATTTCACGCTTATAAGCCGCACCTTTTTTAAGTTTTGAGGCGACCCCGGAAGTGCGGTTTTTCACCCGGTGCGGCTTATTTATGGATGAATTCCGGTGAAATGCCAACATGGAAGTGCTAGCCTGCAGCAGCCCTGAGCCCAGCCGGGGTCGGGGCCGCTCCCTGTGGCAATCCTGGGTGGGGCCAGGGGCCACCACCAGCTGCTGGGAGCTGGTGGGCCAGGGGGCTGCCGGGAGCTGTCAGGAGCGAGGGGGCCACCAGGAACGGGAGGGTTGGGGGGCGCGGTCCGGCCCGTGCCGTGCCACCGGGAAGCAGGGTTGTGCGGGGCCATGCAGACCCGGGGCTGCCAGGAATGGGGGATGGGCAGGGGCGCCCCCGCCTGTGCCGTGCCGCCGGGAAGCAGAGCTGTGCAGGGCCAGGCTGGGTGGAGCAAGCCCTTCTGCTGCTCGACAGAAAGAAAAAAAAAAAAAAACAATAAAAAAGAAGGCAGCTTATCACCTGCTGCAGCTTATTTATGGACAAATTCCGTGGACTTTCCAACAACCCAGAAGTGCGGCTTATAACCAGGTGCGGTTTATAAGTGTGAAATTACTGTAATAGTTTATAACATACATGATAGAAAGGAAAAAAATGTTCTACATTTCTGAAGATGTTTCAGCCAGTGTTGAAGAATTTGTCAAACCCAGTAAGTGGATCTCACAAGACTTAAATCCTCAAACTCCATATTGTTAGTTCTATTATTAAATATATTACAGGTTTCCTCTAAAGATGGAAGCATTTTTCCATACTTCTCAATAGTGTGTTTCATGATGAAGCTGACCCACTAACCGTATCTGTAGAGCATAGAAATTCATAATATTGTGAATTCATGTGCAGAATGCGGTATTTCTCTGGATACATATAATCAATCACAAAAAGAGTTGTCCAAATCATGATAGAGATATGATTATTGAGATAAAATTCAGACTAGGTCTCTGTACTACTATAATATGATATGATTAACAGTTGTGTTTTAGGCAAAAGGAAACTGCTGCAGTTAGAACCATGTTATCATCATTCTAGGGATTTCTATATATCTGGTTTTTTAGAGTATAAAATCACACTGGTTAAAAGAGACTGTAAGATAGACAAAAAGTCAATAATGGTGGATATAGTATCTTTCAATTGAATGAAAAATTCATTCCCATGTTTCTTCATGGAGAATGTCCACTTAATGTTGTTTTTTTCAAATGCAAAGTTACTTGCCTGAAGACAAATATTTCCATCTTGGTTATGACTCCTCCTTAAAAATCAGCATTTACAGTGAAAGTGCTGACATATCCTGAACCATATGAAAGGCAGTGCAAACACCATTTCAAAAATAATGCAATGCAGTATTTCAGAGAAAACTATATTCCTCATGTTCCTCTTGTAACCATGAAGTACAGATAGAGGTCACTGCTCACTCAGATTATGCTGAAGGCAAATGAGTTTACCTGGTTCCACTGTGCCTCTGATGGTACCAATCACATTGTAAATCCTTCTTACTTCATTGTTGCTCTGAATGTGCATTTTCACCTTTCTAGCATATTGGAAAGAAAACACAAAGAGAAAATCCACCAGATTAAATAATCAAACATCTTGACACCTTTCAAAGGGTACCATATAAATGCCAAGGGAAGCATTTTGGCCAAATTAATCTCCCATTAAACCAAAGCAAATCTGAAAATATTGCAGTGTATGGATTCATACTTGCACAAATGAGAACAGCATTTAGCCCTTGACAGCTGTGTCATATTTCTGATGTCATTTAGACTTACATAGATAACAGGATCAGAACTCCAAAGATCTTTTGCTAGCAACTAGTTTTTAAATTTGAAATAGTTAAAGAAAAATGGAAAGCATCTAATATTAAAAAGGTAATTAGTTCTTATTTTCTGCAGTTTAGTGCAAATTAGAACTGACTCCATGTCATGGTTTTGCCCCAGTTAGTAACCACACAGCCCCATACTGCCACTCACTCCCCCACTAGCAGTGAGAGAATCTGGAGGGTAAAAGGTAGAAAATTCATGAGTTGAGATAAAGACAATTTTATACATAAAAAGCCATGCAAACAAGCAGACCAAAACTGTTCAACTATCTCCAAAAGAGCAGAGCCCCATCACATGTAGTGGTAACTTGGGAAGCAAACACCATCACTCCAGATATCTCCCCTTTCCTCCTTCTTTCCCCTACTTTATGTACTGATCATGATGCCATATGGTCTGGAATATCCCTTTGGTCAGTTGGGATTACCTGTCCTGGCTATGCCTCCCCCAAGCCTCCCATGCACCATTCCCCTCTCACCAGTGTGGCAGCACCAAAAGCAGAAAAGACCTTGGCTCTGTGTACGCCCTGCTCAGCAATAACAAAAACATTTCTATATTATCAACTCTGTGTTCATGACAACTGAAAAACAGCCGCATACCAGCCACTATGAAGAAAATTAACTCTACCCTAGCCAAAACAAGAACATTCCAGCAAAGTCCATACTACTGCAGCACCTAAGGCAGCAGAAAATCAGACAACCTGAGCTGCATCAAGAGATTTTTTTCTACAACATCAAGAGCTGTTTATCTGTACCCCAGCAAAAGGTGTAACAACTCAGACCCAAGGGTTCACATAAAGTTCAGTATGAACAATTATATGAAGTTAAACAGTTCATATGAAGAGAGTACATTGTACTCAGAAAACATTCAACATTGAAACACATTGATTTTAGTCCTAAACTGTAATTACTAATTCAGTCAAAAACAATCCAAAGCAATAAAATTGACATCACAGTTTAAGTCCTTTTTCTGGAAAAGCTGAGTGAAAAAACTGCTTGTATGAAGCAGTTTAATACTGCTTCATATAAGTCAATAGGTAAGACCAGAAGTTGGACCCACATGAATCTAAAAAAGAAAACAAAAGCTCTCAAGGCTAGCTGGAAACTAAAGCAAGTAGGTCAAATCCATCCAATCAACACACAATGCTTTGCACTGAGCATATTTTAGCCAAGGAAATAGCCAAAATCAAAGGAATGACATAAATAAACGCAGCTACTCTATTTTTGGTCAAAATCTATTGCTCCACCTGTTTTTTCCCCTCATCCCAAGAACACTCTTCTTAGGAAACAAAACTAACCTTGTAGAATTTCCTGTAAAACCAGGACCAACGTTGTAAGATACATTCAAATTTCCTTTCCAGCTACTATGAGGTGGTGCCTCTCCTCCCATATTGCTGTTAGGGAAAAAAAATCATTATTAATTAAATCATTATTAATTACAGGCGTCTTATAGCAACATCAAATAAATGAGGAAAAAAACCCACACTTTGGTAGGTACCATGCACACACAAACCAGTGTTGGTCTTTGTTTTAGACAATTTATACTACAAGCTTTGGCAGAAGAATTATTTGGAGTTTTAGCTACACTAACGCCAGTAAATTAACATAGAGCAATAATCCTGCATATAGAAACTGGCTTGGAATGACCTATAGCTACCCTGAAAGACAGTGTCGGCCAAAAGGTTTTGCATATAAACTGCCTCTTGTAAGGTCCCTAGAACATTCTACTGCTTTGAACTGCATTTGCATTTGAATTAGCAGAGAGCAGCTTGGGCCCATTCCAACACTTTAACAGTACAGGCAATAGTTTTATGGTGGCTGTCCCTGTACACTGTTTAATCTCCTAGCACAGACAGTTGATGCGTGTCAAAGATGGCTAAAGTAGAGAAACAGGAACAGTCCAAGTAACTCTTTCTTGTTCCATTGTCAAAAGTGTCATGTTTATTCTGTTAACACAATGGAAATGCAATACTTTGGTTGATCAAAATCACCCAGACTTATTCTGTTAAAGGACTTCTATATTTGACATGAACTTTTGAGGACAAAGAAAGAATGCTGGATGTTCTGGTTCCTAGGGAGCAAAATACATTTATTGTAAATGAAAGAATGCCTTCTACTGTAAATACATACTTCAGTCAATCTTTGTTCCACACAACACTTCAACATATCTTCAGGCCCTGAGTAAATTGTTTATATAAAAATATGATAGCAGAAATTACAAGATGCTATGTCTTCTCAAGACAAAAGTCAAAACAAGCACCCAGTATTTTTAAATGATTTAGTCTTCATTTATAATTATTAAAACCAAGCTCTAGTATTATTTATTACTTAGTGAACAGAAATGTCTGGATACATCATTTCTATACATAGTAATCTGCTCTATCACTACTAGTTGGCAGTGGATAAGAGGTTTTTTAACCTATGTCTTTATCATTATGAGCAGTTATCCTGATAAAGGACAAAGTTTTAATGAAAGGAAAACTTGGAACCATATTAGTACATATTACAAACTAACTTTTCCAGATAACTCTGCCCATACTTCATATGTAACAATAGATACCACACTTACCTCCTACAGAGGTTCCAATAAGAAACAAACATATTACTTTAACAGCTGCAGGAGAAGCAAGTGCAAAAGTCTTTCTATTCTCTTTTCAAATACTCCCATAACTTCCAAAAAGCAGTCTGCTAAAATACCTCAAATTTTCCATGAACTTACCGCAGTAATGATTCTGCATCATCATAGCCAATAGGATGAACTGGAATTTTTGGGAGACCTAAGCCATTGATTTTGTCTAGTCGGTACATGTATTCTGAAAGCAAAAGACAGATATTTTCATATTTACAAGTCTCAGAAGGAAGCTGTACAATTTACAGTACAGTCTTAACACTGGAGTCAGGTATAAACATTTCACTTTCCCAAAAGCTGAGCTGACATCGTTCCAGTAATTTCATTCTTTGTGCTTAATCAACATGTTTTCAGAGAGAGACTAATCAAGGTTCTCCCGTGTCAGCAGTCATGCATTTAAAGATGGCTGGAAATTTTAAAATTATTTGTTTAATTTTTTGTGTTGAAATACTTTTATATAGAAATATTTCTCTTTATGGGAAAGAAGCTCAAACTAAGCTACAAATAAAGAACAAGAGCAAAGAAGGAGCCCATAGTGTGATGCTTGGAACATTCAGCTAGGAACTAAAAAAATTTGCCAGTTGATAAAGAGATGCAGATAAAATCCTATACACTGGCCTACTGAATATTCTGGATTGCTGGTTTTGTGGACAAAACAAAATCTAGGTTTTACTCTGATAAAGCTCAAATACAAATTTTTTTTTTACAAATCTTAATCTTCATGATGTGGACAAAAGCATATAGAGAATAGTTTCTTCCTTAATACAACATTCACAGTGACCCTTTGTGATTGAAGGAGTCAGGAATTTATCATGTGTGATCACTGACTCTAGCATGAGGAACCAGAAATTTTCTTCGTGGTCTGCTCTGCCATGCTGATGTTTGGAACATGTATCCCCTTCCAGTACAAGTTCGGCTGCCTAGAGGCAACCCTGCCTATCACTTAGGGACTAATTTTCTTGAGGTGATTGCCTCTCTCAGATATGCTGGCCCAGGTGCTGGCATCAATAGTTGTTAATGAATTTCAATCAAAATTATCTGGTTTAGTTGCTAAATGGAACAGCTTAGGCACAACTCAAGCAGCTGAGGAAGCTTAAGGTGAAGGTGATGAATACAGATCAGCACTCTAGGGCTTCCCCAATATCCTCTCACTTTCTCTCATGCTTCATTTACAGAAGTGGCCTACTGCAGTGAAATCCAAGCTGCCTTTTTTAGCAATAAAGACTAAGAAAGAAAGTGTGTTGTTACAAGGGAGAAAACATCCTCTGCCTTTTTCTGATACCAGACCCTCAGAGAATGCCTTCTCTAGAGTCACTCACCTTTTGCAGGATAACCAGGAGTCAGAGGATCCCCTGCTCCATTCAGGTTTAACACATTCCCACGCTGGGCTCCTCCACCTGGAAGGTTCCAGCCATTTGGATAAGGATCTACTCCAGGTGCACAGTAGTCAGCAGGGTCAGAGTACAGAATAATTCCCTTGGCACCTGCCAATTCAGCATTCTTCACCTGCAAAGCACATCTCCTGTCCCTATCCAGTCCTTCATAGCCTGACCCCCAAGGGGCAAAAGAAAGTATAAATTATAGTGATGTTTTTTCTCAGGGTCTTTTACACTGCTTGGGAAAAAGTCAAGAGCCCACAAATGTCTCATAATTTCCTGAAAAAGATATCAAGTTTCACATGAAAGTAAAAGGTTTGCTGCTGCTTTGACTTTTAGTTAGGAGACAACATCAGTGACATGGAAAACATCCTCCACAGTATTGCTACATAATCTGAGTTTGCATTCTGTCATCCAGATCAATACAAACAGGTGACTATTGAAGTGTACACATCAGGAAAAGAAAAAACCGTATCACATTAATGCAACAGTATCTTTCAGGTAGTCTTGTACTTAACTTATTTACCTAAATGATCTCTGAATGTATCTCAGGGTCTGCTCTACACAGGAAAATTATAACTGGAGAGCTTGAAACTGCTTTTGGCTGTGAACAAGACTAACTACAGAGAGCCCACATTTTAGGCTCATTATGGCAGAACAACTGACCTGCATGCTGTTTTAAAAGTGTTCTTGTGTGACTTTATTATTGTATAACATATATCATTCTGACATCCCAATCTGGTTTGCCACTAGATATGACAGTGATGGATAGTGACAGAGTGACAACTAATCCTCAACAGTTTTAAATTTGGGTATTTTAACTTAGAAATATCATAGCTTTTTTTTCCTTTGCTTTTTTTTTTTTTTTTTAAGGAAACACAGTACTCGCCTTCATCCTCTATCGTATTTTTGCACACCATTAAGAAGTTGAAAAACTTTTAGTACAGTTCTCCACATTTTATATAGGCTAGCAAATTCTTCAGTATATAAGCAGTCATTAGAAATATTACTGTAAGAATGAGGGCATATAATTTCCAAACCACAGGAAAATTGCCTTTCTAGATATTAGTAACTCTAAGATATTTGTGTTTCATTCTAAGGAAAGATTCAAAGACAGTAATATCTTCTTCAATTTTTAAGTCTTTTCCATTCAGATAGTATCTTTAGGGGTGTTAAATCATTTAGTGAAAATATTATCTGACCCAGAATATGAGTTATACACCACTTTTCCCTAGTGAAAATGATATGTATGTAAACCAGTCAGTTATCTATTTAAAAGCTCCACACAAGATTAATCAACAGTATTTAATAAGAATTAGCATCCAGTGAATTCAGTGCTTGATACCCTTAGGTAACTGACAAATACAAATTATTGTCCTGCTCAAATTAGGGTCAAAATAGTTGTTGCACAAGAGCCAAACACTCTTAAAATAGACTGTCTTCTTACATCTCTGTTGAGAAAATAACTTCGAGTGTATGCCTGGAGTATGTACAGGATTATGTCCTTTCCTGTTAAGTCATGGAAATGTGTGAAAACTGTAGTTTAAGAACAAATTTATATGACAGGGATGTTAAAAAATCAAATACAGAATTTAAAATAATTTCCATATAGTTATAGTCTCTGTCTGGTGCACAGAAACCAATATAGATGTGGTAAAGAACAGCTGAACCAACAGGGAAGCACAATCTAGTTCAGAATTAGAAAGTATGGCACTCTATTAGTGATATTTTTGAACAATTTATAGAAAGCAAATTGATATTAAAAGTGTGGAACATTTTCTAACCTTTTTACTTTTATCCTAGAAATACTAAAGAATCATCTTTGAACACAGGTCTATGAAAACTCAGTTAACTCCAAAATCTCCAGAACACCTTAAGGAAGTGTTTCAGTCTCTTGAAAAAGCTGAAGGGTTAAACAGTTGAACAGTTGAAGAGGGAGTAACACTGAGAAGGGCAGCAACATTTTTATACACAGGGATTACCTTATTTCCTCTAAAGATCTTTCCATATCTGGCAATAACAATCTTTCCTGTACAGTTAATTCCCATTTCACGTTCTAAGGTAAAGAAGTCCTCGGTGCGAGCATAATTCACATACACCAATTCACCCTGAGAGAAAGAGGCAGGATTTGAAACAATAATATCAAAAAGCATGTTGAAAGGAGTGTGGGGTCTAATAAGATAACACAAAATTCTTGGCCTGCAAGAACTCAGAAGAGCCTTGGCCTCACTGAGTATTCCCATTGAGGAGCTTTGTACATGCTCCCTCCCGTGCTGTTTGCAGTACTGATGCAGACAACAGCACACTGGAGAATGCTACTGCTAACAGCACTAGAGGTCTTGGAGGTCTTGTCAAACTATTATGTAATAAGGTGAAAATAAGCATCAGATTTTGAGAAGACAATCCTGTCTTTAGATATTGCTTTCATCGGAAAAAGCGGTTTTATATTTAATTTAAAAAAAGCAATTTCTCAAAGATGGAAGTTGAAGCTTTTTAAACTTGTTTTCATAATTTCCCACATCTCATGACTTATTTTAGCTCTCCATAAACCAAAAAAGCAGTGATGTTATTCCGTTTTTCTTTGGTGGTATGTTATGATAAAAGGTGAAAAGCCATGAATTTTATTTGACACTACTTTCCAAAATTCCCACTACAATTCTTGGAACACTCAAAGCTCTTATGTCCTAGGGTGCAGATTATCTGCCTGGTTCTCCAGCTTTCTTTGAGTGTCTGAGGCAAATGAATGCAGTATTCCTTTTGTTTTCCGGACCTGAACAGCTTATTAACAAACATCACAAAGTACAGGACTGATAAATATCAAGCTGCGTGAGTAGAAGCTTTAGCATGTTTCCAGATGGAACTTTAAAGCAGAGCCTTGACCAGGGTTCTGCCAACCTAAATTACTCTACATATAGACAGGAAAGATATTGAGAACAACATCAAGAAATTCTAATCTAAAAAAATATTAATTGAAACCCCTAATGCTCATATAACAGTAAAATCCTGTTACACCTTCCAGCTTTACCAAAGAAAACCCATCATCTGATACCATCTGTATAACAAGACATGAAAGATTAGTGTTAAATTAAGATCACAGCAATACCTTTATCACCAGCTAGAAATGTCAGCAAAAGCTTTTCAAGCATACTCAACACTGTGCAGCTATATCTGTCAGTGTGAGACTTGGGCAAGCAGCATTTTGAAAAGTGAGATTGTTCATTTGGCCGGGTAAATGTAACAATCTACTTGTTCACCTAGATGGGAAACAATGGTGCATATTTACAGAAATGTCTGGGAAGTTTACAGCAGCTGATATTAAAGATTTATTACCATCATTTTTAAGGAAAAGTTAAAAAAAAAAAAAAATCCTGTTATTACTCAAACTAGAGGAAAAAATTAAACATATATATAACTGTTCCATTTGAGCATTGCTTCATCACAATAATCCCAAGAACATCCCAGGAGCTAGGTCACCTTTCCTACTGGTGATAAGTTGGGTTTTGAACTAAAGCCTAAGGAATTTCAAATTATTCTTTATTATTCTCTGATATTCTGTGCAATGCTACAGTACACTATGATACTTCATCTTTTCCATTTCTACTACTTCTATTTCTGCTTCTTTTCCTACCTCTAGTTCTTTTACTATGTAATATCCTACTATCTTACCTCAGGCATTCCTTGGGCTGAAAAGGCACTGTAGGGAGGCACCACATCTCTAACAGCCTCATACCCTGGAGGAGGAGGCTCAGACAATGATGTGTTGAAAACCTAATGGGAAAGCAGGAAAGGAGTAAGGTAAATAAGGCAATATGAAAAATAAATACTTTACATTCACTAGCACTTTTCACAAGCATTTCCAATCTAAAGGACTCTGGTTTTAGAATTCTACCTAAGAAGTGGCCAAAGTTTTAGCAAGCAATGGGTATCCTTTTCAGAAGGCATGCTAAATGTGTGAGCTTACAAATTCCATATCCACTCTTCACACAGAATCCCGCATAAATGAACACAGGGTTCCCTGAAATGGTCTGAGTAGAGCAGATAAGAACAGGTTATATCACAGTGGTAAAAATGCTTGCATTCTGCTCATCCCTGAAGCTTCTACGTGCACTTCAGCCCGTATGTAATGAATTCATTCCCCTTGTGATAGCACATCTTCAGACCTATTCTAATCTTCCAGAAACTGAATTTAGCAGAATCATCAATAGTGTGTAATGAATCAATGCAAAGAATGGTTCTGACCAGGGTTTCTCTCCCCATTCTAAATAACAGAATAATTTTCAAACAATTGAATTACATGAAGTAATTCTCTTACATAATTGTTTTTTAATCCATATGTAAGAATGCTGTACGAATCAGGGTAAATATTAATATTCCTAACACATATATTATGAAACGAAGATGCAAAATATAAAAGTAAACCGGAATTCCTGATTTCCATGAGCTTTGTATTAGGCCAAACACCATAAGGTGAACAGAAGACAGTTTTCCCTCACAGCCTTCTCAGGTGTATGAAAGTGATTTTGTTCCCTGGTTGGAAAAACTAGTGGTTTTTGTACCTCATTGCCATGCTCATCAATTATTGAGATGTAGTTGGGCTTAGTGTCATCAGGGTAGGAGAGCAAGACATCATAATGAATCAACTGAACTGAATCCAAACCAAATTTCTTCCATTCAGCTTGGACTTGCTGTGCCAGAAGCATATTTTCCTTTGTTCCTGCTAGGTGAGGACGCTGTGTAAAATTGCTAGAGACAAGGAAGAAATAAGCAGGGTCAGGCATTGAAGGTCATAATCAGAACTCCTCTTAGCCTAGCTGGAAATAAACATCCTAGAGATGATCAGATATACTCAGGCTAAATAAGGACCAAGACTTGTCTGTATATCTACGTATTTTTAAGTTGTACACATAAACTGAGATGAGGGGTTTCAGGCTGTCCTGATCTAGCACAGGCATTTAAATCTCCCTTGCAGCATGGTTTAGCAAGAATGGTGTGATGACACCAGCTATTGGGTCTTGTCCTTTCTTTACTCATCTTTTAAGCTGCAGTAGGCCTATGCACTCCTATGCACAGTAAGACCTTATCACTATGAAGTGATAAAAGAACTGAGTACAATTATTTTTGTGTATTCAATTTAGAAATGTGCATAATTACTCTGATCCTTACTTTTAATTAACTAGATATTCTCCTTGAATTCCCCTATTTTAATTAATTTTTGAACAAATACTGGTTTATCTAAAAATTGACTCCTAGTGTGTCTTGTTGGCCAGTAAGAGATTGAGTTTTGAGTATCGTATAAACAAGGAACAGAAAAACTCAACAGTTTATGACTCAAAAGTCATGCCAGCATGAATAACAAGGAGTGAAAGAGCACTAATAATGAACAGCTCATTGTCTGAAATAAAAAAAATTAAAAATTGTCCAGACCATTGTGAAAGCCCAGTTGTGAAGCCAGCTGAAAAAACCCTCAGTTCAATGAGCTGTCATCATGATGTCCTCATTCTGTCATATGACCATGCCTTTAACATGCCAACGAAGTATGTGTGGCACCAGCTGATGTTAATGAAGGAAACTGTACCTTGGATTATGAAGGGGTGTGAGATTAGGAAAATCTTAAATTCTGGAGTTCAAATAAAAACGAAGCCATCATAGAAAGATGGAATGGAATGGAATGGAATGGAATGGAATGGAATGGAATGGAGAATGGAGAATGGAGAATGGAGAATGGAGATTGGAGAATGGAGAATGGAGAATGGAGAATGGAGAATGGAATGGAATGGAATGGAATGGAATGGAATGGAATGGAATGGAATGGAATAGAATAGAATAGAATAGAATAGAATAGAATAGAATAGAATAGAATAGAATAGAATAGAATAGAATAGAATAGAATAGAATAGAATAGAATAGGTTTGCTTGTAAGGGATGTACAACAATCATTTAGTCCCACTACCTGACCAGCTCAGAGCCAACCAAGTCAAAACACGCTGTTAAGGGCATTGTCCAAATGTCTCCTGAACACTGACAAACTTGGGCCATTGACCACCTCTCTAGAATGCCTGTTTCAAGTCTGAACATCCTCTTGGTAAAGAAATGCTTCCTCATGTTCAGTCTGAACTTTCTCTGGTGCAGGTCTGAACTATTCCTACACATCCTATCACTGGATACCAAGGAGAAAAAATGAGCACCTCTCCTGCCAGCTTAGGAGGCTGTAGGGAGCAATGAGATTGCCCCTCAGCTTCCTTTTCTCTAAACTAGAAAAAATCCTTAGCAGCCAAATGCTGCTGAATAAAACCATGTTCCTCTGATCATGCCAAAATCTAATATTGTTCTAAAAATCACTTTTATAGGGACAACATCATCTTCTGGATGACATATACTGAACCAAGAGCACACTTATGTGCTATTGTGAGTGAGGATGGTTGTTTTCTGTAGGAGTTACAAGTGTTTGAGTATCACATTTTCATTAGAAGTTGATTTACGCAATAACATTTTCCTGTATTATACTCCCATTTAACTGAACATTGTGTTTTTCTTCATTTTCTCTTCTAATCTGCCTGCCTGTACTGGTAGTTTTGAGCAGTGACTAAATATCTGCTGTATTTCACTGCAGGATTGACCACATGACAGTAAATGAGGCACAAGGCTTTCCGCTTACATAAAGACAGGGAGTTTAGAGGGCAGGAAGGTCCTTTCACAGAGCTGTTTAACAACAGTTGACTTTGCAGAAGCCAGAGACTCTAAAAACTCCTAAATCTTTGGTTTTAGATGTGTATGTTACACTCCAGTACATTACTGCTATGTAATAATGAGGCCATACTTTCCAGCTAATTAATCTGCAATAGTTTACGGCAAATAAAAAAAATTAAAGCAGTGGGATTGCTACAATCCTATAAACTGAAAATAGTCTTTTAGCAATTTAGTTTTGCACAGCTCCAAGCTATGTCGCCAGACTGAGAGTACAAGGCAAATCCAAATCTGTTAACTACTCCTACAATAGCTGATGCTCTTTCTTTACACTGAAAGCAAATTCTTATCAATAAACCATGACTTGTGGCCTATTACTAACTGAAATAAATATACAATTTTAATAAATACTACACTCTCTAAAGAGAAAAATAATCAATTTACAAGATCCCTAAAACAAACAAATCCAGAGCAAGTACTTGCAGTTAAAGCTTTTAAGTTATTAAATATTTATAACATCACTTAAATTTTATTAGACTTCAAAATATCCATATTGTCATGTTCCATTGTTTTGAATTGTTTGAAACATGACCAACAAGTCAGGGAGGTGATTCTGCCCCTCTACTCTGCTTCATGAGACTCCAGCTGCAGCGCTGTGCTCAGCTCTGAGACCCAACACAAGAAGGACAAAAACTTGATGGAACAAGAGGAGGCCATGAAAATGATCAGAGGATTGGAGCATCTCTCCTGAGAGAAAAGGCTGAGAGAGTTGGGGCCATTCAGCCTGGAGAAGGCTCCAGGACTTTATAGCACTTTCCAATATCTGACGGGGGTTACAAGAAGAGGGATCTTTTTCAAGGGCATCTAGTGATACAAGAAGGATTGTGGTTTTAAACAGGAAATTTGGTTTAGATTGGGTATTAGGAAGAAATTATTTACTGTGAGGGTGATAGGTTGCCCAGAGAAACTGTGGATGCCTCATGCCCAGAAGTGTTTAAGGCCAGGTTGGATAGAACTCTGAGCAATCTGGTCTAGTGGAAGGTGTCCCTGCCCATGGCAGGTGGGTTAGAATCAGAGGATGATTAAGGTCCCTTCCAACCAATTCTATGCTTCTGCGATCATTTGGCTGGCTCCCACTTGATTTTTATTTTCTTGTCTGAACTGATTAGTTTATACATTGCTTACTAAAGAAACTGCTTGATGTTTTCTGCTTTCATTTCAGCCATAAATGCTGTCCTCATGTCCTCATGAGTACTCAGAGATGTCTTCTTATCTGTAGGTTTTGCAAACCAGCCTGTATAACACATGAAAATACAGAAGAAAAGCATCAAAGCAATATTCCCATGACACATACCACTTCTCTTTGGTCTCACCACAAGATTTTCACTGCTTTATATTTTAAAACTGTTTTTATTACAGCACATACAAGGAGCTACAACCTAATGCAGGCTGAAAAGTGATGGCAGTGTTTGTTCCACAAATGGTAAGAGAACTTATTTGTCTAGGTTGAGGGATGTAGTATACTATCTTATATTTATTCATCAGTTATATTCCTGTAGATTTATCTATCTTTTTTGAGCACAAGAATGTAATGCTGTCAATCATATAGTTACCTCAATAATAAGGCAACAGCTTCACAAAAAATGCACAGGCATACTTTGTAAGGAACAGATGTCCTGTAACTCCTTTCTCACTCGGGTCTGTCTGGCTCCTTTCTGGAATCCTTCCCTTTCTGAGCAAGCACTACCAGAGAAGTGATGAGAGGAACAGCTGGCTAGAAAGAGAAGCGCTCCTGACATGTGTTTTTAAATCAGACTGGACACGTCCAGTGCACCAGCAGCAGCAGCTACATGGGTAGTGTGAATGAGAGAACCAGTGGGTTCAAGAGGGTAACAAGCTGGGACCAGTGAGGCACTGGTTACTGGCACAGTGAAAGGCTCCACATGAGAGAGGAATTCACTCGAGGCTTCCCAATGGCACCAATCCCTAGTACATACCAAACGGCATCGCAAAATACAAGTGGCTCTTTTTTTTCCTCCCTTCCATAAGCTGACCATGTGAAACCCAAACGAAGGTGGGGAGGGGGAAGGAATCTCTTGCGGCAGCAACCCTCAGTCCTGCCTGAGACAAAGATTATTTCTCCTCCTGCCGTACTCCTCCAGCCCCTCTTTCTACCTCTGTGGCTGCGGCTGGTGCTGTTTCAAGGCAGCAGGGTCGAGGGGGATGTCTTTTTGTCCCCTCCTCACAAACCCAGTGCCCCTTTCTCTCGCCCACAGCACTATTTTACTCCTATTTACTTGAACAAAAAGTAAACAGAAAAACAAGGCAAAGACACAAAACCCCTTCTCCTACGGAGGAGCTGGATATCCCAGAGGGGGTCAGTGGGTGCACCTGCCCGGTGTGAAGGCAGGGAGCACGGAGTTGCCCTCGGTCGGCTGAGCACGAACGCACCTCGGGCACCTTCGGCACTAACTCCGGGCGCTGAAACCCGCCCGCTTCTCCCCCCCACCCGGTCCTTCTTCGGCCCGGCTCTGAGCCACGTCCCGCGGCTGCAGGAGCCCCCGAAGCGAAGAAGGGTTACTCTGCACTGTACCGATGAGGAACCCGAGGAGGAAGAACCCCGCTGCTGCTGCCAGGACGACAGCCCAGAAGCGGCCGCTGGCTGCCCTGGGGCCGGCCGACTCCGAGCGGGCTCCGAGCGACATGGCTGCGGCCCTGCCGTCCCGCCACCCTCAGTGCTCCCGCCAGAGCCCGGCCAGGAGGACCTGCTCTCCCCTCCCCGCTCCGCTCCGCTCCGCCCTCATGCCCGGCCCTCACTCCCGGCCCTGGTAAGGCCCGCCCGGCCCTCATGCCCGGCCCCGCCTGCCGCTGGGTGAGCCGTGGCTGAGCTCTGGTGGCCGCTCCGCGCTGCCCACCTCCCCTCTGCCAGACCCCCGCGATATCCCGTGTTTGACAGAACCACAGTATCAAATGGGTTGGAAAAGACTTCTGAGATCATCAAGTCCAACCCATGACCGAACACCAGCACATCAACAAGACCGTCAAGTGCCACATCCAGTCCTTTCCTTTAACACGGCCAAGGATGGTGACCACACCACCTCCTCGGCCCCATTCCAGTGTCTAATCACCCTTTCTGTAAAGAAACTTTTCTAAATATCCAGACTGAACCTCCCCTGGCACAGCTTGCGGTTATGCCTTCTTGTTCTGTTCTTGTGAGAAGAGCCCAATCCCCAGCCTGGCTGCAGCCTCATTCCAGGCATTTGTACAGAGTGATAAGGTCACCTCTGAGCTTCCTTTTCTCCAGGATAAACCCCCAGCTTCCTCAACCATTTCTCATATGCTCCAGAGCCTTCACCAGCTTCATTGCCCTTCTCTGGATACTGGAATCTCCTTCCTGAATTGAGTGCCCCAGAAATGGACACAGGATTCAAGGTTCCATCTTATCAATACTGAGTACAGGGAGATGATCCCTTCCCTCTCTTGCTGGCCATGCTGTTACTGATACAGGCCAGGATGTCATTGGTCTTTCTGACCACCTGGGCACACAGTTCTTTTGATTTACTACAAAGGGCAGTGAGAATGCAGAGCGATAACTTCCACACTTGGTTTGCTGTGGATTTCTCACACTGCGCCATGCCATGCCATCTCCCATAGGCTACACATTAGAGATGGCAACACCAGCAGGGCGAAGCTGAGGGAGAAGTAATGTAAAAGCCAGTGTTTCAAAAGATACATTTTAAGAAACATTTTTCTCTCCTAGGGACTATCAGAGAGATAGGTGCCCCTGTGAAGGTGGGTTGATACCATGTATCTCCATGCCTTCTCTTTCCTTCCATCTCTGGGAGGCACACACCAAAGAGAGTGGGTACACTCAGCTGCCAGTTTGAGGACAAGTCTGAAACTTTGTCCGTTTTTTAGTTTGCTGGTGTCTTTTTTTCCACCTCTTAAAATTATTCCTGTATGATTTTGGAAAAACCTCTCCATTCAGTTCAGTGATCATATTTGGGATGAGAGTGGCCATGAACAGAGTGGAACTTTGCCTGCAGAGGTGACCTCACCAGCTCTGCATGGATTTTCATCCTCAGAACCCTTGCTCCAGTGCCTGCTAGGAAGACAGCTGATGTTTAACACACAAAGTCTGAAGTTGGACCCATGAAATTGTGTTTTACTGATACCCAAATATAGTACAGGCAGTCTGTACTCAGCAGCAGTGCAAGGACTCTGCACTCTACAGGACTGCTCCTATTGAGCCATGCTACTTGCTGATGCAGACAAAACCTGAACCTAGGATGAATTCCAGACATTGGACTTTGTCTTGCCTCATCTGCAGAACCTATCATGCCAGGAAATCTTAACACAAGAACACTAGAGGGCTACTGTGGAAAGTAGAAGTGAAAGAAGAAGAGAAATACACCAATAACACAACAGTAGCATGCTTTAAATTTTTCTAAGAGATAAAAAAATCCCTGCAAATGACCTGCCAGAAAGTTAAAAATAATAATTTTTTAAATGGCTATGTTTGTGATATTGGTCCTGTCTCCTACTTTTTGCTGTCATATGCAGTCTGACCCTGCTGTGCAGGAGCCCTGCTTATGGTACTCTGAGCAGGGTACTCCATCACATTGTCAAGTCAAATTCAGATGCCTGACAAGTTGCCATCAGCTTATTGACAGTTGTATAAACCATTCTGGAATCCCCAGTTTTCCCCTATAATATATAGAGAACATAAAAACATACATTTGGAAATGCACATGGTGGAAGGTTTTACTTCTGCCCTGTAGTTTACTTTCCTTCCCCATCCTATACTTGCACAATGTGCTTGTATTTGTTACTCCTCCACTATTCACTGGTAAATGGTGAAACCAAGGCAGTATTAAGTAGGCTGAAGAATGAACATGCCTTCTGACATTCTTAGAGAGATTAATTTGGCCAGGGCACCTTTAGGCATAAGGCATCTTTGGGAGAGCCCTCGGATCAGTTAATTGGTTTTTGAAGCACTTGGAAATTAGGTTAATGAAGCACCAAGGGATTAGGCATTGAACAAAAATATATCTCTTGATTAATATTCCAGAGGGATTTAATCAATCCCAGTGGTTTATGGCCACGCTTTTTCAAGTGAAATAAGATGGAAAGGAGCAATGAGGAAATTGAGATGGGAATATTGATGAAAGTTTGGTGTTGTTTAGTACTCTAAAGTTAACTGACCTGCCCACATAGAAGTTCTGAATAACTGCTTTAAGATGTTTGAAATATAGCTTTTTCAGTGTGACTGCAGCTTGGGCAGCACATTATTAACTTTAAATATACAATATCAGCAGCCAAAGGTCATAGAAAAAATTATTCAAGAGTAAATGGCAGTTGTGATAAATGCATTAAATGTTATGCTTTTTCTATAGAGAATCATGTAGGTCACTTTGTAGGCAAAGTCATTTCACTAAACCAAGTGCAGGAAAAAATAATACTTCTCCTGTTTCTGTGAAAAATCTTCTACTAATCAAAGTACTCAAAATAATTTTTGCTTATCTCTGAGATTCAAGGAATGGATGAAAATTTTGTTTTCTAATATATCTGCTTGAAGAAACAAACTCACTGGGTTTTGAGATGCAAACTTTAGGAAATACTTTGGTCAAGATTATTCACTTATTTATCATGACACAATTTTCCTTAGGTCCAGTTGCAACCAATGGTAGGCTCTTTACTTGAAGGTGTTAAGGACCCTAGTTGTATGTTAAGGTGTTGTTGAAATACAGATACAATAAGTTCAGCTTCTGTGTTACTTTCTTTTTATATACCCACAGGATAACTCTGTTCCTTGCTACCCCTTCAGCATGTGAAAATGTTGCCACAGTAATTCACTGAACATAATACCTGGAAACATTTGTGGGGCAGGGTTCTTCATATATCTACTAAATGTATGCTCCGAGTTTACTCAGATTTGGGACTGAGGAAAGCATGGGAACAAGTTGTCTCACTGAAGGTTTTTGGGGTAGCCTTTCATTACTCTGAGTCACAAAGCTATTTTGACAGATGATTAAGTTAGGAGGTTCCAAATTCTTTTGTTTAGGGCAGAAAAAAATGAAGGTAGAAGTGGCTATATCACTTACAACTTACTGGAGGAGAAGCCAATTTAATATGGAGGTGACACTACTGTGGTGTCTGAGGCCAGACTTTATAACTTGTCAAATAAAGGTGTGTTTGCCTGTGGCTGCCAGTTTTTGTTACAGTTTTAACTGTGAAAGAGTGCATGAACAGAAGATGCTTATATGCATGGAGTTCTGCTGTGGAATTATGTCAGGATTCAACAGGAGGCCAGTTTAGGAGACATCAGGGGTGTCACCTGCTACTGACTGCTCTATCAGTCTGAGAAAATGGGGCAAGCCTTCTTTGAAAGACTAGAATTTTCATGATTACGGAACCTTCAGCATGGGAGCACTCCAACAGGCTGCCCAAAGATGTGGCATTAAAAACAAAGCCCTGTGCAATGTGATTTAACTGACCTTAGCTGGTGGACCTTATCTCTGTTTTGTGCAGGAGTTGGTCTGAATTGACCTTCTAAGGTCCCTTCTAATGTTTTCCTATGACTCTGTAATTTTAATAGAGGGTTATTGTGGATTAATATGTGGGCTGCTTTGTAAATGTTAGTCTTTGTTTCTCTGTTAAAAATTTGAGGAACAGATAGTAACATAAAAACACTTGCTTCTTTCCCAGGTGTTCTGGAGGATTAAATAATTTCCTTAAAAGAAAGAAGAAAGAAAGAAATTAATGAGTTCCAAGTCTCTATTAGGCTATAGAAACAATCATTAATTAATTTTTAAGTTTGTAAAGAAGTTATTGATACATACTTCATGAGTGAAATAAATAGCATATATTGTTTCAAAATGTCAATAGAAGAGCATGAGATGAAACCTAGAAGACTTTTCACCTAGAAACCTTTTCTTACACTTTATTCTAGCTTCATATTTTCAAACAATTCAAAATACTAGTTTCATACTTTTTATTCATATAGGGCATGCAAATAACATGTAGGTTTATAACTCATATTTTCTTTTCCCATACTATATACTCTTTTCATTGTATTTGCAATAGAAAGTACATAGATAAAACTTTGAGGTGCCTAGAAACCATGCTGCTTTTGATTTTCACGAGTCACTATAGTGCTTCTGAAACATCCCATTCTGCAAGGTGCCGCATATGGCTACATACTGGAAAGAAAATTTGAGCTTGCTTAATATTTTTCTCCTTACAAGCCTCTGTATAAAGAAGTCAGACTGCTGCTTCTGTGCCTACTTAAAACACTAAGCAATTGTAGAATCATAGGTTCACAGAATAGTTTGGACTGGAAGAGACTTTTAAGGTCCCCCTCATCCAGCCCCCTGGCAATGACATCTTCAATTAGACCTGGTTGCTCAGAGCACTTTTCAACCTGGCCTTAGTCTATCCAGGCATGGGATATCGACAACCTTCTTGAGCAACCTGTTCCAGTGCTTAATCATCCTCATTGTAAAGAAATTCTTCCTTATATCTAGTCTGAATCTACCCTCGTTAAGTTTAAAATAATTTCCTATTGTCCTATCAAAACAGACCCTACTCAAAAAGTCTGTCCTTATTTCTCTTACCTCCTCAATTTGAATTCTTGGTAGTCAAATTTATAACCTGCTGTGTTGGGTTTGTGCCTTGACCCTATGCTGTGAGCTTGGAGGTCTGTGGAGTATATTGCTGTGATAAGATTCCTTCTGCTGTGTCTCTGGTAACTCAAAAAAGCAGCAGGGCAGGGCTGCTTTTCTAGTATAATGGCTGACTAATTTTGTCCTCCTTTCTGAGTTCCTTTTGTATCCTCTTTCCTCCTCTCCCAGCTTTTAAAGGTCTCCAAGGGTATGAGTTTTTACAGCCTAAAGAAAAGGGTAATGAATTTGCCACAGTAACTACATGACCAGGTGCACTGTTTTGTTGACTCTCTTCTGTCTTGAATGGTGTTGCTGTATTATCATGACTACAAGGCATACTTAAAATCCTTATAATCCGGTACGCCTTATAGATGAACCTTGAGTATTGAAGGGATCTCAAAACAATTTCTGTTTCACATTGTGCAGCAACAAACATGAAGTTCACAATCAAATGACTGCGAGCAGCCACGCACACGTGTTGGGGGGTTTTTACCTTTTCCCTCTGTGGAGAATTTTTTTTCCATTATCATGCTAACAAAGCTGGCCAGGCAGCTCCCATAGCTTTTAATTGCTCAAGACAAAAGGGATGGGTGGGTGCTGTCTGGATATCTC
>VRYO01002772.1:10737189-10754026 GCA_009812075.1 Sialia sialis | reverse complement strand
ACTCTCCATTTTAGGAAAACACTCCTGCCTTTTTCTGGCAGTACCCGCCCTCTAAATGAGGACAACACGTCCCTCGGGTCCGTCCCTCCCGATTTTACGCTAAAAGTTGCGAAAGTTGCGCGTGGATCTTCGTTGCAAAAAGAAAAAGGCGCGCCTTATAATCCGGTGCACTTTATGGTCGTGAAAACATGGTACTTGTTACTGTGTCCAAAATAATAGTGCTCCCGTCTTTTGGGCCTTCCTAATGAAATGCTGGAACACTAACTTCTACAGAGGTGAAGAAGTAAATATCCATCTCTTTACAGAAGGGAGTTTGGTTTTTCGAATACTACAACATTTTGGGGTAGTACACTGTGAAAGAAGGAAGAAGACGGTACCATGAGCTAGTGTAAAGGCCCATAAGGATCTGTGCTACACATGGAAAGAGGGAAGGAAATTCACAATTGTAACCAGTTGCAACAGGAACCCCAGAGCTGCCACATGCAGTGATATAAAGCTAACGGGAGGTGCCATGCTGATTTAAAAGCTTTCATATCAAATCAAGACCTTTTGCTGTTACGGCTGCTCCTGGCTTCACAACTCAGTTCTCTTCCACTTGTCATACTCACTTGGACCTCTTATGAATGGATTCTTTAGGTTTCATCTATGGCATAGAAAAGTATTTACTGCTATCTACTTCATTTTACTGCTGGATTATTGTGTTGACTTGATATGTGGAGGAGTCAGACAAGCTTCATATGTGACAAAACATGATCCAGAGAGCATCTGCCCCTTTTCTGGCATCAGAATGTTAAATCAGATCAAGGAGCCCTGTGATAGTGGCACCATGAGAACAGAAATGAACAGTTGTTGCTGCAGAATTGACTTCACCATGGCTGAATTGCCCTTGAATCATTTTATAGCTTCAGAACAAGTTTTTACACAAATAGACAGAAATTCTTCTGTTGTCTGTGTTTAGTTTCTGCCTTCACAGGATCTTTCCCATATTAGAAGTACAGCAAGTACATTTTCTTGTTGCTCTTGTGCCAAAGACCGGGGTACCAGTATGGAAAACAAGGAGAATGGAGAATAATGTATGCATGGAAAAATCTCTCAGATGTTAGATCATCACTAATATCAAAAATATGTGCCTCTCTGAGAAATCAATAAATTGCAGTTTAGTCATGTTGCAGCTGCCTTAAGATGAGCATCCTGACCATTTTTGCTTTCCTCAAAGCTGCACTGGAGTGCTCTGAAGTCTACAAATATTCTAGCCTTTTCATGCTACAGGAGCAAATTAAAAGAGTGTTTTTTTCCTGTGCTTATTTGCACAGACTTAAATTGTAGGGCCTGTTAAATAACCTTCCTTATTGATGGTGAGTCACAGTTAGCCAGCATGTATTCTTGGGATTTTACAGAATATTTTTGTTGCTGTGATTATCACTGTTGTATGCGTTTTGGCTATTTCTCTGCTCCTAGCTTCTTTAAGATTTTCTATTGCAGCTGGAAGAGATTTAGTATATGTAGACAGAAGCAGGAAACCATTTCAATTCTGTTGCTGAACAAGACGTAGTGACTTAAACTTTTAAAAACAAGTTAAAAATAGGCACTGCTGTTATGGACATTTGTGTTTGTTGTGTGATTACATCGTAATGCAAAATATGAAGCTTATTTTTGTAACAGTTTCCTGTTGTGAATTTTATTTTCTCAGAAATGGGAGGCTAATAATTCTCAGTGGGATTTTTGTGGTCAGATGTAAGAAATAAGTACTTGCTCAAGAAGTTTACAAGGTCTATTTCAATTTTTGTCCTATTCGGGATAATTCTGTGGTTTAAGGTTTCATGCTTCTTTATTTCTTTTTGTTCCTTTTATTATACAGAGAAATTAGAATACTTGGCCTTAGCACCATTTTTCCTGGATTGCTTGACAAACTTTATGCATGATACTTCTTTTAATCCTTACAGAGTCTAAAGTGCAGAGTCTTTCTGACTTATCTGAGGTCACTGTAGTAGACACAAAGTTCTCTGATTTTTCAGCCCTGTGTCCTGGCCACAAGACTACAGTATTCCAAAGTCAGATTGCAATATTCCTTATGTCCACATTCTTCTTTTAGATGATTTAAATAATTCTTTGTATGGGCAACTGCTGGTATTGCAGAGGTAAATTATTTTGACAAAGACAGTTATGCATTGTGTGCATGTGGAAAGATGAAATGCTACCAGAGAAACTTCCACTTACTGCATCATAATAATTTCTACTGTCAGTAAAAATGGGAGGATTTCCTCCCCTCCATTTGTCTGCATATTTCAAACACTGTCTTTCCTTGAGGAATATCCCAGTGGCCTTGGAACTGGCCCCCAAACAGACACCTAAGTACTTGAATGATTTTCAGTACTGCATACAGATCTGTAGTGTTGTCCTGAGCCATAGAAGTTTTGCTCCCTAGTCTTTTTTAAAATAAATTGCACTAGCATGAAATTGGAATGATACACAAGTAAATCAGACTCCTGAACTTTTTGTGATCACCAGGCGAAGGACAAATTGAAGTTCACTCAACCTCCTGATAAAAAAAGCAATTGAGAGCAATAAAAGAATATGCAGCTGCAGAAAAAAATGTGAGCAAAGGACAGAGTTCAGATTAAAGACAGAAGCTGAATAAAGGCAAGGCAAGAAATAAACAACTCTTTAAAAAACCTCTTGTGAAAGTCCTGCAGTGTAAGGGGAAAAATGCATTCTCCTGCCCTGACCTCTGAAGAGAAGTGATCAGTTCTCTGAAACTGTATGTGAAAAGGAAGTGCTAACATCTGTTTTTCCATGTTCTGTCAGTGAATTTGATACTTTTTGAAGAAAGAAATTCACTTCAAGAATTCAGTCACATTGGCTGTCCTACACAGCAGTATAAGGAAAACCCTCTTCTGCTGAGCCTTTTTATGTTGAAAATGCATCATTCTAGTGGAGCTTGAAACAAGCACTGAACTAAATTGACTGAAATGAGATTCTGGCAGCTTTCAGGGTGAACAAAATAGGTTCTATAGGGTCCACTCCTTCCCTCACTCACTACAAGATTACTTACTTCAGTTGTAAATGCCTTTTCTTCTTCTCTTGTTAAGAGATAACATAATAGTTCCTACGCCTCTGTGATTCAGTTAACATTTACATCTACCTCTGAACGTTCATGTATGAGGTAAATGAAAACAGTGACTCTGAGGAGACCTGCCATTTTGATCTTTTTGTTTCTTTCTGTGTGAATGGCAGGCATGAGAGTTCAGGGCCCATTCGTGTTTGTTTCCATTGCTGAATATCATTATCATGAAAAAAGATCTCTTCATAAATGTGAGAAATGCAAACCAAACATTTTCCTGCACCTCCATGGTGGAAGACTGAAGCGAAAAGAGGTATGACAGTAGGTATGTTTGGAGATCAGTTCAGTATGTCCCATCAGCAGCTGATGATGGTCAGTGAAATTGATGCAAACTGTAGGTTTTGTTGCTAAAAGACTACTAAAAATATACAAGTTGATGAGAACTTACTGGATATTTGTTATGTGCTAAGAAGGGGCTGTGAAGATTTGTTACATTTAGCACCCCAATCTATAAATGTGATCACTGGAATAAAATTACACTAGTTTTCATATGTGGAACATATGTGAGATTTCACGTGCTGTATTATTAATTTGTGTTATAAGAACACACCTGCAACCTCAGGTTGAACTGGTGCTATGCATATGTAGGGGTGCCTGTGAAATATGACACTGTAATCATATATATGCTGTTTGACTGAAGCTTTTGCATGAGTATTTTATCAAAATGTTCAATAATTTCTCCCTTACCTGAAGAGTTTGAATAAAGGCAGCCAGACTTACTTACAGTATTTCACCGAGTCCTTGGAGAAATTGTGTTCTGCATTCTCAACCCCAGGGTGAATCCTTCAGACAGTCCTACAGAAGGGGCCTAAAAAAGAAATGTTTCCAATAGCAACTTGTTGTTCTGTTGGAACAAGCCAAAGTTATTTGAAAAGACAGCATAGAGACAGGGAAGCTGAGGAGAATGAATGCTGTTTCGAAAATGTAAATGGAACTCTAAATTAAAAGGGTTTTGATGGGGAAGTGAAAGAGAACAATCTATCCTACATTTTATAGTATTGCATCCTGAGTGGCATTAAACCTCAGTCATTAGACTTCCTCCTAAAGTTCATATCTTCTCCTATTCTGGTGCTCTTCACATCCTCAATATGAGCCTCCTGGACATCACAACCAATCAACACCTTCTGTTATTGTCTGAAAATATTGTTTAGATTCTATAGGATCTAGGGATGTGCTCGCACAGCTGGGGTTCTGCTAGACAAAGGATGAGGACCATATGAGAATTTCTCGCTCTTCTATATGCAGCTATTTTTAGAGCTTTTTATAGCAAGTCTTTTTAGAGCTAGACTTCAGAGCATAAGTTACATGAGGGACAAGGAGGGAGGACACAATAATTGATGATTTCATGAAGCAAAAACTAAAATAGGAGAATTACATTTCTGAGAACATACATATATAAATAATGAATCTTGGGATATCTCGTACATATTACTAATCCTGACATAAAAGAAACGGATAATACATACATGTTCTTTAAAAATGCTGTTCTAAAAAGCATGATTGAGAGATGGGAGTATTTCTTTATTTTCCTGAAGTAATTTTTACGTTTACCCACCAGATGGCAGCCACAGACTGCCCATGGAATGGCACATACTCGCCTCGCATTTATATAACATCTATGACCCGAGACCATAGCCTGAAAAAAGCTGCTTTGCTTTCAAGGAAGTCAGCAAAAATAAATAAAACTATAAATTGAGCAGTTTGGTTCTTCTGATTTCCAGTTATGCTTGCTTTATATAAGTGCAGCTACAGCATTTACCATTTGGGAAAGTGAGCAATCTGGCCTCATATGTGTGCAAAGGTGTACCTATGTAATTGCATGTTAATCAATGGAATAAATTCATTCTTTGAGGGTTACATTCTCCCTACAGCTCTTTTTCTGGTCTGATTAGGTCAGGTCAGGTCCTCAGCTTGTGGAGAGAGACAATGATATCTGTTTATGTTAGCCTAAGCTCATGAAAACAATTCATAGCATCTGGTGATGTGCAGCCCACTGAGTGCACTGACACTTGATGAATCTCATGCATTCAATGTGAGAGGCTTTGGTCAGACTTTTTGATATCATGCATCCTTTCCTGCCTTCTTTCTTTCCTTTTTCATGACTACTGTGTGGGAGTTTCAGCAGTACACTGCAGCTTGCTTGGAGTATTCCTCCTGTGAGGACCCTGCTAGGATCTCATCTTTTTGTTTCAGCCCAGTATTCCAATCTTTTATACTGTTAAAAAAAAACCTTTTCTTTGCCCACTCTCACATCATCAGGAACAAAAAAGGTGACGTCTGACTTAGGAACTTTAAAAGCAGATTTTTTTCAAACAGAGATGATTGCCAGCGTTTTGCAGAGATGTAACTCTGCTGGACTGGACCCTGTGCAAATTTGTTGTGGGATGAGACTTTTTTAGAAGGTTTGCTGTCTAAATAGTGTGGAAGAGCTATCACCACAGTGAGAAGAGACATGTCCAAGATCACAGAATTTATCTAGACAGAATCAAGAGATATCTCAGTATTTTGGATCACTAGCACTGTAGCTTTGTAGCACTGTATCACTCACTCTATATCACTTAACCCTATTGTTTTCCACAGCTCTTAGAACTGGTTTTAATTTTCATGTAGTGGCTACTTAATTTAAAAATTACTGTCCAAGGAGGACAAAAGAATAGCAACGCGGGAGACCTATATTTCCTGAGAGCTGACAAATGTGTGTTTTTATTTGGCTTTTATTTTGCCTATGCATTGAGGGGTTTTCTGAGCTGGCAGGGTTCGAGGGACAGAAACCCCAGAATTTTAATACCCTTGCTGCTCCAGTGGATAAGCTGCTCCACTGGATAATTTGAGTGAGCAGCCTGGGAGGGATCATACAGAACAGAGATGAGCACTAAACAAAATGAGGCCTGGTGACTAAATGTCATTTGTGTCTTTACAGAGAAAATCTCTCCATATTAGTATAGTTTCTCTGGATTCAAGGAAGGGCAGCAAATGGCTCTCTATTGAATTGGACTTTGACCAACCTTGACAGTATTTTTCTAAGAGGATTTTTGTATTTTTATTTATCTTTTAACATCTTTTATCCTTTAAAGGAAAAAAAAAAAAAGCCATCCCTCGACTGAAGCTTAAATCCAAAAAGAAAAATTGCATTGCTGAGTGCAGAAATAATGTTAGAACTTCCCCAAAACTGCTCTTTAATCTGGAATGGTGCAGGCTAGGAGGTGTATGTCTTTTATCTATAGAAAAGAAAAAAAATGAAACTTTTTACGTGGTTCAGATGTGAGGGTAACTGAGGAATCTTGCACTTGTGTAGGCTGAGGAAGTAAGAAGCCAAGTAAATAATTATTGTTTCTTCAGTCACCATGTGATGTGGATGAATAAAGGGGAGGTTTCCTGCCTTCTGCAGAACCACTTTTCCATAGAAAAACCTAGTCACTCACCAGCATTACATCCTGGTCCTCAGCAAGCTCCTGGCTCAGCAGGCTCCAGTGCAACTCCAAGGTTACTCCAGGCTGATGGAAACCAAGGCATGTACAAGTTCAAACGGAAAAGCATGTGAGAGTATTGAGATCAAAATGTCTCAAAGTAGGCCAGTGTGCTTTTTATCAGGATCCTTTTGGACTGCAGCTGAAGTGCAGTGCCACAGGCTCTTGCTGTGTTGATCTCACAGAAAGGAGCAACACGGTGGTGGGATGCAGCTCAGCTGCAGCCAGCACACTCAGTTGGCAGAAAGGAAGCTGTGATGCCACACCTTGATGTACCTGGGGGGAGCACAAAGTGAGGGTCACTGGCATGGGTCCCTTGAGCTTATGCCCTCTTTCATTTGACTGAAAGAGAAAACAAAAGGCTGAGGTAGGGCGTGTCTTGGTTCTGTGAGCAACTGCTCCAGTTTTCTTACGCTTGGTTTTGATCTGAGAACTGGTCTTCAAAAGGAACACAGCTATGAATTTGATGTCTAACTAGCTGTTTGTCTCAGTTCTGCCTTAAACAGCAGCCTACACGTTTGAAAGGCTGAACGGATGAGAAATCTCAAGCCCACTTCTTTCCTTCCCACACATTTCATTTGCTGGTAGCTTTTCTGAAAGGCTTTGCCATTGACTGCTTCCTGACCTACTTTGTTTCACACGTGTAGACCGGCAAGGTTTTCAGCAGTTACTGATCATTGTCTTCTGGAAAGTGAAGCTGGCAATAATATTTTTATTTTCATCTTAGAAAAAAAGAATGTTACTCACGCCCTAAGGCAAGGTCATCTTTTTCCTTCAGTTTAGGTAATGTGAAAGAACATGCCTATCAGAGCTTTTGCTTGGGATATTAACTGCCAGCTCTTCATTAAAACAAAAGATGCCACATCCTTATATCTTCAGGATGTTTTGAGACCAGCATGGACACTCCCAGCTGTTGGTGCCTTTTTGTTTCCAGTCTTGAAGGTCAGGTAATGGGTCTTGCATAACAAAGCTACTGTTCATTTCTGTTTGAGTTTTTGAGATTTCCTAATGTCTTTTTTAAAAAAAAGAAACCAACAAGCAAACACAAAAGCAATTTCACCCAGCTAAAAGCATAAAACTGACAGTTGTTGCTGTGAAACAATATAATGATTCTTAATAAAAACAAAATTTGTTTTAATCAACTTAGTATTGGATTACAGTAGTGGTAAAATCTGCCATCCTAGAATATATACAGTATAATTTATAGATCTCTAATAGCTGCTATATTACAGATTTCTTCACTTTCAGTACACACATACACAGAAAAAAAAGCAAACACATTATATTCATATTACTTAAGAGCAACAGAGACTGTAGAGCACTGCAGAAACTTTAAATTACTTGTCAGAGTTCTCTTGCTGCAAAAACAGTTTAATGTTATTTTTTAAAAATGCATTTGAAGTCACACTGCCTGTGGAATATTTATATCATAAAAATCCTTAAAGTTACCAACTGCTTCGGCTGAGGTGGATTTTATTTTTTATATTTCGTGAGATAATGTACCCTTGTAAACTTCTTTATCTGGTATTTTACTGGGATGATGGGATACCTCCTCATTTTGTAAATTGAGTCATTGGTAAAGAAGGATGCCGTGGTGTTTTGCTAGCCAGTCACTTTTAACAGGAAAAATGTTTGTCAAGCTCAGTTTAACTGTTGGTCCTTGTCTTGATCCTACTGCTTCAGGAACTGATTGTGCAAGAGACTAAGTCTTGGACCTTATTGATATGTTCATGTTGCATGGCAACAGAAGAGCTCCATGGTTATTCCGACCAGATGTTTTACATGAGGAAATTCCATCTTGCATATTTGTTTTTTTAGAATAGAAGCATCTTGAAATTTTATTATTATTACAGAAGTTATCTGCTTATATTGCAGGGAGCAATGTTGGTAGTGCTCCTGAGATTATATGAAAATGCCTGTGTCTTTACAGCCCCATCTGTTACAATATATGCCCTTATATCTTTGCCTGTTTCTCATGGCATGTTGGGGAAGAGTGTTATTTAACAAATGCAACAGAAATCTGTGTTAAGACTTTAAAAAATGCCAAGTTATTGCTATATTTCAATTTAAAGGGAAAGCAAAAGTTCTTACCTTGTTGTTGTTCATTTGATTTTGCAGATAGGCATTGAGGTCTACTTTTGGAAAATCATTCTTTCTGAGGTGCATGAATGTTCATATCTGAGAACCCGAGATCTCTGGCTCTGACTTGCTATGTCAACTGGAAAATGATCCCTTCTGTTATTTTTAGGACTTTTCTATGAAATAAAATAGAACACACCAATTTTATTCACATTTAAGTTTCATTCACATAAACATATAAAGCTGTCTTCAAATGAAAAATATTACAGTGAAACAGTCTTGTTTTTCCCTCATTTCCCTCCTACTACTGGACAGAAAAGCAAAGGGAGAAAGCAATCAAGCTAGTGAAAAACAGACTGCCTAGAACAAAGGGAGGAGGAAGAAAATGAGATGGGCATAATGGAAAGAATTGAAAGCTTTTGAGCAGGCTGGATCAACATGAGATTGGGTAGTAGTTTCACTGCCTTGAATTTCCCCCCAAAATAATTTGGAGGGTATTTTTGTTTAAGGACTGCAGTATTTTCTCTGTGTGATATCTCAAAGAAAGCATTGCAATGTTTCAGACCAATGGTCTCTGTGCTATTCTGTACGTCCCTGTTGAGTACCTGGCATGGACCTAAATACTCATGATGCTCAGAAACCCTAAATAGGGTCTGAAGGGTTGGAAGGGGGCTATGAAGTCAAAGATCAGTGCTTTAGAAATGTCATGCTGTTGTGTATATCCGTCTTCTAACTTACACATGATAGGGTTTTTGCACATACCCATAGGGTGCTATGACACAGAGATTCCTCTGTGTATGAGATAAAAGAGATTTTAGTGGAAGGCAAAGAGTTCTCAAACCAGAATATCATCTGCTGTGCTGTGGCATTGCATCTTTTCCTTCCAGTGCACGGGGCCACCACATCCCCTCTCCATCCCTGCCTCACTCAGACAGCAAAGCTCACCCTACCTACACCCTATCTATTCTCTTTCTACCCATCATTCAGCAACACACATCAGTGTGACTTACTTGTCTCTGCAGATTGCTGACAGGTACTCAGACAGCACTTTATTTTACAAATGAGATCCCTTTCTATTTTAGGTCAGCAGATCTGCCTAGGTTGTGACAATTGCTTTCCATTGCTCTGCACTCCTGCAAAAGTCAAAAAACTATACCAGGAGATGAGAAATTGCTTCCTGCCTGACCAAAATTTGTGTCATAGAGTTTATAAAAGCTTTGAAAAGTCTTATTAATTTTTAAAATTATTCAGGAAAAGCCCCAACAACAATTTTAGGTTTTAATTCTCTGTATATTCATGTGCCTTCCTTGTTCTGATAGTGTGAACTCCTTTGAGAGTCAATGAAACTCCTTGTTTTCTCTCCAGGCAAGAGCTTCCAGTTTTGTATCCTACCCACTGAGCTATTAGGGCTGCAGTACTGTTGCTGAATTTAATCTTTCTTCACACACTTCCTTGTTAATGTGTGGTAGCATTGTGGCATTTTTACATCACTTTTTTTTTTTTTTTTTTTTTTTTTTTTGGTGGAGGGATGGGATTTTTGCTAGCATTCTGAGAATTCTGGTTTGTATTCCTTAAATGTTAAGCCTGTGCTTAATGCTGCTGCTCAGTATATCTTCCATAGAAAATTTCTGTGGACATTTAGACATGTATTCTAATGTCATGTTTTCAGATCATTTTTCATTATGATTTCCAGAGTAGTGATATTTGGACAAAACTCCTTCAAATTGCATTATTTTCAGGAAAGGGTGTGAAGACAGATGATGAATAATTTCTAAATCATATACTATTTATTTGAGATGAGTCAGCTTCTGGGTTAGAATTCTGTCTTCTCTTGTGTTTGAATACTGTTTATAGATTTGAGTCCTGCTTTTATTAAAGTCAGTGACAAATATCAAACTATATTGAAAGTAAAACTACACCTCCTTGTTTAGAACTTATTTTAAGGTAGCTACAAAATCCCTTAGATTATATGAAGAAATTTTAAGATGATGTGGTTTGATGTCACAATATTTATTCAGGTTTTAAACTTTGTTATATTTATGAAACGTATAGATTTTCTTGGGTGATTTTTTAATGATGGTGGTTTATTTAATTTAGAATAAAACTTCCTGAACCATTTTTTGTAACCTGCAAATTGCAATTCTGTGTTAGGAGGAGGGCCAAAAGGTGAAACCTCTAAGGAAGAAATAAGCAATTCATTTGTAAAAGCAATACTGCTTCAAATCTGAAATTGCATAATAGGAGAGAAAACACTGCTTTTGACAGAGAAACTGGATTTTTTTTATGGGATTAGAACTCTAAGTTAGGAAATTCACGTTTTCTTGTAAATCATGGTCTGAGTTATCCTTCCCATTATTAGAGTTCATTAGGATTTTTTTGCTAAGCTTGATAAGAGTTTGGTGAGATTTGAAGGCTTTTTTGAAAGGCAGGACTAAAAGCCTTTATTCTCCAGGATTAATATGTGTGTCTCATGAGTAGTTTAAGTTTGAAGACTGTCACAAAGCCCTCATTATGATTAAAGCTGTCAGTAACTGAAAGCCAGGTCAATCCCAGAAAGGTTTTGAAATATAATATTTCAGGCTGCCAACATCCTTTACTCACAGGACATTTATACTTGTCATTATAGTAGCTGTCTGAAATTAATAGCAGTAGTGATACCAGTCCTTTGTGAACTTTGCAAAATGTGGTATATCCCTCTCTTTACAAAGAGTAGCAGAAGCAGAAAGAAATTGTTATTACTCTGAGTTCGTTTTTTAATTAACATGTTTTCTTCTCTGGGCAGTCAGGCACACTAACTGGTAAGAAATTAGGGACACAAAAATACCAGTGTTGCCCTGCATAATGAGAAAAATGTTTTCTTGCCAAAAGAAGGGTGAAAAATATCCATGGGATTCCCTAAGAAGGCCAGACTGTGGATTTACCTGATGTCTATATTTCTGCTTTCTTCTGATATTTTTCTTTCTTTTTATGTCTCTCCTGAAATAATTTTACTATTCAGCAAGATTCCCATAAAAAATAAATAGAAATGAAATGTTGACTCAGTGCGTTGATCTTAGGTCATTTCAACCATTTCACTCTACAGGTTTTCACTCTGAGTGGTCTAACTAAACATATTATTTTTTTGGTTGCAACTTTTTTAAGCCTGCCTTGGTCTCAGATGGTTGGGTTGCATTTCTCTAATCCTGATCAAGTGCCATAATATGTCCTCGTGCATCTCTAGCACTCAGCTATGCACATTGACTCAGCTCTGCTGGGGACTGTAAATGATGATGACTTTGTTCATGAGAGACCAGGCATCTGAAATGTGTTTGCACTCACAGTTTGAAATGGGTGCAGTCCTTTCTGCAGCAACGTCTGTCGCTGAAGGGCATGTTCAGAACTTTACTGCCAGTTTATTTGAAACAAACTGTATAATTTGAAGTAGTGATCCTGAGGCCTGGATGTCCCCTGCTGAGTTTAAAATGAGTGTAAAGGAAGACTTGAAAACAAGAAATGCCTCTGTTGAGCGTTTGATGGATGGCATCAGACAGGGTGGATAGAATAACAGTGCCAGGATGAAGCGTTGAGCTTATAGAAGTGCAGACAGCAGAACGGGTGATGAACTTAGATAAACCCAAGAAAGATACATTTATTGGACCTGAGTGTCAGAGTGATGCACTGTGTGCTCTTTCTCTTGCTGGAATGCCAAGGATGCTGTCTCAGTCTTTGTTCTTGTGGGAGAAATAAGCCACCACTGACATTGCTCTTTTTTTCCTCTCAGATATCATACTCTTAGTGCATATATATCTGGATGAATCTACCTCTGCAATGACAAACTGGTGGTGGGACCAACAGTGTCAAAAAGGACTGTGGTGCTTTTGGAGCCTGGTGCAGAAATCCTGCATGCACAGAAAGCCACCAGACTTGCTGCACACTCACTGTCCCCTCAGAAGGTTTTTCACAGCTGCTGTTAGGGCTGTTTCATACTGGACCCCATTCATATGGTTGGTCTAGGACTGATCCACAACTGAAAACAGCACTGACAGACTTCCTGACTCTTATACACCAAAGCCTTCAGGCTGACTAAAACAGCTCCATGGTCACTGAGGCTTGGAGGATCTCATCCCAGCTATCTGCTGCAAAATGGCAAACGTGTAAAAAATGCACGAAGTAGGTATTTTTCTCTTTACATTTCTCTTAGAACCTCTTGGAAACCTTTCATGTTCTTCCAAGCTTTCTTTGGAGGAGGTTCCAGGTTTCCCTTCAGTGTACCCATGAAATTATTAAGCCGCTGTTGTCAGGATGTCTTTTCCTCCTCTAAGGTTTGCATGCTGTTTTTACAGGGTTTTAGGCATCTTGAGAATCCGTAACTTAAATGCTTGTTGGTTTAGCTGACAGTGCTTCCACAAACTGTGTGTGTGCATGTGTATTTCCTTATCTGGTCTTCAAAATAGTACTTGAATCTGTCAGCATATCCTTCTGCAGTTTTGGAAAAAGCCAATTAACCCCTCTGCACCCCTTTAAAAGGCAGCCAGAAATCATGTGCCAAAGCTCACTGAGGTGCAACTGCTTTATTTCTGTATCTTAAAATAGCATTTTTAAACTCCCATAGTTAATAGCTTCCTTAGAAAGAAACCTTCCTCTAATCAAAACAACTGAAGCTTTGCAAAGACATGTGACTTTTATTTCCTCTCTGGAGCCCTAAAAATGTACATTTTTTTCCTCTTGACATACCACCTTGAAGTTAATTAAGTTCTTGGATATTCAAGGACTGAAAAACTAAGGTTTGTATTCTAAACCTGTTCCTCATAGCTCTACTTAAACATAGTATTCATATTTTTACCCTTTCACAATGATTTCAGTGCTTTTTAGGCAAATAAAATTAAAATATCCTTTTTCTTTGATATTTTATCTTTTTTTTCCTGAAAGTCTAAAATCACAGCTTGTTAACTGAAGCCATTCAAGGGGAGTTATGCTAGGAGAGGAAGAAACAGAAAACCTAGAATAACTGCTGAAACCACCTCATAACTTGGCTTGGTTACCAGCTCTCAGCCCAGAGAATTCAAAGATTTGCTCAGGTGCTTCATTCACTTGGATTTTTTACAAAGTAGACAACCTGAAAACTTGTTTTAAAATTTGTCTTTTGGCAGTCTAAGTAAACTGGTAATTTATGCTGTTTCCTCCCTGAACTATGTCTCTTCAGACATCATAAATGCATATGTGAAAATGAATTAATATCTATGTTATCTCCACTGCATCTAAAATTTTTCACATCAAGGAAATTCGTCAAATACATTAACAACAGGCCAGTTGTACGAAATAGATTATTCCATGTTAATTTCTCCTTAGTTGCTTCAGCTGTCTATCCACTAGCTAACATACAAACCTCTGTGATATCCTTTTAATATCTTCAGAGTATGGTGCAGAGATGCTCCAAAATCTTTATATTGACGTTACAGAAAGTATTAGTCTGCTGCACCATCTAATCAATTTGATATCTATTTCTAGCTTCTTATTCATGGCAGAACACAGTCATCTAATGTGGTTAATTTTTACATGAGGCAGACACTAATTAGGAAAATCAAAATAAAGAAGAAAATGGAAAATATGCATCTGCAAAATGAGGTTGTTAGGTCAATGTTAATTAAATAATGTTTTTTTAGAAGCAGACAAGAATAATTTTTAAATATATAACATATTTTTCTTACTTTTAACACCTGCTATATTGGTATATAATTATTTAATTAACAATTCTTTTCATTTTACATACGGCAGACAATGTTGGCTTTTTCTAATCTGTCCTGGATTACAATGTAAAGATGCACCCAAAAGGATGTACTCAATCACCATCTCCATGACCTGTTAAAAAAAGGAAGGGCAGTGTTTTCCTTGCCTCCTCCCCTGGACTATCTCCTGTTAATGGGCCATCAATGCCCTGCCCCATGAGTCATAGATAACTTCCTCCGGGAACATTCCTGTTTAATGGGCCATCAAGGACCCATCGCATAACTGATAAAATAACATCATCCTATTGTAAGATGTTCTACCCAGGGGGAGAAGCCAAACATTCTCACCTGGATATAATATGGGGCCTAAGAGACAGCTAGTAGCCCTCTTACCCACTAGTTTCCAGAAAAAAAGAGCTACTAAATCTTTTCTACAAGATCACCACTTCAGCAAGACTACTTCATCTAGACTGCTACCAACACCCTAACTAGCAGGGTGTCAAGTTGTATTCTGACTCTGTCAGTGCTTTTTTTTTTTGTAATACCGCATGAATTTTACCTTTTTTTTTTTCCTATTAAATTGTATTTCTGACTTGAAGTCTCACTAGTTTTGCTTTCAAACTAGTACATCATCGCATGTTGTTTGAATTAAAAAGGAATATATGAAAGAAAGCTGTACGGGAAGAAGAAAATATTTTAAAATGCTTTTTTTCCAAGAGATTAGAAAAAGAAGACATAATTTTTGCAATAGTTCTTTTTTGAAATAATATTTTTCCAATTTTTTTTTTACACAAAATAATTTTTACCCACTTGAAAAGTAGAACATTCCTAAAGCAAAGTCACCAATTTTAGACCAGCATTTTGAAAAAAAGAAGGATGCATACTTTTTAAGCAGTGTAAGGAAGGAAATCCTATTCTAAAATGCTTTTAATTAATCTTTGATTTACTCCTGGTAGCATTTCCCAAAAGTTACAACCTGAATGTTTCCCTGAGCCCAATTCAGAACATACTGAAGTTTATTAAGAGCCACAGCAGCAAAGTGATAGTTGTGGAGACAGGTGCAATGGGATATAAAATCTGAACCTTAATTGAACACCTCTGAAGCATTTCAAGTTATAATCATTGCAACATAAACTGCAACACTGACTCTTGAATTAACTCTGAGCCTGTTTCAATAACAACTCAGTAGACTTTTGGTTTTCTGCACATGCAACTGATTCTTAGATTGTGTATTATCCAAGAAAACCCCAAACCGTTAAACAACTCTGGCTCAGTGATTTCCTAAGCCAAAATTCTTTATAGTCAGTGAATGTACTCTAGAGAAGCACTTTATTACTTTATGTGTTTGTCTTGTTATTACACTCTTTGTTTATAGCTGATGGAGATAAAATTCTGGACTAAAAGAACCTTTGAGTTGATCTGGTACAGTTGTTCTTAGCCTAATTAGTTCACTCCTGCATGAAAAGCAGGAAAAGACTTCTCACACTCTAGGCATCTCCTTATTTGTAGGCTTTTAAGGGCCGACAACCTAAGTTTATGTGGCTTCTGAGGGGAAAGAAAATTACTAGGCAGAGACATGAGCTCTTCCTTCAGCTCTGCTTCATGATTGCAATGTCAGAAGTCAGAGCAATGTGCCAGGAAAGGAAAAAAGAGTAAAGAGCATATCCTGAAGTATCTTTTCAGTCCCTTGTGATGGTGACATACAGGAATATTCCAGCCACTAGGGAGAATATGATAATGGCATTGCCACTGTGAATTGTGTTTGGGTCACAAATATGCACTGCTCATGGCCCTTCTCTGCAGAGAAGATAATGCTCTGTGAAGGAGCCAAGGTTCATCGCTTGATCTTTCAGCAAGCCTGTCCTGTAGAGCTGCTTGCCCTGGAAAATCAATCTTTGGCTAATCTGTGTAATTTTTAGCAGAAGAATATACAATAACTCTTAAATTACTTGCACATAATTGTATGTACTTGGAGCTGGGTATCGTGTGGGGCTTTTTAATCATGTGGCATGCTTAGATGTTTATTCCAAGTTCACTGTTTAGTGTTAAAAATTGTGCTGTTTCCCTTTTCTTATGTATTCTAGGTTTCTGAAATATTCAGAAGAGTTGGGAAAAGAATGGAGCTTAAGTAGGTTAAAATTTCTCTGTACTGCCACCATACCATGAATATCAGAGAATTGCACATGGCTTCCAGTGGCAAAAAGAGAGGCTAAGCATAAGAAAAAAAATTGAAAGGTATATAGAATGAAAGATTTTAATAATTTATATAAGGTACTGCAGAAAAACTTCTCGTGTGAAATGGAGCATTCTTGTGCCCTTCAGCAAAATTACAGTAGTTTCACGAATATAAGCCGCACCTTTTTCACTGAAGAATGCAGCCTTTCCCACTGGTGCGGCTAATCAACAGGTGCGGCTTATTTGTGGACAAATTCCGGCAAAATGCTGACCCGGAAGTGTGAGCCGGC
>VRYO01002772.1:10721192-10736278 GCA_009812075.1 Sialia sialis | reverse complement strand
TGAAATTGCTGTACAGTTTAACTTACATTAGTGAAGAGTGGTAGAGCTGGTGGTTGTCCTGGTTTTGGCTGGGATAGGGTTGATTTTCTTCACAATAGCTGGTATGAGGATTGTGTTTTGGATTTGTGCTGGAAACAGCATTGATAACACAGGGATGTTTTAGTTATTGCTGAGCAGCACTTCAAAGAATCTTTTCTGCTCCTTAGCCCACCCCATCCCACAGGAGGCTGGGTGTGCACAAGGAGTCAGGAGGGGACACAGCTGGGACAGCTGACTCCAGCTGACCCGTTGGATGTTCCATACCATAAGGTGTCATCCTCAGCATATGGAGCTGTGGGAAGAAGGAAGGAAGTGGGGTTGTTTGGAGACATTTGTTTTCCCAAGTCACTGTTACTGTGATGGAGCTCTGCTGTCCTGGGGATGGCTGAACACCTGCCTGCCCATGGGAAGTGGGGAATGAATTCCTAGTTTTGCTTTGCTTGTGTGTGCAGCTTTTACTTCACCTGTTAAACTGTCTTTATCTCTACCCACGAGTTTTCTCACTTTAACTGTTTGGATTTTCTCTTCCATCTCATTAGGGGCAAGTGAGGGAGTAGCTGTGTGGGACTTAGTTGCTGACTGGGGTTAAAACATGACAGCAGCTGATTGTACTTTGCAATCATCATTCCAGAGTCTAGAGCAAATTGTTTTGTTAATGAGATAAATCACCAAGTGAGCTAGAAAAATATTATATTATTGCAGCCTTGCTCTTTTCCCAGAACTGATACAGATGAATCTTGGCAGCTTGGGATTTTCATATCAGAAAAATCCATAAAACTGTTATTTAATTTTCTATTAGTATTCTCTCTCATAAGACTTTCAGTAGAGATATATTTGAATCTTGTGTAGCAAAAAATCTGGCAAGAGAGATAAGAAATAAAATGGGCATAATCAAAATTCTGTGGCCTGACACTAATAAAGAGTGCTAAAATCCACTTATCACACAATCCTCCTAGATTTTGTATCTGTGTAGCAAAATAGATTCATTAGCTGAACTCCAAAGCTATCTTTTCCTACACAATCAATGAAACTGTCGAGAGAGAATAAATGGCATATATTGAAGAGGCTGCAATTGCATTTCAGAGCCATAGAAAATCCATTACTTAAACATCAAACAATGAATCTTCTACTGAAATGGTTCTTTGCATTATCTGAAAATTTAAAGTTGGAAGTACATCAAAAGTCATAGACAAATATCTAAGTGCCTTCTGGAGTAGATAGGGCTGCCTGGAAAAATTCTCTGAATCTGACTTAAAGGAAGAATTTGATCATAGAAAATACAGTGCAACACAGCACAGAAAAAGGACAGTATACATGAAAGTGAAGATGTACATGAAATCATAAAGCAGGTGTACATGGAATGGATTTAATTACTGAAAGGTCCCTATCCAGCAAATGCTTAAAATCTTCTAGGGTGGAGGTTCTGACACTGATTGACAACATTCCTGTTCTTCACTGTTCTTAATACAAGAAATCTTTTATTTTCCAATGCAGAGCAATGTTGTTAGTAGAGGTGGCAAAGCTCTACTGCTATAATTGAAAACACTAATATTGTTGTTACTCATGGTAGGCATAGAAGGTGTTTATCTCCTTTATCATCACATGGCAACCTCTTAAATATTTGAGAAGAACAACAAACATCTCTCCAGTCCTGACTCTCTAAAGAAAACAATCCCATTTTTTTCTTTCTTCTAGTAAATGTTGGTTGTCTTTTACTAGCCCTGTTCTCTGAACGTTCTCCAGCTAATCCATGTCCTCTCTAGATCGCCATGTGGAAAATTCAATGACTACACATACCAGACAAGTAAAGAGGTGTCCTGGAAGAGATATAGAGGATAGATGATAGTGTTTATTCCAAAAATGGAATGTTGCCAGATTCATGAATGTGAAAAACTGAAATGCAGGCATAGGTGAAGCTGTGCTTGCCCAGTCAAACCAACTGTCATTGAACTTCATCAAAATCTGAAGCTCCAGATAAAGCTGACAGATATTCCCAGGTGACATATCAATCACATTATGAATTCAGTATATTCAGAGTCAGATTCTGCTGCACCACACCTGTGTGAAGCTGAGACTTCTGTGCTTTAGAAGGTATGAAGTGTGAAGTAGCCATCATTTCTTGTGAGCATGCTGTTAGCATCAGTCAGCTGGATTATTGCACATTGGGCTGCTTGGTTGAAGTAGTCATTCTAACACACAAATACCCCAGGTAGAATGATCACTGAACTCCTCAAAGCCATTGTCTCTCTCATATCTGATATTTTGCAGGAAGTACAACACTCATTTTGTTCAACAGCATAGGGTTCTGCTGAAAAGTGAAAACTTTGTTTGATACCTCCTGGAAATATCTGGCATTTTTCTTATAAGTTTATGGAGTAAAAAAGATTTCAGATTATAATGTTGTGCTTGAGAAATATCATTCAATCAATGAACAATGCTTATTTGAAAAGGCAAAGGAATTAGAACTATATTAACTTTATTGCATTAGTGTTTTGCTGTATAAAATGAAGTGTGAAAGATTAAAAGACTAAGACACACATTACTAAATCATTGCTTTTCATATAAAATGGCTGTTGAAGGCAGTCCACCACCTCTTTTGCCCAAAAGAGAAGGTGTAATGGCGTTCAGTAGTTAGCATAATCACTGTGAAGGATATTTGATGTGTGTGATACACACTGAGGTAGAAAAAAGGACAGATTGGAACTGAAGCTGGAGGATGGAATCAGTCTAAATTTAGAAATATGGGGAATGACTTAGAAGACTGCTGGAAAGATGCTTGCTGTAGGCCAGGAAACTATCATCTTCTCTGTGTTCAACAGAGTTTGGATGCTTATGAACCACCAGCAGCATCAAACATATGCTGTTACCCGTCTTCTTCAAAATTTGATTCTACCTGATTTTGAAAAGCCAATTTAGCTTTTCTTTCTGGTCAGGATAGTAACCTGAAGAATCATGAAGATATGCTGTTAGCTGGTACCCATCTATAATAATGTGGAACAAATAGTGGAAGAGCTTCATACAATTCAAATATTATTGTATTTTTATTACCATAAAGAGAAGTTTAAAAAAATTGCATATAGTAGAATAATTTTGTTAGAACAATAAATGCAAAATGTCTGGGTAGGCTGAAACACAGTGTTACAAAAGTCTTTTCCATAATAGTAAGAAAGCTAAGATAGATTGTGTTTGGTCAGATGTCAGAACATCCCAACTTACATAAAAATGAATAAAGACAGCTTATTTTCTTAATCGTCATTGTAGCACAAATAAATGACAAGGTGTGAAGGCATATATTAATGACCAAAGAAAGTCACCCAAGCCTAATATAGCTGAATAAATTGCTCTCAGATTGTTCTAGAAATGGTCTAGAAATGATGCAAGTCATGGGCATGCAGTAGAAAGTGAACTAGCTCAGGAGGGTCACCTAGACCTGGTTACCCAGGACCAAGACCAAAGAGTTTTTGAATGACTCCAAGGAGACTCCATTACCTCTGTGGGCAAGCTTTTTCAGTGCTGAGACCCCCTCACAGTAAAAATGTGGTTCCTGATGTTCAAAGGGAATCCCCTATATTTGTATTAAGGTTGTATCCACATCTCTTGGACCAGATAATCTCCAGAGGTCCCTTCCAACTTCACCCAGTCAGTGATTCTGTGACACTCAGAAGTACATATCTTACTATGGTGCCAAACATGAGAAGGACAGAAATTAAAATCTGGTCCATGTACAGCACTATGTCCAGGGAAGAAAATATTTTATCCCAGATCATACCATTATTGAACTATTCAAACATGAAGGAAATTGGTAATAATGTCAATAGTTCTGGTTAAGAAAAATGGACAGGAGCATCAGACTCTGAAGAATTAGATGAAGTAATTTTAAACACTTCATGGCAGTAAAATAAATTGTACTCTGAGAGATGTAGCAGATTGTGAAGTCTGACAGTCACTGTTAAAATGGAACATAAGGAAGTATAAGAAGTTGTCTAATTCATTGGAAAATTGTTTTCAGAACAGACAATCTTGGCATCAGTTTGGAGCTGTATTCCTGTCATAGCTGAGGTTTAGTAGGAGTCCCCTGCAGTGAGCTGTTGGCCTTTTCCATATTTACCAACATTGGCAGGTCTGTCTTATCTCCTGTGCATTCGCAATTTTATTGCAAGCCCTTCAAGATACAGTGGAATGCCCTTTGACTCAACACAGTAGAGATCACTGAAGCTGGTACTTCACCAGTAAAAGTGGAAAGGTTAATCCGTGTGCCGTGTTAAAAAAAAAAAAAAGCAAAACTAAAACCAAACAAACAAACCCCCTTCCACAACAAAAGCAGGCTGGAACTAGAATAAAAAAAATACAATTGGGTCCAGAGCCAGAAGTAAGAAGAAAGAAACTTTTGCTAACATAGAGGTTTAAGGCTGCATAGTGCACAGCTTTCCATAAGTTTACGATATTGGAATTCCACAACTCTCCCATCAAGGAGATTTAGACATTTTCCTGGTTTGTTGTTGGGGTTAGGTTTTTCTTGGCAGTTTTATTGTTTTTCCTACCAGCACATGGGCTAGGCAAATTACTGCAGCCACTCTCATGATGTTGTGTAATGTTTTCAGATTTGAGGTCTGTGCCCACTGTTTCTGTTCCAGGCTACCTGAGTTTTAAAAACATTTTCTTGTTAGGCAGTGTAAGTGCTGTTAATCTGGGGGGCAAGTCTTGATGCAGGAATATAAATTACTTGCAGCATTGAAAGTATAAATTACTATGAGAGGGAAAATTGAACCAGGGTGATGAATTCCTACAGAAGATTAACAATTATAAATGAACTCTTCAGTCTTCAGCTGTATGGGAAGAGCTTTGTGAGTGAAGTCCCTGTAGCAATGCCTTAGAATTTTGTGGAGCAATTTCCCAAACGATTGAAGAAAATGTAAAGCTGCTCTTTCATTGAAAAGCAAGTGTAGGTACAAGTGTGGTAACTTATATTATGCCCTCTTTAAGGATTAAGTAGAAAAGAAAGGAATTCATTACTCAAGAACATGACCATATTCAACATGAGATTTGTCTCCTGTTTTTTTGCCCATACTTTGCAGAGGTGCTGGTCTAATTGCACGGATGTCAGAATGGACTGCAGTAATAAAGGTTTTACACAGATAAAAATACATATATATCCCAAATCTGTGATAATGTAGATGCTTCCATGGTGCTTTTTGTGGAACTTTATTTGCCAAAATTATATATAATAATATCTATAAAATGATTTAATAGATTTTCATATCAGTTCACAGTTTCTGATGTCAAGATACTTTAAATTTATTCATGTTTTTGCTGTCTCTTCCCTGTTTCCAACTTTTTTTTTCTGCTTACTTGTTTGTTTATGCTCTTTTTATGTTGTTCACGTCCATGCCTTATTTCTCCTTCTTTATAGTCTGCTTACAAACTGTGATTTCCCTGGAATCTAAGGAAATATGATCAGCATTCACAGTCACCCCTAGACCAGTCTGTTAGAAAGCATATTGGTGAAGAATAGATGATGAATTCCCAGCACCAGATGTTCTGTCAGACTGCTCACAGTTAAATGAGAACTGTGCAAAAGTATATTGCTCAATCATCTTCATGATCTAACAACATCTGTTTCATGTGCAGGTGCCCTCTGTCCCAGCAGCATTATATTAAATTCTGAGCTCTGCATTGTAAAGGGAACTGATTTGTTTCATATCAGGCTGTGGGGAAAAAGAATTTTGTCAGTAAATCAGTCTACTACTAGCTGTTCAAGGAAAAGAACTAGAAATAAACAAGTTTATTTGCTACTGTTGGAATTCCCAACTTTCTGATAATCCAGAAATTTCAATGGCTTTTTTTATGTCTAAACAAAATATTTCCCCCGCACAAATGTTAAAAAAACAAACCAAACCAAGCAAGAAAACAAACAAAAAACACCCCCTACAAAAAGAAAAATGAAAGAGCAACAAAACCCACCAGTAATTAGATGCATGAGTTTGCCTTCATTAATTTATTACTTCTGGAAATACTGTTACAAGTTGTTAATCTCTTGATTGTAAAATTTCATAGTGCAGGAATTCAGAAAGCTATGTTTTTGGAAGATCAGATAGCAGAATGCCAAGCTGGGACAAAATTTATCTGCAGTGCAGTACTTTGATAGAGTGATATGATACTGCCTTGTCCTACACAATGTCGTGAAAGGCAAAACAGCACTGCTGTTAAATCCACACTTCACTGGGATATGCACAGATGATTTCCACTGCTGGAAATCTGCAGCACTTTAAAATTCCAAACTTTATGGTATGGAATGGAAGGTGGAGTGAAGATCTCCAGATCAGTCCTGTTCTTGACATGATCCCTTCTTAAATATGGATTTTGTTCATTGGTTAATTGTTTCTTAGCTCCCCAGGTCCCATAGCTGATGTTCTCTCCCAAGTGTCATTAAAGAAGGGAGCTATCAGCTCATGTGGCTTCCAGCTCAGACCCAGGCAGTGCAATGTCTTCTTGGTCTGCAAATCAGTGAGAAGAGCTGTGGGAGCTGCAAGGCCCCAGAATTGTCATGGGGGGGCTGTCTGGTTCCAGTGGGATGTGCATTCCTGCAAGTGGGGGAAAAAAGGTGCTGTGATAGAAGACGTTATAACCCCAACACCTGCTGAGAATGGAGACAACTAAAATATTGTGTTGTAGGTGATCTAATAAAACATCCAAAACCATACAACCATAACATTGTCCTTTCTCTGACAACAGCTGAAAAAAAATCTAAAATTTTCATATAAGATTGACCTTTTAATCAAGGATGTGTGGCTAATCCAAATTTTTACTTTCCTTGCCTTCTCTTGTGTTTAACATGATGTAAAGGCTTTATCCAGCAATCTGGAGATACAGATCCTGAGATCTGATGGGAACACAATGAAATTCAATTTTTACTTGTCCATCTGAAGAATGAGTCTGCTTTAATTTGATTTGCCAACTAATCTTCTAGATTAGCAGAACACAAAGTACCTGTATAGAGGGACATGCTACTTCTTGCTATTGAAACAGAATTTTAGCAGTCTGTTTATTATAGAGCTTACTGTGATATGCTTCCTATGCTAGAACTACTAGGAATACCACTCAGTCTTATCAACTAAGCACTGCCAAAACAATCCAGTGTAATCTTGCATTGGAAATCAAATTCTGTAATTGGTTACATTGGTACAATTATACAGATGAGGTTTTCATTAACTGCAGTGCGAGCTGTATCTCTGAGTCCAGTTCCAACTTGGGGGCTGTGAATATTACTTGGATATGTAAGTCCTGTTGAAATACAAGTCCTATTGAAATAAAACCTGTAATATCCTCTTTTTCTGGCAGAAATCTGGTGTAAATACAAGCTGCTCTTGGCCAGCAGGGTTGATGCAGGTATCTCCTTGTTGGTCATCTGGGGAACAGGAAAAGAAATCCTCAGGCTAGTCCTGTTCCTTATTGTCCATCTGTAAGAACATTTTGTTGATACTGTCTTTCTATTAGCCCAGTCTGTAATGGTGTGTTTAGAACAACTCTGATTGATGTTTTTTCTTCAGTTCAAACACAAAATACAACAGGCTTGTATGTAATTGAGCCTTTCAACTGTGCAGTGAATATTGACTGTAGAGCAGTGCTTGACATTGATGTTTCACATGCAGAACCTAATATGAGGTGCATTGTTTCTGCCTCATTTAAGGCACTATCAGGTCAGTGTTGTTAAAGATATTCCTCTCAAACAATCAATCTGAAATGTACTACTCTTTCTTGCTCTCAAAGCCCTTATGGACATCTTCATAGTAACATGATGCTGCAAATGAAATCACAAACACTACAATGAAAACATTTGTTTTTCTTCTCTGCTTCCTAGAATTGGTTTCAATTATATCACAAACTCTTTTTACAAGAAGGAAGAGAGAAGAATTTGGATGTCTGCAGCTTTGAATGCCTGTGGTTAATAGCTTTAGAAAGAGCTGAGGTATCTAGACATATATGCCAGCATTGACCTTGATAGAGGAGTAGGCTTTAATTCTTAGTAATAATAGACAAAGGGCACACTGAAAGAATGTGATAGAAAAATCTCTGAGCTATTGTTTGGCATATTTTAGACAAATAATTTGGTTTAAGTCAATGCCTACTCAGTAGCAATGTTGTCCAGTGGATATAGTGTGTTTCCCCATGTAGGTACTTTTTTTTTCCTATCATCTCCAGTTGTTTTGGTGTGGTTGGGGCCATAGATAGGATTTTGTTTGTTAGTGATAGGGTGTCTGAGTCCTCTATTCTGTTTTCAGGCTGAGTTTCACATTCTGCACTGCAGTAGTTTGTCAATCAGAATCAGCCAGGACCAGGACTACCACTTATTCCCCATCAGCCACTAAGCCTTTAAACTAGGATGTTATGTGAAGGATCCCTGATATATCCTATTCCCCTGAGAAAGAAGCTTCACAGAAAGCACAGGGATGTATTAATGTTCAGCACAGTTAAATTCCCATCTAGAGACATGTCTTTGGTGAAATTTGGCAGTGTTTCTTTTTTCCTGCATTCCACCTCAGGCACCTCACTTTGTTGCAGAGAAGAGCTGGGCAGCTTGTGTATGGGAAGATAAATATGAGCACTATTGATTTTTGGAGCAGATGAATTGCACTGTTGTTGGTAGTGCTTCTTCTGCCTTGAGTAAGATCAGCTGTGGATAAGCATGCCTTTGTTTTGAGGCTCTGGTCCCTGTGTAATTCAATTGCTTTGAAGAAATTTGCTCTACTGGGTTATATATCTACGTTGGGATACTTGACTTCTGTTTATCTCTTTACAACGGAATATTAGCAGGAGAGTTGTCCTGTGAATTTTGCTGAGAGCAATGCATGTACATATGTAAAGGCATCCTTTGTAAGATTGTTTTGATCTCTTTCCTCTGGGTTCACTTTTATATTCTTAGTTTATTCCTCAGAAATGTGTTTGTTCAATTTGCTTGATTTCTCATTATCTTTATCATTTTTTATATTACCATGTTCTTTGATAGGGATAGGCCACTCATCTGTCATTTGCATGAGAGCATTCCTTCTAAATTTTTTTTTTTTATTCCAGCAAAATAGTTTTCATGCCCTAGAAGTTGCTAGTAGGCAGCAACTAGATTTTTTTGGACAAGTTTTTCTGAGTTTTTTTCAGTTCTCCTTTAACACTGCCCTACTTTTTGTCTAATATTAGACTTTATGGTTCATCAGAATATATTACTATCATTGAATTTTCTTCTTTGTTTTCCTGAGTATTTAATAATTCTAGGAACTCATGCTTTTTCACTAGCTCTTCTGGCTATATTTCTTTCTCTTTAAAAACTCTGCTCTTGTGTTCTTTTTTAAGTGGTTTCTCAGTCAAGAATAATCTAGATATACTTCCTCATTACTGGCATATCTGTTTTGAAAAGCAAGGGATTCATTTTAATTACTCCTTGTTCCTAAGTAGTTATTAATAATTTCTTCGTATTTCTTTGGGACAACCACATCACTATCTTCTCTATTGTCCTGAAATACTTTTTCCTATGTAAGTTTGCTATTTCAGTGGCAAGGAAGGTTGCAGAACAGAAAACAATACTTTAGAGTTCTCCAATTGTCTGCTGAGATTTGGGTTTCTTTTACATAAAATATTGCTGCAGTCATTATTAATTTTTACTTTACTACTCTGCTTTTCTTCTTGATTTGATGATGTGCTTCCTGATTTAGAGAATAGATACTCCAGTTTGAAAACAAAACCTAAAAGTCTTGATGCAAGCATATTGTTTCTTCAGTCTTAACTTTCTTCAGAGGGCAAAACTCTGATTTGAGAAGTTACAGTCTCTCTGAACTGAAGAAAACACATATTAATGGTGCAGACATCTCTTCTGAACACATGTATGCTTTGAAATTTGGGCGGCAGTTTGGATTTGGGGCAATCTCTGCTTTGGTTTTTGTGTGTGTTTGAGTTATTAAAGTGGACATGAAAGGATTTCAAGTGTGTAGGTGAGATCTGGAAGTTCTCTTATTGATAAATTTGATAGCTTGCTCTTGAACAACATCTGCTTTCATTGAAATTTTTCCTTTTTTTTGGCTTTTGCTTTTCAAGTACAACTCTAAATACTAAAATATTTTCAGAAAAATGGTTGTTAAAAAAGGATAGAAACCCTTCCATGTGTATTTGAGTATTTGACAAATTTTAGTGTTATTGTTAGTATTGTTTTACTTAAACTTTGGTACCTGCCTGAGTGGCCTTCTCAGAATAGCCATTTTCCCTTGCCATCTATACAAATTACTTTCTTGCTCTTGCTATAGAGTGGGGTAAGGCTTGTTGGGATTTCTTTGCTAGTTTTGAGTGTAAAAATAAAACTGCAGGGAGCCAAAAATACTTAATTTCTGAAATCAGTATTTTTCCCAAAACACTAGTTTTAATGAAGCTCTCTTTTCCAGTCTCTAGAATTCAATTTAAATAAGAATACTATTGCTAAAGCTGTTCATGTGGAGATTAGATAAGTCATCTGAACGTTGGGGGAATCCAGAACTATGTAAGTGCATTGTCTGATTTAAAATATGTATTTCCCATCTACAGAGTGAGTGTATTTATTTCTTGGAAATGCTTCCTAACTGAAAACATTGGTCTTTGTATGACATTTTTTAATTTCAACTTCCAAAGAACTTCACAATGCCAGACAAGTTTCACAATTCCTGTTGTTTTGGGAGAGACAATTGAAATACCAAGCAGACAGCATGCCTTGCTACGCTAGTACAGGACTTAGGACTGAAGCCAGTATCTCTTAGACATCAACTCATCACCCAAAATATCCTCAATTCTCTCCATTCTTTCTATACATAGTAATATTAACAAGTTCTTCAGCTGGAACACAGCTCATGTATTCAGTGATGTTATTCATGAACAGGCATGTTAGTAGGGCATGTCTTGCTTTGGATAATTTTTATTACCTCTTATGGCACACAGGATTCTTGATTAGAAGATAAAATGTGTGTCTGGAAGGCAAGATCCCTGGGATGTAGTTCTAACTGTTGTACTGCTTGTGTGTGAACCTCGGTCTCTCGGTTTGAACAGCTCTGACGAATAAACTGTAAACAAGGTCTGGCTCAACCAGTGCTGTGGGGCTGAAAACAAAATAGCTGTCTAATGTGAAAAACTGTTCTCGCAAAAAAATTACTATGACAGAGCACACAATGCCAGAGTTCTGTTCCTAGACTTGTTGTGAGACATTGGGAAACTCAGATGTAATCACTGCCCTGCCTCAAAGGGATAAGTATGTGAGGATAAATATATTAAGAATTTAATGGTCTGTGGTGATAGAAATGGTTTGCCATGGAAAGTCTACATGGAATTTGATAACAACCTTTTTGTCATCTCTTGAATTTGATTAAGCAAATATCATTTTTGCTAAGGGTAAAATCCCAATTCTAATGCATCTTTCCTTAAAAAAAAACCCAAACAAATAGTGGATGTACTTCATGTTTATAGATTAAATCTCATAAACATGTTCAAAGTAGTTAGATGTTTAAATGTAAAAATATGCGTTTTTAATTACTTTCCCCTCTCTACTACATTCTTTGGAGATGACTCATAGATATATTTTGCTTCTTGAGTTTGGCAATCTTCTACCCACTGAGTTGTCAACCAAAGGTAAAATCAAAATATTTTTATAAACCTTAACTAGGAAAAGAACATTTTATGCAACAAAGGAAGGTTAAAACAGATCTCTTGCTAAATAAGATAGAAAGAATTGAATGTTCATAATTTCTGAAATTTCTTGGCAGAGTTTGAAAACACTTTTGGCATGGTCAGATGTTAACTACTGTGGAATTAGTCCCTGGTGCAAACCTAGACTATTCCAATATGCAATAAAAGACAGAGAATTACTTTCCTTTACCTCATTTATCTCAACATTTCCCCAGTCTGAAAAGCATCCCAAGGACAGCTCTTAAATGTAAATATTTACTTATTAGAAGGCTTGAATTAACAAGAAAAACTAGAGAGCTACTGAATTTCTGGATGCTGGATTTAGCTCTGAAGTTCATGTTATAACATATCCTACTGAAGGTCAGAGTCCCTCTTTTGTGGGCCGACTTCATTATTTACTCTCCTATTTGGGTGATATTCTTGAAAAAATGATACAAGAACCTGTCTGGGTGTGAGAAAGGACAAGACATGGCAAAGTTACCTGGTTCCTCCTCTAGCAGCCTCACATCCATTGCTGGATGTGCTTCTGATGGTTGAGGTTTTGTATGAAGCACCTCTTCACCCTCAGAGCTCTCACCTCTCCTGAAAGGAACAGCTGCCAGAGGTGACTGCATGTAGGGCAGAGCCTAAGTGGAAATAAAGTTAGGTTAAAGAGGAGCTAAAGAGGAGCTTTTCCCTCTAAGACAGCTAAACTGGAGACTCTGAGGGATAACTGGTTTGCAGTGAAAGCTCATTGAAAGAAATAAAGCCATAGCTTTCCTCCAACTTTCTGCTTTGTGTAGATACCTATGGATTACTCTTCTCATAAAATACTGGAACATGAGGGCAATGGACTTGAGGAAAACAAACTAACAACTGTGGCTGAAAGTGGCTGAGATTGTGGATCTTGGACACCTGGAAAGCATTCACTGAATCTCTCTCCTTTGCACTAAGGAAATCCAGCAATAAGAATAGAACATAGAACAGCGCCTCTTGGAATTTGCCTTCGTTGTTTTTATTTCAGCTTCATGTTATGGACACACAAACAGTTCCAAGGTGAATTATTATTAAAAAGTAATATTTACCAAATGATAATTTTAAGGAAGCTAAGCACAATAGAGATAGCTGGGTGACTATTCAATTTTAAAACAATAGATGAAACCACATGAACTTGGCAATGCTGACTGTAGGTGATGTCCCCTGATCTTACAGCTGGGTCTAGTAATAGAAGACATCTATTTTCTATTATGTTGAGTGTATTTTAGCTACCTAACTCTTTCTACTCTTTCTAGTGGTAAAAGTGTTGCTTTTACAAACAAACCAGTTTCACTAGGCATGTCTCTACTGAGCAATGAATGTTGATCTCCAGGGAACTGGAAAGGAGATTTACCAACACTGCAACAGTGCTTTGTCTGTCTGCTGAATGCTGAAGATAATTGCTTCCTTTCTCTTGCCAAGGACAGCTTTCTTTAGTCCTAGACTGCTTGTTTTGCTGTCTTCCACTTCTGCGGTGTTTTCCTCTGATATACTCCTTAAACTGTGCCCTTGATTTATGACAGTGTAACACAGTGATCCTTCTGCAAAGGGTAGGGAAGAGTATAATATTCCAGTCATTATTATATTTCATAACTTGAGAATTTCTTAAGGAAGTCAAATCAGTACCACATCATATTAATGGATAAATATACAGAGTTCTTGCACATTCAGCCCAGATATTACACACTGGTTATCCTGTCTCATGTCCTCAGGTGAGTTCTTGATCATAGGGAGTAGTGACAGCTTTCTTATTTTTATAATTTTTTGACAGAATGTGAATGTTTTTATGATGAGATCTTACAGAGTGCTTTGAAAATGCCCGACATATCCCATGTGTGTTATTAATTTTTGTACCATATGTATAAAGCAAGCAAGCAAGCTTCCCACTAATTCTATTGATTTCTAACCTGCCTGTGTATGGGTAAACAGTGTAGAAATTATCTGTCTGTATAAATTAATTTATATATAGAGAGAGTAGAATAAGGCTCTTGAGAAAACCTAGATAAGGTAATAGAAATCCATTTAAATAAGAATGTACCCTCTGTTGCCAGTAGTCTGCTGAACAGACTGGTTTAATTCCTCAATCATTAAGTCATATTTAAATAAGGTGCTGAATGACTTTGATTTCACTGCTTTTTTGTTGGCAGCTTAACTAACCAAGAAAACTGAATGAAGTTAATTGCAAGCTCCTCCACAGTAGAGGTGGAAAAAAAGTAAATATCACAAACCTTATAAGTAAATATCACAAACCTTATAACTCTTTCCATTATCATTTGTGCCTCCACACTGTAATTGCTGGGCTGTGTCCCATATCAGAAAGAGACTGTATAAGATCAGTCAAACACATTCCTACTTATTTTTAAATGCAAAACCTTAAAGTATGTATATTTGGAATCTCTATTTGTACACTGTGAAGAGGGCTGAACTCTGCACATCCCACACAGTACTCAACAAAAATTCTATCAATTTAAAACTCAAAATAAATAAAAAACCTTACAACTTGCCTTGAAAATTCCTGCTCTTTCCCCACTCTACCCTCTTGGGGTTACAGAGGAAGAAAGGCAGATATGAGCAGTTTGTCTGCTTTAGCAGTGTGGGTTCTTTCCAGCAGAGAGATGTTTGCCATGCACATACCACAATGGGAAATCTGCTCCATTTCAGGGCTCTCAGCACCTTCACAATTCACTTAAATTCTCAAGTCCCCTCCAGGACCTTCTAGAGTGAGCGGCTGGCCTCCTCTGTTTGATGCAAGCTGGGCATCACCCTTTTTTCCCCATGGCATGGGGAGTGAGTTTCTCACCTGCAAGTGTGTGAGGAATTCAAGGATGACAGAGATACCACGTATGCTGGATTTGACTGTTCTGAGTGCAGAGCATCTTTCATATTTCAAAGCAGCAGAGAGGAGTGTCAGAGTAGAGAAAGAGAAGCTGGCTGAAAGGAGGTGAGGAGGTGATGTAGCTAAGTATGTGTGTCTTAATCTGTGTTTTATTTTGCTAGAGAATTCACACCCGAGATGGAACACAGTGGAATACAACTATTTGGACAAGCTTGTTTATGCCTCACAACATGTGGCCTGAGGCAATATGTGTTGTTACTTGCCATGCAAGAATCATAGCCATAAATCACTGTCAAAACAAAAATGGATAAGCAGACATGCGTTGGAAGGTTAGCTGCTTAATGCTTGGGCCCTTCTTAAACCTGTCTTCTCTGAGTTAATTAAACTGCTTCTACAAGACTATCCTCTTTGGCCCTAACTTAATTTTCTATGACACTGATTTCCATGATATGTGCTAACATCCTGGAGACTGAACCAAGAATACTCTATGCAAAAACATTAAATAATT
>VRYO01002772.1:10693512-10709234 GCA_009812075.1 Sialia sialis | reverse complement strand
GTGTGGCTTATAATCATGAAATTACTGTACATCAAATGTGCCTCCAGCTTCAAAAAGAGAAAGTGGCAGAAGACTGAGGTGAATCTTTGAAATTGTTACTGATTTTGATGGTTTTAGATTTTCATTTTATCTAGCTAAATTTTTATACAGAAGGTCTCTACTAGGAAATCACAATATGGTGAGACAAGTAGCCTTCTTTATAGATTGTATCTAGGCATAATGGAAAGTCAAAATGGTGTAAAGATGAAGGAGATCTTTGGAAAATCACTGCTTTGTTTTATTTGGTGGGAGGGGAGTCACATCCTAATTAAAATAATAAACTCTGGCCCGTGACTGTAGGTTTGACATAATAATTTTACAAATTATTGTTATAATATTTCCATAGTGAGAGTCCTAAAATGCTGTAAGAATAACAAAAATAATGAAGATACTGTATTTTGGATACCTGAAGAAGTGGGTGGCTATGAAGTGGTCAGCATCAAAGAATTATTCATTTGAATATGCTATTTCTAGGTTCTTTCTCAAGTTTATATAGTTCATCATTTCCCTTCCTAGGTCTGTTTTTTGTCAAATCCATGCAATGACTGGGAGTAGGGTAGTGCAGAGCAGGCCCAAATGTCCTGACTGACTTCCCACTGGGACCTCCAGTCCCTGTCCTCTGTCCTTTTCTCCAGAAGCTCTGCTTGAGCTGGGGCTGTTTTTTATGCCTTGCTTAAGCTGTACTGTATCCATTTCTAATCAAGTCTCTTATCTTGTTGGCTTGTCTCTGGTCTTGCCTCCAGCCTGTTTCTTGCCTCTCTGGCTCCCTTGGATACATGTTGGACTGGATTCATCACCTTCCTTTGGGATTGCCAACAGAACAGCTCTTTTCAATGTCCTGGTGAGCTCAGATATCTGGGTCTTGCAGCAAGCCTCTGCTGTGATCATCTACAGCTCTCAGTTCATCTTCCCCTGTTCAACAGCCTTGCTCTTGCTTCTCCCTGACACAAGAAACATTTGTTTTCCTTTGTGCAGAAGTTCTAAGCAGGAGCTTAGGTATTATCTTGCAAATAGCCATATCTGATGTTCCCTGCAATCAATATCTTGATTAAAAATTACCAGAACTGAAGGGGAAGCTGATCTCAAAATTCTTATCATCCAAGAGAGAAAGTGTGTATATGAGGAGAGTGAGATACATTTCATTCCAGAATTCTGATATTCTGATATCTTTAAATATGAGTGCATTAGTGAGATTTATAGCCAAATGGTGGGGGGACAGAGGATATAGAGGACAGCAGTTAAATGCAACTTGTAGAGAGGATAAAACAGAATTTGATTATGTTAGACTGAGTTGATTGCATGAAAGCCTTTACCATGTAATTCAATGTAATTGAAGAAGAAAATCCTTTACCCATGAACTGTGTTTGCGAAATGGAGAAAAGGCAACATGCACTTCCCAAGAACAAACAACCAGTAACCCAAACATTTTCTCTGATAAGAGTTCTGGGTTTTGCTAAAAAAAGAGACACAATAAATTTCCCTTATCTTGGTTCAGTAAAGAATTTCAAAACAAAAAACAAAATTCTGTGATATATTGAACAACATATTTGTGCCAGAGAGAAGGAACTATCAATGTTATTGACCAAGGCTCTGGCAACTTGTCTGTGATTGCAGTCTCTTTCCAGGAAAGAGTCATAACTCAGCCTTGGTTCACACACAGGATGCAAGACTTCAGACCACCCCAGAAAATACCCTTGTTCTATATTTGGCTTATCAAAGCAGAGTTTGAGTGGACAGGTCATAGTGTTGAAAAGGAAGAACTAGAAAAACAGAAATTAAACTGAACGAGAATATTGGAACAAATTCAGGATAGATTTCAGGAAATGTAAGCACATTTAATCTGGACTGCAAAAGAAAGTATCTAGGTTCTGAAGAATGAAGCTGTATGATGATCACTCAATACTAACAAGAAAAGCAGAACTGTAATAAGAATGACTTAATCAGTCTATAAAATAAACCTCCCAGAGGTTCCTCGAAGGTCTGAGTACACCGACTGAAGAGGTTCCTTCAGTCATGTTGTGTTTTTCTTTTAATGGAATGAGAACGGATAGATTTTGACAGAGCACAAGACTATTTGGCAACTCTGACAACTGTTATTTCCCCTTTATACTGGTAGTATATGGTCTATTCTTTATTACTGCATTGTTCAATTTTTCACACATTTCAGATTGTTTTATTTTCACATGAATAATGAGAAATATTTATCTTCTGCTGAATTAGCTGGTCCTGTGTTGTTGGTTAATGGATGACTTATGGAGATTATTTTCCATTATTGGGCAGCGGCAAGACTGTGTACACTGTAATACAAAGTCAACCCAGTGCAAAATGATGTTTTGAGCTCCAAATAGATGATCATGACTTTTTTCATAGATACCTACAGTAGTTTCACAAATATAAGCCGCACCTTTTTCATTGAAGAATCCAGCCTACCCCAGTGGTGCTGCTTATATTCAGTTGCGGCTTATCTATGGACAAATCCCAGCGAAATGCCAACCCGGAAGTGAGAGCCGGCCAAGCAGAGTGGCAAGTGGGCGGGCTGGCCCCTGTGCCGCCGGCAGCCGGCGGCGGCGCGGGATCGCCGGCAACGGGGGCTGGAAATGTGCGGAGAGGCCCCCGGCAGCCGGCGGCAGCGTGGTATCACCGGCAACGGGGGCTGGAAATGTGTGGAGCAGCCCCCGTGCCCCCGGCAGCCGGCGGCAGCGTGGGACCGCCAGGAACGGGGTGCCGCTGGGAAGCCGGGCTGTGTGAGGCCGGGCCGGAGCACCCCGCCCCATCTGCCATGCAGAGTTAAAAAGAAAAAAAAAAAAAAAAAGGCGCGGCTTATATTCGGGTGCGGCTTATATATGGACAAATCCCGTGGTCTTCCCAGCTACCCGGAAGTGCGGCTTATATTCAGGTGCGGCTTATAATCATGAAATTACTGTATCTTAAAAATTCTGTCTGCCAGCCTTTTGGAAAGCTACAGTTTTTCTCCCACGGCTGAGAAAGGGCAGCTTGAATACCCCTTTTAAGAATGACTTAGAGTTAATGACATCTTTCAGGAAGAAGAGTTATATTGAGGTCAGTGTATAAAAAGCTCATTTGGTTTCTATGTGGAATATCAGAGATTTAAAGGACACAGGACCTGCCTGGTGGCAGAGGAGCAGTGGGAGGAAGGCAAATTAACATCCTGCCCTGAGCACTGAAATACCTTGATACAGCACTGCAGCCACAACACTGAGACATGACACCTCCTCCCGTGAGATGAAGAGAGGTGGAAATTATTCCATGCCCACTCTTAACACCTCAGCAAGATTAAGGGGAGAGGACAGCATCTCTGTGAAGCAACTGAACTGCTTATGATACAGAAATTCCTGTGATTGTGTTTCAAGGTGCCTGCTACTCCTCAGGAGCATTTAGAAAGCAACACTCTCCCTCTCATTATATAATTAATTATGCTTCTCAATAAAATAATTATATATAAAAATTTCTCATTCATATTCAATTCAATCTCTCATTCAATTCTTGTGTCTCTATGTGATAGCTCTGATTTTACTCTATTACAGTGAAATTAGAGCAGCCTAAATCTGCTCATTTTTCCACTTCTGAACACTTCTCATCCATCTCTTCATGTCTTTGGAACTGATGCTATTTCTGAAGCAAAGGCAAAAGGAGAATAAAGCATTTCCCTTCATTCTAGGACTTATCAGAACTGTTCTGTAGTCCCACTGGGAAAAACATTTTAACAAGACTGCACATTTGGTTTTTTTAGAGGAAACCATCATGCTTTTTTCGTAGGTGATTCATGTCTTAAGCAATGTCAGGAAAAATTATTTATAGGCCACGCAATGTTGTCTTGATTTTTAAAAAATCCCACAACCCCAAATGAATGCTTCTATGAATAGTAGTAATTTTAATTTGTTCCTTTAATGGAAAATAGGAATTGTAAAAACCTATGTAGTTTGGGGAAATAGGTTTCATTGCTGTATTCTTCTCAAATATTGGAGAGAGGTTATCTCTGTGTCTCTATTCACCCATACCTCTCTGCAAGGAGGAGGAAGGTTAGACTTGTTACAGCTTGAAACCCCAGTGTTTCTCATTTCCTTCAGAAAAGGAGAAAATGTCCAAGCTTGATGAGGAACTAGATTTGTGTTCTGGACTCAGTGTGTGTAAGTGGATGACATAGTTCTGGATGTGCCTAACCACAACTAAGAAGTTTGCTTCCACTAGTGCCACATGTCATCTTCCCCCAGTTTGCCAGAAGGGTAATCCTGGTTATTCTGAGAAGTATTTTGTTGGTAAGCATGTGAGGAACACAGCTTGTTTCCTAAAACTCAAAAAAAAAACAACTGAGAGAAAAACAGACTGAGATATTCAGACTTTGACTAATATGACAAGAGTGATTTTATGGAGAGAGATGATAAAGCCAAATAATGTGTGCAGCTTTGTGGGCTTGGGAAGCTCATTTAAGCATGCTGGAGGACAGAAAACAAGAATATGAACAGCATGAGATGAACTTGCAGATATAGTCTTACTAGAAAATAGCTTTTAGATTAGATAATTTTCATTTCAGTTTCATTTTTATGTGAAAGCAGCTTTTCCCTTAGTTTTTCTTAGAAGAGAGATTAAAGGGACATGTTCTTGTTAAATGATGTCATAACAAGCATTCAGTGAATTTATTTGCTCTAATTTGTTCAGGATCTTCCCTACTTCAAAACAATATCTTGAATATTTTCTCTTAGTGCTTACAGTGCATGCATGCATGCTGTGATATATTCCTTTTATGATGTTAATCATAATTCCTCCTTAATATTTCTTTGGGGTAACTAACCTTTCAGTTTCCTTTATTTATTTATTTATTTCATTTTAAACTTCCAAAATAACCACTGTATTACTGTGGATGGAGAGGAATGCATTATGCCTCTTAACTTCAGTTCCCCAAAGAATTGTTGGAACACATTAATGGCAAGCTCACTTCTTACAGCCAGTCAACTCAGGCAAAATAGGATGAGGTCATTCCTATCCAGTGTCTGAACATTTTATACTGTGCTACTGTTTTGAGTACATCTCCTTTTCCCTGAGGTTCATGTGCAGGTCTCTCCAGACAGGCAAATATGAAAAAAAAAATTAAAAAATCAACAAGTTGGTCTAGCAAATTAAAAACAGAATATCTTGCCAGGAAAAAAAACAACAAACAGATACTGAAGTTATTCAGTCTCTGTTTATCTCAGTTGGAATGACTGATGGATGTTTTTCTTCTGCTCTTTGGCTTTTTCCTCTTCTCCGATTTGAGTTTAAAAGCTTCATAACAATATTTAAACTTCAAGTAATTGTAATATCTAAACACCCTAAATCTTGAGGCACGAATAGTCAAGATACTTAGTCTTCAAAATTGCTCCGTGGGCAAGTTTATGAACTTGCTAATACTGTCTCCAGGAAAGCAGCATATATTTATAAATGTTACTTTCTTGAAACTACACTTATGCCTGAAGTGCAGCATATATGTGATTTTTATTTTCCTTAAACAAATCAGCAAGCATCTGATTTTGCTTTATGTTAGTCTTGGCCAGTGTTTCTGAGATGGCTAATATGGCCCAAAAGAAAACAAAAATTAACACACGTATAGTTTTCAAATAACATGCAAGTTGGATGACAGGTCAATTGTATCAGTAGGTTTCTACCACTGCATTTGGAGTGTACCTATGAATAATATGTTTCTCAATAAAGTTATATGGAAAGAAGTGATGTTACAGTCATGTCCATAACAGAGAATATTCACTACTGGAATATTTTTACTAGATTTGTTTAATTTCTTCAAAAAGAAGTATCAAGCAATTCATAAGCATTCTGAAAAGAAGTGAGAGATTTGAAGTTTGGTTTCAGGTGTGGTAACTAACCTTAATTTTACAAATAGAAATATTAGAATGCTGTGCCTTTTGAATATAGTGACAGAAGACAGTAAATCTGTCAGCACATGCTCTTTGACCTGAGAGAACAAGGTATGTCTGCCAATCTCTAGAAACTGATGACAAATCAATTCAGACTGAGAATGGAATGAAACATTTCAACAGTGAACTAGTAAGAACTGTGGCAGGGGAAGATTTTTGCCTTATCATTTGAGTGTTTAAATGAGACTGGGTATTTTTCAGAAACATCATCAAGCCTAAAGTACTTTTTCTACACTGTTGAAATTACTGGATAAAATCCTTTGACATGTGATACTCCAAAAGTTAGGCAGGATGACCTTAATTGTGCATTGCTTCTGAAGGACTGACTGCTCTTTTGAGTAGTTGCTGTTGAAATCCCCAACCTGTCATTCTCAGGTTTGAAAGGACTTCTAAATTGGCTCTCTGTAAATGACAATTTGGAAACTGTGATTTAAGAACTCTTTCCTTTCAATCAAAAGCAAATTAATCCAATACTTCACAGCAAGTCATAAAATAACAGAGCTAGCTGTGGAAACAGAGTGGGAAAAAAATCACTGAAACTCATCTTTTTGAAAAATGTGATGGTATAATGATAGAAAAGGTGTTTTCTGAGAAGCCTACTGTTGGGGAAAAAATATGCATCATGATTTTTAGGGAACTCTATTGACATTGAGGGTACTGATAAGTAGCCACTATTATTACCTGCCAAGATTTTCTGAGTGTAAAATGCTTTACAACACCTTATGGGTTGCATTAGGGACACAGTAAATGATGATTCTTTTATGGGGAGTGGAGAAGGGAGCAACGTGGTCTTTTCTTCCTGCCTGGTCTCCCTTGACACATTCAGTTTTTAATAAAGTTGTCACTTGCCTTCTGCCACGTCATGGCAGCACGTTCCTGCCACTTGTGCCATGATCATTTCCTCTGTCACTGCAATAAAGATTTGGCATGCAGTGGGGATTACATGAAGCAGAGGGATACACCTACAGCAATATTTTACTTCAATTGGTTGCCCTCCAAAAAAGCAAAATGTCTTTTGCAGGTAAGACTCACCTAAGTTCACTTTAAATAGAGATCAAAATGCAAACAGTAAGTTGGATTTGTAGAAAAGTAAGAAATTAGAAATTAGAAACATCTTTAAAAAAGCCCCAAAAAACAACAAAACCCCAGAAATAAGAAGACATAAGTCACAGAAACATTTTGCTGTTGTCTTGTGCCAGATGACAATTGGTGCAGACTGAGACTTGCAGGTTTCCATCTCCAGGGGCCTCTGAGGGCTGCTTTCTCTCCTTTTTCCACCTGTGCATATGGATGAGAAGATGACACTGAATGCAAATGAGATTCAGAGCAGTTCCAAGGAACACTCAGTTCTTTTTTTCATCACAATGGAGGTTTTTTATACGATGACTTCTATTAACTTTATTCTTTCTGAGGACAAACCCACTCTTTTTTCTGGATCTGAACTGCATTTTGAAATTCAATGAGACCTCATTGTGTTGCTTTCTCCCCTAGAATGACTTCCCTGTTATGAAGTTAATTGCATTAGAGTCTGATCTGAGTTTTTCCCACTGTGATTTGCCCTGTGAAACTTTGTATGGCTTCATAGCAACTGATTGTAGCATAAATATTATTTGTGGACTTTCATAGCCTTACAATCCTTGACAAATTTCTGGCTTTGCAAAACGAACCCTCATGCCAAGGGACTGATAGAGAAGTCCAAAGAGATCTCTAAGCCAGTTTTTCTGAAGCATTTTAGTTTTCTCCTCCTGTCTTCAACTTTTGGTCAATTTTAGGGGTCAGGCCTGATGAATGACTCTACAAAATTCTGCAGCAGCCTGATCCTTATTTTTATGATTTTGGTGGATTGTTTGTTATGTTTGAATGTTTTACAAAATTAAACTCAACAAAATTCTGTTTAATGAGGATAAGGACTGGGAGCTCTTCCTCTCCTTATTCCCATTTCTCATTATTGAAAAGTTGTTTTCCATTTTCCTTTGTTTCTTAGCAGCTTCACATTCTTTCAGATGACCTTTCTGATTTGTGTTCAAATGTGCCTGAAACCAGCTCTCCTGAGGCAATTAAAACTTACCCATTTTCCTCTCTTTTGCCAGTGTGTGTTTAGTTATTTTTCTTCTATGCACTGGATTGGAGGCTGTCATACTGCAGCTTCTTCCCAGCTGACAGTAACGTTTCTCTCATCACCATCTTCTCACAAATTCATTCCTCAGCTTCTTACAGGAGACCCCCAAGAACCACCCTTACTCAATAATGTCTCTTTTCACAGTTTATTTCTACTTTCAAATGCTTTAGGACATAAACTTCCTTTTCTTTGTATTTTCTTTATTTTCTTCTCCTGCTAGGCCACACTGTACCATCATTTAGTAAGTAGGATTCTTGATGGTATTTAGCTAGGTTGCTTATTAATATCCAAAATGTTGGGAACTTAGGTAAATGTGTCTTTTAACAATTCCAAATCAACTTTGTTTTGTTGCCTGCAGATTTAATATTACTTAAATATTGATGCATATCTTCTTAATCTAGTCAACATTAAGAAACAAACAAAAAGCCCCCAACAAGACACAACACCCTAAGCCATTCTTTTTTTATTCATATGATTCATTTTGTTTCATGACTTCAATCTACAGTGTGGCAATTTTTCTCTGCCTCTTCAGTGCAGATTTTGCACACATTACAGTATATTTTCTTTGGTTTATTCATCAAGCTGTTTATTTTCTTTGGTTAAGATTGACTAAAATTGACAATTGTCAGATTATTATAAAAAATATGTTTCACTTAGTTCTAAAATTCTCAGTTTCTTTTATGTAAAACTTTGTTCCTTACATATATGTGAATTACATAGTCTAGAAGCAATGTCAGGGGTCTCTTGAACCAGTGCTACACAGCATCCATCCTATTCCAAAAAGTTACAGTATCCCTGGGACAGGAACCAGCTTGAGACAGAGCTAATAGCAGAACTGGGGGGCATCACCCAGGAAGAAACATACCTTTGGGAAGTAAGGTACATATAGTCTTCAAAATCTTAAGTGCTTTGGTAAAAATTGGTGCATAACAATAAATAAATAAATAATTAAATAGAAGATGTCAGAGGAAACTCAAAATTGATCTTACGTGGGCAATGAAAATATTTGTTCATCTCTAGTTCAGCTGTAGAATTTCTTACCCGTGGAGGTAGTAGACACTGAAAGCCTACATGGTTCTTATAGTGGTGGGCAGTCAATAGAAGGAAAAACCCCTTAAGTATTAAAAAAACCCTAATTGACACTCAGGGACTCCCTGAACCACAAACAGTGTTTGCTGGCTGTCCTAAGACACAGGACAATGTATGAGGCCATTTGTCTGACACTGGAATGGATATTGCACACAAAAGCATTTTGTCAGACTTTTATAATATGAACTTGAATGCTTGGAATTCAATAAATAATAATATAAATTGCATGTTGTCTTCGGGCATTTTGGGTCGTTTAGCATTGCAAGGAGACTAGAGCCTGTGGGACAGTCAACTTTGAAAACTGAAAAGGCTCTGCAAGTGCTAGGGAGATATATCTATTGTGTTTAGTCTAGAGAAGAGCATGTATTTCTGGGCTGGAGAGAGCACATATTCCCTAAAGCAATTCCCTTGTGAACTGAATCTGCCTTATGTTGCATATGCTAGAGAACTGATTTGAAAAAGTGGAGGCAAAGAAAATGTACTGGGAGTCCAAATTTTTTCTCATTCTCAGTTATTTAACTAACCAATACTTGACATGTGCCTGGTAAGATGGCCAAAACCGCAAATTCCTCCTCAATCTGTGTGGGAAAAAATTATCTTCTATCATCCCACATTGTTTATTCAGCACTGACAAGGCAAAAGATGAGGAGGGCTATTGATCTTGTAAAGCTTGTAATGCAACAAGTGGAAAGCCAACAAAACTGGAGAGCAGAAAAAGGAAAAATTGAAGGATTTAGAACTAAAGAACTTCACCCATTCAGAATCAGTAAACATTTTAAGGACAAATTGCTCTACTTTAGTTTCTTATTTTTAAAAGAAGGATATCTCGCTAGGCTGCTTGCAAATTTGTTGAAGTTAGAGGAGTTTATTTTCTGCAGTAATGCACACAATAAAAGAGCTGCTAAGGAAACAGAATATTCTGTGTGCAAGGCAATACACAAAAGTGCAAGGTCACACACTGGGTAGAGAGAAAAAGAAAAAAAGCAACAAAGAATAGATACATAAAAAAAAGAAATAAAGACAATTCTGAACAGCAAGATGGTTCATTTGCTAAGCACTCTCCATCAAAGGATCTAATAAAAAAAGAAAAAATCCAAGCCACAAGATGTATTAAGAGTACAGAGATAGTCTTTGAGGACAAAAGAAAAAGTCTGAATAGCACTTTTTGTCCCTCAGCAGGTCTGGGTTAATATGAAAGCATGGCATGTCATACTTTTAATTTATTTTTCCTCTGAGAGATGAGGATTTTTCTCCTTATTACCTCCTTTTTAAACTTTCCTAACTAATCAATCTGCTACATCTGCTACCATATTTTTTTCTGAATATCTATCTTCTCACAGCCTTGTGAGGTTTCTGAAGTTTTTCTGGACCTTGTCATACAAGCATTCAAGTTCCTTGGAGCTGTCCCCAGACCACTCTTTTTGTTTGTACCATGTCAGTTTGCTCAGTCTTTGTGATTATGGATCTGGATCATTATGGTTCTGGATGCCAAAGTTATGCTCATGATCCTAATGACCACAGTTTCTCCTTCCCTGCACAGTGAGATGATATCTCCGTTTTATCCAGGCTCAGGCACTACTTCATGCTCTTTGAGATGCATCATTTTCACTCTGGCAGTTCTCAGGCATTTTAAAGGTAGTGTTTCTACTCAGGCCCTAGGCATCTCTGCCCCGAAGGAAACAGGCTGCCCATTACTTGCTATTGTGCAAGTCATGTTCTCATCTGAAAATTTTAATGACAGATGAGCTACATCAAACAGATCTTCTCAAAACTCTTATCAAACTGTTAAATACTATTGGATTATTTTTCTTTCAACTACAGAATAAGGTGATAAGTGATTTGATTGAGTACTCTGATAGTGAGAGCATACAGGCAAGATGCTGGAAGATTAATGATGGGGTATTTCTCAAGCTCAGGGACTAAAACTCAGCCTGTGTGCTTTGTGGGAGGGTGTCTTCATCACCAGCCTGTCAGACAGACTGGGCTGAAGGCAGTGTCTTCCCTCTGGTGATGGTATGACACTGCTCTTTTACACAATGATTGTAGGATTCTGCAGGGCAGAAGACAGCTCTGTGAGCAGAGGAGGAAAATCCAGTGTCGTTCATGTCTAAAACATCTGGGTTAAAAATTTTGAAAAAAATAGGGAAAAAATTCATGCCTTACAGTCAAAATAGTTTTGAATTTTATTTCACTGCCACATTAGTGAGAAAAATATTAATCTTCCAGAAACAAACAATCAAAAAAATCCCCTCACTTGTTTATCAAGTTTTCCATTGATTTGATTACACTAGAATTAATAAAACCAGCAATACTTCTCTGCATTACATGACTAGAAAGATTAGGGCTCTAGTACTGACCTTTTACAAATGGGATGTGAAGATACTGAAGCTCTTCCCTGCTACCAATGCTGAAGTTTTTGGCACTTATTTGTGAATTGCCCTTCTTCATATGGAAAATTCCTTAGTGTTTTTATTCAATCTCAATGGTGAATTGCTCCTTTCCACTGACACAACATAAAATACTTAGATTATGAAGTACCTTGGTGGTTATTACATCTCATTTTTTATCACAGTATCAATCACCAACCTCTGTCAGCCAGTACTGCTGACTTTCTTGGTTCCCTTACTAAACCCAGCAGTTAATACAAACTGGGCTTTTTCCCATTTTGTCACTCTAGCTAAAAGGAGCTTGCTGCAAAAATATTGAAAGCCACTTAAATGGCCTTCAAATCCTTCAGTATCATGCTTACAAAAAACCTTGGTCACGCTGGTGGGCTTGCACTATTTATCTAGTTATTATTATCCTTGATAGCCATTGCTTTGACTTTAGTTCATCTTCTTGTGGCTCCTACCTTTGGAAAATAAGGAATGTCACAGAGTCGGAGGATGTTAGCCAGTGGTGGTGATGTTCTTAACAGGAGTACAGTAATTTCATGCCTATAAGGTGCACCCTTTTGACTAAAATTTTGATCGACACCCAGAAGTGCACCTTATAATCCAGTGCACCTTATATATGGACAAAGTTCGGAAATTTGCCAACCCGGAAATGTGAGCCACGGAGCCATGGAGCCGAGCTGTGGCAGCCGCGTTGCCTGGAGCGGGTAGGAGTGCCAGGGCCCGCGGCATGGGGAGGGCACCTCGGGCTGCATTTAAAGGCTACGCCGATCTGTGAAAAATGTTTGCAAATTGAGCACCTGCCAGTAAAACCCGCGATCATGTGATTTTGTTACTAATTCGTTACTTTGTTGCGTGTGGATCCTCGCTGCAAAAAAAAGTGTGCCTTATAGAACGGTGCGCCTCATATGTGGACAAAATCGGAAATTTGCCGACAACCCAGAGGTGCGCCTTGTAATCTGGTGTGCCTTATAGTTGTGAAATTACTGTACTTATTTGGACATACAAAATGTATTTCTGCCATTCTATGAGAATTTTTCTTTTAAGTGTGATTTTGTAGCTTAAGTACAAGAACCTTGGTGTAAACCAGTAATGCATTTTAGACAGAATATTGCAATATTGTTTCCAAATTAGGTTGGCCTTATTTTTTCTGGAATTAAAACAATGCAGAAAAAAACTTTCCAGCCCCTAGGCTAGGCTACCCCAAAGAACTGGTATTTCTAGGGCGACTGTTGTACTTTTCCCTATTACTTCATTTTAGTTCATTGAAAGAACAGGTAGATAACGTTTAATGTAATAACCAACCAAGATATATTACAAAACTATTTTGTTGGGTTTTTTTTTTTTGCATTTTTTTTCATATAGAGTGATAAAAGTCCTTATTACACATCAGTTTATGACTCTCTTTGGTTTCTCTAATTTATGTAGTTTGATAATCAAAGCATGAGAAAATTCCAGCTAAATTAGAATTGCACTGATCACACTTCAGTACATCTGACACTCCTTTGAAATATCATTGTGTAGGCCATCTTAAAATAATAAATGTAACAGAAAGGCAATGGCAGTGATTAGAAAAATAACACCAATACTTTGTCAATTATTCTTGCTTTCAGAAAATAATATGCTCTATAAGTTGTCTAAACTAATATGAAACAGTGCTGAAAATCTTCAAGTTTACTGTTTTGGTTTTATTAAATTTCTGCAAATCTGCCCAGGTAAGTCATTCTTGCTGTCTTTGTTTCTGCTGCAGAAATGAGAGTAACCCCTGCTCCTTAAAATATATAGTTATTTACTTTCTTTGAACAATAGAGATTTTAAATACCAGTTCTTAACTTCTACAGAAGTTAAGACAATGACAAAGAAAAAGGGTCAATGAGAAACCTAAAGTCAAATGTTATCTTGGCATTCAGTAGAAAAATGTGAATTCTATAATTAGAAATTACATGGAACAACAGGTAAACAATCAAAACATTTTTCAGCAAGAAAAATAGTTTCTCTGCAGCAGGTTCAGATTCTTTGTTGAATTAGAACAATTTTATGCCAAACAACAGGGAGTTCTTTATTTAAAAAGATGAAGTGCATAAATAAACTGTATAAATTGCTACAGCAATCGTAGCAAAGGAAATGGATGTAAAAAAGTGTTCCTATTGGCATTTACATTTGAAAATAATTAAACTTTTAAATATTGTGGGTTATAAAACAAAAGAATAAAACTATAAAATGTTTTTAGGATCTTTTAAGATGCATTTTCCTATTTAGCATTACAATCGTTTCTCTGGTTGTGCCTACAACAAAAAGATGTTACTCTGAGTAAGTATACATGTTTTAATAGCTACATAAGCACATGTATTGTGCATTTTTGCAAAAAGAGATTAAGTTTAGTGTTGTGTTTATAGACAAACAGCACTCACATGATGCACAGATTTGCCTGGAAGATGTGATAAACTGTTGCAGCACTGCTGTTCTAGCACTGCTCAGGGAATGATGTCTATTTTTGTGTCCTGGGGAACGTGGTGACCCTCCAGATGCTCAGCACTCCCATCCAGGCATGACTGTTGCGCTTGCAGTGTATCTTATCTCACACCTGCCTGATTGGTAAATAGATGACAATTGCAAAATGCTACAGGAATTACATTCTGCTGAACAGGTAAATATTTCTATTAGTGCAACACATGAGACTGTTCAAACTCCTATGAAATACCCATATGTTTATGTTTGTATTAATCCTACTAAACCTCTTAGAAACTGTTTAATAGGTTTTAAAGTGACTCCAGCTGTGGGCATCCTTCTTTTCTTCCTTCCCTACCCAATCTTGCTGAGACACCAAAGTGTTCCTTGAGAAGTTTATCTCAAAGCCAGGGCTGCAGAACCTGTTTCTCATACACTCTCATGCCAGACTATCAAAATGTGCAAGCCTCTACCTTCTCCACTCACCTGAGACTGCTAATCTCAAATGCTCAAAAGGGTATTCCTAAAGAATGTTATCCCTCAAGGCAGAGGAGAAGGAATGTGTGGTTTGCTTTTAGTGTCATCTCTTTCCAGCATCAGGGTAAGGAACTGTATGCAGATGCCAGAGAGGCTGAGGAGAAGACACAGATTTAGCAAGAGTAGCTGGCACAGAAGTAGAGCAAGCTGGAAGCTGTGGATTCTGCAGTAGACTTGAAACAGAGCTATGTTGGGAGAGCATCTACTGTGGTAGCAGGATGCTCTGCCTAAGTGGAGGAAAAACAGCTTGAGCAATGCCCTATTTTAAAAAGCAATCACTGGTGGAAGGAGAATGGGATTCACTGTGCTTTTGGTGCTGGAGAATGCTGAGACTCATTCAAGCCCAAGTTAAACACTGAGGAAGAACAATGTTTCCTGACAGAAACTGGCGCTGGTGATGATGTGACAGACAAAGTTCCTGGTAAAGGAATCAACAAGTGATAGTACTGATAACTTATCTGAGGCTGCTGAGCTGACACTGGTGGTGACATCGAGGTGACACTGCTGGCCTGTAGACGACTGACAGCACAGTCCCACTTTTTAGTGGCAGGCTCTTCTAACAGACCCCTTCTCAAAGTGTGTGTGGGATTTCCTCCCTTGGGCAGGGACACTCCTAAAGGTGTCCCCTTGAGCCTGAATGACATTTGGCCACAATTGGGTATGGGTGAGTAAAATCAACCTCTACTTAATAATTATCTTGCTACCTTTAACATAATTGCTTCAACACTGCTTCCATTAACAGGGCAATACACTAGTAGTTGTAGATATCTGTGTAGTAAATAATTTTGATCAAGTTTTTTAGTCTAGTCATCACCACCCTCCATTTAGATAGATCATTTATTTAATAATATAGATACATTTAGTTTGCTATCATTAATCCTGTGGGACAAAATCTTATAAAGGATCAATTACACATTATAATCCTTCAGACATAAGCCTTTGACCAAGTCTGGGGCTAAGACTGGAGCAGCTGCACCCAGGCTTCTTTCTGAGAAGCAGTTTAGAAAGCAAGGGGGTCCTTTCTGAACCTTGGGACATAAGAGGAGGATCTTCCTGATAAGCTTTATCTGAAGCTTCTGTTCTGCCCATAGCAACTTCCACTACTACAGTATTCCTTCACTGCCTATCACTAAGTTTCTTGAGAAGTTGGCTAAAAAAATGAAAGGAAAG
>VRYO01002772.1:10652528-10692512 GCA_009812075.1 Sialia sialis | reverse complement strand
ATCACAGCATTTCAGAAGATACACTGTGAAATTCTGAATCTCAAATTAAAACATTCATTGAATACTAATAAAATACATTATTTTCTGATTCTATCTGCTTCTACAGTAATAGTGTGACACAAAGGAAGAAGGTTAAGCATCTGGTGAACTAATTTAAGGAGCATATTTTTTTTACAAGTTGTGTTAGCTTGTTTATGTTTTACTCAGTAGCAATGTGAGGAGGTGGGACTGCAAGTGCAAATTTGTACTTTTTGTTTATGCTTTTCCATTGTAGCAGAGTAAAAACATTACTTGTGCTCTTCCTCCTTTTTGCTGCCTGAATTTGCATCATTTAGTGCATTGGATGAGAGTTTCAGTGGCATATCTATGGTCCAGCCTACCCTGGAAACCTGGAAGGGAAGAAAATACAGGATTAAATCTCCTTGGACTGAGGACAAAACATATAGGTTCAGTGTCAGATGCCTCTCAATGACAAGCTTTAGATCTAATGGTCATCCTCAGCGATCTGGGATTCATTCCGTGGTTCTGTGGTTTTCTTATTTGCTCTGCTACCACCATGGACCATGTTTTGGTTTCTTGAAAACCAAATGATCACATTTCATAAAATCCTTAAACCAATAATAACCCCACACAAAACTGCACCAAAACCCCAACAAACCAACCAACAAACAGACAATTACCCCCTACAAAAAAACCATAAAAACTCTCCATGCAGGGCCTAGTTCCGAAAGAGAGTTTAAAACTCACCATTGTAAATTGATCAAACTGCTGTACGTCTGGAAATTTTAGACAGGTGGCTAAGGTTCTCATATTACTCAAGAGAGCACATCTTGATGGAAGGACAATCTAAACGACACACAGCCCTACCTGCAGAGAAATATGATGAGAATGTGTCTGTGAATTCCTTCACCAGTGTGTAGTAAGACAAGGAAAGGAGACAAACATTGAGAAACAAGTGAACAGCAAGCAGCTCATACAAATAACACTATGCTGAACTAGCTTTCTCCTATTAAAGCATTAATTCCTGTCTAATAAAATCTTACAAAATGCTGGTATCTCAGTGTTTCGAAACTCTCCTTGTAGATGCTGGGGAATGTTAGCTGATCACAACTGCAGCATTGAACTGAAAAGTTTATTTCCTCTGGGAAGCAATTTAATTACAGAAAAATGCTTTTCATTTTCACAGAAAATTGACTGTATCTTGTTTGTTTATTTCTTTTTGCTTCTGATGTCAGTCCATTACCATTACTGGAAGGAAAATGTAAATGCATTTCATTCCTGGCAAGTGTATATCACCTTCCCCTTGTGTTTCTTAATCAAATAGCAAAGTTGGCATTCATTTATCAAAAAATTATGCTATTTATTGACCTTTGGATTGTAAACATGTTTATAAATATTTCTACTCTAAATTCTTGAAAAATAATTAATATTAACTGTTTATTTGATACCATAATTCACATTTTTGCCTTCCAAAGCAGGCAAAAATAGATAAAATTCCACTGAGGATACAGGGCAATAAAAGAACATCCAAAAAATTTGCTCAAGAATACTCAAGCATATAATTCACTATTTAAATGATTTAATGTACTTCAAATTAAATTTATGAGAGAAAAAAACCTTTTGCTTTTTAATAACATTTAAACAGTGAAACTGCTTTCAGGCAAAAAATTACTGAGGTAATTCCAAAAACCCAGCATAATTGAAAGTAAATGTTATTCCTCTATTCTAATTTATAAAGTATTCCTAATAATTCACACAAAAAGGATGAATAATGATAAGAAAAATTCTTATTTGACAGAAGTAGAGCATTTTTTTCAGAGTTATATAATATATTTTCCTTAAGATGGAAATTGGAATTACCGAACAATTAACTTTGTATATAAATGAATTGAAGAAAACATATCATTAATATCTATGCTATTCCTTTCTTTTTTTAATCACTGGAGCTAGACTTGCAGAAAGCAAAAATGTTTAAAGAAAACATGCATGAAGAAACCAAGCACCTCCCCCTAGAGTAAGTATTTGCAAAAAGTGTTTGTTCATAAAGAATATACATTTATATTTTCCTAGCAAGGCATCCAGTAACAAACAATATTATCTTCATATGCATTCCATGCTTTTTTCATCAGCTACAAATCTTGACATTCTTGTTGAAGGTGTCACACCTTTTCTATTTCTTTCATGTGTTGCTTTTATTGTTGTGCTGCAACACATTCGCATGCAAATGTAAATTTTCTTCTTCTTAATCAATATGTAGCAATCTCTGCCCTGCTATTAATTCAGCTTTGTCATACTTGCCTTTTAGAGCAATAATGTGCCTCATATCTGGGGATATTTATTTTACAACTTTTTTGTTGCTGGACTTCAGTAACCTCCTATGCTTCTCTCAGTGGAGGGAATGGAAGCTGGTTCCATCCCTTAGTTTCATTGAGGCTCAACATAATCCACAGTGGCACTGCTCCCAGGGGAAAGCCTTTGGACAACATATTTTGGACCTGCAGTACAGCAAGATAACTGCAGCAAAGATTTCAGAGGCACCAGGTAAATAAGGAAAAAGACAACAGTGCTGCCATGTAACATGGTTGATAGTAAATGGTTATCGAAATAGATCACTCTCTGCATTGCTGAGGGGTGCAACTGCCATGCAAGAGTTCTAACTTCTCAGTTGTGGAATTGGTCTCACGCAACCTCCAGATCCAGCTTTCATTATGCAGTTGGTAGGTTCAGTTCAAGTAGCCTCACCAGAAGCAATGTTTCATTAATTTGCAAGGGTTTGTAAAGGGCTTGTGACCCCAGAGGAATAAAGAACATCAATATAAAACCTTATTATACAGTGAGGAGACTTTCAGCTTCTCACAAAGACTGTCTAGTACTAAAGCACAAAAATTTCAGGTAAGTAAGCCTTGTCCTAGTTTTCTACCTAGATACTTTTCAAAGGAAAGGCACAGTCTGACAAAAAAATCATATCAACAGTTCTAAGTAAATCATAATCCTCTAGATATTCAATAAATCTTAAATGTGTTATTAAACTTGAAATGCATTTAACATTGTCCCATTTTGAGACAAATTTGGGAGTCACTCCAGGACATGCATAAAGGTTCTCAAGGCAGCAGCATTTTGTGTCAAGATTTTTCAGAATGGATTTCTCCAATAAAACTGAGAACAAGGAGAAGTACAAGCCACATGACGCTCCCAGCCTAACTGAGATAGTTCCATGCACTGCAGCAATGTTTCTTCTCATGACTCCTGTGCAAGACTTTGGTTCAACAAAGCAGTTACATATGTGCTGAAAGCCTCACTGAGCAAAGAAATGCCTTTACTAAACTGTAGGCAAAGTCAGGCTGGATCACAGTGCTTGGGGCTTTTTTGTTTTTTTTAAGTTAAATGTGTGCCCTAAGACCTTTACTGGATGACAGCCTAATTGAATAAAATAGCATATTCGAGTCTATCCCCTATAATCTTCTCCATAATATTCACAATCCTTCTTCTCTAAACTATCTTTCCTGATACTGTTTACCTTGTCTTAGCACTAAATGCAACATGATCCCCTGAAATTTCCACGTGGCACTGGGCTTCATAAAACCAAGCAAGGGGTGGGGATCCTCTGACATTATGAGATTGCCTTTGTAGGTCATACTAAGCAAGAAATATGAGTTAAATTTGCAGTACAATTAATTATCAAGCAGGAAAATTAAGTATTGGTTTTACAAAAATAGGAACTCTGGTGTAAGGACATTAATTCAGAAAATAAGAAGCACATTCTCAAGAAAGTTCATGAGGTTCTTAATCTAAAGAAAAAGAGAGAAATGTTGTGCTCAATATTAAACTGAAAATAAAACATCAGAATGAAATTAGCAATTCTGACCCAAAACCCTGCTACTGAAATGGAAGGAGTAGTGAAGTCAGTAGTATGCCTGGCTGATGTGAGTCCTGGGCGGCAGTTCCCGATTATCGTGATGATTTCTGGAAGATGTGTTTGGAGTGGAAGGCCTTTTCTGAAACTCAATAATTAAATAGTCTTCCACTTACCCTGAGAGATAATATACAGTCATTTTCATAAAACAATAGAGCTCTAACACCTAACAAGTTCTTTTTTCTTTCCTCACTACTCTCACTGGAAAGCTGTTCCAGCACACTACTGCACCTAGTCTAACTTCCAGACTAAATTTAACCATGACCAGGGTAGAATTATTTATTCAGATACTGGTGTTAGCCTTTATTTAAGGGCTGGTAGAGTGCTTTGCGCCTCATTAGTGTTTACAGTTTTACCTCCAAGCACAGCTGTTTTGTCTGACTGAATCCCATATCACCATTTCTCTCCAAGCCAAGCAGATCTTGCTCTTTCACTGCGTCTGCATTAGTCCTCAGCTGCCCAGCAAGTGCAGATGTATGGCATTGTCAACTTTTCTGCCTGAAGTCTGCACTACTGTCATGACAGATTCCAGTCTTTGCTTATGTGCTTTTGTGTTGTTTTTTTGGTTGATGGTGTTTTTTCCTGTTTTTGTTTGTTTGCTTGGTTTTGTGCTGTTTTGGTTTTGTTTTTTTCTGGTGCTATTTCAGACCTTCACCTTCACATGGACATTTAGAGATTTTTGGATCTCTGGCCATAGCATGTATTGCATTCCAGATTGCCTGTCTGTACTGGCAGCCAGACACATCTTGAAGGAAACCAAGAAGCATCTTTCAAAAGCAAATTTTAAAGGCAGAATAATTAGGAGAGATATATCTGAGCAACTCTTCTTTGCATCTCCATGCAAACTTCTTTCTCAAATGTGCAGAGAGCAGTAAACTTCCATAGAAGGACTCAATTCAAGCAGGTTTTACAAAGACAAATATAATCCCAAAGTAAGTAAGAGTAATAAAGTTGTGCACGGAACTTAATTATAGAGGATTGTGATGTGTGACAATGTGGACACAGAGAACACTCCCTCAGGTAGGAATTTATAATATCTGGAATATCTGACAAAAATCTAGTCACTTTTTAATCTTGCTATGTCAAAACTGCTTTTCTGATTTTACTTTTTATTGTAATCATAGATAAAAGTCAACTTTATTTCTCAGACATCCTTTGTTAGCTTCATGCGCTCCTTTGCCTTGCCTTTCTGACTTTTTTTTTCCCTGCCCCACTAACTTTATAGTAAAAGTACAAAAATCAGTTTGGCAGAGTTAATGCAAAATCATGTGCCAGCCTCTCAGATCTGCAGTCTTGTTGCTTTTAACTTTAGAGTCTTCCAAGGAAAAATGCTTTTTCTAAGAGTTGGGGAATTATGAGTGTTTACTCAATGTTGATGCTTATGATGTTTGCATAAGCAAGTTTTTGGATGTTGTGTTGTAGACTTTAAGAGTTTCTGTAAACTATAGTCTGTAAACTATAAGAGTTGTAGTTTGTACTGTAATAGTTTAAATTTTTTTCAGTTAATTGAGACTGATGCTTTCTTGATGAGTGCCCTGGGAAACTTGGATACTGCAGATTATTTGGCATTGACTGAAGTAACCTGGCATTGAATGATCCACCCTGACATAATGTCAACATGCACTACGTCACCTTGAGATGTGAGCTATGAGACATGCTTTATTTCTGAGTTACTGCTGCATGCTTTTAAACCAGTTTTCTCATTCCATGGGAGCAATGACTGTGCTGATATGAAGTCTTTCTTGACCAGTTCTTTTAGTTCACGGATTGTTCAAAGACTCAAAGACTATTAATGATTCCATTAAAGCTTTGGTCTCTCTTTGAGGGATTACCACCTTTTTATTAAATACTGAAAAGGAATTGATATTCAGGGGTAGTGTGTTAATGCAACTGTTCAGTAACTTTTTTTCCTCACCAGCTCTGTTCAATAGGTTTTATTCATGGTCTGGAAGCATTAATAATATTCAGTTCAGTGCTGTAGTTAAATTGGCTAATGCAATAACTTTGCCTCAGTCTTCACCAACAGGTGCTCCAGACACACGATCCAAATCAAGGAATACAAAGGCAGGGACTTGATTGTAGGAGAAGATCATGAGAGATCAAGTTCAAGACCACCTAAGGAACATAAAGATGCACAAATCCAGGGGATTGGGTGAGATGCATCCACAGATCCTGAGACAACTGGTGAAGTGGCTAAGCCTCTTTGCATCCTATTTGAGAAGTTGTGGCAGGCCAGTGAAATTTCCACTGACTGGAAGAGGAGACACATAACCTCCATTTTTAAAAAGGGAAATACGGAAGACACAGGGAATTACAGGCCAGGCAGTGGCATCTCTGTTCCTACCAAGATCATGGAGCAGATCCCTCTGGAAACTATGCTAAGGTACATGGAAAACAAGGAGGTGATTGCTGGCAGCCCTTCACTAAGGGAAAATTTTGCCTGACAAATTGGTTTGCCTTCTATGACAGCTTTGCAGTGTTGGTGCATAAGGGAAGAGCCCTCATGTTATCTGACTCATGTCATCTGCCTGGACTTTCACAAAGTATTTGACACTGCCTCAAATAACATCCTTCTCTCTAAACTGAGGAAACTGGATTTGATAGATGGATCACTTGGTGGATAAGGAATTGGACGGATGGATGGTCCCACTGCAACAGTTGCAGTTAAGAGCTTGGTGACTTTTTTCAAAGAACTTCTGAAACAGAGTTGAGTGGCCAAATACAGGAATAATTGACTGAAAACCTCTGGAATGCCATCTTGAGGGACTCTAATTGCCTCTAAAATAAATGCAGTAAACATTTTAATCCCTGTACTATTCTCCAACCTGGTTCCCTCTCACAGCAAAAACAAGGAAAGGTCCATAAATTCAGTAGAATGCAGACAGGACCTAAAAGCTTTTACAAGGAACAAGATGCAGTGTAGATATGTGGTTCAATTTTGACATTACTGTTCAAGAAAATTTTGCAAATAGTTGGAAAAATAAATATAACTGACATTTCTCTCAAGTTGTCATGGAATGCACTCCAGCTGTATTTATTATACACATTTTCTCCATGTGCTATGTGCTTGCATTCTTTTGTGATGAATGATGTTGCCGTGTGTTGGAGTCTTCGTGCTATCTTTCTTTGAATCAGGAATGTGTAGGAGGTTATTTGAAAACAAAATACTGTAGGACCTCCCCTCATAATTTTGAATTTGTAGCACGGAGGTGAGCAGAGGCTGAATGGCTTGGTTTAGGAGAGTTACCTGGAAGCAGAACACAGCCTGTTAATGCTACCAGAGGATTCATGCCTTGCTGCCCATTTTGCCATGTCTACAAGAACTGAGGATCAGAATTCCCTTTATTTTTGTCTGACTTGTCATTGGAAGTCTTTGGGCATAAATGCTACCTTTCTGAAAATGTAAATTGTGGGCCTGGGCCACGCTTAGTACTCCTAGACACTATGGCAGCAGTAAATAATGCATCACCATGAATCACAGTAGCTTCATGGAAATTAATATACTTGGCTGCCACCGAAACCTGGAGAAGAATTTCACCCTAGAGAGGCCTCCAACTCCATCATGGAGCGTACTAGAAAGCAAGCTGATCTTGTGGTATGCAGCAAATGTAAAGATCCAGTTTCCAAAAGGGAAAGAAATGATACAACATGTAATACCATAAAAGCCATATGCCATTGCACAGGATATTGCTCACATGGCACAGATCCTCACAGTAACATACACTTTGACTGCTATTTTTCCCTTATGTTGTGACTGAATGCTACAGTTGAAGAAAAATGATAGAGGTAAACAGCATGTAGCTTAAGTTTAAAGAGAAAGTTTCCAAGAAATACAAATTAATTTGTGGGAAAAGCTTTCTGTTTCTGGTTTCTCCCGTGATTGCAGTTTTCTCATAAACATGTTGAATTTTGAAATTTGTTCCGTATTTTTTTCTTCCAATGGGAACAATAAATGAACTGGCATCCCAAGTCTCCTCTTCCTCGATGATCTTCTCTCTTCCTTAGTGTGCTGTCAGCAATTGGCAAGCATCGTTTTCTGATTTTCTCTCTGACCTCCTTCTCTTGCCTTCCTGGCAGCACAGTGGCTCAACTGGAGATTGTTTCCTTCTTTGACCCCAGTGAAAAGCAGTGGTTAGAAAACATTACTAGGAAGTGATTTGCAATGGCTTCAGCTCTTTGAGAAAGATCCAGCTCTCCCACTACTGGGCAAGTGTTGTAATCACTCAGCTGTTACGCAGAATCTGCACTTTTCCTGTTCTCTGTAATGAAGTCACTGGCAACATTTTCTTCTCCTCCCATGATCTCAGTGCTAAGGGTAATTATTCCAAGAAGGAGTAGGGGACAAATCCCCTTAGAGATGCATGTAGAATTTAAGGGCCTGTCTGCCTAAATCCAAACTGCAACAGAGCAGGAGTCATGGTGCTGGGATTGCTCCCCAGACTGGAAGGACAGAGTGTTGTGCTCACAAAAATACATGCCATCACTGCAGGAACTTGCACGATGGTCATGACCTGCTAACAGATGAAGACACCTCAGAATTAGGTGATTTGACTCTGGATCACTCTCAGGTACACAAGTAGAATTCCAGCACAAGTACAGCCCTGTCTGTAACATTGACTACAAGTGGTAAAGTACCCAAATACATGTCAGGAGAGTAGATTTGAGTGTAGAGGATGTTGATGGGAAGTTGACTGTGCAGTCAGGGTGACTGTGCTGATGCAGTAGAAGAAACATTATCAGAGAAACTGTATGTTCAGTCTCTAGGAGGTGTAGTGGGTTGTCCTTGCCTTGATCCCAGGCACCCACCAAAGCCTCTCTATCAACTCCTCTCTGCAACTGGACAGGGGAGAGAAAATGAAACAAAAGGTTCTTGGGTTAGCAATAAGGACTGGGGGAGATCACTCACCAAACATAGGCAAAACAGACTGGAATAGGGGTTATTAGATGAATTTATTACAAACAAAATCAGAGCAGGATTATGAAAAGTAAAACAAGATTTTAAAAACACCTTCCCCTAATCCCTCCCTCCTTCCCAGCTCTATATCCAGTGGCACAGGAAGATGGGGATAAGGGGTTATGGTCATTATGTCTCTGCTCAGGGAGCGAAGTCCTTCCCCTGCTCCAGCATGGGCTCCCTCCCATGGCAGACAGCTCTCTGTGAACTTCTTAAGTGAGAAGGACCATCCCGCAGGTAACAGTTCTCCACAAACTGCTACAATGTGGGTCACTCTTTCATGGTGAGCACTTCTTCAAGGCCAGGCTGCTCCAGTGATGGTCCCTCACAGGATGTAAGTCCTACCAGGACCCTGCTCCCCCATGGGCTTTTCATGGGTTCACAGCTTCCTCTCAGGCACCCACCTGCTCCATTTTGGGTCTCCTCCAGGGGCTGCAGGTGGATCTCTGCATCCCCATGGACCCCCATGGGCTGCAGGGGCACAGCTCCTCACCATGGGCTGCACCAGGGGAATCGCAGCTCAGTGCCTGGAGCACCTCCTGCCCTCCTTCTGCACTGACGTGGGGGTCTGCAGGGCTGCTCCTCTCACATATTCTCACCCTGCTCTTCTCTGGCACCAATTACCTCTGCACAGTAACTTTTTTCTTTTTTTTTCTTCTTCCATATGTTATCACAGAGTCATTAGCTCCATTTCTGATTGGCCCAGCCTTGGCCAGGGGCACATCTGTCTTGCAGCCTCTTGGGACTGGCTCTGCTGGACATGAAGGAAGCTTCCAGAAGCTTCTCACAGAAGACACCCCTGTAGGCCCCCTCAATACCAACACCTAGCTATGCAAACCCAATTCTAAGGGACTGACTACACTGGCATTGGTCTGTCCATTTGGTAGGACAAAACACAAAAACCATCAAAATAAGAGGATGAATGCCCACAGAGCAGAGATGAGCTCAAATGGTTTGAGAGTCATATTATAACTTTTCTAATTATTTGGATTATACTAGCATCTGTGGTCATTTTTGAGTGCTCATTTATATCTGTGGTGGCTTAAAACTGAAATTGAACCCAGCCTTTTCTATGGAAGGAAGAATGCAGATGTACTAGTGTTGCACTGGTCTCTGGTCTCTGCCAGACTCCTCTTGGGCTAATGATTCAAAGCCTTTGGCAGTTTCCAGGGAGAAGGAAAATAGGGATGTTTTCTACAAACACACATTCCTTGCTCTGTACCTAGATATGATGTAGGATCCAAAGTGGACGAGCATGAGTCATGTGCTCTGCATGCCTTATGGCACTTTGTAAGTAGGCAGTGAAGTGCTGGCTCATGAGTCATCAGCTTCAAGTGAGTGGGCAGTCAAATCCTGCATAAGCTGATTTCTCAGAACCATTTTTAATGGGTAAATATAGCATGGGCAAATTATTTTGGTTTTGTGTGTGTCTCCTCGGTTTCAGTTTTGGCCAAAACCCCATGTTATTAGGCCTGACATATCCTACAAGTTTTATTTTATGCCATTCCAGCTTTGACGCGCTTTTGCAGAGAAGATTCATCACCTGATTCTCTGCAAGCAGTTTCCATTTTCCTTAGCACTACTAAAGAAGCAAGGAAGTGAATGGAAATAGCAAATAAGATAAATAAAGTGTATAATTTCTTCTGCTGTTGGGGCTGCTTTGGCATCAAACTATGGTTCTGTTGAGTCTTAGATTCAAAATACAGCAATTTCACGATTATAAGCCGCATCTTTATCATTGAAGACTCCAGCCTACCCCACTAGTGCAGCTTATATTCAGGTGCGGCTTATCTATGGACAAATCCCAGTGAAATGCAAACCCGGAAGTGAGAGCCGGCCAGGGAGGGAGCCTGGGGCTGCCCTTAAAGGCTTGGCTGGTCTATGAAAACTGTTGCAACTTGAGCACCTGACACCAAACCCCGCACTGGCGGGATTCTGTTACTAATTTGTTACTTTGTTACACATGGATCCTCGCTTAAAAAAAAAAAAAAAATAAAAAGTGTGGCTTCTATTCAGGTGCGGCTTATATATGGACAAATCCTGTGGTCAGCATGGCTACCGGGAGGTGCGGCTTATAATCAGATGCGGCTTATAACTGTGAAATTACTGTATGTTTTTTTCCTTTCACTTGTTCTCCCTTTAGTGTCATTAGATGATATAAAATGAATGTAATCCTGCTATTTCAAGACTTCACCTAAAACTTCATACAGCTTGGGAAATCCTGCCACTTGTTGAGACAGAGCTCCCGCTGCAGCAAACATACCCTCAACTGAGTTTCAAAGGTGCCATGTCCTACTTGTACTCTTTATTGCCAGGACCATACATGGGTCAGACATTCCATCCACCTTTACACAAACTGCAGAAAGATGGCTCTTTGCCCCCTTCCATTCTTCTCTGGGCCCTTGGCGTGTGCTCATAAGGAGCTCAAAAAATGGCAGCTTTCCAGATAATAAGAGAAAGACAGCCAGCTTAAACTGGACTGGATGAGACCACTCAGCACTGCTCCTTGGACTTGGCGTCTCCCAGAAAACCAGCCTTGCTCTGCTTCCACCTCTGCTGCAATCTCAAGGAGTAAAACACACGTGCACAATGCCTGGTGGAACTGTTCCTCTGGCTCTCAAGGCTGTCCTGTTTGAAAGCTGCTAGCAACACGCATTCTTTAAAAATGCTTTTTCTTAATATAAAAATCAGGATCGGGTGCAACTTTCCCTCCAAGACCACCCCCACCCCAAACCCAAGCTAAACAGGAATATCATCAATAAAAGCAGACTGCCGGCAAAGTGCATCAGCCCAGACTTTGGATGTGGGATTGCCCCTTTTTCTTGGCTGCTGCTCGACTGCACGCCCGCTGTGCCGGCACACAGCAGACGGCCTCTTCCAGTGTCCTCCAAAGACACTTGATGGAGCAGGATCAGACTTCAGATAAATAACACAGCCTGTCCCTTCCCGGCTTTCGAGGGCCTCACGTACTGACCGAACAGTAGTCTCTTGGACAGCCTCTTTGTTTCCCCCGAACTGCGGAGCATTGCATGCACGGCTGCTCCCCCGCTCCCTCCTGCTTTCTGTATCACATTTCAGCCCGGGCGGGGATGGGGGGAGGTCGGGCAAGTGGGATCCCCACGGACGGGATTCTCTGCGGGGAAACGCTCTTCCCAAGCTGGGGGATGCGAGGAAGCGGCCGCAGAGTGGCTGAGCTGGGCAGGGCAGAGCAGGGCAGGGCAGGCCGGGAGATCAAGGTGCCCTCCGGGGATGCCCCGCAGCCCCGCTCCGTCCCGGGGCGCTCGGACAAAGGGGAGCCGGGGGCTGGACGGCGGCGCGGCGGGGCCGGAGCGCTACGCCCCGGCGGCCGGAAGACAGGGCGGGGGGTGAGGGGTGGGGAGAGGGGAGGGCGGCTCGGCCCGGCTGAAAAGGAGGGCTCGCCCGGACCCCCCCACCCTCGGCGCTGCCCCGCGGGCGTCCCGCAGCATGGCGCTGTCCTGGAGGAGCTGGCTGGCCAACGAGGGGAGCAAGCACCTCTTCCTGGTAGGGGCGGCCCCGGGGGTCCCCTCGGCGGGGCTGACCCGCGGAGGAGGCTCGGCACGGGGCGGTGGGTGCTGCCGGGCGGCGGGGCCGGCACGGGGGCTGCCCGCGGGTCGGGACGGGCACCTCGGCCCGGGGAGCGCGGCAGGACGAGCCGTGCGGGGCAGGAATCCGTACAGGGCAGGAATGCGTACAGGGCAGGACTCAGTGCGGGTGCCGCGGCTCGGACGGGTGGGCGGGATGTGCCCCGTGCGCATCCCGGTGTGCGGCTGGCAGGGATGGGCTGGGATGGATGCGTGGTGCCATGGCCCGGGACAGTGCCCGCCTCCGTGCCCTGCTCTTTGTTCGACTCTCTTTGGGAAAGTTTGAGGGGAGAGATGCAGCTTCTTGGAGGTCAAGTTCTTTCTTCCTTTGTCTCTTTGTTGTTTTTTATTCTTTGAGTCGCTAAAGTGCAGCATCCAGCTAAAGGTTTGGGATAGCGTCTTGTATGGGGGTGCTTTGCCAGCTCTCGGTTGTCGTAAGACACAAAAAGTTTTGTGGAGTTCAGTGAAAGCGAAAATTTCTCACATAGAGGCACTTCCTTTTAATACTTTCAAACACTGCGTGCCTGACGTTTGCTTTCACATTCCGTTTGCATATGTTTATGAAACTACAGACCTATGAGTTTTATGAATGAAATGAACACTGAAAAGTTTGCACATGTAACTGTCATTTACAATCTCTTGTTTCTTTTTCATTTCAGTTTTTCTGGCTCTCCCTCAATGTATGGCTCTTCGGGAAAACCTTCCTGCTTTATAATCAAGGGCTACAGTATTATTATTTGCATCAGATGTTAGGGGTGAGTGACCTGGACATTACTTTTTACCCTGGAAATTGGGGATGTTCGAGGATGGGATAAGGGGCAAGAATGCATTTGCTAACCAAAGATGACTCAAACTGCCTGTTAACTTTTCAAAGTAGGAAATGACTGGGATGCTTCTGACAGTCACTTAGGAGTAGAAAATGAATACTATTGAGAAGAAAAAGAGCCAGTCAAGTATGGGACAGCTATTCTTTCCCCTCCTCTCTCCCCTCTCGGTGTTCCCAGCTGCAGACAGGCTCGCAGGAACACAGACATGCTCAACAACTGACTGGAGCTCCACTTCTTGTCATCAACGCCTTAAGCAAGCTATGGACTCACGTTGGCAAATCCTTTCCAGTCCACCTATTGTAATATACATGCAAGCTGAGGGACTTCTTTTAATAAGTCTTTGTTCTTTTCAGTCCTTGTCATTCTCATGGATACTCTGTTCTGTGTAAATTCACTGCAATGCCTGTAACTTTAGTTTTGTTTTCTAATAATAAGTTCTTTGATTCTGGATGGTTTAATGAAGAGTTGGTATTTTGGTTTAGCAAGAGTAAAAGCCACCAACAACAGATGAACCCAAAAAGATACTTTGGAGACATGAGCTACCAGCCTGCCTTGGGAAGTTACCCACTGTAGTCATTTGAAAAAAGCTTCTATCTAAAAAGGCATAGAGTTAAGGGTTAACATCTTTCTGGAAAATGCCCACAGGTTGCTTAGCATTTGATGAGAAAAAGTGGCTGAATAACATGATGCTTTGTAACACTATGTCATACTCAGGAATGAATTTTGATAGAAAGTCAACCTGGGATTAAATACAGATGATGCACATCCTAATCTGCTGCACAACCTCTGGGGTTTGTTTTTGGTAAATCCAGGGTATATAGTTTCACGTGGCTGGTATTGTCATAACTAGCCAGCACCATAAGGCTTTGTGATCTTGCTTAGTAGTAACTTGAATTGATACGATTTTCTCCTTTTTTTAAATTTTCTTTCTTCTTATGGCTGATTCAGATGTGTTCAAGAATGAATCTTAGCTAAGGTAGTGCAAAAAAGAAAGGAATGACATCCTTCTTGGTGGTGACTTGACAGAAAGAGCAGAAAACATGTTTAATTATACTTCAATTTCTAGTGGCTTTGTGAGCCCAGTGTATCCATTTGAAAACTGTTCCTGGCGGAGCAAATGGGTTGTTTGTAAAGCAAATGTTCTTGGGTAACATGCTGGACCAGATTTTCAGCTGGTATCAATCAGCAAGTTTCCCTCAATTCAGATGACTCGTCTGCCTCGTACCAGCTCATCATCTGGTTGGGATTTTTTTTTGGTTTTCTTGTACTTCAATATGGAAGACACTTGCAAAGTGACTTAATGTGTGTTGAGAACCTGTGAGATGACTCAGGCAACAGATTCTTTGTCTTGTTCAGGAGACAGGGACTAGGAGGTCATGCTTTTAAGTTTGTTTGTGTCTGTCACTGTGGGAAAAAGTACCACAGAATTTAGGGACTTGTAAAATAAGGTTAATAATGGAGAGCTAAGGCTAAAAGATACTGTAGATCAAAGTTACAAAACTAATTTGACATTTTGAAGATGCTAAAGACTGTAAAATGTACTTGCAATTCACTTTTTGCAGTTCATCTAAATATCTTCAGTAGAGCCCAAAGTTAGCTTTCTCCCTTCTCTTCATTATATCTGTGTATGTGTATTAAACCTAGAGGTTATGTTGAGAGACTTGGGAAAACCGAACCTAATTTTGTTTCTTCAGGAGATGGCGTAAGCAATACTACAGCTGCAGTTCCTTCCACAGGAATTCTTGCCCCTCTTCTTCTTCTCTCTTGGTTTGTATAGCCATTGACCCATAGCCCATCTGCATAACCAGTCTCCTCTCTGTTCTATGCATGTGTGAGTGGTTTGCAGAGCTTTTGTGCCATTTCTTAGTGTCTGAAGATTTTGAGATTTAGATTAAATTCTTCTTTTATAATTCAACAGTTGATATTTTTTGTCTTAACAGATTGAACTCTTTAATGGATACTTCCATGACACCTGATTCCTTTTTTCAGAGAGCTAACAAAGTTGCCAAAAAGGAGTGGCACTTTCTGAATTAAAATAAGTTTCTATTTTTTTCAGTGAGGTCTTCTAAGGAGTTTGCTTTTTTTCTTTCTTAGCATGCTACAATAGGCTGTAATTGCCTTAAGAACTTCTGCACTTGCAGCATGGAAATATTTACCACAGGTAATTTTGTTGTTTACCAAGTAACAGAATGGAGAACAAGGAGAGTTGCTGTAGGAAATCAAAGTATGATATGAAATGAGTTCTTGGACTGAATATTCTGAGTATATTAAACTATGCCATGTTTTCATGCCATCTCCTTTTTGATGTGAAGAGGGAGAAAGAATGGGGTTGGTCTTTCATTCAGGGGTTACTGAAGTGATTTAGTTCCTTTCAGCTGTCTAGAGAAGTATGAGGCCTGGATTTATTGTTTTTCAATTGCATTCTCTGTGATGTTGAAGAAGGTACTTCAGGACAGGATTTAAAAGTTTTTTAGGTGCCTACCTCTCACTGAGTCTTTCAATGACAATCTTCCTGATCCCTAATTCTACACTTGTAAAAAGGCATTAAGAACATGGTGGTGTCCTTGAAGCGCAAAGAGAACAAATAAATAGAAGGCAGTAATTTGGTAGGAGGAGGTTGATCAACCATTTATGTACCAGGAAACTTAGTGTTATTTTATGTCAAATATCTCTGCTTCACTCAGTTTGACTTCTGTTGATGAGACCATAAACTTTTAACTGTGCAATCTCTATCCCTGGGAGTTTTCAGAACCTAATTGGGCAAAAAACCCTGAGCAAGCTTAATCTGAATTTGGTGTTAACATGCTTAGAACAGGAGGTTTGAGTAGAGGTCCCTTCCAACCAGAATAATTCTGTGGTTACATAATGCTTGCCAGTGAAGGTTCACCAGAACCTAGTGGATGTAAATCACTTTCCAGTAGTTCTGCTTTGATGAACCATCCTTTTGGATACTGAATTGCTTGTAACACTGCAGGTCATAGTATTACCGAATGAATGCATTCATTGACACTGGTTCAAAAATACAATTCAGATTAAAAAAAATAGTTATTTTATTATTTGATAGATGTTAACTTGTGGTCTTACACTGCTGAAGCAAGAGAAGCCTGTGAAGAAATCCCCAACAGATGTGAATTTCTTGTAAGAGAGCTTGGCAAAGAGGAAAGGAATATTCTCATCTTTTGTATTCATGATAGGTACTATAATGTGTAGTAAGGAGAGTCTTAAATTACTTGACTCCAAAATCTTCATTGTTGGAGATTTTGGTCTGCTCAGTCAGTAAAATCATGCATATTCATTTTTTCACAGACTTCAGCATGTCTCTCTTCAGTCTAACTTGGCTGTATTTTTGTCCAGCAAGTTTTATTGTGCCTGGTCAAAAAAAAAAACAACAGTCATAAATTTGGTACTGGCCTTATAGAATTCAAGACTTGCTTTAACAGCATTGAATGAAATGCTTGTTTCTTGTTGCTTGAGTTCCCTGTGAGCAGGAAGCTTTGAGCTCATTTTGTCATGGCATGAAGGGTCTCTCTTTCCCCATTGCCTCTCTTGTCCCTGCTCAAATAGCTGTAATGTAGTCAAATGTTAATGCAAGAGATAAGCTTCTGGTTTCAGACCAAAGTGAAGAAAATGCATTGTCAGAAGGATCTCTTTGGGAAAAGAGTGAATAACTGAAAATGGGGCTGCAAAGGAAAAGTGCTGCCTCGCTTTTTCATTGCTGCCTTCTTACTGTGCAGCATTGTGCATAGCATTTGTCACCTTTATTCACTGCTTGGAATATGTTCCAGATGTTCCAGTAACTTTCATGTCTCTCCTTGCTAGTTTATTGTAATGACAGAGATTTTACTAATTGAGACCAAATTCTGCTTTCATTGATCGTTATGCAACCACAATGAATCCTGCTTACCTCACACATCCGAGCACTGGAGGGAGTTGTGTGTCTTGATCCTTTGCTTGGAGAGTATCAGAGAAGTTGGAAGCTATTACTGTGCTCAGGATTAAGTATATTGCTTTCTTCATTTTGAATGACTGATTTAAGTAGAAGGAGGAGTACATCCTTCACAAAGGCACTGTGTATAAAATGGGAACATGACCTAAACTTGTAGACAAGAAGAGATGGCAAAGCTTCAAAGAAATCCTGTATGATGAGTTACGAGTGAAGAGGGAGAATACTGACTCTCAGTAGTTTAGGGAAGATACCCTGTACATATCAAAAGTATTGCACCACTTAAAGTAATTTTTAAAAGGTTGTACGTGCGATTCAGATTTACAGAGTCCTTCTTTGAAGCCTTCCTTCTTCAGGAGCAAAACCAAGTCAAACTTTTGTAGAAGTTTTCACGTGTTTTAGTAAGTTTCCCCTACTTCGCCTTTTCCTTCTTTTCAGCTGCTTCGTGTTTTGTGGTGCTAGCTCTCCAGCCAGATTTGACAGGCCTAAGAGGAATAATTGCTGTGCATACAGTTCAGTTCTGGCCTTCATCTTAGATTATCAGTGCTCTGTTACTCAAGAGAAGGAGTACTCTGTGAAGAAAAGGAGGCTAAGTCGAAAGGAGGCATGTTATGTAGCACGTTTTGCTCCACCTAGGAAAATAATTAACTTTAGCTACTCCAGTACTGCTCTGGGGAGGTGGTCTGTGACCTGTTCTACAGAGCAGCATGTGGTTTGTGAGTCTTGCCAGAACTTTTCAAGGTGCCATGAACCAAAGAAGATTGAAAAAAATTTAAAGAAAGGGACAGCATCAAATGTGATGTCTCTATTGCACCATGACCTGTTTAGGGTTTTTGCTTATAGGTAGTGAAGTCTTGAGAAACATAATTACATCACTCTCAGGTGTACAAGGGTTTGCATTATTCTAACATTTTTTGATACAAGATTTGCCTGAGAGGTAAGATAGGACAGTATTTGTTGAAATCTTCGTTTTGGAACCATCAAATTTCTGTGCACAGGAGTTGCAGGTAACATTCATCTCTGTATTTATGATTGATGAACTTTGGGGAATTCTGTGGTACACAGTAAGGTACTTCAGCCCTCAATCTAATACTGAAATCATTTGCCTAACAGAGAAAGCTCGTTTTCATTCTTGCTACAGCAAGGTACAGTGAGAACTGACTCTTTGTCTTACTTTGTGTGTTGCATGAGCACAGCCAGGAGTCCATCTGGATTTCTGTGGAACTGTACATCAGACAGGGATAACTGGAGAACTTACATTCTGGAGCTCTTTCATGCTGCTTTGGAGAAGGTGGCAATTCCTTTTTACTTGTCTGCAGGAAAAACATAACCTAGTTTTTAGGATTTGAGTTTGTGGATTTTTCAGCTCCCTTTGCCACAGATTTAGTCTGTAAATTCAATCCTTTAGTTTTTCTATGTTTCTTTGCCCCTCCATGAAATCAGGTACCAGAGTATGTTGTACCAAGTAGGCAGATTTTGGAAGGAGGTGGTTGAATACTTGGATTTAGTATCAGCAAAGCTGGATAAAACAGTGCCCAGCAGAGATCTTGTGTGTGTGTGTGCTTTTCTTTTTGTTCCTGCAGAAATGTCACATGTTAGTAACATGCAATAACAGGGTTTTTTTTAAAGACAGTAAAAACTTCAGGAAGAAAATGGGATTATATTTCTCTCATTTTTAACTACTTAATAAGTATATATATTCCTTTCTAGATCCATTGAGTTGCCTTGGAGCAAAAATCATCCTTTATTCTACTATTGTTTAAAAATCCAACAATGTACTGTGTTAATTTGTTGCTATGCCTCCCAGGCAATGCAAAGGAAGTTAAGAAAGAGATGTCTTGGAAACCATTTGGAAAGAATTAGTTTCATGGTAATATTTTTAGCTTTTGAATATATATTAAGAGCTAACTTAAACTCTTTTTCTTCTTGCCTGAGTTTTGATTTTAAGAATTTCTAAACGTATTTACCATTGTTTGCAAATCAGTCACGGGCTTGTTGCAGGAAATATTGCTGAACTTTATTTCTTCAGAATAAAACTTTACATGAACCATTGGTAACAATATTTTCATATTTGAATCCTACTTCTTTGGAAGTGCAGTTGTTTGCTCATCTCTCTTTTTTTTCTTTTCTTTTTTTTTTTTCTTCTATGTACAGGTGTTGATAGCATTGAATTATAATGAATATAAGGACATTCTTCCATAAAAATTGCATTATTAATTAATATTTGCTATTTGTTAAATAGTGGAGAAAACAAAGAAAGGCTAGTAGCATAGCCTTTTCTACACATCATTGGTGATACAGACTTGTTGAATTCTTTGGCATTTTACTTAGAATCACAGAATAAGCTGAGCTGGAAGGGACCCCTCAGTCCAACTCCTGGCCCTGAGCAGGACATCCCAAGAATCACACATGTGCCTCAAAATGCCTCTTGAACTTGGATAGGAGTTATTTAATTTACTTAACACTATGCAGTCTAGAACTGACTCCCTTCTAGACCAATCTACTGTTTTGTTGTGCTTGGTAAGGAAAGCCTTAGATAACTGATGTCACACCCAGTTGATGTTTAAACTCAAAGACAACAGATATTCTTGAGAAAATAATGATCTATCATATAGGTCATACAACAGAAGTTACTGAAATTTTCAAACTGCTCATTAAGGGTATTGCTGCTTTTTCAGATTATGGATGTTAGTCAAAAGCCATAAAAATGCTTCAGTTTACTCCTGGAGTTAGCATAACATTATTTCTACATAATACTTGAGTTTTTCACGTCATGCCCATTTAATCACTGCAATACTGTAGCACATCAGTAAGCCCCAATAAAAATTCTTTCATGTTTTAATGACCACGTTTCTGAAGTTATTGCTTCAATGAGGTGTATAGCTAATTTTTAGCTTCTCTTAAAAGGATTTAATGAAAAGAGAGACAGTATCGTGTATGCAAACAGTGCACTATAGAGACTTTTTCTTTTCATGAAGTCCAGTGTGTTTAAGGGCAATTTCTAGTTGGAAGGGGGCAGGAGAGAATGGCCTGAGGTCTGAAGAACATGGCTTTTGAGGAAGGAGTAACAAGAAAAATTTTACATTGTGCAAGTGATCAGAGAGTGAAGTAACAGATGAAATAGAAGCAAGGGAGGTTTTATGTAAAGAAAAAGAGGACTAACAGCACATTGGAAGAAATAGTGGAGGACATCTGGAGAGTGGGAAAGAACTAAGTGACACGGCTCATTTTAGTCTTATTTTCTATCATTCAGTAGGTTGGAGATGATCTGTTCCTGGGATTGTTTTACTGGAGATGCTACATGTACGTGGTAGGGTAGAAGGTAGAGCACATTTTGTGCCGTTATTGCTCCTACTTCTCGCAGGCAGCTTTTGAGAGAGGGTACCCTTGTGACTGCTCTGTGCTGTGGAAGCTGGTGGGGTCTGCTGAGGAGGTCCCCAGCACTCAGGTCTAACTAAACAATGTAAAGTAGCCAGAAGAGAAAAAGGATGTAGGTGTGAGCTTGGTTCTTCAGGTAGATCGAACATCTTCACCTTGTGTTTGCCTCCTGGTGCTGTGCCCAGGTGTGCTGAAGAGAAGGTGAGGTACATGGATGTTGCTAACTGTGAGAGCAGGCAGCTGGAAGATTTTATGGTTACTGGTGTTTAGAAACCCTTTCATACTGTTGTTCTTGACATCTTGCGAGATTTTCTGAAGTACAGTTATTCTGTTTGTTTTTACTAGCTTATATATTCACCCATTTCTGTGACACAGAAGTCTGTAAATTTTGTTTCTTCTTGATAACAAAGATGAGAAAATAATAGATGTTTCACAGATTATTTTTTTGCCTGAGAAAGTAAAACATACTCATTTTTTACATTGCTTCATTTTGAAAATCTTAAGTAATTTTTATTATATAATTTGTACCTGTTCAACTCATTCACCTGCTCTTGCAGTATTTGAGTTATCTTTAATATTATAATACTTTTTCACTAATTTATTTCAGGAGTTGGAAATGGGGTTTTGAGAATAGTGTAAGAAATATCCTTCCAGAAATCTGTTGACAGTCTAAAAGCATCTTTTATATAAGCTAGTAAAATGGTAATTCAACCTAATAACTAGAAGAACAATGGCATTTTGCTAACTTTTAAAAATCATAAATGAATGAGGTAATATAATAAGATTAAAAATACAGGTTTATGACATGAATGTGAGCTTTGTTCATTTATTTGACAAGTGTTTTTGTTCTAATTATGTACGTTCCAAATATATCAGTGAAAGCATTAGTGAAATTAGATTTCATTACAGTTCCCAGCTATTGAACAGTTGAACTGAGGAAAACCTACTTTCTTTGTGTCCAAATATGGCATTGCATAATGTGAATGGATAAAGGAATTTTGTGACAATACTATAACAGCCTTTGGAACACTATGACCATTTCAGTTTGACTGAAACAATATTTTTTTACATCTTTTTGTGGCTTAACACAAAATTCTTAAACTTGAGTGGCTGTCTAGTCATCATAATATTTATCACTCTTTGTATTTAGTTATGTCTGTTGAAGCTTTCAGGTGGTTTCTCAGTGGACACTTACTGTTGACTCAGATGTTTTGTTCCATGTCTTTGGGCACTGATGAGGATATTGGCTCTTGTGGTGGAAAGTTGTCATTTATTGTTGACAGAATTAATTTTTAATAACTTCTTGATGCCAAGATGAGAGCTTTTTCCTTCTCTGTGAGGACAGGATAGCGTGCTGTGTGTACTGTACTGTGTGTACAGTACAATAAAACATCCACTATTCTGATGGGTACTGAGAGCATGGGAGCCATGTGGTTTCACAGCAAAGAAGGAGACAGTACTGACACAGATGCCATTCCTTTCTTCCTGTAATCTAACTCTTGCAATGTTTGTTCAGCTAGGATTGTGTGTTAGCAGAGCTTCGGCGTCTGTCCTCAATCTCAACTGCTGCCTCGTCCTGCTGCCCATGTGCCGCGTTCTCCTGGCCTTCCTGCGGGGATCCCAGAAGGTGAGCACTGTCCTTGGACTGCAGCACGGCTCTCTGTTTAGTAGAAAAATAAAAAAAATAGTGTTACATCCCTGTTTGTTCCACACTCTGTGCCTGCGTGGTGCAGTGTCAGACACTTAGCCTAGATTCATGACTCCTTTGAGGACAGGCATTGCCTGGTTTGATTTGACCTGTTGAGAGTGTGGTTTCTTCAGTGGACTTTTGAAGGATGGGGAGTTACTGTGGAGCAGTAAGAATTCTCCCCTGTCTGTCTGAATTCTTATATTAGATATGTGTGTCCTCTCAAGTGGTTCTTGGTAGAATTCAACAGAGAAGTCAGCTTTTTCTCTGCATGACTACAGCTGCCCTGCTGGAGGTGATAGAACTTTCTATAGAAGCACCCAACCTGACATGTTTGTGGTTTAGCTTCTTTGTGATTTGCCAGTTGCTTTTACAGAAATAGAAATAATGCTTTTGAGGAACATTGGTGTTTGCTAGATTGCTTGCAAATTGAACTTATAAGTTCTGTTAATCATGTGACAAATACCTGTAAGATTTGATGCCTATAGATGCACATATGTATGCAAATACACCATTCCTTTTGATCTTGCTTATGAAACAGTCAGTGAAGCCTTCACAATTAATACTGGAACTCCTAAATATTAAGGCCAGGAGGTACATTATGTTCTCTTTAAATCTGTGTAATTTCTTCATTAAGTCCTCAAAATTGTCTCCTTGGCATAATCCAGTAGTTTTAAAATTTAGGTACTGTGCTTTCAAAGGTGTTAAGCCTAACAAAAAACTGAAGTTGCTATTATATCACCACAGCTGCTGTTAGTATTTTTCTCTTTGCTTTGTTTTGGAAGAGATAGCTTAAATTCTTCTCTTACTAGGTTGCCAGCAAGAAAACCAGAAGGCTGCTAGATAAAAGCAAAACTTTCCATGTGACGTGTGGTGTTACAATATGCATCTTTTCAGGTGAGATCTCACTGTGCTGAGCAGCAGCATGTTTCAGAAGCACACTGATGCATACTTAATGGTGGTTTTTCTGCTGCAGTACATTTGGGGGTAGTCTTGCTCTGTGCTTGCTCCTGTTAAATTGTAAATGCTTTCTTGAATGTGTGTGGGTTTTGGTTCATTTTCTGCTTTAAACATATTGGGCATACATTCTAATGTCAAGCCTTTCCTTAAAATGCCAGTTTCTTAGAAGACAGATATGTGAGATCAGGTCAAAATCTGCCACTGCAGGTGAGCCCTTGTTGTGCTTAAGGAATCTGAGTGAAAAAGCAGGGTACTGCAGACTTACCTGCAGAGGAGGGAGCAGTAGAGACAGCTACCCACTTTGGAGAAGAAGAAATATTCTTGGCTGAACACCTTTGAATGTTGTCTCTCAGCTGAAGCATTGCAGTACGAAAATCATTGCTGTAGTGTCAAAATTCCTAAAATGCATACAGCTTTCTGTCAATATTTATAAGCTGATTTACTCTTGACAAATAATTAAGAATTCCTTAGTCCCTGGTATATCTCATGCAGGTGGTGTGATTATATCTTGGCATCTGGGTGGTGGCCACAGGGAACATCCAGAGCTTCTTTACAGATCCTGAGCTTTACTCAGTTTTTTGGGTTTTTTTAGTTTTACATGTTGCTGCTCATCTGGTGAATGCTCTTAACTTCTCTGAGAACTACAATGAAGAATTTGTGACCCTAAATGCAGCAAACTATCGTGGTGAGGTGAGACAGCTTTCCTTTAATATTTTAGTTTTAAGCATATCATTTAAATATATGAATATTTGCATATTCAATGCTGTTGTGCGATCTATGCAGTGAACCTGATTCATGCACTGAAAACTCACCATGCTGTGGATTCCTGTGGACTTTATTTCTTCCTCTGGAAAAAGCATGTATTAAAGCCAGCAAGGTTCAGTCCTGTTTGATTATTAGATGGAGAATTCAATCATCTGAAATTTTCACCTTGCACCTTGTTCTCCTGCTTCTCTTCTGCTTCTCTGTGTTCCTTGGGTGGGCCTGGTTAACACATTTCTGCTGTTTTTTGGGCATATTTGTTCTGCGTTTCCACTGTTTGGAATACAGTGAGATTTGAAACTGATTTTGCATTTTTCAGCTTCAGTGAATGCATATATGAGTATATATGCTAAGCATGGAATTAGTTATCTACATGAACTGATCCCTGCTTGCGAAATGCTTCATTTGTGTGCCTTGTCTGACTGTGGTGCAGATGTCTTGCAGAAATATCAGATTCCTGGTCTTTTGGCCAGGTGCTTACTTGAGTATTTGACACTGGAGAGATATTTCTTCTTGGGCTACAGTCAAGTTCTCTCTTGTTTGTGTTCATTCTGGTCTCTGGTCTGCATTTCTTTTTTTACCAGTTTCATTAGGAAACATTTAGAATGACCCTATCCCAGCTGCATCGTTTCCTGGAAAAAGAGAGCTTGACTCAGTCCAGGCTCACAAGGACCAGCAACCAAGGTCTTCCACTCCCTGGGTGAATGATCTAATCACCGAGCTATTCAGTGGCAGACAGACATGCCAACACCAAGTGTTGTGCTGAGCTTCTGGGTTGAACTGTGTGTCTGCTTGTGTTGGGAGTGGTCTGATAAAATCATCAGGAACATCAGCAGGAGCTTGTCTCAGGAAAGAATGTGCCAGGGTTCTAAGCCTCTACTAAGCAGCCTTAGGAATTTTGCGATACAAAATGGAGACAATAGCAAGTTTTTTAGGAACTCTAGGATCAAAACTCCTGAATTTTATATACTTTTGTAGCTCTTGCACTTCTGTACTTGATTCCCACTTATATCTCTTTTTAAACTGTGGTGGACAGTCTGGATGCTGCTGGCATCTTCTCTACCTGGGTACACACATCTGGATGCAGACAAGGCCAGAATGAGTGTCACTTAATTTTTCCTGTCCTGTATGGAAACTTCTCACCTCCCCTAACTACATGTTACTGCAAGTTTAAATAAAATAAGTTTTCCAAGCAGAGAAGATGAAATCTCTTGAAATATAGGATCAGGGAAAGTGAGGCAGAGATATCCCCTCTTCCTTTCACATGTGAGTTAGGACACAGGAACACCTGTCAGATCCTTTGTGTTCAGTCTTGCTTCACTATGGTTAACTGCAAATGTCTTGGTGATATAGCTGGCCGTAAAATGCTTGCCTCTTGTCTTACATTTAAATTCAAAACCTCTCCCTCTTTTGCTCCACTCTGTCCTCCCAAAGGGATGAGGTAACTGAGTAGAGTTAAGCTTTCAAAAAAAAATTATCTGTAAAGTTACCTGAATCCAGATTATAGATCAGAATTATTTTTTCTGGGGGAATGCAAAGGCTAAAGGTTTAGTTTTTGTTGAATTGCAGTCCCTGCTTCCAGATTTAGGGACTGCATGTGTCTTTAAATGGGCTTCATGGGCTACTTATTATTATGAAATTATTCCTGTTATAGATACAAAATACTGTATGTTGACTTTACTTGTTTTTGCTTGTCTTTTTTCCAGGACCCGAGGAAACTACTTTTTGCAACTGGTGAGTCTTGCAGAACTGAATGAGAAAAGTTTGCTGCTTATCATCATCACTCTGCAGACAAAACTGGCTTTGATCCTGTATTGGCATGCTCCATTTGTTGTATCTCAGCTATCTGGAGTTATTTGTGTTAATATGAACTGGATTTGCTTATCCAGAAGTCAGAAGGCAGGCCTTACATAAGCCCATGAGTAGGATAAGCAGCATCTTCAAATCTGTTGTTGTACAGATGAGTCAGCAGAAGTCCATTAGTTTCAAACAGAGACTCTCCCTAATATTAAAACCAAATTCCTAAATGATCCAATTTCTAGAAAAAGAAACATGACAGCAAACCAGTCTTTTTGCTTAATCTGGTTTATTGAAGGGCTGGTTGGGTTTCTGAGCAATCTAAATTGTTACATGGGTATCAGGCTTCAGCACTCACACATAATAAATAGATGAAGACATTTTTGGTGCAGGACTTTAGAAGGGAGCAGTATTTGGGTATGGAGGGGCAGGCACCAGTCTGAGCTATAGCACTTCATAAGCAGATAAAGTTCCTTCCAGGTGCCATTTCCTTTATTTCTCCTCTATGTGGATCAAACACAAAAATCCTGGCTTGGTAGCGTTTCGGGTGCAGTCAAATTAAATCTGTGAACAGACAGCAATGGTTTGTCAATCTCAATAGGTGTGCTGGATTTAGTAGCTGGCACACCAGTGTTTCCCAAAAACCCTTAGGGAGCTTTAGAGTTCAGAGTAGAGGAAGGAAGAAAGTGAACTGACAGAAACTGAGGTCAGAGTTATCCTAAATTTAAAGTTACTCTATTTACTCCCTGTCCTAATGACTGGTAATTAACGTTCTATTTGTGCTGAGAGAGTGCCCAGGCAGGGATGTAGATTTTCCTGCTCTGGGAGATGTGCAAATAGGCAAAAAAACCCTGATTTCTTCCCAGACAGTTCAGAACAGCAAACAGAAGGAATAAGGGATCAGGAGGATTTGTAGAGTGATGATGGCTTTTCAGATTAGTCCAGGGAAGAGCCTCCTTGTATAAGGGTGTGAGGTAGACTGTGGGAGGAACAAGTATTCAAGATTATACTTAGTAGAGGAAAGAAGAGTCAGGGACAGGGCAGAGAGGCAACACTAAAATTGAACTGATAAACTGGGGCAAGACTGTGAAGGGTTTCAGTTTGATGGAGAAGATAATTGAAAAACTGGACATGAAAGGCTTTAGTGACAGTGTAGGAAGCTGGATCAAGTGCTGGACTGCAATTGCATTGGAGGTGTTTGTTCAGAGCTGAGATTCATTGCACACCACACATCAAATCAGACTGAGAAAAAGGAAATCGAAAAGGAGGCAGTGGACAGAATGCATATTTTTCTTTTAATTGCTACTGCTTTTAATTGTGATCTTTCCATGAATGAGGGAAATCAAGTTTTTTTTATGCAGTCCATGGCAAAGCTTCCAGTGATTGTAGGGCTGTAAAAACTGAGGAGTGTGTGAGGTTTTGGGTATCAAACTTTTCAATGAGTGGGTGTTAAGAAGTTTATAAAAATATAAGATTTGGGATTATCTCTCCTTTGACCTAAAAAAGATCTGAGGATAAACTAATTCTGATATAATTCTTCATTTGAGCAGGATGACTCAAATTGTTAATATTTTTAACCTTTCCTTCCCAAATGCTGGTGCAGCTCCCTCCCACAGACCTTGCTCTATGGGCAGCAATTTCAAGTGTGATACAATGCCATGGAGAATAATTTCAGGCTCTTCCTCATTCCAGAATGAAATGGGCTGGCAAAAAATTGTAGTGACAGCTTGCATAGAAATAGATTTGCTTGAAATTCTGTCCCTGAACAGGTTTTTAATTGTCATGATCAACAGAGTGTAGTGTTTGGAATAAAACAGCAACAGAAACTTGTGCTGTCAGTCTTGTAAGTAAACAATGTTTGTTCTTAGTTACCTGCTTAGACACAGATGTCACAAGCAAAAGATGACAGGAGCAAAGACAAATAGGAAATTGCAATGCATGGTGAAATGCAAGGAAAAGGGTAATTTTCTTTGGGAAATTACACAAGAACTCTTCTTTCCTATCTGGTTTGATACATGAGTTGTCCTCAAGAGAGAAGTATATTCAAGAGTTTGATTGAATCATGATTTATATGTCTAATTCCACTTTCTTAAAAGGTCATAGTAGACAAGTATACCTCTTCACAGTTCAAATCTAAGTTGTGTCCTTTTTTAGTTCCAGGTCTGACTGGAGTCCTTATGGTGTTAGTATTATTCCTAATGTGTACAGCTTCCACGTATGCCATCAGGTGAGATGTAATCTGATCATTATGCTGAAAAATGCCATTGCTCTAATCATATTCTCCTACTGAACTAGAGTGTTAAAAACACCAGTTTTCTTGTCTTTTTTTTTTCCCTAGCTTGCAGTAAAATTAACGCAGTGAATTTTGTTAGAAAGAAAGCAATTACAAGACCTAATTGAATTGCCTTCTGAAAAAAATGCTATTTAATGAGTGTGCTGAGTTAAAAATGTGGACCTTTAAAATTTTAAATAATTCCTTTATTCCTGATTGTAGGGGAGGCAGTAAACTCAGCATATGGGAAGTTCTGTTCAGTGCATAAATTAAGTCCAGTAGAAGAAAACTAAGATGTTATTGTTATCTTAACTATTTTCACCAATTAATTGTAACAATAAATTGCCACAAAAAATAACAAAACCCCAAACCAACCAAACAAAAAAAACAAACCCAAAGCCTCAAACTATCAGCAATGAAATAAACTGACACAAAATTATGCTACCGAAGTACAGTGTTTCTTTTAAGAGCTTTGCTTCTTGTTGTCAGGCATATTCTTTTTAATGTGAATTATGATATACCAAGCAGCAGTGCAGTATTGGCTTAGAGCAGCTGCTGGGATTTCTAAAAGTTTCATCCTCTGTGGGTTGGCATTCTGTGCCAGGGTTAGTGAGCCCATATGATAGTACCTGTGAATAACTGGTAGCTTGCGGGGCCTAACCCAATGTTGAAGTCTTTTTAAGGCTTGGATTCTGCAATTGGTCATGTAAAAAGACCCTTTGTTTTTACAGAGGTTGAGTTCACAGTGTGTCTGTGTAAGTGCATCACATCAGTTCAGCAAACATGGAAGGATGCATTAATTATTTTTCTTCAAACATTAATGGTGCTCCACTGGTGAGAGTTAGATACTTGGCTGTGATCTTTATTGAACTAACCTGTCTTCCATGAGTAGCTATGTTACCTGTGATTTGAGGAAGAAGTTCAGCAAATACTTACTCATTTTCAGTGACAAGGCTTCTTCCAGGGCTGAGACTTTTGTGAGACACTGCAGACTACAGAAGTGCAGAATTAGGCTGCTGTGCCAGATATGACATGGCTGCACATTACCTGGTCCACACAGATGGCTCTACTTGTAAAAGAAAGGCAATTTTGGGAACATGGAAAAATAAAACTATTACTTTACTCTTCAACATTGAGCCAGAGCAAAGTCCTGTCTTCTTCAAGGCCAAATTAAATTACAAAAGCATTATGCATTAGTGATTGGGAAGCTTAGAAAAATATATGTAGTTGGACATTCTTGGAAATAATTTTGGAGTTCATGCAGCATCTTTTGAAGTTACATGCATTTTAGTTCCTTCTGCAGTTACTGTAAGTGAAAATACTTTCCCAGCTTTCTGCCATCTAGTCAGCAGAATTGAAGCCCCAAAAGAGTTAATCTACATCTCCTGTTGCCCTAGCAATAATTCTTAGTTGGAAATTTTATCCTGGCTTCTCCCTCAGGCATAGAGCTCAAGCTTTTCTTTATTATAGTGTTTCCTCCTAAGGAAACAAGTTGCTGCATGCATCTCTGGGTCCCTTTTCAATCTCTTTCCCTGTAGATTCTCACGTGCCCCATGGTGGTTGAGTATACAGCAGAGTTTTAGGAAAATCAGTTGTAAATGCTCACTGCTTATCAGAAACGGAACTTCTTAAATAGTATTTCAGAGTTTATTACAAATAGTCTCGGATTTCAGCCCTAATCTGTGTTTGCACACTGACCTGCTTAGTGATTTCTTCCTTTGTATGTTCCCTCTGAAATTGTTCTATGCATGCGTATGCTTCTATTTTCCTGCCTTTTCAGTAAACTGTGCAAATAGCTATTAGAAGGACTGAATTAGCTGCTAATATTTGAAAAAGAGAAAGTGATTATTAGTTGAAAAATTTTCTAAATTTTTGCAATGTCATACCTGAGAATTAGAGCAACATCTTCTGTTCAGTAGTTGTTTTGAGTAGAGTTATGAAGTTATCAGAAAACACAATAAATCCTGTCAATAAATGTTAACATTTCTTCCAACTTTAAAATTAATTATATTTAACAGTTGGAAGTTATGTATTTAAAAGAGCATTAGAAAATAAGGTGCTGCAGTGCTATGTGGTTTTGTAACCAAATATTCTAGTCTTCAACTTCATCTTCTAAACTACCTTCATTTTTTAAACTATCTTCATTTTCAAAACTGTCTGTAACAGGATTAAGAATATTTTTCTAGAACTGTGCTGCTTAGTGTGTCCCTTTAAAGTATGATAAATTCCCCTTACATTTCTCTGTAAATTAACTCTTGCACATCTTCATCTTCAAAATGCTAAAGTAGGTTAACCAAAATTAAATATTCAACTAACCTCAAATTTTCAGGACTCTGCATTCCTAAGAAATGCATCCATACCATCCAATACCATCTATTTTAAGCCCTAGCGAGGTAAAAAAATAAATGTTCTGAAGAGCTATAAAAATTTGTGTGTATCAATAGGAAGATTATTGACTATATTAGAATAATTTGTGTATCTGTAGGATACACAGTTTAAGGATACAAGTAAGGAATATGTAATTATTACAGTGTTGGAAAAATACGCTTCATGGTAAGATGTTCAAGGATTTACATACCTGTGTAATACAATTTAAGGAGGTGAAGTTCAGAGGGCCTGCTCACATTTACAGTAGCTTGATACATGTGAGGAACCAGGATTTTATGGTAGAGGTATCTGTCTGTAGGAGTGCTGAAATAAGAATAAAATGCTCAACGAGCTGGAAGCTGACATTTAGACATACTCAGGAAAGACGTGTATGGTAATTTTAATCAGTAGCAATAATTAGCTGTTGAAAGCACCATATCAGAAGCAGTCCGGGGACTGACTTTTTATCACTGAAATTTTGAAAAATTGATGCTTTCTGGAAAAGGTGCTCAAGAGCCAATGAAGCATTCAGTGTGCAACTTTTGATATTATGGCTTGAAGCCAAATTAAACCTGAGCTCCAAGACCTGTCCTTGTCCCTTCTCATGGTGCGGGGGTTTAACCTGCACCATCTTTAAGGTCCCATTCTAGGATTCAATGACTGGTTTTGAGACAGAGGGTAAATTTTATTCTTTGTGCCTTCCAAATTGTGCTTCCACTCTGCACACCGTTGTTCTTATTTTCCTGTTACTGATGATTGCTCCCACAGCTCCTCATAGATGCTGATGAGTGACTGCATGGAAATGCTTCCCAGGGTGTGGGGAGTTAGGAAAGGCTTGAACAGCTTCAAGGAGGAAAAGGTGTTAACACAGTGCTGACTGCGGGAAGAATGGCAGGGTGGAGGGGGCATTTCTGAGCCCCTTGCTGTTGCTGTATTCCTTGTTTTGCTTCCTTTTTTCCTCCTTTGCTTCCTTCCTTGTTATTTTGCTGGCTGGGATTTTATTTTGGTAGCTCTTGGATTATTAAAGTTATTTTTTCCTCTCTTGAGAAAGAAAACAAATAAGTCCCAAATTGACAGAAGCAAATGCAATATATGTTTCATTTTTATTGAAGGAAGAGCAGTTAGCTGGTTGTGTAGAAAACTGTAGGAGGGAAAAAGTTCTGGGGAAAAAAAAGAAGTTAGCTCTCCCAGAGCTAGGGATATTGTTTTGTTTTGGTTTATGAATAGGGGTAGGGTTTTTTGGTTTTAGAGGGGACTCTCCTACTATGCTGTGTAGTATGAGAGGTGTGTTTGTGTGCTGTGGTGTATTTTCTTAGTCATTTTGTTTTTTGTTAGGATCTGTTTTACTAAAAAAACCTCAAACAAGCTCAGCAGAAAACAGTTCCAGACGGGTATTTTGTTTAGTCTGGGTTTTTTTACTGGTTAAAGGAAGTGCTGTTTTCATCTCTCCTGATCTCACAGTGATAATGTTCTTCTTGTTCCTCCCAAGACCATCAGTCCTGCAGCAGTAATGTATGTGGCTTCCTGCCCTGAAAATTCTCTTACCTGTACTCTTGTTGTCTCCTTGCTATAGGTCCTGTTCTTCCTGTATCTCCTTCCACTCCAAACCCTCTCAAGTTTTTTAGCCTTCCCTTCTGCTGTGTCCTGTTTGTGTGCTGCAGCCTTAGTGACAAGTTAAATTCTGTTGGGGCAGGGAGAATGCAAGGTGACACTCACTGTAAGGAGATTGAGTTTTGAGACTGGAGGTGGAAGAACTATTCCAGCTGTAAAGGTCTCGTGGAGACTAACTGGGAGCTGTGAAAGCAGTCAAGTCTCCCAGTTTCAGAAAAGTTCTCCCTCTGGCTCTGTACTTCTACACGCTTACCTCTCCTTCTCAGCTTGTTACTTCTCTGCCAGTCACTTGTTCTTCTCAACACTTAATTGTGTGCAAGTACAGTGTGCCTGTGGGAAAACATTCTGGGCTTTTGACTATTTTGCATGACTGTGCAGTGTATAATGATGTCCTGTGTGCACAGGTCTGCTTTTAATTAGCAGTGATTCCATCTGTGTTGAAACAGCATTGAACCATGGTTTATTCTTTTCAGGGTTTCAAACTATGACATCTTCTGGTACACACACAACCTTTTCTTTGTCTTCTATATGCTGCTGATGCTGCATGTTTCTGGGTAAGTAAATGGAAAATATTTTTTACTTTTCCTGAAGCATAATCAGAAAGAGCAGTTTCCTTGATTGTGGCCTTTTCCGAGCTTGCTTGAGCACAGTGGGCCAACTCTGGGACAAGACATTTTCCTGTGGTGTGTGTTTAAATAAAGATCAGGCTGTAGATTGGAGATCTATGTGTCATAGGCAACTAGCACAAAGTTCTTCACTTTCAAGATTATTCCTCTTCCACTTCCATTGCTGAGTGTCTAGTGAGAAATCAAGAAACATAGTTTCTTTTTCTGCCCCCTCTTACCTGTTTGCTGAGACAAGAATATGAAGCAAAGTTGCTCATCCCTTGCATTTTCTTTTCTGCCTTCTTTTTTGACTCCAAAGGTGGGAATGGCATCTCCCTGATTATCTCTTCCTCTTTGCTTACAAAATTTGCTAGTTCTTCGACTTTTCACAAACATCAGACTAATGTTTATGTGCCATGAAGATGATGGTCAGATCTGTATCAGGCACAACAAACTGAGCTCTGTTGCAAGGTAAAGAATCTTCCAGAAGTTATGACATGTCTGCATGGGTTGGGGGTTGGACTAGATGACCTTGAAAGGTTCCTTCCAACCCAAATTATTTTATGATTCTGTGAAAATGTGTTCCAGTGACATCTCTGAAATTTCCTCTGTGGATGTAGATGCAGAGTGTAGAGAAGGGAAGGTGTATTTGAATGAAGTTTATTTCTCCATGTCATCAAATCTCCACTGAAACACAAGGTGCCTGAATGTGTGATACTGAGCCCTGCTGCTTAAAGTAAACATGGACAGGGAATTAGGCCTAGCAAGATCAAGTAATATGTTGTTGAAAAAAATATGCTGTTTGAGTAATAATGAATTCAAAACAATTGAAACCTCTGCACGCAATTCCAATTTTCAGTGAGTTTGTTGGAGTTAGGTTTTTGTTTTTGTTTTGTTATTGTTTATTTTGGGGTTTAGTTTGAGTTTCTTTGTTTTTTGGATTTATTTTTTTTTTTCAGTGGCATGGCATTTGTTTGTAGCTGGGGAAGATGGATCTAACCTGGATGAACTTTTAAAAAATTATTCTTGACAGGTGTTTGTCAAATTCTTTAAAACATCTGGTGACTGAGATCCTCTGACCTGCCTAGGCAATCTGTTCCAGTCACTGCCTTAGGGGTATTTTTCATGTCCAGTTTAATTAATCTCCTTCACAGTATTATCCTTTGCCCATTGTTTTCCTAACCATGTTCCATTTACTGAGTTTGCAAACCAAGGCAGCAGTAATACAGCAAGCATTGAGCAGGCATATTCTGATGTGCAGCCTCTTTAGTATTGAATTACAAAGGTATTCCGTGCAAATCTGAAAGAACTGAGTGTCAGAAGTGGGAGAAGAATGAGTCATGGAGAGTGGGAGTCAGTTCAACTTTAAGATGCCTAAATGTAGGTCTCAGCATGTTTTCTCAGTGTCTTTCCCATTATGGTCTAATGAGTTCTGATAAATGCAGCCAATGGAGCCTGAGGGATGCTTCATTTGCTGTTTCAGAGATCAGGTGAACTGGACTGACTCCTGGCTCTTTTAGTGATATTGATAAGACCAATAGGATGTGGCCACAAGTTGCATGAGGGGTGATTTAGTTTTAACATTAGGCAAAATGTCTTTTCCTAAAGGGTAGTCAGGCATTGGAGCAGGCTGCCTAGGGAAGCAATAAAGTCACCATCCCTGGGGATATTTAAGAGATGTGTAGATGTGGTGCTTGGGGACATGGTTTAGTGGTGAACATAGTAGTGCTAGGTTAATGGTTGGCCTTTATGATCTTTTCCAACCTAAACAATCCTGTGATCTCTTCTGAGAATAAAGAAAGTTTAGATATCCATATTTAGGTGACCAAATTACTCCTATGTGGGATGTCTTAGAGATTTGCAGCCACATAGCCAGTTACTGTCCAGAGCAAGGCATTTCTTGTGGCTGAACTGTGCTGGCAGGTTGACTGAGGTTTTACCTGTCTTAGGAGTAAAGTATTTCCATGGTATTGCTGGATTCCTGTTTCGTTTCAAACTGTTGTAGGTATGTTCTTACAGTGTCCTTCAGGCAGCCAACCACTTCTCAGCAATATATGAAGTGATGTGATTCATCTGTCATATGTTAGTGGTTTGTTTGTTCAGTGCAGAATTCAACCTTTCTGGGCACTGGTCTTGGGTGTATAAGACTTACCTTTCCTTGACAGCTTCAGAAACGGGAGTTATTGAGCTGCTGTTAACAGGCAACTTTGCAATCCCTGTTTGTGTCTCAGCTAGCATGTTTGTAAAAGGTTAGATAAACTAGAGATCACTGGAGGGGCTGCTCATGTTTGCAGCTACTCTCAAGGCAATCCTCTTTCAGGATGTGCTGAGGAGAGAGAAGCTGTGGGAGTTGCTGGCAGGCATGCACACAAGGTTCAAGGAAATACTGCGTGGGCTTTGATTTCCAGCTAAATCCATGAGGCACCATAATATTTATGGAGCAGGGAACTAATATAATGCTAGGGGTATCTGTCACTTTGCCAATATGTGGTGACCAGCAGCGATGCCAGATGCATGATAGGCATGACTGAACAATAAATGCAGGCAGAAGCATGGGTGTAGGTGCAAGGACACTTCCCAAATGATTCTCCCAGGGTCAGATGTGGAATTTAAGCGTGAGCAGGCTTAACTTCCAAGCTGACATGATTCACTGGACCATGTAGGAAGCTTGTTACTAGCTGTCAGGACTGCATTTTGGTAGGGATGATTGCCAGTAGCCTGTCAGAGCCCATTTAGGTTGGGAATATTGCAGATGTCCTAGTTCTTTCTTCTGAATTGAGCTCTGTTGCTGCTGCTGCTGTGTGTATGTTGAGGAGAGGAGGGGGGAGCACCTGTCCTTATGTTTGATTGCATACTTGAGCTGAGCCTTCAGAACAGGCCTTAGCACTCAGAGGACATTGTCGCAGTATGCCTCATTTCTCACCTAGCACCATCTTCTACAGATGCCAATCAACTTTTTTTTAAATTTTTAATATTCTTCCTTGTGGTTTTACTGTCATGAAATCTAGATTTGGAAACAAGTAGTACTTCTGAGGAATTTTATTACTACTATTATCTGTTTCTTCCTGTTTTCAGTGATTCATTCATGTGCTGAGATATCCCAGAGTGTCTTAGGTTTCCAATTCATTCTTCAGAGTTTCTAACAGCAGCTTCAAAGTTCTCACTTCATTTTACTGTAAATTTAACTTAGCTTGAGGACAAATAAAATAAAGATGGACCTCATAAAATAATTTGCAAGGAAGGTTCCTTGGCTACCATGCAGGACTTTCTTTTTTCCTTCTATTTGATAAACACCAAGTAGTGGGAACATTCCTGCCGTTTATGATTTGGCAACATAGGTCACTTCTGCTACAAGACTGCCTTAAAAACAGGGCTTGCTGACTGTAGGGAGGATGAGTGAAAACAGCCTGTGTGTGATTGAATTGGAAATGTGATTTTAAAATTTTCTTTCAAGGCCCCCACAATATTTTCTCCTTTTCAAGCAGTATTAAGCTCGAGGCTGTTCAGTGGGGGAGTGCCAAGTGAGCTGGAAAAGCTAAACCTTGCCTCGAGTGACAGAAGGCTCTATTGTTGCAAAGTTTCAATCTCATTGAAAGTCCTGAAGGCAGACGGAATAAAATTTCTAACAGAAGATGAGGCTTGTGATGGCTTTCTGAAGTCCTCTCTGAATGAAGATGAGTTGTTTGTTATTTACTGTTACTTCAGTGTCTTTGCTATTTTTATTTTCCTGCAGGGGAGTGCTCAAGTACCAGACCAACTTAGAGGAACACCCTCCTGGTTGCTTTAATCCTAACAAAACTCTCCGACAGAATGTGACTGTGCCAAATGCCTTTGAGGAGCTGTTTCCTGACTATACTACTGAGCCTTTCCCAGAGGACCTACCAGTACCAGAACCCTTTGTACAAAATAGCTTTATGAGAGTTTGTTCCGAGGAACCCAAGTTCCAGTCGCACTTCCCAGAGGTCTGTATGATCCGACATTTCAGGTATTAAAAGCCATGCCAAGCCTTTCAGTCAGCCATAACCACTAATTATTGCTTTTCCAGACCAGATGTTTTAATCATGGAAAATATTATTAAAACCTTTTGAGGCATTCAAAGGTTTGGTGGGGAAAAAACAATCTGTATTTAACCCTGAAGTGCATTACAATGCGATGCATAGAACAGAGAAGGTGAAAAAAATGTCAAGATATTGGCTGTAATGTTCTTTTTTGAACAGCACGATAGAGATGTATTGATCCTGCTAAAAATGTAATTTTACAGCATAGCGTTTCAGAGCAAACATTTATATAACATTTTGTAAGGTCCTTTTGTAAGCATTGTGTGGCAGTAGTTAATTGAAATAATCAAGCTCCATTTGTTCTCTTTTTTACCATGCGGATGCAAGTCCTAATACTCATTTCTGGGTTGCAGTTGGTTGTGGTTTGGCTTTTATAGTCTGTTGTTTGCAGACAGGCTTGTTTTATGTGTGGCATGGGTAAATGTGTATGATGACAGTGGGGACAGAAAAGCCTTTTCTTCTGTTTTCCATTTTCCTTTTGTTTCTTTGTTTTGTGGCAGCAGCTTTTTCTTCATCCAAATTTTTCTCTTTTCTTTTGAGAAAAGATGAGCTGGGCTGTATTGGCAAGTAGCCTGAGGAAGCTTGCAAATATGAGTCCAAGGCCCACCATTCAAGATGGTCCCATAACAGACCTCACAGGAGTTTCTCTTTATTGTTATCACCATTGTTTTCTGTTGAACATGTGTCCCTCTTTTGAGCTGCACTGGGAACCCCTTTGGCTGTGGAGCATGTAATCCTAATGAGAAACAGTCAATTCTACATTAAATTCTTCCAACAAAGCTCTTTGGATTGGTATTTTGTTATGGTAATACTCCTGAATTATAAGCATCAATGTATATCTGGCTCCTTATGACCCACAGGACAGCAAGGAGTCTTCTTAAGGGCTTAAGGTCCCTGCTTTAGAGTCATTAATGGGAAAGGAGTCATGGAAAGAAATGGCCACTCAGTGTTCTGACATCTTTGAAACACTACTTAGGACTTCATTGGATTTGGAAATGTTGTGATACCAAATTTGAAAAAAATATAAAAAGGCTGTGAGCTACTGAAACTTGTAAGGCGATTTTGTTGAAAGTAAATGCTCTGCTGATTGCAAGAGATTTTGATGTGGAATGTGTCAGAAATTGGGAAGGGATGGAAGATGGATGAAGGTGGAGGGCACTTCAGTGCCACAGCTTGAATGACTGAGCAGATGTGAAATTAGTAGATAAGTCTGCCATAAGCTATTGGTAATTGACTCTTAGGATGGGGTTTAGCTGAGTGGCTGCAAATGTCTCCATTTGGAGTAGTCACCCAGGACTCACCATATAATCAGTGCAGAGAAATGGGCATTTCCAGGGCATTTTTCTGTCTAGCATACACATCTTTCATGGGAACAAATGGACTGTGATTCAGAAGTGCTCATTTCTCTGTCTATGATTTCACACTACTTTAATATCAGCATAATTTCTATAGCACAAGAATGCAGCTTTCTTATTCTTGAACCTGAGATAACTATAAGAAGGTAATAGTTAAATAATATTGCAAGTCAGACAGCATTTTTCCATAAATATTAATCAATTGTGTAAGACTCTGGTCTGTGTAGGTACTGTTTCTTTCATTGCTGAAACCAGCTGCAATGCAACTCCATAACACCAGAATAACATGGTAGCAAATGAGGTCATTAGGATTTTTTTCCTGATGAGTTTTGTGATTGAAATTGCTTGTGGGTGATGCTGCTGGTTAGACTGATGAAGGCTTTGGAACACTTGGGTTTGTGCACGTTGGGAGAGGTGTGGATGTTAGATGTGAAGTGAGATCCTGAAAGCACTCATGTAGCTGTGCAAATAGAAAACAGAAAGTGGAAAGTCTCCTTGATGACATGTATTTGCTGTCCCTTAGACCTGGCTGTGGATTTCAGGACCGCTGTGCCTGTACTGCGTGGAGCGGCTGTACCGCTACATCCGCAGCAATAAACCAGTCACCATAACTGCAGTGATAAGCCACCCCTCCAATGTCCTTGAAGTCAGGATGGTGAAAGATGACTTTGAAGCAAGGCCTGGTCAGGTGAGTTAATGTGCCCCTAAAAAATCACTTTGCTTTCATGTGACACTATCCATAGGGATGTCTATGACTTTATAAGTATAGTAATTTCACAACTATAAGGCCCACCCTTTTGACTAAAATTCTAATCGAAACTAGGAAGTGCGCCTTATAGTCTGGTGCACCTTATGTATGGGCAAAGTTCGGAAGTTTGCCAACCTGGAAGTGCAAGCCATGAGAGCTGTGGCAAGAGCTGGCAGCCGTGCGGGGAGAGCCAGCAGCGGATCCTCACTGCAAAAAAATGTGCGTGTTACAGTCCGGTGCGCCTTATATATGAATAAAATTTGGAGATTTGTCGACAACCTGGAAGTGCGCCTTATATTCTGGTGCGCCTTATAGTCGTGAAATTACTGTATTAGCCCATCACTCAGTTTTTGAATGTATCCTTTCTACCATTTTATTTCAGTACGTCATTCTCCACTGTCCAAGAGTGTCTGCCCTAGAAAGCCATCCATTCACTCTTACAATGGTAAGAAATAGTGTTCTTTTCTGTACTTCCTCCTATATTTATATTTGGCAAGCAAATGGTCTTTGTTTCTCTCAAGGTGACAATTCTCTCCAGCGGAGCTTATGTTTCATTTATGAGGGTACCAATGAATATGAAATGGCATGATTATCATGTGTGACAGTACTCAATACATATTTAATTTTCTCCACTGTTAAGTAAAAGAAAATGGTAACTTTTTTCAGTCTTCCAGAAGTAAAAACCAATAACAAATAAATCAATAAAATCCATGTGATTTTGAAAATCATGTTATAAAAGAAGTTTCAACCAGACCTTAATACAGAAGGGGCAAAAATTGTAATGGACTTTTGTCACCTTTCTTTTTCAATGAGAACACGTTTCTGTGACTACCTTTTTTGAACTCAGAAAAACATCAAGTTAAAAAAATAAGCTTCCAAAATTGTCTTGTGCTTTATTTTTATATTAAGAGATACATTGATGACTAATGGTGATGTACCACTGAGGTCATACAATGATAGGATTGCTACTTACTCAGCTGGTCTAGAATGGGAACTGAAACCTGTAGAGACAGACTGGAATAATACACAGTTGTGTATAAATAGATCTGAAGTTCTTTGGGAGTATGTAGTGCAGAGACCTCGTAGATTCTGCTAAAAAATCCCTGTACTTACTGGCTAAATTGATACAAAAGCAGAGTCTGAGG
>VRYO01002772.1:10629652-10651528 GCA_009812075.1 Sialia sialis | reverse complement strand
AGCTTATATATGGACAAATCCCGTGGTCTACCTGGCTACTGGGAGGTGTGGCTTGTAATTGGGTGCAGCTTAAAATTGTTAAATTACTGTAAATGCTTTTGGAGTGCCTGAATTGGATATTCTTCAAGAAGACTGTGGAGACAAATGTTAATGTTTGATTGCTTTCTTTGAACTGATAACTGATATTTTATTCCTACTGAGTAATAGCTAGTGCTGTGGAGCAATTGAGGTATTTTTATGCTACCTGATACTCAGAGGGCACAACCACATCCAGTTCTTTGGGTTTTTGGGGTGTTTAATTTTGATTTGTTAATTTACTTACCTGTATGCTGAGCTAGGAGTCACAGGGGAGCCCACACTAAATTCCACCCAAAATCAATTTTGTGCCAGGAAATGAATCTCACTTAAGGGAAACTGCCTCTCTATAGCTTGGTGAAGCATTGATGGCACTTCTGCAAGGTTTTCATGGCTATTCACTTTACCAGTACAAACCAGAGAAATGTGTAGTAGTCACCTTTTAAGACTATCCTCTGTATAGTGCAAAAAGATAACTTGATAAGGAATGCTGAAAAGTCACTGGCATAAATGAATTTATGCAGAATGGTTTAGTCAGTATTTATTTACATTTTATTACATTAGTGATTGGCACATGAATTTCAAGATCTTATTTGAAGTCTTGGGTAGCTCTTTCCACTTGTTTTGCCCTAGTATACCTATCGAGCTGGTCTGTACCAGTGGCCACACCTTTTTTAAATGTTAATCTTAAAACATCATGATCCTCATTTCTCACTGTCCATCTCAGCCAAAACTAATATGATGGCAATAATTTGATCATTATTAGTAAACGCACAATTTAGAAACTGTAACTCATATAAAAAGGCTTAGTCTTCTTATATTAGGACACTGCTAAAACAATGGATTTTGTGATTTTAATTCTTAGAAATAATGTCATAAAAATATTTGTCTTGGGTCAGATGAGAGCTTTTGTCAGAGAAGAGACTGCTGACAGAGACCTACTGGGTGAGGTCATATGATGACGTTGAATTAGATGTCAGGTTCCTTGCATGAATTGAGAATTTCATCCAGTATTTAAAATGGCAGAGTATGACAATGCATGTTATGAAAAATTATTTTTGCACATGAACTTCTAGCACTAGGAGCTATAGAAAATAGATCTCTTGTTTTGAATTTGAAGTGTTTTTAGTGAACATAAATAAGTCATTTATATACAGATAATGTGCAGTATATTTTCAATATGCAATTGTAGTTGATAAATTACAGTTTGTATAAGTTCTACAACCATGTATTAAATATCTAACATTAAAATTAGCAATTTCCACTCATGCACAATGCATTGTATTGTAGGTAAGTAATACTAGACCAGGCAATTTCTGTTTATGCTCAATGTTTTACTCTTTTAAATGTTGTGATATCCTTCAGCATAACAGCATATCTTTTCTAACTATTGCAAGACACTGGGTTGCCACAAGTGTATTTTGCTACAACATTAACTCTACTGGAGAAAGGCTGTCATTAGGTACATGACTTTTACAGCATAATGAAGATTCTAAGTGTCTAGATCTATGAAAATCTTTCTACCCAGCCTAAGCAGTGGACACATTTCCACATGACCTTCTAGATCAGAGAATATGCTGTGGGCTGATGTCCTGCTTAGAAAACTTTTTTGTTGTTTAATATGATGCCAGCCATTGGACAATCATGGTAGATCATTTGTAGGCAAAAGCTTAATTCAATCGTTTTTCCACTCTCATCTGACCTGGAACACTACTGCTGCTTCTTTTGTTGAATGTTCATAATCCCTGGGTTATTTTTCTTGGTTGGTGATGGGGTGGGGGGCTTAGATCCACAGCAAGAAATTGATGAAAGGTGTGTGTGGCTTCAGGTACTGGAAGTGCACTTTAGCAATCACTTCAGCAATGACTGCAGAGCTGGGGGAAGACTGTTGACTTCTTCCTGGCACTGTTGTCCTGCTTAGAATCATAGAATACTTTGGAAGGGACCTCTGAAGGCCACCTAGTCCAACCACCCTACAATAAGTAGGAACAACCTGGACTAGATTAGGTTGCTCAGACCCCCATCCAGCTCAGAATGTTGAATGTTTCCAGGGCTAGGGCATCTTCCAGCTCTCTGGACAACCTGTTCCAGTGTGTGACCATCCTCGTTGTAAAGCATTTCTTTCTTATCTCTAGTCTAAATCTACCCTCTTTCAGTTTAAAACCACTACCCTGTGTCCTATTGCAACAGGCCATGCTAAAAGTCTGTCTTCAGGCTCTATGTGATGTCCTGTTCACTCTGGTGAAATATCTCACTATGCCTAGAGCATGATTAAGAGGCAAGAAGTGACCATTTCAGGCATATCTTTATACTCCTAAATGTGGATAATAACCTCAAGTGGAAAGGAAGGGGTGAGTCAGCATGATGGAGTGGTGGAGATATTTTACTAGTCCCTTCCCTTTTGGAGGTTGTGTAATATTTACAGTTTAGCTCAGTTTCTTACATAACACCAGGGTGGAGGAACACACAGGGAAGCTGTGTAAAGGCCCTGAACCAACTCCCATCCCACTCTGGCAAAGCTCCCATGTGTTTAGCCCAGAGCCAGAGGGAGCCCTGAATTGTAACCAAGTGAGCATAAAGAGACTTTATTTTTCTTGCACCCTGCCTTTGGGTGCTTTACGTTGGTAAGGTCCCCTTGAGCCTTCTGTTCTGCAGAAGTGAGAGCTGAACAGTCACAGCTCTCTCAAGCTTTCTTTATGGGAGATGTGTTCTTATCCCATCATTGTCTTCATTGCCTTTGTCTGGACTATCTGCAGTATGTTCATGTCTCTTCTGTGGTGAAGAGCCAGCACTGGACACTGCCAGTGCCTGGACACAGGTCTCAAAGTGTGGCTTCACCAGTGCTGAATAAAGGAGGATCACCCACCTCAACCCTCTGGTAGTGTCACTTGTACATTCTGAAATTCAGACACTTGAAAATACCATTTTTTTCTCATGAGCAGTGTGATTTCCATTTCTGGATGTGTTTGTACTGCTTTTATTTCACTAGTGTACTTTGTACTCACTAGTGTGACTCCTTGTCTTTGGGAGGTCTGGGAAAGGTAATGGAGAGATGGCCCAGCACTTGGGATTCCTGCAAGTGACCTGCTGGACAGTTCTAGGTGCGCATAGTGGGCCCTTCACTTCATAGTGTCTTCATTGCTCCATTGTTTTGATTTCATTTCCACAAGAAGTTTTCTTTTTAGCATGTTTGATGATTTTTTTTCACTGATTTTTTTTTCATAACTGTACATATCTGTGACTGTGCTGTGTATGACAGTGTGAGTCACATTTTCAGTCCTGTATGCACTCATATCCAGTTTACTTATTTTAGGTAGGGCATTGTTGCATCTTAGAATTGAATTTGAGCAGAACACTGTTCCAAGAACTGTGGAGGATTATATTCTGTATATAAATACTTCAGTTGAGTGTTTGTAAATGGACAAATTATTTTTGTGTGTTTTCCCCTTGATGAACTCTTTAAAAAAGAGATTTGTCTTTCAGATCAAGTGCAAGATACGGTCTGCAGATCAGACCATCCAGAGAAACATGCTCTCCTTCCTGAGACTGACATTTCTTTACACTTTTTGGACGAAAGTGTGGAATTCGTCTGCTGTGGAATGCAATTTAAATGTAATTGTCAAAATCAATCTTTAGAGACCTTTTTTTCTTTTTTAATGTTTTAGAGAGTGTTCATTTCCTTCAACATTGTTCTGGTTGCTCTTTGTTTTAACCTGCAGGAGCAAGAAGAGACTAAGGCTTGCAATTACTATTTTTTCCATCTATTTCCATCATACATTTTCCCCTTGGTGTTGAGTTCCTTCTCTTTCTAGATGCTTATATGTGTTACTGATAATTTGCAGCAGCATAAATGCATGACTGATGATTCCTTTTTTTTTTTTCCTTCTTTTTCTTTGATATTGAGTGGCATCAGAAGCAGAGTCCTATTTAGTGTCTTAAGTCACTTTTTCTACTGTGTTTTTGGAATTTCTTGCAGTAGCAAGCAGGGATTAATAGTAAGACTCATGGAAATAGCCTTTGTGTTTTGCAGGTATTTTTAAGTGCTTCAGAATATGTCCTGGGCTCTTCCATAAGGTCTCTCCTGATCCCCTACAGAGTCAAAGCACAAACTGTCAAGCTGCAGTTTAGACCACTTTGCTATCAAAAGACTGGTGTCTACTCCCAGCAGCTCATAAAGCTCAGTAACCTTGTTATTTCAGTGGTGTTGATTTTCTTGTGGCAAAGGAAGGTAGGAAACAATTGCATCACTTCATTTAGAATTTGGACTGGAACAGACCTTGAAATAAGGACAAGAGTAAGAGGTGAATCCTTTTAAATTTGGAGATGGCTCAGATCTGAGTTTTGGTTTAGGGAAATTCTGTTTTGCAACAAACATCCATAATTGCAGCATCAAATAATCTGTTATTCCAAAGTTTTGACAGTTTTGGCTGTCACTGGCTGTTGTCATGCCCCTGTTTCCTCCTTGGAGCTCAAGTCTGAATATCCTGAAGTTTCCTTTATTGCCTTTTTAAAAAATTCAGTTGACACATACATGTATCTAAAGATACTCCTGTTGATATTTAAACACAGGTAGCTTGCGTAAACACTTGCTGAGCTTTTCCTGTGTGTGTATAAGATGTTCTTTGGATATTCACTGATTAGCAGCTTCATGAGATAGAGCTAAAAGAGACAGGTGGCTTGGAAGTGGAAGTTAAAAAGCAAAAAAATCAAAACAAGCCAAACCAATGATCCCAGCTTTGAGACTCCAGGGCTTTATGAAATATGTGCTTCATTAATAACATGGAGGACTGCTTCTTCAGACCCTCCGGAGAGTTTTGGCTCTTCATTCAAGATCCCAGTCTAGATCCCAGTTCTTAGTGATCAGCTAAGGGCAACAAGAGGTTTGAAACATTCTTTGAAACTAGAAATCTTGTCCCGTGTCACGGTGTGCTCTGACCTCCCCTACTTTAGTGCTGCGTTTAATCTGCTTTTAAATCCCATTGAAATAGAAACTTGAAGAGTCTGGTAATAAAAAGCTCCAAGAAGTACTACCCTTTTGCTGGTTCTCCATATTTTTTGAGCAGATGGTTAAATTGAAGCAGATCAAATCAAGGAGGATTTGTAGTGCAACATGTTTCTTCCTTTCCTTCCACATACAGTTCTGTATGAGTAAGAAAACTCCAGAGGGAGGGTGGAATGTGTGCATTTTTTAACAAGTCAAAACTGAGTTTTTAGGAAAGGATAAGTTTGAATATGGAGATGCTGTAATCCACTCAAATCCAAGAATATATTATTAAGGAAGAATACTTGCTTGATTATTAGTAAAGTAATATTAAATTCAGGAAGAGAAACTCTTAAATCCATTAGCCATCTCAGTGTAGATAGAAGAATTATCTGGGCAGTTTTTGAATGTAATTACAAGTTATATTTTGTACCTAAAAGTCTCAGAGCTATTACTTAATCACAGGTTTTCTACCTTTAAGGGGTTTTTTAGGTACGATTTTTTTTTTTGTAGATTGAGTTTTCCTTGTTACCCTGTATCTTTGTTAAAGTCCATTTGGGATCTGGATTTAGACATGATGTTATTACAAGGTAGTGGCCCTGATCTGTACATTTTATGTTTTTGGGCCTGATTCCTTGTCAGAAAAGTCTCAGCAAATTTTACACTCAGTATAAACAATGTCAGAATTATTACATTTGCTTTTGTAAAAGAATACCAGTGTTTTGTAGACTCAAAGTTGTCTTTATCCCCGGATAATCCAGCGTTCATTTAAAATTGGTGAAGATCTTAACAGTCTAGCAATGAGGTTTTAGCTCTAAGCTTCTCTAAGCCAGAAATTTTGTACTGCATAAGGAGATGATGGAGAAACATGTGCCCTGCAGTGTAAACTTAAGAAATAAACTATCCACAACAGGAAAAGCCTAGGGGCCAAATTCTGAAATACTTAATAAAAAAAATGAAAAAAATTGTTGGAAATTTGCCTGAGTAAAAAGTACGTAAGGACATCAAGAGCTAAGTTCATAGTGTGAGATAAATACAATAAAAACAAAGTCTAACATGATGACATTCTAATAAGATTTGTTAAATATCTTGTGCAAATAGTTATGAAACTTGTCTTTATGAGATGATTTACAGAGCATTTAGGGAAATTGTGAAGCATTTTGCTGGCAAACTCAGGAAATCCCTAGAGTTTGTCTGCTCTTTATAGAAGTAGAATATCTAGCAGCTGTTTGATGAAGAATTTAAGTAAAATAAGAATAGAATAAATTGATATTGCAGATGTCTTTAGTACTTCCTTAGACTTGTTTGTTTGGTTTGGGGATTAAGAGTTGTGGGGTCTGTATAAAAACTCTACATAAACCTTAACTTTTATTTAAACGTTCAAATTTGACTCTTTTGGTGAGAAGGGAACAGGAATTGTTATATTCAAGTTCACTAAATCCCAAACTCTCCTTCAGTAGGTACTTTAAACAGAAGGTGTCAGATCCCTCTAATAAGCAGGGTTTGGGTTTTTTGAGTCAATGAAAGTAAATTTACAATACATCATAAGCATCTACTGACTTTAACAGGGTGTTTTCTCCCATCAGAGATAGTTTCTAGTTTAGCTGTTAAGGCAGGTTAGAGTAAGGTCTAGGAACTGCAGGAGGACATAAAAAAAAACCAAAACCAATGACACCCTTCCCCCCACACAAACAAACAATAAAAACAAAAACTGAGCACAAGCTTTAAGCATTAATACAGTTTACATGTGGACAAAATATTAGAGGAAATTAAGTGCCTTGCCTCTTGCTATCCTAAAATTAAGACCATGTGGTTGGTGGGGCTCCCTGCTTTAGCCTGGCAAACACTTAGCAGCATTGTGTGAACCAGGAGAGTTCAGGAGGACACAGCAGTTCCTCAAGGTGGTGGTGATCTGATGGAAAACCTGTTCATCCTTTGATTGTTCTTTCCATGAGTGTCTCACACCAGAGAGAGCCAGTTATCATGAGCCTGGAGGTGGCCCTTTGTTCTGCTTGGGGATGATTGGACCTTTTTGTGCTGTTCAGTTTCCAGGTCCTGTGTCTGTCAGCTCCATGCACTGCTGCTTGGCAATGTGTCCATGTGCCTTTGGAGGACTTGGAGAGGCAGCCTTATGCAGAAGCATTGTTCTTCTTCTTTTTATTCCTTCGGGAAAAAGGCTTACGTCCTGAGTGTCTTGAAATGTTGTGATTTGTTTTTATTCCCCCAAGCCAGTAACTTGAGATGCATAAATTATATAGGCTAAATAGGGCTAGGATTGAAACATTTTTATCTTCTCTGTTATAGAGAGTTGGACTTGGAGATCCCTATGGGTTCCATCCAAATCGACCATTCTGTGACTCTGTGATGTGTAGCGTGCCTGCTGGGGCGAAAGGGTGGTCAGCAGGTTTTTTCCTTGGTTGAGCTGCAGAGGAAAAGAAATGCTAATTAGTCTCTAAAAGTGTACCTTTGTAATGCATCCATAGCAGCAAAAGAGTAGCAGTTGGACTATTACAGATCTGCTAGAAAACAAGTGAAGAATGTTGATATTATATATTCAATAATTTATTTTGTGCCATATTGTGTGCGTTTTACCAGTACTGGTCTATTTACAATCCCAAGACAATGCTACATTTTGCATTTTCTTGTGGTGAGAGAGTGAAATCAAGGAACAAGTAGATTTTATAGATAAGAATCTCATAGATTTAGACCTAAAAAACAAAGATAATTTTTAACACTAAGAGTAATTTAACAACTGAGATTGCAAGGAGTGAATTAACAAATGCTGAAGTACAGACTCGGGAGAATTAGTGGGTGTGGGTTTGTGGTTTGTGTTACAGAGGAAGTTAGACCCCAGATGACCAGAATGATCCTTCTTGGAAGTGCAGCTGCCCAGTGATGCATCCTGCAGTGTTATGGTGTGTTTTTCCCACTAGCTAGACTGCAGGTGTCTGAGGTTGTACAGCAAGGAGTATATGGCAGTGGAAAGTGAAAAGTCTTCGGGATGTGTTACTGCAGCTGCATGCTGTGCTGCTTGCTGGGAGTTGGCTCTGCTGTGGCAGGGCTCTGGCTGAAGTCATGGCTATTTGAGGCATGGTGGTCTTGCCTTGATCATCCTGACACCCCTGATACTTAAATCATGCTCCATCGTTAGGGTTTCCCCACATTCAAGATGTTATGATGTCTGCCAGTTCAATTAGGATAGCTGTAAGGCCAAGTCTCTAATAGGAAAAGCTTTTAACCAAAATCCAATTTGTAAAATAACATGAAACAGAGAAATAGAGACATTTAAAAAACAACTCCAAGCCTTCGGGGCAGAAATGTGTTTAAAAGATTAAGTCCATGTAGTAACTTTTTATTTTCCTCTGAAATTTGCTTCTTACGGGATTAATTAGCTAAAACAGGGATAGCCCAGTGTTGTAGAGTTCACCCCCTATGAGTCAGACTGAAGTCTAGCTACTATTTTTTGGCTACCTTTATATAGCATGCCTGTGTTTGTCATCACTCCTCTCCATTTTCTAATGTCAGAATGAGTAATTTTAGGAATGTTTGTATCAGTTCTGTATGAAACCAGACAAGCTGCAGTTTACTGAGCTTCCAAGGTTCATATTTTCTTGTCAGTTGACAAAGTTGAAAACTTTTCAATTCCTTTTTCTCTTGATTTTTATTTTTTGCAGGAGGATAAATACATTGCTTGTGTTTAGTTCTTCTTTTTTCCCCCCTTCACTTCTGCCTCTTTGCCAAACATGCCAAGTCTCTGATGTGTTGGTCTTGGTCTAGGTAAGGGTTTGTTGAGTCTGGAGCAAGGATGGGCTGATCAACTAGGGTTTGCAGGGCAGCTGGTTCACTGTGGCAGGCTGGAGCATGGAAACAGGGTCTCTGCACTGTTTGCAGTCCCTGCCAGGATATCTGCAAATCCATATTAGGATCATATCATGGCTTTTTCTTCAAAGTGAAAGACTCCTTTGAAGGAGTTTCCTTTTATGTAAACAAATCCCACAATGAGCTTTTTAATTCTCCCAATCAGACACTTTGTTCTTCCAGCTGTAGCACAGATCTTCTTTGTAGTTCTTGTCACTGTTCAGGCTACCTACTGCAGAACCAAATGCAGAAGGTGATGGTTACTGTGGTGCAGTTTTCTTGAGAGCAATATCTCCACTGGAACTTGTAAGGAGCTTTATTTGCAGAGCCACTGGGGGTATGTAACTTGGGCATCCTTTTAATCTCCTCAGTGATATTCCTCAGTGCTATCCTGGTGCATGCATTAGCATTTCTGTGATAGTCAGTAATCAAAACTTAACACCTCTCTAAAGAGGCTTCACAGCTCTTATGGTGGAGTGCACTGAAGAACTGGAAACATTTTGGAATTAACTTTCTATTTTCTTGGTAGTTTGCTGTTTTCTCACCCCATTCCTTGCACCCCAACACCTAAAAAGAATGTTTTAAAATACTGGGTAGTATTTAATAACATTAAAATAACTTCAGTAAGGTTTGTCTCGTTTCCTGTTCTGGACAGGATTTTTGACTGGGATCAGATAAACAGTGATGTTAAATATTCAGGGTACTGTAAGCCAAAAGCACAGATGTTCATAACATTTTCAGTTGCTTTATGCTGAGCTCTCATGCACAGATTTCCCCACTGCTCATCACCTTGAGCAGATTTTTGTGCCAGTATAGAATCATAAGGTCACATAGGTTGGAAAAGATCATTGACCCAGCACTGCCATCCCCACCACTAACGCATGTCCCTAAGCACCACATCTGCATGTCTCTTGAACATTTCCAGGGATGGTGACTCCACCACTTCCTCAGACAGCCTATTCCAATCCTTGACCACTGTTTTGGTGAAGAAATCTTTCCTAATACTGCATCTAAATCTCCCCTGGTGCAACATGGGGATATAAAGTAGAACTGCTATGATCTAACAGTACAGTAATTTCATGAATATAAGCTGCACCTTTTTCATTGAAGAATCCAGCCTACCCCAGTGGTGCGGCTTATATTCAGGTGCGGCTTATCTATGGACAAATCCCAGCGAAACGCCAACCCGGAAGTGAGAGCCGGCCAAGCGGAGAGCTGCCACTGAGCAGTGGCCGGGCAGTTGGGGAGCGGGCTTTGCTGAGCGGGGCGGGCGTGCCGGTGGCAGAGCTGCCAAGGAGCCAGGCGGGCTGGCGGCGGGATTGCCGGAGAGTGGGATGAGCTGGCCAGCAGCGGGGTTGCCGCCACTGCTAGGTGGGACGAGCTGGGTGGGCTGGCGGCGAGGTTGCTGCTGCTGCCAGGAGGGGCGGGCTGGCGGGGGAGCAGTGCTGGCCGGGCTGTGCCGTCCCGCTGTGCCGCTGGTCGGGGCCACCGCGCCGTGCCGCCGGGAGTGGGGGATCACCGGTAACAGGGGGTGCGTGAGGGCGGGCCGGCTCCTGTGCCGCTGGGAATGGGGGACCGCCGGGAAGGGGGGCTGCAGGAGGGCGGGCCAGCTCCTGTGCCACCGGGAGCCGCCGGGAACGGGGACTGCAAGAGGACAGGCTGGCTCCTGTGCCACCGGGAGCTGCCGGGAACGGGGGACCACCTGCAACGGGGCCTGCAAGAGGATGGGCTGGCCCCTTCTGCTGGGAAGCCGGGCTGTGTGGGGCAGGGCACTCCGGCCGCGCAGAGTTTAAAAAAACCCAAAAAAACCCAAAAAAACCCCACGGCTTATATTCGGGTGTGGCTTATATCTGGACAAATCCCGTGGTCTTCCCGGCTACCCGGAAGTGTGGCTTATATTCAGGTGCAGCTTATAATCGTGAAACTACTGTAATTAGTTAGCTCACTTTGCATTCATATAAAAGCAAGACAGAGGAGAACAGAGAACCATGATCACAATATAAAATTGATAAATATATTTCAAGTATGCATTAATCTAATAGTGTATTAAAAATTAGTTACATTATTCAGTTTATCTTGGCATAGAGATAGATGGTAGAGCTGTGGTTACTGGTGAATGTAATTAATTTAGTGGTTTATAAACATGAAGTTCTCCAGGGATTGTTGCACAGTCTCTGTGGGGTAACTTGCATTTGTATTTGAAATTAGCTTGAAGAAAAAAATGGGAAAAAATATATGGAAAGTTGTTTTCTTTACCAAGATGTAGAAAAACCGATATTCTCTAAATTTTACCCATACAGAAAATACTATAATTTTGTTGAATGTGAAAATATATGCAAAAATAGGCATTGTAAACGGAGGAAAGTCTTCCATTTTAATGCTAAAAACATAGTTTGGTTTCTCTGAGGGTGTAAACCTGCACAGCTTTGTTAAATTTAACAAAATTCCTTTGGCTTCCAGTTGTTTTTGGAGAAGGGCTAAATGCTGTCAGATAACCTGATTAATGTAGACATTCATACCTGTAAAATCTTTCACTTGTTAAAGGTATAGATCACTTGAGGTTAGAATAAGATGAACATTATTTCATGTAATTACAGTATCTGCAGCAGTTAATTTGTGTATCATAGCATTTTAATCAAATGAGTGCAACAAACAAGTTTAAAATGTGGAAAGAATTACTGAAAAGCACTTATGACCTTTAGTTTAATAATGTCTACTCATCCTTCTCATTACTGACTGTTCAAGTCAGTGATTTCCCTTTTTGGAAAACAAGGTTGATTTAAGGAAAAAGACCTAAGATAAAGTTGTTCTATGTTTTTGTTGGGGTTTTTTTATTATTTCTATTTTATTATAAGATTGACTAAACTTTATAATTTTCTATTGGACAGTGTCCTGGGCAATAAAGGAAGAATAGGGGGCTATATGTAGCTCTCAACATGGTACAGGATTGTTTGGATTGTTTCTTAGGGCTCCCAGGTTAAAAGCAGCAGGGGGAAATCGGAAAGTTTTTTGTCAAAATACAATTTCAAAATAATTTAAATTGGTTTTGTTCACAGCCTCAGAGAGGGCACGATGCATTTCTGAGGCTGCTTTGGCGCACCTTTATTTAGCCAAGGGTATAACCACAGGCACTTGTACATGAAGGGAATTGTTTGGCTGGAAAGAAGCTTAGCAGAGAGTGGCCAGGGAGTCCTGGTGAGCACCAAGTTAACCATGAACCCACAATGTGCCCTTGCAGCAGAGAGCCAACAAAAAAGACTTCCTGAGCTGGATTAGGCAGGGAGTTGCCAGCAGATGGAGAGAAGTCACTCTTCCCTGATCAGTGATGTATCTGAAGCTCTGGATTTCCCAGAAGAAGAGAGGCATGAATGTGTTGAAGGACAGAGAATCATGAGGATGAGTAAGGAACTGGAGCATCTGTGAGTATGAGGAGAGGCTGAGAAAGCTGAACTGAGGGACAAGTAAAGAAAATAGAATTAGTCTCCTCAGAGGCACCCAGTGACAGGATAACACAAACTGATATACAGGAGGTTTCCTCTGGACCTAAGAGAAATCCCACTGTTTCTCTGAGGTTGGCACAGGTTGCCCAGACAGGCTGTGGAGTCTCCATCCTTGGAGATATTCAGAGCACAATGGGATGCTCTCCTGGGCCACCTGTTCTTGCAAGGGGATCGAAGTAGCCAATCACCACAAGTGCATTCCAGTCTCAGCTATCATATGATTCTATAATTTCATGAAAGTGAAATATATAAGAGAATATTTTCATTGCACTTCATTACACATTCCCAGTGGTCTGTTAATAACACAGGAAAATTTACCCACTTTCATGATTAAACTTCTGAAAAAACTGTCTTTGACTATTTCTTAAACTGCTGGGATATATTCTCCAACAGTCTGGAAAAAAGCCACTGCTTAGAGTCTGTAATTGTGTTTACAGAGATGAAAGAGGTAAAATAAGTAATCTGTGCTGTAAAAAAATGTAAATACAAATTTCAGAGTTAAAATTATAGCCATGTAGGAAAGTCTGAAAGTCAAAAGAAGCCTGTGGAGATCATCTGGTTCGACCTTCTGGTGCAAGGGCTGTGGGTGAGGTTATTCAGGGTCGTGTGAAGCTGAATTAACAGGAGAAATTGTACCATTTCCCTGGCTGCCTATTCCATGATGCAGAACACTTTCCTTACATCCAGATGAAATTTCCCCTGAAACAATTTGTACTCCTGGTCTGTTGTCTTGTTGCCATGCACGGTACTGAAGAGAGAGAGAGCACCTTCATTTCCTCTATAGCTTTTTTTTTTAGTTACTGGTAGACAGGTATCTCCCCAGGGCTTCTTTCTATGGATTACCCAAGCACATTCCCTTATTAACCCCTCTTTGAATGTTAGGTTATCCAAAGCTCTCACTGCTTTGGTTACCTTGGCTGGATCACCTACATTCTTTCTCTCTTTTAAGCTGGGGGAAATTCACTTCACGTAGCCCAAGGTGGGCATGTTTCTTCTGATAAGATTTAGCAGCACAAGGAGATTTTTCCATTACTCTATGACAATGTCTCATAGCTAGTTATCAAAATAGGTTTCCTAAAGTCTAAAGGGAAATAAATCTCACTTTTATGGGATAAGGTAGTGCAGAAAAGAGTTAGGCATGAGAGTGATGTAAAATATAACAAGTTTGAACCTATTCTGGCAGAGACAAGGAGTATTCTGCCATTAACTTTGTGGAAGTAGGGAATAACAAACAATTTTGTAGAAGATGTGCTAAACTGGGACTATGGATAGTTGGATTTTCTTAGGAAAATCAGTCAGCCTCCTGTGAAACACAGAGAGCCCTGGGGCAACCCAGAGTGAAAAACCCTATGGAAATCTCCAGAACAGACCTTTCTGCTGCCAGTGTACAAATTCCCACCTGAGAGGCTTTTATATGGGAAATGCTTGCTTTTATATGGGGGATTAGTCTTGATATTTTTGTTGAAAGATACTGCAATGAGACATAGCAAACACTGGGGTTTTTTTGCCCTCATTATTTCTCTGCATGCGATCAGATCCCTGCATTTGATGTGTCAATAGTAGAGGAGTATTTCCATTCTGTTTTTGCTGAGTGTTACTTAGTGAAGTGGCTGTTCCAAATCACACCCCCAAGCAAGCATCCAGACTCCTCTGTGACCAGAAGAAAGGTTTCAGTCTGAATGTATACTAGGCATGCTTGGCTTCCCCAGCTGTTGATGATAGACTTGCTTCTTGAAGGGTACAGCTGCTGGTGTGTCTGTTTCGGAATGACCTGTTTATACCAGGCTCTATCTTAACAACTGTACTTTGAATGCATTTTGTTATTTTTTTGTTACTCAGAAGTGGTGCTTAATATATTTAATATTTTTAGTGCCCTACAGATACCAAAGCAACGTTTGGGGTCCACCTAAAAGTAGTAGGAGACTGGACAGGTATGTAGAAAAACAATTCCTTTTTAGAGACAAATGCCTTTACTTGAACTGTTCTCACTTTCTGGCTTCAGCACAATTGTTCCTTGACTGTGGTGTATTCTCACTAGAGATTGTTCATGCTTGTTTTCCCAAAGTTGTTTTTATTGCATTCTTGATGCAATCCCTGCTTTATTCAGATGTACCATTTCTTCAAATAACATGTTTTTCCAAGTACTAACCAATCTTCTGATTGTACTGTAATAATTTTCAGCATTCCTCCATTTCTACCTCTTTTTCTTGTTTCTGGGTAGCCTGCTACCCCTGTGCAGTTGCAGTGCCTCTGTGCATAGTAGTGTCTGCAGAAATGCTGAAATGTGCAGCTCCAAGATAAGCGGATTTTGGTGCCAACAGTTTGGATGGCAGCCAGGTTAATTAACGCCTGTGGTACACTGAGATTACAGGTTTGCTTTCATGTTCTTCCATGCTCTTCCATTGCTCTTTGAATGTCCTCCAGATCAGGGGTGCAAGCCAGGATTCCCCACAGAGGAGTAGGGCAATTTGGTGCTCCCTGTGACAGTTGTATACTCAAGTGATAGTTGTCCTTATTCCTTAGTGTCTGACTTTGTTCTTGCTCAGCATAGCATTTCCTTCTAAGGAAGACAGATACACAGCAGGGTCTGGTTCATTTCTTAGGAAGAAATGTTCTCCGTGTTAATTTGTATCAGCTTGTGTGTTTTGTGGAATTGAGTCAAATGAGCTTGTCGCCCTAATAGGAATTAGACCAATGCAGAGATAATAAGTCTATGCATATTCGTTGAACTTTCCAGTCTGGCTGCATACTTTCCTCTGCAAGAATTCAATAGGCAAAGGCTTGAAGGGCAATGCCACATGCACATATGTTCCACAATCCCCCTGATTTTCTCTCCTTGCTTGAAATGTTGGCCAGACAGGGGCAGATTAGCCTCTGGCCTACCTCAGAATGATGGCTCTTTTGTTGTTAAGCATCATTCCTACATGGGAGGTGACAGTAGGCTCTTTGGGAAAGTGGGATGGAGAAGTACTAGCTAAATAATTTTTCCAAAGTGGCATCTTTACAGTTTTCTGGTTACCTCTCTGGTGTGAATTGCTCTCTTCTAGCATTTATGTATTACTCTCCCAAGTCAGTATCTGTAGTCTCCACTGAAAGGAAGGTCTGTCTGGTTTGGACTGTGTGATTTCAGGACACTGTCACGTTACAGAGACCGTTTACGGTGGTAGTTTTGCTAAACAGAGATAACTCTCCCAGTGTCAGATGTGCTGTCAAGGAGCAGACGTTTACCCAGACCTTTATGCCCATCAATACCATGAAGCCCTGCTCTCACTCATTCCCTTAAGCCTGTGACAATTAAGAATTGTTTCTAATCTGCTGACTGTTTGAGGAATGATTATTATATTTGCCACGTTCCTTATTATCTTTCTTAAGCATGCTCTAAAGGCTGCTACTGCTGACAGGATATTAGACTGGAGGAGTTTTTATGAGACATACTGTCATTTGAGGTCTTTGCATGACCTATTCTCTCAGCCTTTATCCTATTTATTGAAATTCTCTTTGTATTGCCATCTCCCATTCCTGACAGTTTATACCTGACACCAAAGAGACCTGATGATTTATTTCAGAGAACTTAATTACAAGCCTAAACTAAAAGGACTCAAGAGAGGTGCAGATATGCCATGAAATGCTGAGGTGTTTCACCTCTGGATGGCTTTAGCTTCTGCTACCTGCACCTGGGAGATACAGTGAAGGAACATTTCCTGCCACTAGCTGTAAGCACAGGAGAGGGAGTGCAGATTGCTGGCAAACCAATGCTGCAAGTTGTTTTGGGTCAAGTCTCTTAACAATGTCTCTGACTGGTGTTTTGAAAATAGAATACCTGGTTTTGTAGATTGGGAAAGCAACTGCATGTCAAGAGAAAAGGGGTAATAGTATTTTCAACCTGTGATGAGAAATTGCTGTTGATGGGAAGCCATTTATTGCCCATATCCCGGTGTATGCAATTTTAGTTTTCAAATAAAATAAGCTGAAAGAAGCAGCTTTTGGAAAAGTCAGTCATTCTAGAAATAATGCTTTGCATAACAGCCAATGCTTAGTAGATTTTCAGGCAGTACTGTAATTTGCTTTTTAAAATCAATTATTTCAATAATGGAGAAAAAGTGGGTAGGAGAGAAAGGGGTTGCAAAAACAGTAGCTCTGAGACTCTGAGACTTTTGCAAACCAGCTGGTAATCTAGACACCCTGTTTCATGCTCCATTCAAATGAAATGGTGCTATCTGAGCTTGGAACAGCTGAGAATCTGCCCCCCTCACAAGCAGATTTGGATAAAAGCAGAAACTTCCCTTACATTATGTAAGCGCCCACATCCTTGTCCAATACAAATCTGAGATCTATTTCTCACCAGCGTTTTGCTTGTTTTAATAACTGTATAGTGCTTAACTTTAATGTTCATCACAGAAAACAGACACACAGGCACTGGTATTGTTGTAATGTGCCCTCAGATGCCTTTGGAGCACTTATTTTCACCTGAAATTGTTCCATAGCTCCCTTTGTCAACCTCTGACCTGCTTATGTGTCTAGTTTAGGAAAAGACAAGCTAGGCCCCAAGCATGCCTTTTTTCCTCCATTCGTTGTAAAGAGTGTATATACAGTAATTTCACAACTATAAGGTGCACCCTTTTGACTAAAATTTTGATCGAAACCCAGAAGTGTGCCTCTGATGCGCCTTATATATGGGCAAAGTTTGGAAATTTGCCAGCCTGGAAGTGCGAGCCACGAGTGCCGGCAGCTGAGCCAGGGATGGGAGGGAGTGCCGGGGCCCGCAGCATGGGGAGGGTGCCTGGGGCTGCATTTAAAGGCTGTTTTGCAGATTTGGCACCTGCCAGTAAACCCCGCGATCGCGCACTTCTGTTACTAATTCATTACTTTGTTGCATGCGGATCCTTGCCGCAAAAAAAAGTGCGCCTTATAGCCTAGTGTGCGTTATATATGGAAAAAGTTCGAAATTTGCCGACAACCTGGAAGTGTGCCTTATAATCCAGTGCACCTTATAGTAGGGAAGGTACTGTATATATATCTATATGTTTATATCTACCTCACTGCCTCAGAGCTAGGTAGCTTAGTTAATTGGCAGCTGGTTGTAAACATTTCTAATTTGATTTTTTCCTTCCATCTTTTGCTATGTGTCTTGGATAATGTGAACAGGGGAACAGCTATCATAGATCTTCCTAAAAATGGTCTTGTGATTGTGCAATTTCTGTCTCCCTGTGCTGACATGTGGCTGCTAAAGTCAGCACCTACTGTATTAACAAAACATTCCTTGCACTGTGAAACCTGTGGCTGTGGAACACGGCTGAGTTGGACAGTCAGGACTAGGGTGCCCAAGTTAGGATGTGTTTACAGTGGCTGGTCTGTGGTGATTGCACACATGCAAGTTGGTTGCATGTGGTGCAGAGCTGAGCCAGCCTGTTTTCCTCTGTGACTTCCCCAAGCTGAGCTGGCTGGTATTTAAACCCTGCAGTAACATCGAGGGTCCTGCAGTGGCTCATGTGCAGATCAGAACTGTGTGATATGTGGATGAGCTAATAAGCTGATCTTGTTACTGGCCACCCCTCTGTTTTGTTCTGCTTCTCTTGGTACCTGTGGTCACCTACTTTTCCTTCAGCTTTGAAGTAATTGTTGGCTTAGTATTTACAATGCAGTTTTTTCCGAGTTTATTTTTTGTCCCAGTTACTGTCTAGTTTGTCTTTAGCATTGTCATCTATCAGCCTTACGTCTCTTGTGTCCTTGCTGCTGCCTCAAGTACTACAGCTTGTTTAGTTTTAAAGCTGACATTTCATCTGGCACCTCTGGAGGGAAAAAGAGAGACATGGGCCATGCCTCGCATCCAGCAACTTGACAGCAGCGAGAAAAGACATGGCAGTGTATCAAGACAATGTGTCTCATTCACTAAACAAACTTCAGGGTGTGAGACAGAAAGTGACATTGATGATGCAGAAGTAACAGGCATCAGAAGCCATGCAGCGTATTTGTGTGGAAAACAAATACACAGCACTCAGAGGTGTTGAGGTGAGCTGCATGCCTTGAGGCAGTGAAACACTGCTGTTGAGTTGCTGGAACAAATTGATGTGGCACCGTGTTTGGAACACAGAGGCTGTTTTGTGCTCTACAGTCATTTGTATAATTTTTATCTAGTAGAGGCACCATCCTGCTGTGTAGTTGTGTATGTTCCTAGAGACAGTTTTAAGGCTTGTCCTGAGCACCATTGTATTTATTGTGGAGATGCCATAAGAGCACTTGAGTACCAGCCATTGAGTCTGAGAGATCTCTCCTATAGGTTACTAAATGTTATGGCAGCAGGAGGTGGTGATGTGTGCAGGAAATGTCCACATCAAGCCAGAACAGACAAATTATGGAATACTGATGTGCTTCACCCTAATAAACTCCAGATCTCATCAGAAAATACATATCTTTGCTTCATTTTTTTTCTGCTACATGAGGTTATGTCTGGTAAGTGGGTCATTCAGGTATAGGCAACCTTATTTGGAGTCTTGACTTGGCGTTATGGGAATTTTTGTTACATGTTTTCATAGCCCTTTTTCTGCAAGGTCCAACTTTAGAGCAGGAAATTTCAGGAGGGAAAAACAAACAAACCATTTTTCAGTTAAAAACAACAATTTTCCAGAGCATGGCAAATATATGAAAGCATGGATCTTGTTTAATTCCCTATGGAGCAAGACCTGAGACAGCAAAGAGTACACACCCCAAATTACTTGTTTTTAAACAGGGGAAAAAAAAAAAGGAAGGCAGTTGTTTGGGATTTTGGAGCCTGTCTAAGGATTTTTCTCATGTTGACCAGAAGAAGAAAATGACACCTTTTGAGTGCCTCTGAAGGAAGAATGATTGGAACATTCTGGTCTGGGAGAGTTTGTCAGGAGTATCTGCATGACCATGTTAAGCTCTTGCAGCTCCTGATTTAGGGGATGCCAGAAGCATACCAAGGCTGTGCATTCCTGGAACTTCTCAGCAAGTGTAGGATCTAGCACAGAGACAATATTTTGTGTTCAGTAACCCTGAGAACAGTTTTAGATGTATTGAAGTGTCTGCTGCGTTGTTAGTGGATCTTGATTCTGACTGGAAGCCAATGTGGAACAGAAAATGGCAAGAAGGAATAATAAGACTGTAAAATCTGTCCACAGGAAGTGACAAGGTTGTCCCAGGGTCACTGTAACTGCTACTGAGTTTCTTTAAAAATATCTACTCTCTGGTGATGAACATTTGGTCAACTCTTTTGCTATTACCTCAAGCTCTGTTTGATTTGGGCCTTTTCCATTCCATAGTAACATTTTTTTTGTGTTTAGTTATTCCGTGAGATTCCTGGCAGGGTGTAAAGGTGTTAATGACGTGATGCTGTCAGTTGTTCCAGCAAAATCTGTGTGTGGTTTTAGAAAAACAGGACAGAGATGAGATAGGTGTTATTTTCCACTGATAGATTTTATGACTAACAATTTTTGTATTGTCAGAGAATCTTACACTTCTGAGGAAGATAGCAGAATTGAGTGCTAAAAAGGTTTAATTGTGTTTCCTTTTAAAATTTGACATTGGTAATAAAATGATATCATTACATTACTGGGAAATTAATATGCCTTAACAGTTAACCATAGTGTACAGTAAAGAATATTACAGTAATTTCACGATTATAAGCGGCACCTTTTTCATTGAAGAATCCAGCCAACCCCAGTAGTGCGGCTAATCATCAGGTGTGGCTTATTTATGGACAAATCCCAGTGAAATGCCAACCCAGAAGTGAGAGCCAGCCGGGGAGGGTGACTGGGGCTGCATTTAAAGGCTTCACTGGTCTATGAAAACTGTTTGCAACTTGAGCACCTGACACCAAATCCCGCGCTGGTGGGAGTCTGTTACTAATTTGTTACTTTGTCTCACATGGATCCTCGCTTTAAAAAAAAAAATTGCGGCTTATATTCAGGTGCGGCTTATATATGGACAAATCCCGTGGTCTACCCAGCTACACGGATGTGCAGCTTATAATCAGGTGAGGCTTATAATTGTGAAATTACTGTATTTCTATTGTTCATTTCCATTAATGCTCATTATTTATTTTACTTACTGCTGAAAAAAGCTCAAGAAAAGGCAGGATTAAATGATTGAAGTAAAAGGAGAACAGGATTAGTTTACTGATTAAAAGGGGTTGAATGCCCTTTTCCTCTGATTAAAGAACTAATGCTGAAGGTGAACGTCTGAATTTTTGGCTCCAGACCTGGATTGTTTTACATTAGTTGAACTCCAGCTGACTTAGTACCAAAAACAGTGTAACTTGAGTCAAATCCAAATTGAATATTTAGTGAGTTTTACATCTAGAGGGAGAAAAAGACATTTGGGTGAGAAAGCTACACTGAAGGAAATTTTCTCCTACACAAGTCCTTTTTTGATGCATCCTGTTATTTGTAAACTTCCAAGTTTTTGCATATCCAGGCATTTTTTAATCATGTAATGATTATAGAAAATGACATGACCAGATGTAATTTTTTTTTTTAATCCTTTGATGCATTATGCACCGGATGTGTGGATGTTGCTGTAGTTAAGAAATGATCCAAGAACACAACGTTGCAGGATTTCTTGTCATGCCTCAGACATTTTCAGCACTGGTAGGCGCTACAGGAGTGAAGCCTGTGAAGCACATTAGCATGTGGCAGCTGACAGAATCAGAATGAATGTAGTCAAAAAATGCAAAAAAGCTCCCCACTTTGAAAGCAGAATTACAAGAGAGAAAAGCTCTAGGACATGTCTTTGGGTGGACTGCCAGGCATATTTCTGGTTTTGTAATCACTCTGTGCTCTGTTTACCTTCTTAAGAAAGCAAAGTTCCTGTTCTGGAGTTGCCTGTGTTTCACCATTTTTCTTGTCGAGTCTGCTTAGGGAAGACTCGTTCCTACATAGTTTCTGTGCAGAGGTACGCAGCTGCTTCAAGCACTGAATATGCAAAGTTTGTCTGGATTTTCACCTTCCTTTGTGTGAGCGTAGTTCCTAGAGAAATACAAGGGTTCGCATCAAAATACTAGCTCTTCATGCATATCTTCACTTCCCTGGGGCAATAGATTCTCTTAGATGCCATCCAAGTTCTGCTGAAGAATCCCTGCCAAATGTCTAGCTTTGTTCCCAGTGTATTGTTACTTCTCCCTTGGGGACAGAAGAAAAAAGCAGACACATTTCAGATTTGGAAATTTGACTTACTGCACTTTAACTAAATAAATATCTTAAAGGTAGTTCTGTAATAATTCATTTTCTAACAGATTGTAAAAATTGACATATTAATGAAGAAAAATCTATTTCAGCTTTAGAATCTTAAAAAAAAAAATTGGAAAAACTTGTGTAGAAACTGTAGATATTTATAACGTTTATTATCAGAAGGAACAGTTATCTTTACATGCTCCCAACTCCTGCATGATGCTTGATACTTTCTCAGAATACAGTAATTTTACGACATTTTAAGGTGCACCCTTTT
>VRYO01002772.1:10612693-10624637 GCA_009812075.1 Sialia sialis | reverse complement strand
GAAATTACTGTAATTTAAAGGTAACCTATTCTGCATATAGAAGCTGATAGCAAGTGGATGACTGCTTAGCTTTGTGACATACCTGGAATCAGAAATTTTTTCAAATAAAAGTTAGTAAAACCTAAAATTCTGTAGTGAACACCATGATAATGAATAAGAGAGAATGCTTCTCTGCTGGGGAGAGAACCTGGAAAGCCTGTGGATCCAAATAAACCTATTAGTGATTTTATATGTGGTGGAGAAAAAGGCACTCAGTGGAGATGACAGCAACTTCTTTCAGTGTTAAAGGAGGATTTTGGGGAGAGGAGGAGTTTGAGAGCTTATTGGCTATTTTCGGTATTGCTCAAGTGTCTGCTGTGAGGATTTTACTGTACTGTCAGTGATAACAAGTACACCTACAGCCTCCAAAAAGCCTCCTCGTATTATATGAAATTAAAATAAATCAGTGGGCAGTTAGTGCTCTTCACTGCAACAAGCAGCTTTAAGGACTTTCTCCTGTCATAAATTTAACATATTGCCTTATTCATTAAACACAGTGTAAGTGCCATTTCCTCAAGGAAAATGCCGCAGACACCCACGCACATTTCAGAGTCAAAGCTGTGGTGCTTTGCTGTGCTTTGCCAAGTGACTGGTGCCAGCCTGACGGCACAGGGCTTTCCCTCAAGGATTTCACTTACACTGTGTCAGCCGAGTGTTTCTTGAGCTTAGCTGTGACTGGTTTAACAAAAGCAAAATTCCTGATTAATGACTTTTTAGAGTTTCTGTGACTTGATGTTTTCATTTTTAATGGGTTGAGGGGATTATGCTAATTGTGCCCTGTTATTAACAAGCGTGGCAGATGAAATTCTCTCATTGCAATTTCCAGAAAAAGCAACAATTCCTTAATGCAAAAATTTGTTAAAAAAGAATATTTCTTTAAAAGTGTCTTATACTTCCCAGCTCATATGCACCAGAACGTGTCATGTCTGCATGAAAAAGAATTTATAATTTCTGTGCCATTATGTATTGCTGAGTTTATGATGGTACATTGATGTATTGCACCAGGGATATGTGCCAGGTCGTGACTGGTAACTGATATCTAATGATAGTTTATACTTACAAGAATTGGCAAAATGACTTCTTCAGATAAAGATGTTCCAAGTAATTTCCTCACAGTGATGTGAGAAACTGTTTGATCTACGTAATGTTAAACCACTTTTGCTTTGTTCTAGAGAATAGTTACCAGTTTAGTATTGAATAGTAAAATTTTTCAGCTGTCCTCTCCTGTTCACGGCTATACTTTTTTCCCTTAACTTGAGTAATAACAGACTTTCTATCATGTAAAAATGTGTCTATTTCATATTTCATTATGTTAGTAACATTATAGTTGAAAGATGGATATGACAACCTGCTAGAGAATCCCCACAGCATATTTTAACAAAAGTCCACACAGGATCTAGTGCTAAGTCAACAAATACAGGTTTTTGCAAGAAATTATAAGTTAAGAATGAATGAAAATTACCCAGACTAGGTTGTATGTAGTAGCTTATATTCAGGCAGTTGTCTGGCTTAAGTTCTCAAGGATGCCTTGTCTAATTCAAGTGTGAGAAGAAATAACAGAATTGCTCACATCAGGGTGAAATTAAACCATTATTTGGATACATTTTCTGATACACTTATGTGCATTATGTTTTATCACCTATCAAAAAAAAAAAGATGAAAACAGTATCTAATGGCTCATTTCATTTGTCAGTCATTCAAATTATTTCCTGCTAAGATTTTGATATTGCCTTTTGAGAGATGTTATAAGAAATGGAGCCTCAGATGTGATTATATCTTTGGAAAAAAATGTATATTTCTTCCCAGTGGATCATCCCCAGCTGACTAGCAAAATTTATATAGGAAATAGGATCCAGCTGAGCTCTGATCACATTATCCTGTGTAATGCTTCAGTACAACTAGTGCTTTTAGAGAAGAATTTGTGTATGTTCTCTGAAAGAGACAGGCAGCTGAAAACCCAGAGGAAATGATTTTTAGATGTCAATGGAGTCCCTTAGTAGCCTGTTTCCTCTTTTGTTTCTTACTTGCAGCCCCACTGTTATTTCTAGCCTTTCACTTCAGCTAAGTGTTTGGCTGGAAAGGCATTTCCCACGCAGGGTGTCTGTCAGCACTGTCCGCTCTGAGCGTAGTGTCCAGCACAGGGCAGCTTCCCCTCTGGGAGCAGCTGAGCACCTTGTGCAGGTGTTCACACAGCCTGGCTGTGAGCAGGGCCAGGTGATGCCTGCTGATCCCTCTAAGGTCAGCTCAGCCTTGGTAATCAGCAGCACAGCTCAAGGCTGCTGTTGGAGGGATGAGCTTTGGGCCATCTCTACTTTATATTCCAAGGCTGTCAGTGAGGGGGAATTAACAAGGAAACTCCCGTTCTCTTTCACAAACTCCTTTTTTCTTTGGCATTCCCCTCCCTGCCCCAGTTAAGAGAAGCCAGTATTTAACCTGCCCAGCCTGTCTGAAGCTTATTGCAGGGCAGTGTCTTGCCCCACAAGTCTACCAGCTGTGCAGACAGTTGTGTCCTAACTGGCTGTGTCCCTTTGTCGAACAGACACAGGTTTGCAGTTCTATCCAAGGGTGGCATTTAATGGGAACAGCACAAAATATTGCTGTTCATACCTTTTTCACAGACATGCTGATTATATCCTAGAATCGTGGAATGGCTTGGGCTGGACAGGACATTAAAGATCATCTGGTTCTAGCCTTGGAGATACATAAAACCCAACTGAACATGGCCATGAGCAACATGCTCTTTCTAACCATGCTTAGAGCAGGACTAGATTATTTCCTAAGATTTCTTCTGCCCTCAACAATTCTGTGATTTCTATAGTTATTATGCAGTATTTTATTTGCATATTTGAGAATAATGATAAAGTTGTATCTGTATTAGTAAGTGGATGAAATGATCCCATGCTTACAGTTTAAATCATCACCAAATATGAATAGGCAAAAGCACAAGAATGAGTTCACAGTGACTGGTAGTGGTTTTGTTATGATACAGAATTTTAGTCTTGGATAGGGTTAATTCCATTATTTTGTGACTACCATATTAATCTCTTTAATGAGAAGTTCTTGTAGCTTGTTCAAATGTATAAAATACATGACACTTGCAAAGCTGTTCTTAGACTTGGCTAAAAATACCAGTGGATGTATGCATGTGGGCATGTGCTGGTGTTTAATATATTTGGTGACAAGCAAATACACATGGCTGGAAATGATGAGACCATGGCAGCCCAAGAATAACACTTTGGAATCACGATAACTATTTCCATGAAGACATCAGCTTAGTGCTCAGCAGCAATAAAGAGAAAAATTATTAGGAGTGGACTAGAGAATAAAGCCAAGGAGATGACTGTGCAGCTGGTGGGTGTTTCTGTGGTGCTACCAGGGCATCAATCCTGTCTGCAGGTCTGGTCTTCATCACTCAAACAGGACACTGGCCAGGGTTCAGGAAGGAGCAGCAAAGAAGCATGGAGAGGCTTCCAAACATGGGATAACTGACTGTGCAGGGACTCTTTAGCCTGAAAAAGATATAATTCAGGGTAATATAGCCACAGTCTGCAAAATCATGCATATTGCTGGGAGAGTGCGTGGGTGGAGACTGATTGTATCAGAGTTTTTTTGGCCAATAAGTACAGTCAGATTTCAGAGCAAACATTATGTGATGAATCTTCATGTAGTAGGAGAGAAACACACGGAATTCCTTGTCAAAGAGTGTGGAATGGATTAGGTTTGCATGGGGACTGGGCAAGTACTTTAAAAATAATTTTAAAATAATTTCTTAATTGACTAACCACCTTAGACTCAGGATATGCATTGACATAGAAAAGCTTGAAAGTAGAAGGGTCTTACCCTGTGATCGTTCTTCCATAGATGTGCCTGCAAATGAATCCAGATATTAGAGTAGGGGGGTCTTGGTGTGAGTCAGTACAGCCTCATGAATTGTGCCTTTGCTCAGCCTTTTGAGGCAAACCCTCTGGAGATGTGCAGAGCTGGATAGTATTGCAGTAATTGCACAGTCGGCTAGTAGCTCCATTTCAGCATTAAAAAGTTCCATGTAGCTTTTGAAAGGCTGGGCTTTCTGCAGTTTATCTATCAGATTGCAAGTTACAAATAGAGAACCAATTGAATCCCCCCTGCTTTGCATACTTTGAGTATTTTTTTTTCTTTTTCTGTGAAATAAGGAATTTTTAGAAAAAGTGTCCCTACATTATCTTAAACCCCCAAAAGATACACTGGTGCCTAATAGTTTCTTCTGGCTTGTCATGAAAGAGCAAAGTACAGTAGTTGAGCCTCCCTGCATTTGCTCTCAGGGAATTCAAAAAGCAAAGTATAGCTGTTCATGACCAAAGGCAACAACTGTAGAATGCAGTGCTATAAAAAAATCTGCATAAATAACATTTACCTCAGAGCATGTATTTATAAATACATTTTTGAAAGCTGAAGTTTTGTGTTGTTTAGAAACCATGTTTTACTGTTGCACTTTGTAAGAGCTGAGTTGTGGAATGAGCTCTACTGTCATGACAGAAATAGTCCTGAAGTAGAGTAAGTATCTATCTCTAAGGCAAAAAATGTTCCTTGACTAAGGTTCCTCGATTATTTTGAACACCAGCAGTCAGTTAATTCCCAGCTCCACTAGGGAGTTGCTGAGTAACCTTCAGAAGGATTTCTGACTCAGTGGTGGGCATCAAGGTTGCTTGATTTTGGTATTGTATCCTCTTCCCTGTCTGTCAGGGAGACCCAGGTCTGGCAGTGTAGCTAACGGGCAGTCTGGGTCACTGAGCGTGTCCTGTCAGGTCAGTTGTACAAAATGCAGTCTAAATACGGTCCTCAGAATCTCTCCTCCCTGTCTGGAAACAAAACAAGCGATGCTTTTTCCTTCCCATCATTCATCTTCCAACCTTTTAAGGTTCCTGGGACAAGAGCTGCCTTTTGCTCTGTTTCATTGTTGGCTGATATATGGCTATAGATAGCTAAATCATGCAAGATGTGTGATTATAGTGTAAATAAGGGAGATCTAGGTAGAAGTAAATCCATCCAAGCTAATTTTGATGTAGCAGTTGGGACAATTTAAGGACACAAGAAAGCACCTAGAATTCCGTCAGGAAAAGGATTTCCTGATGCTGGAATCAGGGAGGGAGAATGATTTTGAGCTAGAGCTAGAGAGAAGAGAAGGAGCTTTTTAGGGTGCAAAGGCAGTTTAGGAAGGAAAGCAGGGCGTACACAGACTTTCTTTAAAGAAAGGAGGACTATTCCTCAGGTCCAAAGAGACTTGAATATTCCTCAGGTTCAAAGTGACTTATATTTGGACTGCAGACCTATGTAATGATTAGTTGAATTCCTTATTTTTTTCCTCTCTGCTTATAAACTGAAGTCCTGTAAAAGAAAATGCTGAAAGGAAGGATGATCACTATTTATTTGCTTACCTTAGAAAATTAAGAGTCCACTTGCCTTTCTGTAAAGGCTTCTCTATTTCTCTTAAACAAATGTAAACAGCGAAGAGTTTATATATAGTTTTCAACTTTTTGGGTTTTCACTAGTTTTCAGGGTTTTTCAGTAGCTCTGTAAATAATGACGCTAAGCAGTCTTTCAGACAACTGATCAGGAGGGAAGGAAATGGTGGTGAAAAATAGGAGAATTAAACTCCATGAGGCTTAACAGACCAAGAATCACAGAAGTTCAATCTGGTCAAAAAGCTTGTCTCTATCAGCAAAAGATATATGTTTCAGGGAAATTCCAAGGTTGAAGATGTAATCATTTTGGAGCCTTTTGATCATCAGCATTAACTTATGTTTTTCTTCCTCCCCTTTTAATGTGATGGCGGATGTTTGTAGCACTGACTCTTGAAGAGCAGAGAAGTGATAGCTCCTTAACTTCAGGACCTTCAATCATTAATAAGCCATAGGTCACACTAAAATATCAGACATTTATGCCATCTTGTTGCTCATCATCATTTTATAACACTTAACTGGCAAAGACTTCTTCCTAAATGCTTTTTATTTTTACAAGGCACTGCGGAACTACTTATGACAGCATTTCTAAATTTGCAGAGCTTGAAAATAGATTAGTGGATCGCAAATCCTTTTAAATATCATCATCAGTTTTAAGAAAGCTGACTTCTTTTTAAATATATTTTGTCTTAATTGCCTTAAGTTGTTATTCGTGACATAAAAGGTGTTCAGACCACTGTGCATTTTGCATAAAACGAGGCAGATTTTTAGTTTGAAATTGCAGGACTTACAAGTCTCCTTTTAAATGGTGGAACTGATACTTGTTTCTCAGCGAATGCAGAAGAGGTAATTACAGAAATATGACTACAAAATATCCAAATGTATAAGAGTGTCACTGTGGATAGACAATTTGGTAGACAGCTTGGCTGGCTGCTAACCTGTAATTTCTGTACTTTATAACTGATTAAGCTATTCAGTTCTCCCACTCTCTGGTTGCTTTCTCATCACATTTCTATTTATTCTTATTAACTTAATTAAACAAAAAAAATCCATAAAACTGGTAATAAAAAAATCCTTATCCTGTTAAGCTAATTGCCCTCGGTTTTGCAATGTTCTTAATTGAGGTAATTGTATGCAATTCAACCTTTTTTTATTAGAGGTTCAGAAAATGGTTCAAAGGTGTTGGGTAAAAGGTGGCTTGGATAAACAAACCAGTAATGTCTCGGACTTCAGTTATATAGTGCAGTGACCTCATAGCTTCCTACCCATCAAACTGAAGGAGTTGATTTTTCAAGACCCTTGGAATTCAGCAGAGTGAAATCACAGTGAAAGTGGAGTGACTTTGCTGATATTTTCTGTAAGGTATTTTGAGCAAGAAAACCACAAGACCTGACTTTTAAAGTCAAACCTTACACAACTGCAGTGTGTGACTTTTGGCATAATTTTTGAAGTGCTAAAGCAATAAGTGCTTCAGGGACGTGACAGCTTTAAAAAACAAGGCCAGTGCTCTTTGTGCCACAGTGTGTTTCTGCTACAGAATGTGAATAATAATGTGTTTTAACTCACAGGGACCTTCTATACAAGTTATCTTTTTTCGCTTTGAGAAGCCCCAGATATTAAAATATGGCAACAATTTCCTTTGTCTCTCCACTTCTGTAATAGATCATCCTGGAAGAAGGAAACTTGACTGTGTAACCAGTTTGAGTGACCTTCAGACCATATGCCCATTCTTGCTCTCATTTTTCTGACATTCCTGTCAACTCACCATACTGAGCACAACTGCATTCTGTTTGAGAACAAATATGGCATTAATCTAAATATTTTAAGGGAAAATTTCTCTTGAAATGCATCCTTCTGTCCTTGTAGATTAACTGAATTGGCATAATATGCATTACCATAAAGATGGTAAGGGCATTTATAACTGAGATTCCAGTAGCTGACTTCTGAATATGTTATACTGGGAGGGGGAGGAGGAGCCGAAGGTAGGATAGAGACAAGAAAAAGCAGATAAAGGACAGGGAGGAAAGCTGTATAAGTGTATAGGACAGGTTAAATCCATGAAGATTTCAATGGCAAACTTTCCCTTCTTTATAGTCTGAAGCCTTCCTGATTTAGGAGGTCAGGGCATAAGACTGTGTTTTTACAACTAGTCTCCAATCATAACAGGTAACTAATTATCTACATGTTTAACTAAACATGTATGGTCTCAGTGAGACTGCCTAAATTTAACTGAGGACTTCTCTCTGGTAAAGAATTTGGAAGGAATTGTGCACTAAAAATGAAAGCCAGGAGGAAGTTGAGGCACTCATCATAATGAAAACATAAGTTTGAGCATAAGAGATGTGACTGTACAACCCTTCTAGATGTCTCTGAGAACTTTGTCCTGTGGGGAGCATGAGTGAGACAGGCTCACTCAGCAGAGGACAAAACAATCAATGGTATAGCTGTTCTCAGAATAATGTGAAAAATCCTGTAGCTAATACAGACTTAAACTCATGCAAATTGTATGAACAGAATGAGGAATAGAGAAGGTAATTGCCAGTTTTCAGAAGTAAACTACCTTGCCTGAGTACATATTATTGTTTTTTGTTTTTTTAAATCTATACCAACACCTAGACAAAAGCATCACAGGAAAAAGGACTCAATTTTGGAAAACACCTCTCTAAAATTATCCAAGTAATGAAAAGATTGTGACTTGTTTTAGTTCTATTGATCAACTACTGATTGCAAATTAAAATTATGTAAAAATGCCCTAATTATATGTTTCATTAGTTCTCAAGTCTTTCATTTGTTGTTGCAGCATGAATTAGAATAAGGTCTTAGGTTTCTGAAAAAATTCCTCCCCCTTTGGGAAGCTATCACTGTGACTTTTTCTTGTTCATTGAAAAGCCTTATCTTGTAAAGCATTAGTCTTCTCATGTTTACTCTTGTAAGAGCACCAAAAGTACCTGTGCTGTCAGTAGCTGCCAAGGCTCTTGCCATCTCAATGGATGGTCCTTAGAGGAAATAGTGCCATTTGTACTAGAGTGACTTTGTAAGCACACATGCATGCAAAAGAAGAATGTCATAGAGCTGGAAAGTGACATGTGCACAATGGTCCCATGGGACAAATCAGTCCGAAAGATTCCTGCGTACCATTTCTCTTAAGAGGATTTCTAGGACATGGAGGTTAATGTGCTGGGAGAAGCTACAGAAGAGATTTTGATATGAGGTGCAACACTACCATATAGTGTGTTTGTGAGATGTCCTGGTTTCAGCTGGAACTGAGTCAGTCTTCTTAGTAATAGCTGGTACAGTGCTGTGTTCTGGATTTAGGATGAGAATAATGTTGATAACGCACTGATGTTTTAGTTGTTGCCAGGTAGTCTTTATGCTAAGACAAGGACTTCTCATCTTTACATGCCCTGCCAGTGAGAAGGCTGGAAGGCATAAGGAGTTGGGAGGGGCACAGCCAGACCAGCTGACCCCAACTGGTGATATTCTATACCATATGGCATCATGTTCAGTGCATAAACTGTGAGGAAAGCTGGCCAGGAGCCTCTTCTCAGGAACTGGCTGGGCATTGGTTGGCAAATGTGAGCCAGTTGCATTGTGCATCACTTATTTTGTATATTCTAATTATTATTATTATTACTACTGCCACAATTATAATTTCTTCCCTTGTCTGTCCTAATAAACTGTCTTTGTCTCAACCCATGAGTTTTCTTACTTTTACTCCTCTAATTCTCTTCCCTGTCCCACCATGGAGGGAATGAGCGAGCAGCTGTGTGAGGCTTGCTTGCTGTCTTAGGTTAAACCATGCCACATGAAAAAATGAGTAAAGTCATATGGTGAAAAGAAAATACATCTGCCTGGGAAATTTGCCATAGAGTTGGGAGGGGGAAGAAGTTGACTTCAACTAAAACAAGTTCTAGTAGGAAAACTGTTCAGGCCAATTTCAGATGCCATTATTCGGCTGCTTTTCCTCCAGTACTGGCCAGCCCTGTCACATTACTATTGAAAATATTTTCAAGATCACTGTTTGCTGAATTGAGTCCTGGAGTGCAGCCACGTGGCCTTGATCAATGTGAAAGGGCAGCAGCACAAGAAAAAGTCACAGAATAGGAGATAGAGATGGAATATGGCTCTGTGCCTGGGCGATATCCATCTCAGACAGAACAATGGGGAAGGACCTATCTGCACACTCACTGAGATGTGTTTTGTCTCTCCCAGAGAGTCGCAGATCTTTACCAAAATCTGAAACCAGCTTCTCTCACCTACCTGTGATGTGGTATTGTGCAGCATTGAACTAAATAAGAACATATCTATCCATGTTTTATATCGCTGTCACCCCTGGTTATAGGCCCTCAGAAGCAAATCAGCAAATCACAAAGACAGATCCTTCATCGTGGTGTCTGGCACCGTGTTCTAGAGATCAAAGTCCCTCCAGTCATGGAAAGAAGTGCTGTCACTCAGTGTTTGCCATTGAAAACTTCCTCCCATTCCTGCACCAGGCACACACAAAGGCTGTTGTTTGGATGAAGGCTTGTGTAAAGGATGCCTGGAAATGCAATGTAGCTTGGGTTGTGTGGGGAGATTACTGAAGCAGAAGTGGAAGTGAATGTGCTAGCTCAAACACGAGGGGATATTTTGCATCAGTGAAAACTTTCTGAAGCCTTTCAGTTCTCGTCCACTGGCTTTTGAAGATGGTAACGTGTCATCTTTAAGGACGATAGGTCATGTGGGTGTACATCTACTGCCATGTACCAGAAGACTGAAAGAAAAGCAATTTTCTCCATCTTCCTAAAAATTCAAGCAGAGGTCAAGAAGTAACATAATGTCAAGCTTTTACTCAAGACAGTGAGCAGGCTGTTTCCTGAAAGGTGCTCATTGGATTTAACTTCAATCTTTACAGCATTGCATCTATTGCACTTATTTTTGTTGGCCAGATCTGCTCTTTGTTCTAGTTAGGTACAGGAAGACTAAGTTACACTTTGAAGATGTGAGAAGAATTTTGGAGGTAGGAGTTCTTATTTCTTTCAGAATTGAATATGAAGAGGTGAAGAAATACAGGAACAAAGATAAGCCCTTCTTTCTTCACTGGCACATCCTGGTATCCTATCCAAGATGTTTGCAATATATCTTATCCGGCTGAGAAAAGACTAGAGGTGTGAGACAGCTGACCTTTAAAACTGAGGCCTTAATAAGAACTGTGCTTTTTTCAAGGTATTACAACTTTATGAAGTATGGTTTGGATGGGTTTTCTTTCCACTTAAGAGGCTACGAAGCAGAGTTGTATAAAAATTAATGGAGTTCAGTTTGGATGACAGAACATTACATAAAACTAAATGGGGTTTTGTCCTGTAATTTCCTTATCCATAAACTTGTTGTTAGAGGATATTTTTAAGACACACAGGAATCTGAGAGGTGGAGGACTACACTTACCCTCAGGTTCTGTTTACAGAATGAAAACTTTCATGGAAGAGAGTTAGTTTAGAGAAATCCATGGTACAGTTGCCACACACAACACAGGCTACAAACTGTGGTTTAGCAAAAGAAGAATAATAATTCCTGTAGCTGAAGAATTTCAGCCATAGTTATAAAGTGTGGAAGGAAAGGCAGGGATGGAAAGGGCATCAGCTCTGTGCCACTGTAGGACAGATTAAAGTTGCGGGTGATGGAAAGAAAGAAGGAAATATGAAGAGGCATGTCCTCTGCTATGGAGAGCTATGGGATGTATTAAGGAATTCAATCTGGGTGGAAAATCCTATTCTGTCCTTGAATTTTGAGGAGATTCCCATCTTTCATGACTTAGAAATCTGGACTGATAGAAGGTCCTACAGATCCCACTTGACTTACTATGTTTAACCATCTGTAGAGAAAAGTGTAAGAGAAAGGTAGCTATGCAAACTACAACCATCCCTTCATTTGGTGGCCAGTGAAATTAAGTTACAAAAGCTTTGCGTCCTGCAGATAATCCTGTCTTGCAGTTTTTGAAATAGATAGCAATGACAAAAAAAGCAATTCACTCTTCCAACCACCCTTAAAAACATTGACTCAGTTACCAAAGGATATGTACTGCAGTTTAATTTATATGAACTAATTAGTCTAAGTTTGTTTCAAATACTGTGATCCTTGAGTGGCTGGTCAATTCTTAGGGGCTCCTCCTTTCTGTTTAGACTAGGCATTTCGAGGCAGGGACTGTTTATGGCTAGCTGTGCATGATTCTCAGAAGACCTCTGTGCAGACCTCAGAAACTTATAGGCACTACTAGAATTCAGTATTGAATGAAAAAAAAGACATTTTAAAATATTAAAAGGTTTTACAGGAAACAGTGATTTTCAGTCCCTCATGCTTAGTTGTGTCCTCTGCTAAATATTTCTGGAGAAGAGAATTCACTGATATTACTGCTTGCTTGCTTGTGGCCTGAACGTATAATGCAGAGTCACAGTCTGGGTTTGTTTTTTTTTTTTTTTTTTTTTTTTTTT
>VRYO01002772.1:10601835-10612614 GCA_009812075.1 Sialia sialis | reverse complement strand
ATTCAAATCAAGATACAGAGATTCTGCCCATCTTTCAGCAGAGACGCTATCCCAAGTAAGTAAGATTGTCTTCTTGGGAGGAATAAAATCTCTATCTATTTGCAGCGAGAGAGAGTGAAGCATTTATAGCACTGTACATGCTTTTGGTGCACAGTCCTCAGGCAGAGCTGTCAGGGAGCTACGCTAGCACTGATCTCGGCAGTCTTCGGAGTGGTGGCGAGGAGAAGCAGACACGCATCACAAGCATGCTCAGCTGTCCGTGGGGGAGGTGGTGGTGGTGGCACAGATGTTGAGTTGCCTGATGGAGTGTCTGATGGAGATTTGTTTCTCTGTTGACACAGGTAGATGTTTTGTCAGGCTAATTCCCACCCTTGTCTTCTGGGATTCCATCATTTATGGTGACAGATTCCCTTGAATTTTAACAGGCTTTTCCTCTGAAAGCCTGGAAACGCTAGGATACCTTTTTTTTCTGCCTTTTTCGGGGTTATATGTTTGCCCTGTATCCCTGAAGGGATCAAAAGAGTAGTGTTGACTTTTAAGAGCTCTTGAATGTATTTTATATCCTGGATATACCTCTTCTTTTTTCCAAGTGACATACCTGAGTGAAACAATAAAAGCCCTTTTATATTGACTAGCTGTTCTATTGACTAGAAGAAACAGTCACTTTCATCTTCCACAGAGGCAATGAAGGGGAAAGCAGAAGAAATAGTCCTACATTAACCCTGACCAGAATAAGCGATGAAAAAATGCAAGTGCAGGATGGACAAAGGGAGGAGATGGAAGAAAGAATGTATGAAGACAGTTCCTCAGTGATGATGGAAACAAGCAAAGTTATTTATTTTAGTTGTTATTGTTAGGAGGTTTCTGAAATAGATAAGAAGTCAGTGAAGCTAGGTATTCTCTTTAAATCTGATATGCAATTTTTTTTGAAGAGCAGACGATTAGAGAGGCTGAGTGCTAAAAGCCAGTCACCACCTCACTGTGAATACTTGAAAATAAAAGCACTCAAGAATGAAATCCTTGTTCAGGAAATGGTGAAGTTTTGCTTTGACTTTAAGGGAGATGCAGTTTGCATTGTCCATTGTCACTGTATTACTGGAACACTGTGGAAGTACAATACATGAAATAGTGTAAGGCACCTTATGTGTATGGACTGATCTGCTTGTTTCATTAGGACTTCCATGAATTATTACTTTTCTCCTCATCTTTTGTTACCCTGGCACTACTATGTTTTGCTTGGCTTAGGTTATTTGATTTTTGATATGGACACTGTCAGACTGGTCTGAGAAACCAGTTCATTGTCCTTCCTCAAAGAACAGACTTACCTCTATATAAATCATTCCTAAGATGTTTGACTTTCCATTTCATTACATTCAATTTATTGCTAGCGTTCTTGGCAAAAAGTCTACTAATAATATTACACAATGTCAAATTCATGGGCAAATGAGTTGTCTGTTGTCTTCTGACAGAGGATGTGTTCAATTCTTCAAAGATCACAGAGCAAATAGCTTGTATGGAGCTCTGCTGCTGTTTGAAGTTATAGTGACCTTGCATCACAAAAAGGATGTGTGCTTTCAGCCACGTTACTTGGGAAAGTTGACTGATTCCTCTAACCTACAAAAGTCAGCCAAATTTTGGCACCTAACCAAAAAGAAGTTTGTGTATGTTCTTAAAAGCAGTAGATTCTTATTTATAGCATCATTAATTGGTGCAAATGTTACAGAAATTTCTCATATATTACAGCTCATTTAGAAACTGGTTGAACACTATTGTCATATCCAAATTTCCTCAGGGAAATTGTCTTTTGAGCAAGGTACTTGTGCTCATCAAAGTAGAAAACCTGTTTATCTTCACAACATATTTTGTCTTATTCCCATATAATGTTTTCACCTTTCCTATTCTCATTTTCACTGAAGGGTCAGTTAACAGAAATTAAGGTAATGAAGAGACAGATGTCATAAATCAGTGTCCCTTTATTGACTTCAGCTGAGCAGTGGCTGGTTGTGCTACATTAGGATCTGGGCAGGAAGATAAATTTAATGAGATGTTGTCATAGGGCACAAACTGGAGCTTGTAATGATTAAAGAAATCCTAAGAATATTGAAGGTTAAAAATAGAAGAAAATTCTTGGTAATGACTTAGCTGAATAGCTTGACTAAGCAAGGCTTAGTAGGTAGAAAGGATAAAAGTTTTCACATATTTCACTTATTCAGCACTACTTAGGCACTCAGGATACTCAGAATCATTGCAATAAATATTAAAGGTTAAATGGGCAAACTATAATCCATCAGCTTTTGGAAGAAATAGAAACCTTGGTGTTCTTGCCTGAACTATGTTCTTGTTCATTTATTACATTAAGACCTGAACTCTTTCCCAGGTAACAGCGGGATTATTTTGGGTACCTGTTGTTGTCAGAGATATTTGTGCAGTGGAATGGTTGGGAGAAATTTTCTAGAATGTGCATGGATGTTTTCCTGTATTTTCTGGGATAAATGTGTCAAAGAAACATGCTTTGCCCTCCTAGCTGATGGAGAAATGTGAGATATTTTTATTGTCCTTTTGTTTATTTGGATAGCCTTGCCTTAGCCACAGAGCCAATACCTGCTCTGGCAAGCAGAGGAGACTCTAGAGAGGCCTGATCTTACAAGGATCAAGTCTTACAAAGCCACGCAGCTCATCACCTTGGCTTCTTGACTGTGTGCCTGCAAGACTCATGGCATCATGAGCACCAGTTTTCACCGTGGCCTGTGGGCTGGGACACATTGCTGTGCCAGCACCTGGGGACAGCACCCACCCAGCCAGCACAGCCTGCAGTGCTTGGCCTCTCACTTCATGGAGCTGCAGAGCAGAAGGAGCTGGGCTCTGTCTTGTGCCTCAGTCTCATGCCTAGAGTAGAGTTTTTGATGAAACACACTGCACTGCATCTCTCAAAACTAGCAAGAGCAGTCAAATCGGGCAAGTCTTTTTGGTACCTCAAGTGACTAATGTGGTTCAGGAATCAGATGTGACTAAACCCCCCTTATCTACCTCATGTGCAAACCGATCTGTCCACAAAGACAAATATTTTGAGGGGAGAACCTGTCTCCTTGCTGGCATGAAGCCATTACCATGTCCACAAGGATTTGCATTCCTGAAACTACGAATAAACCTGCAGCTGTGGGCAACCAAGTGGGTTGGGGTGCATAGCTGCTGCTGACATAGCCACTTGGGAAAGCCCTCTGTACACAAAACAAATGACAGACATATCTGCAGCTCAGTCCTGCTCTCCCTCACTTCACAAGCCTGCTGAAGTCACTGAGGGGAGTTAAACCAACACAATTGGGTCTGTCAGCAAAGCAAACTTTTTTGTAGCAAATCTGATCCTGCCTCCTTACTTTTCAAATGAGCATTACAGCCCCTGCATCTCATAAAAAACCTTTAAGGGTTCCACATTTAGCACATTTCTGCAGGAGCTTTTCTCACATTGGTATCCAGTTCATGCTTTCCTTGCTTGCCCACTTCGCTGACGACAATCCTACAGGTTTTTTGCCCAGTTTCACTCAACAAAATGCAAGAACTGCTGGGGTGCAGCAAAGGCTACACAGGATTGCTCCTGAAGAAGGCACTGTGCTCATTAATTTGGCTGCAGGGCCAAGCATGTTTGTTGGTAGCAAGGGCTTAGGTTGCTCCATCCCCTCGAGGTCTGGGGTGTTTCCCTGCTGACTCCACTCTGCTCCTGACTGCCTGTGCTGTGGGTGCAGGGAAGGATGTGCAATTGCCTTAAGTGCCAGGGAGAAGTGCCACTTGTCGCTGGGCCTGGTAATATCAAAGGAATTAAACAAACCCTAAAGAACAGAATGATAAGGGAAGTGATAAAAAGAAGTGAGGGAGTGAGAAATTAGGTTGATGGGTGAATAAGGCATGAGAAAGGCTGACATGGCACAAAACAGCACTTGAAGAGGTATGTGCCAGAAATGCTACTGGCATTGCTGGTTTTCAGCAGGTTTTTTTTCTGTCTAGAAGTAACTTGACAGTTCAGCTGTCCTTTATATTTTCAAGTTATTGCTGAAATCCTCACATAAATATGTGGGTTTTTTAAGAGGGATTATTTGCTTCTTTTTTTTCTCCTTCAGAAATATTTGCAGTCTTCACTTTTATCTTCTCTGGGTTTGGTAAAAAAGTTTTTGGATGATTCAGAGATTTTAAGAACAGAAGGAGCGGTTCCAGCTAGTGTTCCAGCTAATTTGAGTCCCTTCTTAACATAAGCCACAGAGCATTACTGATAATCCCTGCAGCAAATTTTTCATTCAGACAGACTAGGAATTGAGAATCAAATTGAGATGTTAAAAACTGGAAAACTCACAAGACTTTAGATCAACTTGTTTCAGTTGTCAGTTACTTCACCTGTGATAAATTTTTTTAACTTCAGTTTCCAGTTTTTGCCATCTCACTGTACCATTTTTCTGCTGAACAAGAAAGTCCTGTATCGTCTGAAATGACACCTCCATACAAAAGGGTGGAGGTCAGTTTAAAACTTGCACTTCTCTTAAGCAAAATAAATAATAATTTTTTGCTGGGTAAGGCTTGCTAAAAAGGTCACTCTCCCAAAATTTAAAAACCTTTCAAAAGTGTAGCTACTTATTTTTAAAACAGAGCTAAATACACAAAATAAAACAAATTTTTAAAGAATTAAAAAAAAAAAAGATAAGGCTGGAATGAAGAAAAACAAATTTTGGTGACTGTTTCCATAATATGCACATAGAGAAATAGCAGTACTTCTTTATAATCAAATAGGGAGACAATCTAAACTCATAAATTTGACTGTATAAGAAATAAATGCTATTCTTTAAATGGAATGACAGAGTCTTGACAAAGTCAAGACAAAGTCTTGAATTTTGGGGGGGAAAATGATCTTAGAACCTAGCATGTATGATGAAATAATATTCCAAATACATTTACTTTCCATCAGTCAAGGTTATAAACCATTCTTTGGCATATATTCACAGTAAATTAAGGTAGTCTTCTTGTATATGCACAAAAGTGCTGGTAATTTCACGTCATGAAAAATCCCAGAGAATACAGGATCTTTATATATGTATATGCATGTATCTTCAAATACATATTTGTGAAGGTCATCTTTGAAAAGCTGCTGAAAAGTTTTAGCTCAAACAAAGCTGAATATTGTTATCCAATTCTCATCATGGAGAAGTCTAGACAAATAGACGGCAGAAGGTTAGTGCCCTCCCTAAACCATTGCGTCTTCTGGTTCCCAATTGCTATTCATTGTAATCATAATGGATCTGTAATGGATCTGTGGCAATTTCCTACAGCTTGAGATCTGAGCCAAGAAACAGATAAAATTTCATAAATAATACCCCAGGAATAAAACTTCTGTCTTATTTACAGCTGTCTTGAGAACATTTTTCTTTTTAGGGGAAATTTGTGTCTAGCTGAAGGAAGTAGTGAGTTATGGCTGCTAGAAGTGATGCTGCTCAGTCAGTGCATCCACTGAGATTCCCTTGAATCACAGACTGAAACATGCGTGAGAGTAGCCAGCAGGATCATGGCCTAGAAATCCAGTTCAGTTTGCACTAGTAGCAAAGGCAACATCTTCCCTGAGGTTCTTCAAGGGGAAAAATCATGACCTATGTGTTCATGACCTCTTCATTGCAAAGGCAAAGAGATTTTTAATTTTGGAAAGTGGTGGAGAACTTTTATGGAGTAGTTTTGCCCTATTAAGGGCTTCCTGTGAAGTGCTTTACAAAAGACGTCCTCTTGTTATAGAGGAAAAACTGAGGCATGGGACTGATGTGAGTTACCAGCATCATCCAGGAACAATTCTCTTTGGGATAAGACCAGAAATAGAAACCAGGTCTTCCACAGTCCTTCCAGTTGTGTGCAGTTGGCTCTCTCATCTGAAATAAAATCTATCCTGTTTTCCACTGCAAAAACACGTGGCCAGCCCATATTGCTGAAATCAGATGGGAAGGTGCCAAATGAAGGAGCCTTTCAGAAGTGCCCATACAAGCACTTTTAATGCTTTGTGCAGCATTGTGTACATGAAGCATGAAAATTACTGGTTTTGAAATGCTCCAAGATTTATTTCAAAATGCAAGCTAGAAGCAAACTATCTCATCATCAGTCAGAGTCCTCAGAAAGCTGAGTTTCAGAGAATTTTGATGACTTGATTATAAAAGAGACTTCAGTAATTTGATTTTAAAAAGAGACTTGCTTAAGGAATCTGGAATGACCATGAAAAGAAATTCTTGCTGTTTATAGGGAAGAATATTTTTAGGGGGTTGAGATTCTGTCTCTTTTTTTTTTTTTTTTTTTTTTTTTTAAATTTTTTTTAATGTGACTTTTTGCAGTGATAACCCCTTAACACCTTATTCTATAGAGTTTACAAACCAGTGCAAGGTTGAGCTCTATGACAATATAACCTCTATTCTTAGTAAAGTGCATTTTCCTGTCATTAGGGATTTTTATGAAATTGAAAGAAAAGTAGCAATGGGATAGCTGGTAGTTGTTCATTAAAAAGAGCAGTAATGTTACAGGAGTAAAAATGCAAGTATTGGATCTAAATTTTTTTTAAACCAAAATGAAAACTGAAAGGAGGACAGTAATTCATACTGTGTGTTACAGCTCAGATTCTACAAAGAACTCATGTGGACTCATCCAGATAATATCAAAAGGGACCAAGTCAGTATCTTGAAGTATTAGGACTACATTTTAAATTAAGATGTAGGTCATAAATTCCTTGAGAGATAGACTATATATGTTCAGAGTACCAGTACAGTATTGTAGTAACTTGCAAAATAAAGACACTTTTGTTCTGTTTCCAAAAGCCTCAAGTTCATGTAACAGCATCACAGAGTGAACCAGCCCCCTTTAAGTCAAGGGGAATTTTGCTGCTAACTTCTCCAGGGCTCAGACCTGAAATCTTAAGGCACAAGTACAAATCTTTCTAAGTAGAAAGATGTGGGGGTTAAAAAGAGAGATTTGTGCATCAACATACATGCAAAATTGAAGCTCCGTGTGCATACGTATTTTAAGTATGCACTCTTTTAAGTACCAAGCATTCTAGAATTCTACTTGAATTTACCTGTTTATCTTAATATAGGTGTGGCTCATTAGCAGGCATGAACTGTTTTATGCAAAACATTGTGATAATCCCAGTTGAGAATGGGAAATGGCAGACTGAGAAAAAAAGAGGATTAAACCTTTCTCAGGTTTTAGGAGATACAACCATTTAGTGAATGGGGTAAGACAAATCATTAGAGCTGGTTTTCATTTGGCTGTCTGGGACTATGAGCATGGTTCTTAAAGCTTGTCAATTAATTGATGTATACATGTCTACTACTGAGCAGCATCATGAGACTGTGGGGAATTATCTGCCACCAGATATCTTGAGGAATGTTTTTTAAAACAACTCTAACAGAAGTTGTCGTAGTTTGATGCTGAAATTATTACTGAGGTTCTTTGATTCATTATGTAAGAGAGTTAAAATGATCCCTTCCGCCCTTAAATCCAATTTTATCATAATTTTTAAAATAATGGCTTATATTAGTTTAAAAAATGTAGTTTCAAAATTACCATAGTTACAGAAATCCAAGCACCAGGCTCTGGAAGAGAAGAAAAACAAATTCTGAGGAGGTTTGGCTGTTGACAGTAGTAATTTCCTCCTGGATGCAGCAGTCCTGTGCAACCTTGTCCAGGTGAACCTGGACAGGGGGGTTGGACTGGATGACCGCCAGAGGTCCCTTCCAGCTCCAGCTACTCTGTGGTTCTGTGGTTCCATGTGATGCTGGATAAAAGGGAGCAGCACCATTCATTCACTCCTATATGCCCACCTGCACATTAACATGTTTATTCCTGGCCCCATTCTTTCAGTGAGGGACCCCAAGGCTGTTTTCTTTCATACAAACTGTTAAAGAAGGCAACATCTTGATTGGTGTTTTGTTAGTTAAGTCTTGATGGAAAAGGGAGAAAAGAAAGATTCCAGGTATAATAAAGGGCAAAATGGACAATATTACACCCCTAAACATTGGAGAAAAAATAATAAATCTGCCTGCTGTGTCATCCTTTGTGTTTCATGTAAGACATAATCATAAATGTACTTCCTGGTCTTTAACAATGTAGGAATTTATCAACTCTCATTGCAATTCTGGCCATTGGCCAAATAGGTTTGAAGATGCAGGTAAACTGTCAGATGAGCATTCCGTGTGTACCACAAGGCTCTTCATGCTTTAATACTGCAGAGGAGAGGAGAGGAAAGCACAAACATTCAAGACAAAGGAGGCTGTTACATTGTTCTAGTTTTGCATAAAATAGACAAGGATAGATTGTTATTTTCAAGACAGGAGCCTGGGTTTCAGTTTTTGCAGCCCTTTGGAACATGGCACTGGTGGAGTGGTTCAATTCTGCATGCCAGGCTCTTTAATGTATGTATAAGGGAGACATTTCACAATTCTTTTGCATGAAACATGTTGGCCTTTAAACTCTTGGTGATAATCAGAGGTGGCAACAGGCCCATGTTGATATAACAGCCATTCCCTGTCTCTTCAGAGAAATGTATAGGGGACCTGGGCTGGGGGATGCCAAGAGGACCACCCTGAATTGAGCATCTGCAAATAAACACGTCAGCCCCATTTCATGGAGGAAGCTGTCTCAGCATCTGGGATAGAGCTTAGCTCAAAACTATGAAGTCAAAATGAACTATGAAGTAAAATTTGGCAGTGGTGGAAAAGCTGTCTCATCCTATAGTATGTTATTGTAGATGTTAATTATCCTCAGTCATGAGGACAGAGTTGGCTGCTGGTTGATTGTGCACAGTGGGCCAAGCCTAGCCCCAAGGAAACTTCTTCTATGACCTTGTCAAGTGGTTTGCAGGAATCACAAGTGCTTTTGAATGGCCAGACAGCTGGCAGCTGGAAAACATTGTTAGCAGCTGCAGGACTGCAACAGCCCATGATATTAGCTGCCAAATCCTTTCTGATTGTTGCCTAATCAGCTGGCTGAGGCTGTTCACAAACAGAATTGGAGACTAAATAAAGTTTGGAGACAGGTCCAAACACAAAGCTGTGTACTGATTTGTTGGATGGTGAAGATAAATTTGGTGATATTCAGAGTTCCTGGTTGTTGTTTTTTAATAGAAGAATATTGTGGGTTACAGGTTTGCATAAAATTATTATTCTAAGCATCTGCACCTAAGGTGAGGCATCTTGTGTGTCAGGTGATGTGATTAGCGAGCATTTCTGTGGTATCAAGAATGTGGTGAAATTTTTTCTTCTTAAATCAATGAGAGAAGGTGTCTTATAAGCACCAACCAGAAAGAAAAGATATGAAAATCATTTGCTTTAGAGCCTAGTAACTTTCACATAACACTTTGCTTTATGTCTTAATTATCCATTGCTGTCAAGGTGTCTTTATAAAACAAGGTTTAAATTAAATTTGTGCGGGGTTGAAAGTCATGTGGAATCAAACTCTAATTTAAAACCAAACATTTAAAACTTTCTCATTCCCCTGGGGGCTTGTATAAAGCAAAACTGCTGTCTACTTTGAAAGCCCCCACAGCATCAGGGTCAATCTTTTTACCCCAAGTCCACTTGACCAATATGGAAATGATAACCTACATTACAAGTGTTGTCTGTATCCTCTCTGGTTTCAAAAAATACTCAAAAGCAAAATGCCTGCGAGTTTCCAGGGTTTTGTTTTCCCTCTGTATGCTGCATCATGCATCATATAATATCCTAACAGCTTTGTATTTCCATTCACTGTATACTGTGTCTTCAAGATTAAAATAAGTTTTCTGGGTACCTTAGTGCTGGTGATTTCTAATATTCTTAAGGTTTAGTAAGTTCCTCTTTTGACAAATCACCTGAACAGATTGAATATTTTTATTATATTAAACCAATTTTGAAAGTCTTACAGTAGATTAAATTATTATTTTATTTGCATAGATGGCTGAAGTTTCCTAAACAATATTTGAAATGCAGACATGCATTTACCCTGATTTCTTGAAGATACTTGCGTCCCTTCTCAAAAGACTTTTGAAAGCTGTTTGTACATGTTTTTTCCTGTGCCTTACTTCCTAATTTTGTTAGGGAAAATACAGAAGTGGAAGTGCCTGTTGACAATTTCTCCATCACATGGTATTCTTTTACCAGAACAAGCAAAGAAATGGGGGCAGAAATGAGCCATCCATTTTCTTGTGCTTCAACTTGGACAAGGCAAATCATGTAGATGTGAACAAACCTCATGTTCTGGCCATTTGGGCATTGTGAAGATGAATCTCTGTGTTCTCAATAATACACTGAGAGCATCTCCTGCCACTGCAGTTTTCAAGGGAAGTACCTCCAGGATTTCAGCACAGCACTCCATGAGTAAGAGTTTGAAGTGCGTTGGAGAGATCCCACTCACTTTGCTCTAATCTAGGAAACTGCCACTTCATTCAAGCTGGTATAAGGTAAACTCTGGAGTTGTGAACTGAACGCAGCCTTCCCATAACTTTCTTGTGTAAGTTGGAAGAAAGACTAGCAAGTATCTATTGTAAAGTACTAGCAAGTATCTAGCAAATCTATTTATTAGGGTGATACAGTGAGCAATTCAGTGTCTGTGCCTGTGTTCCTGAGTGCTGCTGTCCTGAAGGATCACTGCTGGTCTGTAACCAGTGTAAGAGTCATTGGTTACATATTCAAGTTATGCCAGAGTGAAATGCTGTGTTGCTTTCCATCAGAAGGAGCAGACTTTCTGTGGAGGGCAGTTGTTACAAGCCAGCCTCTCTGTTTCAAGGAGACAACA
>VRYO01002772.1:10551722-10600835 GCA_009812075.1 Sialia sialis | reverse complement strand
GGAAGGTCAGATTTGCCTTTCTGTTTTGTGCCCAGTCCATACATTATGTGAGAAAGATTCCTTGATTCACGTGAGTAGGTTTACCTTGTGGGATCAGCAGAGCAAAATGTAATGAACTTGTTCAGTGACACGGGCTGTAATGAGAGCCTCTGGGCACTGCTCTTCTGTGATAGGCAAGCAATGTTGGTATTGATGGACAGTCTTATCTGCCTCTGTTTTGTGCTAGGAAGGAAGGTTGAAGGAATGTCTTGTTAATTTATTTGCAAATTGCAATGTCCTGATGAGAAAACAGGCTGGGTTCAGCATCTGCAAGTCTTCTTTCAGACATGGTTCCATTAAGCACTTGAACATTTTAATTCCAAGCTCTAAGTGCAGCAGAAGGGTTGTCCCTGAAGCTCAGGCCCTGCTTCCCTCTTTTCAGAGTCAGCACAAGCTGAAATGGGGAATTTTCCTAGCTCTCACTGCTCCATCTGTATCTATGTCTTGCTGTCTGAGAGCATAGTTAGTGTGTATCTGTATATAGTTTGCCTTTCTGTTGTTAGGTGGCAGTAACTGGATATGTAATGCTTGATAGTTAACTTTTTTAATTGGTGCTTATTTGCACTACAGTTAAGGAATCCACTTTAAAGAAGCCATGCAAACAGGAGCTATCAAAATTTGATCTGTCTCTCTCCATCAATTTGACAGCAAAATAGAGCTGGTTTGCTGCAGGCAGCTCTTAAGAGCACCACTGGAACTTAAGAAATCCATTTATGTCTGCGTTGGCTATGCCAGCTGTTTGTGGTTGGAGGCACCCCCCTCACCAGATTAACTTTGGTTTTAGTTATTTGGCCCTGCACTCAGATTTTGGCATCAGTGAATAAGATCTGCACCATGTAGAAGTGTTTTAGCAATTATAGCCAATTAAGTTTAGCTTGTTCCCTTGTTTGATCCTTCTTACGATATCCAGCAAGAAGACTTATGACTTATATATTTAGCATGTATTAAAAAACCAAAAATATCTCAATTTTGCAGAATCTGGGGTCTGTTTATCTCTGTGCTGAAGGTTCCTTGAATAATGAAATTTCAAGGGAAATTATCATTAAAACTTCACAGAAAAAATATATATCAAAAGTAATTCTAAGTCATGTATTATTTTATTGTCATTGGGCCACTTGTGTTAAAACCCCCCTGGGCACTCAGGTATTTGAACACTGTCATCTAAGGTTACCTAAATTGATGAAATAGGATTAACAAGGAAATAACAAGGATGGTGGCTTTATCCACAGTCATCTTTGGCCTTTCTTTAATTTGTTTGTCTTGGCAAGGCTTCTGCAATGAGATATGAAGCTATTACTTAGCCTTTTTTAAACTGTCAGGTCAGATCTGCTGATAAAAGCCATCAGTTGGACAGATGGAAACCATAAAACAACAATATCTAGAAACACTATTTGTGTAATGTTGTATTCCTTTCCTTTTACTTGCTCATTAAAGATTGTGATCCATTTATTGATGAGATTCATGACCACCATTACAGGATATTTATGGGCCTCACAAACTTCTAATGAAGTCATTTTTGCAAGGCTCTCCTCTGTCTGAGAAATACAACTATTTCTGACAGGTAGATGTTGTTAAACAATGTCAAGCTGATTTGCCCAGGTTCTCTTAAGAAAGGTATGACAGAGGTCAATCCCAGCACAGCACCTAAGCTGCTGCATTCCTCCTCTCTCTTTCTGGTCTTTATAAAGTTCCTACATGAAGGGGGAAGTTCCTTTTGATTAGGGGTCTTTAGGCTCTTTAACAGTAGTTGAAGTGATGTTAGAAACATTCAGTGGTAGTTTAGCAAATGGTTGACAAATGCTGCCATCAGGAAAAACATTAATGTAGTTTTCAGAATGTCAGAGAGGAACAACCAGAAAGTATTCATCTGTCTGCCCAATTTTACCTTTACAATTTGTTTAAATTACAACTGTTAAGGGAATCCTTAAGCAGAAGCAAAATAAGTGGTATGTGGAACACCTAAATCACTGGTCACAGCTGATGGATAAAGAGTGAGGTCTTAAAAGGATGAGGTTTAGTATACATGCAGAACCTAGAGTGCTGGAATTTCATCCATGCTGTACTGCCCATGTCCTATTGTCTTTACCTGCAGACATAGGCACCAGAGCAGTATAAATGGCAAAAAGCTGTTCCACTAAAGTAATCTACTTTTATAGTGCATTTCTGCTTGATAATACACTTTTGCTCCTGAAAAACTAAATTCTGATATAATGAAATTCAGTAGCATTTTTTCTTTTTTTTTTTCCTATGGAGAATTCAGCAAAGTATTATCTAGATAAGAATATAGCACAGTGTATTAAATGAAGAAAAAGTCAATGTTTACAGGTGGAAAGCAGCAAATAGTTCTTAAGCAGAGAGTTTAAAAATGAGTAAGGTATCAAATAGGGAGCAATTAATCTTAGGATGTGTTCTTTCAATATATCAAATAATGAATGATAAGGAGAGAGATGAAAACACTGTGTTAATTAAATCCTTGGATGATATTGGACCAGGAAGAATAGTGTATATCAAAGCAGATGGAATGAAATTTCTGAATCATCTGGCAAATTTTAGGAGATGGATGGAGGAAAAAGGAAGATGAGTTGGAATAGGCAAAAACGTCAGACAGTTCGTCAAAAGAGAAATTGTTGAGTAAGAAAGATGGTCATGGGGTGGGGAAATTGTTAGGCTCATTACAGCCTAGAAACACCCTTTTGTCTGTGTTTATTAAAGTTTGAAACCTGTTGGAATCATAGAATCCTTGAGGTTGGGACAAAACCTCCAAGATAGAGTCCAACCTGTGACCAAACATTACTCAGTCATTCCAGCATTCCACCATAAACCATTCCACTAAGTGCTTTGTAAAGTCATTTTTTGAACTCTTCCAGGATGATGACTCCACCACTTCCCTGGGTACCCTGTTCCAATGCTCAACCACTCTTTTCAGTGAAAAAATTCTTCCTCATGTCCAACCTAAACCTCCACTGGCACCGCTTGAATCTTTTATTCTGTCCCTGGTTGCCTGGGAGGAGACTGGCTACAGCCTCTTCCAGTAGTTGTAGAGTGTGATAAGTCACCCCTGTACTTCCTTTTCTCCAGGCTAAACAACCCCAGCTCCCTCAGTCACTGCTCATAGGACTTCCCCAGTCCCTTCATCAGCTTCATTGCCCTTGTCTGTCTGGACTCTTTCCAGGAGCTCAGTGTCTTTAAATGAGGCAACCAAAACTGAACACAGGATTTGAGGTGCAGCCTCAGGTAAGCTTAAGCATTAAGCTAATTAAACTAAACACAGTCTCATGGAGGAGAGTTTCTGAGAATGCCCTGCTTTCTGGTTTCACCAAAACAAACAGCATTAACTGAGGATGTAAGTGACATTCTGGAAATGACAGTGGGTAAGCACGAGAGATGGGACTTCTCCTCCTCTCTGACTGATCAAAACTGTTATTTTAGGTTAGACCTGAGACAGTCCTGGGTTCTGCATTGCACAATGATGATGAACATGATGGGGATCCGTGTGGAGGTACAGGACACTGAGTTTTTGCAATAAGTCTCATATGACATGAGTTGTGTATAATGTCAGGACCAATCACACTCTGGTGTTTCTCTGTATATATATCTATATCTATCTATCTATATATATATGTATATAAATATGTATGTATATATTCAGGAGTCCTGGTCGATAGGAACTGATGTTGAACCTACAGGAGAGGCTCCTTTGGCTTAGACCCTGACTCTGTACCAGAGGTATTCATTCTGCTCTCTGTGATGCCCTGCCTCTGCTCTGTTCAGTCACCTTGTCCTGCAGCAGGGTCTCACACCAAGTGGTTTGTAGACTGCAGGATATTTATGAAAATTTAGGGTGGGAAGGGTTAGGAAAAGAGTTCTGTATTTACAGTAATTAAACACTAGGTCCATATCTCTCTGTCTCTCACCTGTTTTATTTGGGATCACCTGTTCTCTGTAAGCGTCTTAAATGTAACTCATAGAGAACTGCTGAAAAGTAAGGTTCTGTTAATACAAGCACACAGAAAGGTAAGAGCTTGAAGGAATTTAAAAATTCAAGGGCTAAAAATTTCTTTATTTTTAATAACCCAAGGCAGCTGCACAGAGGCATCTTTGTATGGCTAGAAAGGTAATAGCAATGACACTGCCACCTATGAACAATGATGTCATTATACTGGGCCTTGGCAGGAATGAAACTGGAACACTGCAGACAATAATAGGCCATTCACTCCAAAAAACAGAACTGGAAATATGAAGTTGGAGTATATTCAGAGAAAAACAAAGAAGAGGTCAAGATAGACAGGACTGCATTGAGCTCATCTATGATGTAATGCAGTATATTTTGTGGTAGATGATAAGCTTCTGCCAGTGAATCTGTGTACAGACTCATCTGTAGGCTTCTGTTGACTTCAGAAATTCCTGCTCCAAGTTGGGTGACCTCATCCTTAGCCTACCATTTTATTCCAACTGTGTATAGTTCTCTCTACTGCTGGGCAGGTGTTCTTTCTTTACATTTTGGCCTTGCCAGTTTTCTGCATCTCCTTCTAGATAAGAGATTCTCTTCCTAAGGAAATGAGCTTGTCTGACCATCGCTGAACATCTGGAAGCCATCTGAAGTTGCATTATCACTATCTTGCAGACCTCTCTCTTCAGCTGTCAGAGGAAAATAGTTAGAGAATTTCTTTCTAGGCTTTCTGGCAGCTAAATTCAAGCAAAGATATTTTACAGACCCCAAGCCAGTAATGAGTTGCTTCATGAAGCTGCCCCGAAGGAAACTTAGTCCTGTAGGCACAATCACTGGCCTGTACAGGATGTGAAACTCATGGAGAACATCTTTCCTTAAAGGAAGTGTAGCTAAGACTTTTTTTTTAAAGAGAGAGTTTTCCAAATAAGAGATGGGGTTGTGACTGGACAAAGTCACTTTGTTTACCCAGTGTAAGCCCTAAGACAGAGAAGTAGTGAGACATGGTAATTATTTCTAGGTGTTTATTGCATTTTAGATAGCATATTTGTGTTTGGGTTTGCCAGGTATTGAGGATCCCATTTTGTTGCAGGAGTAACTGCTTCATTCCAACTGCAGAATTTGTTGTGAGATTTGCCTTTCTGTGTTTTTTTCTTTATATTCTATTAATTTTGAATTCTTCATCTCTCCTTAATTCAGTCCAAAGAGCCTGAGCGGGCTGACTTTGGAGTCGGTGATATTCCTGTCCTTGTCTTCAGATTGATCTGCTGCCAGCTGTATCTGCCAGCACTTCAGTCAGCTGCTTCTCTCCTCCCCTTTTGTTTCTTCAGATACCTAGCTAGGATTTAAAATCCTGTACCTTGTCATCCTTGTGATTTGTCAGCAGAAGCCAACTTTTCTTTCCCCAGTCCCTAAGGTGTACTGGAGCATGACTGGGAAAGCCTACAGCAGTGTGGATGTTTAACTAGAGTGGTCTTTTTCCCTAGAATACTCTATCCAAAGAAGTATTTTGCCCTTCGGTATAATATCTCTGCTGAGTGTATTTGTAACTGGAGAGGAGTTGCCAGGCAAGTCCTAAAACTCCATGCAGTTCTCCCATTCTTACTTCAATTGAAAATACCCAAACCCTGGCTTGTGGGAATTGCATTAGACTTCCAGTGCTGATGAATATGTAATAATTAGAGATGTGAAAAACTTGAAACAGCATCTGAAATCTGCAATGTGGTTGCATCAGTACTCAGTATCAGTATAGAAAAGGGTTGGAGGTTTTGGTGGTCTTCATTCCCCCCTTCCTACATTCCATTCCCACTTTTTGACCTCACACCTGCACTTGTGCTGTACTGTGTTGTGCTCTTCTCCAGGAACCACAACAAGGATGTTTGTCCCGGGAAAGTGCTGCCCTACATCTGTATGGCCCCTTCTCCAGCCACATCCTGTTCTTTCTCCCAGTATGTGAATGCAGAAAGTGTTTGGCTGTTGCTACCACTGTCCTTGTTTGGCTCCACAGCTGTCCATCCAGCTGTTGCTGATTGCGACATGAACATTAGCCACCTTGCCTTCCAGGCTGCCACAGAAACTGATGCTGCAGGCATTTCCACTGGTGTGGGACATGGGATATCCTGTCTCAGTGAGTATCATTTACCAAGAGAGGAAGAGGACTGACATTGGCATGATATTGGCACTACTTCCATGCCATCTGTTAGATGGCATCACCTCTGAGGTGACCACCAAAGGCAGTAGTATAGGCAGCAGAATGCTTCCTGTAAATATTGAAAGATCTCAAAGATCAAATGTGGAAGAGCACTACTCTAAAGCAGTAATACAGTTTGCAGTGAGATAAGCAGTTAACTACTGTGCCAGTGAATGGGTTGTGGAGAAATTTGGCCAGCACATTCTACCTTATTGTGGTTGCTGGTCTGCAGCATTTTATCACTTAATGATGTAAAGAATAAATTTTCAAAAAGCAAGATACAGTAGGTGGTGCAGTCATTAGAAATGCTCTTCTTCTAATTTTTCTTGATTACCTCAGGCAAAATTGGTAGGACACAAGTTTTTAGAGAGGAAAGGTACTTCACAAAATAGGAATTGAAATTGGTAAGGAAAAAGGTATACAAGAGTATTTCTTGTTATAATGAAATGAAATTGTGTTTTCTTTAATCAAAGGAATACATTTTGAGAACATTTTATAAAAATGACCTTTAAAAGGTTGCTATGGAGAAGAATTAATGGAACATTAATTAAGAATATTGACCCAAAAATTTGGTACGGAAAGTACATGTCCTTGCAGAGAACAAAGTTCCCTCGGTTTATAATTATATTTGATTGTAGTTCTCATAGTGATTTTGCAGCCTTTTTAATGGAGTAAGTCAATGGTTTAAACTGAAATACAGGTTCACCACAAATACTTCAGGCAAAGTTTAGATAATTTTATTCAGTTCTGAGGGAAACTAACTTGATCTGAGAAGTTGCTTTTGTATTGCTATGGGAGTCATGAACAAAGAAGAGTATTTATTTATAAGGTTATCCACCAGAGGTGCCAGTCTGTTCTCTGTTGCCATCAGTGGTAGTTTGATCTCCATGCTTTTTTGAACTTCTCTTTCATAGTTAGGAGGTTCTTTTCTTCTCTGCGGCTCAGCTGTTCCACTTTCTTACCCTTATCATCATGCCTTCAACATACATACTCTTGCTAAGGATATTGTAGAGCTAGAAATTCTTCAGTTACTTCTGTGCCCTTGAGAGTATAAAAAGCTGAAAGAATGGTGATTTTTGTTTTGTCTTGCTCAGTCAGAGAGAAATACAGTAATTTCGCAATTATAAGCCGCACCTGATTATAAGCCACACTTTTTTTTTTAAAGCGAGGATCCATGTGTAACAAAGTAACAAATTAGTAACAGAATCGCTGCCAGCGGGGGGTTTGGTGTCAGGTGCTCAAGTTGCAACAATTTTCATAGACCAGCAAAGCCTTTAAAGGCAGCCCCAGGTGCCCTCCCCAGCCGGCTCTCACTTCTGGGTTGGCATTTCGCTGGGATTTGTCCATAGATAAGCCGCACCTGATGATTAGCCACACTGCTGGGGTAGGCTGGATTCTTCAATGAAAAAGGTGCGGCTTATAATCGTGAAATTACTGTAAATGGAACTGAGATGTACTAAAACTGATGGTTCTTACAAGATTCTAAAAATAATAATGGTTTAGCAGGTTTCTATTTGAAGAAAATATGTTGCTAATTGATTCTATAGTATTTTGAGCCATCTTGTTATAATCAGATATTTCACTAGGTGATCAAGGAATCGGCTAAGGTAGAAAAGAGGAGAAAAGTTCTAAAATCTCAAGTACATACTGTAAGAATATGTTTGAAGTTGTAAGGAAAAAAATGTGAAAAATCAACCAGAAATTAAACTCAAGTAGCTTAAAAAATCAGGAGAGGATGGGAAATGAAACCTGAATTAGAATCATAACCCTTTGCAATCTTGCACAAAACAGTATATAAATTTAATTGGACCCACTGGGTTTTGCAAGCTTGCTCGTCTAAGGGGCTGCTGATTTCTTTAATGGAAACATCCTCCTCCACAGTGTCAGGAGAACACATGGGAATCTCTGATCACACATGCCAGATGTCACATTTTGTGACACTTTTAAACCTTGAAAAGCTGTTGTAGTTTTGGAAATCCATAAAAACCAAGGATGGCATACTTTGTTTACTAGAGGTTCTTTTGTAAAGGGCTAATGGTACTGAAATGCTGTCAATAATCACAACCTCCCTGGTAAAATAGTGTCAGTGTCTACGCATATAAATTGAGGCTTAAATAATGACATGAAATATTGTATGTTGACTTCATCAAGTGAAGTGTCTGTCTTGATTTTGCTGCAGAAAATATTTTAAAATCTTTCATAGTAGTAAATGCAGCTTCTTTGAAAAATCACATAATTTGTTGTAGCTAGGCTTTTACTGAAACATGTAAATTGAGTCTTGGACTCCAAAATGTTCCAGAACAGTGGAGTAGTCCATTTTGCTTTCTGCAGGCTATGAAAGATTGTCTCAGACATGAGTTTCAGATTTGGATGGCTTCCAGCAGTCCTTCTCTGATCTCTGTTAGTCTGGTGCCCTGAAGAAGGAGTCATGCATCAGGAACCCATTCTGATAGACAGAGCCACACAGCAGAGACACAAACCAACTTAAAACTGGAGAAACAGCAGACAACAGGTGGATACAATCAGACAACAAAATTCAAGGAAACAGTGAAACAGTACTGATCCAGAATATCACTGATCTACAGTGAGCACATCAGCCTGTTTTTTCAGATATCAGAGGAAAGAGGAGTCTTAAGAAGGAATTTTAAGGGAGATAATGAAATAGCTCTGCAGATGTTTACTAAGATTCCCTCCCAGGCAAGAAGGAAAATGTGGGAGGTATATGGAGGCACTTGTTTGAATATTTGTCATGTGGGGGTGGAAGCTGATATTGTGGGTTATCAGAGAGAGGTGATTGCATCTCTCTGGTGCAGCAGAGTTAGCGCAGCAGAAGAGCATAAAGAAACTTTTTCGGATATCAGACAGTTGCTTACTTGAAGTTCTCAGGCTGAATCCATCGGTTCTGAGATGTGGTTGTGGTAGGACAGGTAACAGAAAAGAACAAGCATGGGAGAAGTGTTGTTTCGTTGATTTTATTATGATTTTGGAGAATGTTAATAATTTTATGAGGAATCAGGGGTGGGATTCAGCTGCCTTAGCTTTATTGACTGTGTCTTGTGACTGTATCCAGAATTTAGTGTGCTCACACAAAGATACTTACACATGGATCTTAGTAAGAACTGAAACCAAGGATATAAAATCTCGTGCTGCTGGTTTAAATCCTTCTTCAGCTGACTTTGGTAAGAGCTTGGCCTGAAATTTCATTTATAGTAGGATTTCACTTTTTGTGCTCTATGCAGTACTTTGTATCCAGGCATTTTGTTCAGCTTGCAGATGATGATACTGCTTTAATTAAAATTTCCTATGAGCTCTTGATTTAACTCCCCTATCCATCTGTTATTCCACTAATATCCCAGATAATGTCTTACAGTAGCTCCCAGAGAGCCCAGAAAAAAAAGTGATAACATCATTTACCGTTGGATTGTGAAGCACAATCAAAGCATTATCTTTTCTAAGGGCTCCTACACCCTGAAGTAAAGCATGGCACTGAGAGCCAAATCCAAGTGGTGTGGGCACGTATCTCCACACATCACTGATGGAAAATAATGATTTGGATCTCAAAAGCAGTACAGCTGCCTGTGTCCCTGAGACAGTGTCCCTCAGTTTAGGGGCAGCCCCATGTTAGTGCAGTGGCATTGCCCAGCATTGGAACAAGCTGGTTTAGTGTTTGTTGGGCTATTTTGGTATCACTGCACTGTAGAATGGGAGTGTGCTTTAAATAGAAAATAAGCATCTATAAGATGCTTTTTAATAATGTGCTCTGCTATTTTTTGTGATGTATTCTATTTTGAAGAGCTTTTTTTCTCTCTTTCTGAGTTAAAAAATTGTCCCACAATAATAAGCAAGAGGACTTCTAAGACAGGAAGTGAATATATGTGAAAAGAACAACTTGTTCTTTGAATAAGCTTGCCTGAAGGGGCAATTTCTAAACTTTTAGTAAAATTCCATTCCCTTCCTGCAAGTTAATTAAATGAAAGCTGGGGGGATAGGAGAGCATAGCATACTAGTGTGATATATCTGGGCCACAGCTCAAGAAGCAGAAAGTCATCTCACCCCCCTTGGCTTTTTATTGAGTGCTGTGATATTTCATTTTCAATAATGAACTGCTTTTATGCAAAAGTTTTCCATCCTACCAAATGAAAGTAGGATCGTGTTGACAGGAAACAAAAATTGCATAATCTCTGCAGAAGTCTATGACTGAATCAGTGCTCAGTTCCACCCTGTGCCATTTGATATGGCATCAGAAGGTTTCTTGCTTTCCACTATCTTGAATAAGAAAAGGATAGATGACCACTGCCGTTAAGGCATTGGATCCACATTTGTCTCAGTTATAAACTATCCCTGTAGTAAAATGGGGTTAAATAGTGCATGTTTATGACCTCCAACAAAATCTTCTAGGGAGATCATGTTATCCCTGGAATCAGCCTTTTCAGGCACTCTGGTGGAGTGGGTTAAGGCAGTAGCAACATTTCTGCAGGTTTTCCCCCATTTCTCTTTTTCACACTTGGAAGCAGTGACTTCTGGCTGCTTTGTGCTGGACCACATGCAGACACAGCAGGAGGCTCTTGGCTTCTCTGACTGCATCTGCTGCCCAAGCAACTGCTCCTCACTCCCTCAGAGGAAGACACAGTGGGCAAATAGAAATATTTTGCAGGCCAGATGGGGCTAATGGACCACAAACTGGATCATTCTGACCAAAATGCATATTTAATTGCAGGTTGTTTCTTGAATTTCTGGCATGCACTGTGCTTGACTGGTTTCTGGTGACCAGATCTGGTTTTGCATTTTTCCACTCCTGATCATGTCAGTATTATTCAGAGGCACTCAGGCTTCCCAAGAATTGCTTAATCCCTCTGCATACATACAGACATACAATCAGGTAGTCCAATCAGTTATGTTAAGTGGCACCCCTACAGTGTATAACTATTGTCATGTCCACTGTGGTAATTTCTGGAAAAATGTGCTTTGATTGTTTTTGTTTGGTTTTTTTTTCATTAGGTTGTGTTTTTCACTCAAAATGTTTGCTTTAAGTTTGTGTATCCAAAGAAAAGTTAATGCTCCTCATCCAGAATGTAAGAAATTTCCCTCAGGTCTGTGCTTTTGCCTTTCATGCCTTTAGGAGCAATTCTCAAGATTTCACTGGCCAGGTGAGGGCTGATTAGGGTAACATGTATGAGGTATGCCAGGACTGACAGGATAGCTGGTCTTTGTTATCTTGTTGTTTTGGGTGACATCCCAAAATTAGATCTCTGTTGCATCTGTTACATGTACATCTGAGACCCACAACATTTGTGGGTTTCTTTCAGGACCAGATTATTTCAGTGCTATAATCTGCTTCTCAACATTTCCTTTGTTGCTTATTAAAATAAGAGATGCTCCTTTACCTCCTCCATAAAATAGTGCAACTTTCAGATCTCCTAAAGCAGCTGCTGCTGCACTCTGCACCAGCAGTGGAATCATTTCATTAGTGGAAAATAAACCCTTGTTAAGTAAATGTGGTATAAAGTGTTATGTAAGAGGAAACATTTAATGAGCAGATACTTAAAGTTCTTTTTATACTGTATGCACATGGCCACTTAAGTTTTTCTTGTGTAAAACAATATGTCTGTCCTAAGTAAGGAGTGAATTTGTTTTTCTAATATTCCCATCATGCTGGAACTAACATACCTGACATTGCAAAGATTTGAGATTCTCCCAGGGAACGTTTTTAGAATACTGTAGAGACTATAAATGCAGAAATAAGAGTAAGCATATTTAGGTTGAAGATGGCTTAGTTACAAAATTTGGTTGCTTAAAAACATTACCAATGCCTTCTGATATTGCCTGTGACTGGGCCAGTGTCTTCTCCATTTCTCTCCAGGTAGGACATCAGGTAAGGAGTTTGTAAGACAGTTAAGGATAGTTGAGGATTCAGAGCCTTCAAATCCATCAGAAAGTTAGTAGTTATCTGTGTTCAATTAACACACCACAGAAGAAGGAACATAACATATGAGGCATCAAGCAACAATAGCAGAGTCTGGAAGAATATTCCTAAAAAAGACCATATTGGCCAAAGACACCCAGACAAGATGGTGTCTTGGTAAGATGATGCCAAGGGTCAGACCACAAAACTAAAATAAAATGAGATCAGACTGAGAACTTAAGTTATGACTAAAATCCAGTCCTCCAGAGGAATTAATCAGATGAGGTTTGGAATGCTTTGTCTGGGACAAGAGATGTCTTCTCTGCCTTTAATTCTCTGGCTGTTTTTATAAAGGAGAAACTTAGTCCCTTTTATTAGATGTGGAGTATGTGGAGCTTAGTTGTGCAATAAGTACCAGTGTGTGTGTGTGCATGTGTGCATGAAACTGATGTGTCTTGGAGCTTTTTAGTTGACTCAGGCCAGTCAGTCAGTAAGTCAGTAGACCTATGGGCAAACACTGTTCACTGAGTGTTGCACACAGTGCTGGTCCCACCACACTTGGCTGTGTTCATGAGTTACCTAAATAAAACATACTGATCTAGTGAGTCACTCATACACAGAACAGGCCTTGAGTAAATGTCCTGTTCAAGTTCTCTTCACAACAATTTCTAAAGATGAATCTGTTACTGTGGTAAAATATGCAGTTAGTTTTCCATAGGTAGAATAGAGTGTATGAAATCTTACAGCCCATAAATTTTGATCTGTCTGTGGGTGACCTTGCTCAGATTGCCAGCAGTGTAGGAAAGATCCTGTAGGGGGTCATACTATTGAAAATACCTAAAGCTGACTTTTAAATTATAGTCGATGTACTATCCAGTAGTATCTGAAGTATTAAAAATGGGCTGGAAATGGGACACTATCTCCTAAATAATCTTCAAAATCAAGTGGACAAAATTATTCTAATAATGATAATGCATGAGTCCAAGGGAAAAAACTCAGCAGTTCTCCCTCTTCAGAAAACATGTATAAGATTGCCCTCCTAGGCAGGCCTGGCCAAACTACTTTCTTTCCTACAAGTAACCCACCAAGTCATTGTTTCCAGTACAGCCCTTTCCTTGCCCTCTAACACCAGACAAAATAGGAAGCCATAGTCACCTCTACTTGTTCAATTAAAAAATGGCTTGTCTAATCATGGAACATGCCATGAGATTTTAGATAGCAGTTTTTCTTACCACCTGTGCATTCATTTTTGTCCACAAAAAGTTTTCAGGAAAAAGATTTTCACATTCTGCATCCCAAGACTAATAAAAATTTAAAACAAATTTCTTTTGGGGTTTTAATTCCAGCTTGTTTTTCTTTACTTTTGTCTGATCTTAACAGCTTCCTCTAAAAGTGTGCTTTTTGCTCTTTATGTAGACTGTATGTGGATGGACCTTTTGGAAGTCCCTTTGAAGAATCCCTGAACTACGAGGTCAGCCTCTGCGTGGCTGGAGGTATTGGGGTTACACCATTTGCATCTGTGCTCAACACACTGCTGTAAGTGAGCTTAAGCCTTTAAAGACATTTTGCCCTAGCTTACAGTGCATGTCAGAAAGGCTTTGAGAGTCTTAGAAAACTCCCGCTGGCATAAGTGAATGATTCCTTGAAAAGATATAGAGGACTGGGATGTTTCTAAAGGGCATAACTCCTCTCATACCAGCTCTGTAGCCCAGAGTCGTGGCAGAGATGTGTCAGAGATGCACCTGAACTGGGACTGTGCCACCAGCATTTGTATCCTGCTACCAAAGACCATCTTGATCTCCCTCATTTTCTTTTCTTGAGAGGATATAGATCACCCTCTCAAAAGCAGGGTACATTTTTGCTGAAAGCCTGGGGCTCAGGTGGATAAAATGACTGTTTTCCTTGTGATGAATTATCCCTGATAGCGTTTAGCAAAAATGTCACGGAACAGAAAGATGGGCCAGAAGCAGGTAATTAGATGTTTACCTCTACCAGTGTGTTATTATTCGAGGCTGTAAGAAATCTCACAGACACTGCAAGAAAATGGTAGTGTCCAAAGGATTTTGCAATATCCATTAATCTGCATAAAGCCATAAATTGACTTCCAAGGAGCTAATTCCATAACCTGCCTTTGTAGCCACTCTTCCCCTTGTGCAATGTACAATATACAAGGGAATCATTCTGGGAAAAAGTAGCAGTCTTAGTCTGCTTCCCTCCTCAGTATTTAAACATCAACAAGGCACTGGTTTAGTGGTTGATCTGCCTGTGTCTTTGCCCTGGCTTGGAAGCAGATCTGGCAGGTATGAACATGCAAACTGCCTGATGGTGCCAGCACTGCAGAGCAGCCAGGCCAGTCCTGTTGTGTCAAGGACATGCAGATCTAGGAGAGATCCAAAGCCTGTCCTTGAAATCTTGTTTCCTGCTCTGTTGTTTTCCCGTTTTATGTACATCATTTGATTCATGCCCCTGCCCTTCCCTCCACTTAGCTGTTGAACCTTGTGCCCTATTTTAAGGAATTATAATGTACTTTACAGAAAGCTAGAGGCTTTTATGCACATGAGTCTGTAAATAATGGCTGTTAGGGGCAGTGGAACACAGAAACACACAAGAAATATTACATACACATGGTTGTAAAGGGGGATTGCACCTCTCCTGCGCAGTATATCCTGTTGGAGATAGACTCAGGCTATGTGTCTGGGGTGCTATTTCAAATCCACGCTGGACTTGTTTGCTGAAGTCTTGCAGTCCAGCCTCTTTGTCCAGCTGCAGTGTTTGATCACTGAGAGTGGTGTTTTGTTACTGAACTGGGGCATTTCAATACAAAATGCCTTGCTTTTTTTCTCTTCTTTCATCCCTTTTTGTAGTGAAAGGCACTTATTTTTCTTGATACTGCTTATGGTTCTTTTGTCATATATGACCAGATTACAACCCTTCCTAAGTGCTTGTCTTAGTCTAGGCAGTCAGAAAGAGATGGAGGAAATCTTGTTTGGAAAGTCAACAGTTAACAAATAAAAAGTGAGAAATCAGGACTTGAAAGACACTGTACTCCCCAGTCTGAAAGCATTTTTTTTTACTCTCTCTGGGGAGTTTAAATGAAAGGTGAGTTCTCAGTTCTATATGCTGCTGAGGTGCTGCTGATGTCTCCATCCTTGCTCTTCAGGGCAGGGGAATGGGGAAGAAAGACCCTGGTTGGAGGTCTTACTAATGGTATCAGAAAACCCCATCTATTATAATATCTATTAACCCTATATACTTGCTGGATATGCCAGCAACTCTAGGGTTTGGAATAAAGTACAGTGGGTATAGTGAGATGTATCACAAAACTTTTTGACCAGGCCTGGCTCCTAGGATTGGCATTTTGAGTGAACAGTGAACATTCTCTATCTGAAAATCATTCTAGGAGGAAAAGGATGAAACTATGCACTGACCATTTCAGTAATCAGAACAACAGAAAGCAGTGTTGGCTAACTAAGAAAATGCTTCCAGAATACTTGTGCTTTATTTGAACTCATTATCAGGATATCTTTATTTCTATTTTCTTTCCCAGTTCAGTCAATTTCTTCCTTTGTACTTTATGTGTGCTTTAATAGAATTAGAAGTCTGACACAAGAGTCCTGTTTTTCTAAATGCAATGCCAGAATCTGCCCATGGCTGTACTTTATCCACCAGCATTTTCTGAGGTCTGTAATATATCACACAGCTCCCTAACACAATGGAGCTCTGATTTGATTTGGTCTTTGTGATTTTGCTACAGTATTAATTAAAATCAACCAGAGCCTTTCACATAGAAAGGCCGAATTAAGTCCTGACGTTACTGCATTTGTCAATATTTTCCACTTAAGGACCTCCTTATAAACCTAATAAAGCACTGACATAGTAGACTTGGATAGAGGATCTCCTTTACTGTGAAATAAAAGTTTGATGATGATACATGAATCCATATTTGCTGCCCAAATCATCTGTATTGCTGACAACTTCCTAGCATGGGAGCAGTATCTGTGGTGGGTGTTAGCTCTGTGCTAGATATTTAGTATTCTCAGGATAATCCAAATGGGCTGTGTTGGTCAATTCAGTGTCTGATGTATCACAGCTTGAAGAGCAGCTTAGCAGTTAGCTTCTAAAGCAAATTAATGTTTCCATTAATAAAGATCCTAATTAAGGTTTCCTTTTGAAATTGTAATTTTTAACAACCCACATGTTTTATTTTCAAGTGATGGCTGGAAATGCTACAAGCTCAGAAGACTCTACTTCATTTGGGTGTGCAGGGACATTGAGTCTTTCCGCTGGTTTGCAGATCTGCTCTGTATGTTGCATAACAAGGTAATGAGTGTTGTTTGGAGGCATCCTCACAATTCAAATGCAAGGTACGCCCACATCACACACCTGGCATTCTGTGGGGAATGGCAGCCTTGCTCAAAACGAGTGAGATCCAGCAGTAGGTTGGGCTGCCCGATCCAGGCTTCATTTATTCTTGGAGCTGCACAAACCAGTTTGAGTATCCATCACCAGTGTTTCATTGCAGTGTTGCCATGTTCCAGTAGCCTGAACGCTTACCTGTGTCCAGACTACACTATGAGATGGAAGAAGCAGCACATGCAGTCTGGGAAGCCTCAAGTGGCCTTTAGTCATTTGGCTAGTAGGCAGATTGAGAAGTGGGTGGGATTTACAATTTCAAGTATATTTTAAGAGCCATCTAGCCTCCTAAAATAATGTTTTTACACAGCATGATGTGCTATGCAAGCACATCCTCTTCATTAAGAAGCTTACTTCTCTGATGCTGAAACCCATGTCCCTCAGCATAGTAGGCACAAGTGACTTCACACTTAAATTCAGAAAAAGAATGTTATTTCACTAGCTGTTTTTATCATCCTCCCAGCTTTGGCAGGAGAATCGGCCAGACTATATAAATATCCAGCTGTACCTCAGTCAAACAGATGGAATACAGGTAGGTGGCCAAATGTTGTTTGTAAACTAAACTAGACCTTGGAGTAATAGGCAATGCAAACTGTCAGTCAAAGGCAGAATGGGATTTCTGCAGATGGCAAAAGCAGAAGATGAGGCCATAAACTTGGGTGACTGATTCATTAATAGAGCAAGAACAGTCTAGGGCAGTACCCTTGACTTGATTAGGTGTGGGCAGAAATCCATATCTTCCTTTTCTAGGAATGAGGTCCTGCCAGGCCAGGCCACAGACCAAACAGTTGGCTGTGTTCGATGGGAAATCTGCATTGTTTCTGGGCTAAGAACCAAACCAGAATAGTTCTAGGAACTTGAAAGCTCAAATCTTCTTTTTCCATATAAATTAAAAAAAAATCTAGCTATTTTTAAAAGCTTTTCATTTCATTGTCTCATATATAGATGAAAGGTAGAAATTTCTTGATGTGTAAGACTGGAAATTACACTGAACTGTCAACTGATATGTTTTGCCAATGCTAAGGCCGGGCTAATTCCCCAACTCTTGGCATCTCCTACTATTTATGTTTGCAATCTTCATTTTACATTATTTAGCACATAAGCCTAGGTACAAGTCTTTATTGTGCCATGTCAGGAAGCTTTCCATTGACTACAAGAAGTCCAGAGCCAACCCTAACATTTACTGCAAAACATGAAATGCATTGAAAAACCATGCCCAAAGGATTTTGATCTGCCTGCTATCAGGTGGAGATAGTATAACATTCACAGCTCTGGTAGGAGCACTATCCTGTAGTTTAAGTGATGTGATAGCTACAGTAGCTATGACTATGATAAATATACTGCCTGGACAACATATGCTGATGGAAATTGAATGCTTGCAAATGCCTAACTGATTAACTTGGTATGTACTTGTTAGGTTAAAACTAAAACCTGAAGTGGGACTGCAACGCAATGAGATAGGGAAAGCGAAATAATAGTTCAAAGGGAGTTTTCTGATACTATGTAGTGTACTAATACTGCATAATGCTAATTAAGCAGCTGCTGAATTTATTTAAGTCGGCTTTTTAGTTGAAGTCCTTCTTTAAAGTCACTTTTATTTTTTTTTTGTGGCTGTTGAACAAAACTGCCATGATGCATGATGCTGCTCATAATTGCTCAAGTAGGAGTTAAGTCTCCCTGGCCGTACAAATAGTGTATTCACTGATGTTAGTCCAAAGTATTGACTGCTGCCAAAATTTGGGTGATTGCACTTAATGCTCCCTTTGTGAGAAGCCCTTGTATGGTAAGAGCCCACTGTGCAGCAGGTGCCTCTTGTCTATAAAAGCCCAAAGGAGGCTGAGTTGGCCAGGAGTGTGTTTGCAATGGTGTGAGCAATGTTTCTGGTTGTTCAGCAAGGGAGGGAATGTGGGAGCCTAGATAATGTGTATGTAACTCTCTGCTTCTTGCTGTTGTGCTAGGACAGCAAACCCAGGGTTGTGCCCTGCAATGGGAGGGCATTTCACCTTATCAAAATGTTGGTGAGTTAGCATTCTGGAATAGAGTGAGTTCCATCTGGGGAGCAGTTCTGGCTGCTTTCTGCTGTTACCGCAGCTCAAAACAGCTGGCAAACTACTCTCAAGGAGAAAAGTAAGATTTCCCTTGTTACTTTTTCAGACCTAGTCATCTTAATAGCTGCTTGTACAAAGTTTTAAAAAAGACTTCAGACAGAAATATGATTTTTGCATCAGCAGCATTTCTTCCACCTTAGCATTAAAAGCCAGCATGGGAACAAGTAATAGAAGTATGGTTATTGTTTTATGGCTTAAATAAATTTGTTTTAAAGTAATGTGGAAATTAATGAGCAGCTGAGTGAGGGACAACGTATAATGAGCACCAAGGAGAGCTATTGAAAAGGTACTGAGCAGAGGTATTGGTGCATGAAATGGCTGCAGTTCTCATCACAACTGTTTGGTACTTGTGCTCAGGTTTTACACCTCAGCACTCTGGCAAGTGAGCCAGTAGCAGAAATGGGAGCCCTGGGCTGATACAAGGCAATTTGCAAATCAGGCAGAATGATGGCGTTTTTTTGTTTCTTGCAGAAAATAATTGGTGAAAAATATCAAGCTTTAAATTCCAGGCTTTTGATTGGACGTCCCCGGTGGAAGCTCCTGTTTGATGACATAGCAAAGTGCAATAGGAGGTAAGTGCTCATCCACTTGAAGCATGCCACACTTGAATGGCTGGGCATATCTGTTTCTAAAGGTGTTTGTATGAAAATATTTCTGAGATTTATCTTGGTGAGAGCCTATACAAACTGAAACACTTTTTTTTTTTTTTTTATGTTCAGAGCAGTTCGGCTTTTCATGCAGCTGAGATGTTCAGTGGCTCAGAAAATATAAGTGGTGGATTTCCACCTCACTGCACAGAGATTACATGTGTTCTTGTCTGTGGCAATGTCTTGCTTTCAACATATACTGTTTTTTTATATAAAGTTACATTTCTTAAAATTATTGATTCATGATTTGTAATGCTAGTTTACAAATAGAATTCACAAGGAAGAATTTGAATTACCCATATTATTTTTAGTCAGAAGATTTATTGTCTTTGGGTATTTCTAGCTAATTTTTATTCTCTGTGAAAACCTGACAATGTCTTTTTACTGTGCTGGGAAAGCATATTATGGTCTGAACCAGAGAAGAAATGTATATGGAATGTCTTTGTCCAGACCCAACTTTGTTAGTTGAGTATTTTCCCTGCCACTGGCAGTTTATTGCCTCAAAAGCTGATCTGGAAGAAGGGACTGTGTGAATCTTCCCTAATCCTCTTCTGGCAAAGTCAGTGGTGTGGGAGCAAGCCCCCCTGAGTAGCTGTTGATAGAAATCTGGCTGTATCAAGTTGAGAGGTGCTCTGCAGAGCTTTCTCTCAAGAACTTTTTGTCCTCTCTTGCACTTGCAAAGTGAAATCTGCCTGTGGCTTGTTGACTCTTCTGAGGCTAGACATGACTAGGGAACACTGAGCCCTGGCTCTTGAGAAATACCAAGTGCCAAATGTGTCACCGTGGGCAGTGTGAGCTGCTAGCAATACTGATCTTGGATTCAGGTCATAGAGGATGTTGTGAGCAGGGCACCCCAAGGGCTGCTACATCTCTAGTAGAATTTTCACTCTTAGAGAAGGGGTTTAGAGAAAAAAATCATGGGAAAGAAAGGGAAAGAGACTGTTCAGATAGCCAAACTGACTCTCTGGGCTCAAAAGATCTCTGCATAGTAGACTGTTGACCTTTTATGCCACATTCTAAGGTCTTTGTTTAACTATGTGAGTGCAGTTTTAAAATGAGGTTCTTGCCACTTCCTACCAAGGATGTAAGAGCACATAATATAGATGAAGCCATTAGTAGTAGTAATACTTGATTTTTCTTTTTTGCTTTCCATTACATTACTCCTAATTAGACTTCAAGTACCATTTTCTCTGCATTTTCACATCAGGTCTTTAAATTAGGCCACCATTTTTAAGCAAGGTGTCTTTAATACCTAAATAATGTTCTGATTCTTTTGATTATCTTGCTAAGATGTAGGCTTTATCACTCTTAGTCATCTTTTTATCAAGGTTTATATAGGTCTGTACCTATAGATGTAGTTACTTGTAATGATGCAAGTGTAGTGAAGCCTTCACAGTAGTGAACCTCAGCTGTCCTGCAGAAATTTACCTTTTGTAGGTAATTATTCTCTGTGTTTCCTTGGATGAGATGAGAACTTCATTTTTTCCCTCTAGTCCAATTTCCGGGTCTGCTACTAGCTTTATTTCAGTTCTTATTTCTCTGTAACTTTCCACCTAAATGTTCCTGCTGCTATACGGAGACCAAAAAAAAAACAAACTAAAGCAAAACAGGTCAATCAAGTTGTTTCCAACATCTGGTGCCAGTGTTCAGGCTTTCAAATTTGCAGTCATCCCCTTGGGCTTGTTTATGGGCAGCCAAGATGTTTTCCAGTTTTTATCTTGTGATTTTAGGAAAAGCTGCATATAAATAAACAGGCAGCTGGCAAAGCTCTCACTGTGTAGTCGTCTGATTGCTGTGTGCTTTGTGAATTGTTGCTGCTGTTGCTGTTTGGGTCCCAAATAAGCAAAGTGCATTTGTAAGTGTCTGAGCTTTGCCAGACCTTCAGAGCATGACATGGGACAGCCCAGCATCAGGTTCCTGATCCTTTATTTTTTTCAGGAAAAGAGGAGCAGATGTGTGCCATCTACTGTTCATATTTTATATGACACCTGCAGACCCAGCAATCTGAATTGGAACAGTTATGTAATAAATTACTGGTCTTTTTTTTTCATGCTTTTTGTGGGGGAGTGCAACAACAACCTTGTTCCTGTTCAGTTGTGTCCTGGCTGAAAAGCTTGCACCATGCTTAGTTCAAATGGGCTTGTGCTTTATTTCAGGTAGAGAACAACCTAGAAAAAGACACGAATACCTGTAGGAGAAAAAAGCATGGAACACCATGATACATTTTTCATGTGCTCCAAAGGAGAAACCTCTCTCTAGGAATGAATGTGGAATTTAATCAGGAACATTTCAAGTCCTGACTCTGTCCTCTCAGTGTAACAAAGTATTTAATCTCTCTCTCAATTCCTGCTGTTCATAACAGATGTAAGAGTATGTGTCAACCTACTCATCCCGTAGGAACACTGAGGAGTTACTTGCTTAGTGCTCTGAATGAGTAAATTCTATATTGAAGTTTATAATTATTGCATTATAAAGAATGGCCTATAACATAGTGTCCTTAACTATTAACATGTTAATGGTATTACAGTAATTTCACAATTATAAGCCACACCTGATTATAAGCCGCACCTCCCGGTAGCCAGGTAGACCACGGGATTTGTCCATATATAAGCCACACCTTTTTTTTTTTTTTTTTTTGGTTGGGGGCGGGGTGGGGTTTGGGGGTTTTTTTGTTATGTTTTTTTTTAAAGCGAGGATCCATGTGTAACAAAGTAACAAATCAGTAACAGAATCGCTGCCAGTGGGGTTTGGTGTCAGGTCCTCAAGTTGCAACAGTTTTCATAGACCAGCGAAGCCTTTAAAGGCAGCCCCAGGCGCCCTCCCTGGCTGGCTCTCACTTCCAGGTTGGCATTTCACTGGGATTTGTCCATAGATAAGCCGCACCTGAATATAAGCAGCACTACTGGGGTAGGCTGGATTCTTCAAGGAAAAAGGTACGGCTTATAATCGTGAAATTACTGTAATTAGGATTTTCAGACATAGGACTACACAGCTGCCTGTGTTTATCTAAGCCACAAAGTGAGCCTTTGTCCCAAACAAGTGATAGATAAATAGTTAAAGCCCATCAGCTCAGGGTAGTAATATCCTGCTCCATGTAGTAGCTTTCCTCAGCCACCTTTCTGTTTGTGTTCCAGCAGCCAGGCAGGAGCTGGACGAGGCAGGGAGGAGGAATCTGCAGGCAGGGACACAGGGGAGGAAGGCAGGTGGTACATGAAGGGGTGTCCAGACTAGATGCTGATGGTGGATATCTCAGGAAGGCAGTCTGAGAGCCTGTGGCTCACTGCACACAGCAGTGCCTCTGCTGGGTTTCAGGAGACCTTAGCCATGGGTCCCTTGGGAATACATCGGCAGTATGTACTGCTTAGCCATGTACTTACTTTGTTAGCTGTTTATATGTGATGAAAGGAAGAGGGGCAGCCGAACTCTTTGGGATTTATTTTATCAGTTCACTGTACTAATTAGACTAAAGAAAAAGAAAAACAAAAAAAAACCCAAATCCAACAACAACATTAATTCTTTCAATTAAATACACAGTAGAAGACAGAGTCTTGCTGGCAGCTCATGAATCCTTTTTCTCCAGTGTGCTCAGATTAGAGGGAGTTCAGAATCTGCAGGTGCTGAGGAATCTTATTTGAGAGCAACAAGCAACAGCTCTCCCATTATTGCAACAAATTCAGCCACTAGCATAACACCCATTGCCACTGAAAGGAGTACTGCCAGAGCAGAAAAGCTTAATAGATAAACATAAGGAAAAGTATGACTTATGACTTTGCCATGGATTGATATGAGAGGTGATGTCATTGAAGGCAATTAAAAATCCACCTGCACGAGGTGCCTGCACAAGGACATCACTGCAGTTACCTGCATAACTTTGTGATGATTTTTGGTGTTTGAGTGCTCAGTTGTGCTGTGCCAATGTTGCTGTGCAGTGGTGCAGCTTGCACTGCCATGCTATTCCAGCAGCTGCCTGACACCTGACATGTACACATGGCAGTATGCACCAAAGAGTTCTTCTTATATTAGTTTCCTCCTCTTATCAACACATGCACAGCTTTAAACTGAATTTGATTATCTTGCATGTGCTAAAATATTGCATATTAGTTACTAGATAAAATACTGAAACAGTCCTGGAAGCAGAACTCAGAACCCAAACCTCCAGCCTCTTGGTGAGTGCAGTAGATCACAATAATTAGAGCCATGTTCCCCCTATGCTGTTTCTTCATCCTTGTAAATCTTTAAGATCTTTCTCTGTAGTGGCACAATTTCAGCACGAAGAAGATTTTTTTTCATGATACAGGAAAGGCAGCATTGCATTGTTTTTCCTTCTTCTTTTCTGTCTCTTCATCTTTTAAAAAAAGGGGAGATATTGTGAATGGTTCAGTCTCTCTGGTGGATGTGCTTTGTTCTGATGTTGGCTGCAGATCTGAGCCCTCAAATGTTGTATGACTGTGAATCTGACTTGCAGCCTATTTTTAAGGTCACCAGAGAGCAAAGACCTGTTGTCAGTTGAGTGATGTGAAAAAGTCAGGTTGACTAAAGAACCCAGGCAGAAATCTATGGGTGATGAAAAAGGATCATACTCTGTGTTTGACTTTTTTTAAGATTTCTCAATGTAGATGTTGAAGGAAAAACTGCATGCTAATGTGAAAGTAAAGCAGTAAAATTACTCTGTTGCTGCCAGAAATAATCATGGGATAGTAGTTCTCTATTTTCATTAGTGTAATAAGTCAATGTTAGTGACTAGATATGCTTGTGTAATTCATGAATTACACCAAGGAAGTCTTACAGTGAGACACGTCTTCAACAAAAAAGTGATTAATCATGGAAAAAATAGAGTGAAAATAGTAGCATTTCATCATTTGGTATCTTGAGACTGAGATGAAGTACTTCTTGCTTAGAGTTGGCTTAGTCAGATAAATAATAGGGTTTGTTTTAGGGATACTTGGGAGAGATACGGCGGCTTCAGTAAAACTAACTGCATCATCTAGTGAACTGTTCTTGCCTTAAAATCTATATGTAGGTGGCTTATGTATAATACCATGAGGCCAAGATCCACTTCTGTCTATTACTGGAAATTACTCTTTTTTCACAATGTCATAACTTCTCCTCCCCTCCCCTCTTTTTTCTTTTTTTTTTTAACAGGAAGACTATTGGAGTTTTCTGCTGTGGACCAAACAAAATTTCTAAAATACTTCATAAACTGAGCAACAGCAGCAACTCTTATGGGACAAGGTTTGAGTACAATAAAGAATCCTTCAGCTGAAAGTCTGTTGGAGCAAAACTCTCTAGAAGATAAAAGTGCAATTTTTTGTTTGTACTACATAAAAGTTCAGCTGTGGTTTAAACAGACCAAAATGTACCAAAGAATAGCACAAATGTTTTTATTTATGATTATTTAAGACTGATGGATGCAGCATTATACCAACAAATAATCAGTGCTTTCACTCAAATGCACTCGCACAATATTTGTGGTGGGAGTGATTCTTTGGATTTGTTTCTGTTAATTAAAAGGTACAGAAGCTGGGGAGAGACACAGTTGCTTTAAAAGCTGGTGGAAGAAGAATCTGTGGAATGCTTGAACTTCTTCCACTTCAGTCCTCTGAAGCTGGATCAGTAAATGAAACCCCAGGTTAATCCAAGTGGCAAAACATAGTGTATTACAAAAACTCTTGCTTTTGTTGGTATACAGATCTTACGGCTTTGAGGTGAAAATGCTCGATATTAAAGATTTTATTGTACATTGCAGAACTGGGATTCTGTATTTGAAATATAGAGTGTTACTCTTGCTAGTCTACTTCTGTAATGAAGTTAACCTAAGGAAAAGTGAACACAGTTGTGTAGCACCAGCATGCAGCCTCTGCTGTGGTGTTAGTCACAGCTTTTTGGCAAGCACGCATCTGTACGTGGAGAACTCTGTATCTTGCATCAATTCAGTATTCAGTGAGTTTGCAAAATAATTATGATTTATGCAGCCATAAAGGTAGAGCAAGAAAAGCAATGAACAGGAGCAGACAGGACCTGAAGTTTTATTATACAATACACTCAACATAGAAGTTGCACTCACTCTGCACTTACATGCCCTGAATGTCAAATACTTCAAGTTTTCAGATGCTCTGACTGGTTATTTTAAAACACAGTAGGGTGAAATCTAGTTTTAGAAGTCCCAGAGTGTGTTTGGCTGACTGTGATCCTTTGATTATCTTCCCTGGAGCCACCCTTGTTTGCCCTGGTGCCATGAAAGCAGAATAACACCAGATCTACAGCAGAATGAGAACTAACCCCTCAGCTGTGTGGCTCCTTGGATGATGTGTGCAGATAGACACCTTGCAGGAGCTGCAGTGTGCTTTCAGTTTGTTCCATAGAGGAGGATCTCAAAACATCCAATTTTAAGCTCTCCTGCCCTTCCTCTTCTCTCAGCTGTTTTCTGCCCATAAGGGCCATGGGAGAGCTAAAGGTTGAAACAGGTACTTTATAATCTTTTGGTTCTGAGGAGCACCTTTTTTTCTCCATCCAAATAGCCAATCCAGCTTCCTTTATTTCTTCTTTTCTACCTTTTCCTTACTTTGTTGAGATGAGAGCATTTAAACAGGAATCAGGCACTTAACTGACATAAATAGGCACCACTCTAGTGTCTCTTAATAGAGCAGCATCACTTAAACACGGTGAAAACCTTCCCCATGATCTCCAGCAGAAGTTTGGGAGCAGTACCGTCGTGTTTGCAGCATACACAGGCAGAGGCTGGTTTGAGAACTCTTGTGCCTGTGGTTCACCTGTATTTAGGGCAGTGCATTTGATTTCATTTACAGCTGTCCAATTAATACCTTTTTATTTCAGTGGGAAAGGCACTCAGTTTCTGCTGGGGACACAGACTCTGTACAGGAGTGTACTAGTATTGGTGTGAATGTTCAGAGGGAAGCATTTTTCTTGTAGGTGGTGTATAGGCATCCTGTATGTGTAACTAGTGAGAATGAGTTTGGTCTTTGCCTTGGCAATTTCTGCTCAGGAGTTGCAGTCAGTGAGCAACAGGATGGAGGATGGAGGTGCATCAGTGTTCAATGTATTCCTCAGAGTCCAGACTTGGCACTGAAGTCTTTACCTCTGGCTCTGCCCAATTTGAAATCCAGGAAGGAAGGAAAGAACCAGAGATAGACAAATTCTTACTGATGAAAATTCTTGAAGTAGGCCAGATGAGAGAAGCCAAAATAGAAATGCAGTATGAGATAGGAGCTTACATTACAGCTACTGATTTTAATTTTTTTCTCTTAGAGGCTGAAAGGACCATTATTTTCCTACTGGATCTCATTCATCTATCACTGTAAAACTGGAGGTATGCAGCAAAGGATTAGATTCTGTTTAATCAGTAAGATTTATTTTAATACTGCCTGCATAGATTTTATAATACACATAAAAGTGTTGGCAAAATGCATAGATACTGGATATTGTAGGCCATGCACACTTCTTTTGATTTGTGGCTGTCAGTTTATAGCATGATTGAAGTCATGCCTGCATCTATAACCCACAACAAGAACGTGATCTTTTCCTCTAGTTTCAGGATCTAGTATCTCATGTTTTTAAAATACAGTTTAGAGTCATCTAATCACTATGTTGTTTGTGGTTTTACATCTCTTCTGACAGATATCAGCTCCATTACCATATAATGAGCAGCTAGTTTTGCAGTTAGCTCTGTGCTAAAGCAGAGTATATTTTCTGGCTCAGTTTCTGTATAGGTAACACTTCATAATTGAAATAGTAATACTAGTACTGTGCTCTTATTCTGCATTGTTACAGGAGTTGATGCTGTTTGTAGGCATGGTAAACACATGTTGGTACATGAAGCAGTGCTGTCACAGCAAGATATAAGCAGATCCAGGTTGTCCTCTTTCTCTCTTTGTGCTGTATCTGACTCAGGTGACCCATTTCTAAAACAAGCTCCGAACTGTCTGCCTTTCTGGTGTGTCTTGAGGCTTAATTAATGTTTTGGGATCACTTTGATGCACAAGCAGTGGAAAGAACTATCTAATTGCTATGCAAATGTGCTTGTGTTTTATTTTGGGTAAACCTTTCTGTTGTTGATTTGAGTAATCACTATACCAGCTGAGGAGGACTTTGGGGAAAGTCTAAAAGTTTCAGTTGTTTTTTTCCTTTTCCTTGAGCTGTGCTACTGTTGAGAGAGGCAAAAGGTTGAAGGGTTGTTGGGTGACTGGCTTGGCTTCAGGAGTGGCAAATATTATAGCACAATCTTTCTACAGGCTATGTTGTCATTGCTCTTTCTGAGTGTGTCTCCAGATTGCAGACAGAGTCAAGCCCTCTTTTAAACTCCATTGCTTTTATATCTGTAATCCAAGTGTATGTAAAAATACAGCTCAGTACAAGACAAGTACGTGAAGGCTGACAGGACTCAATTCCACCTTTGCATATTAACTGGATTTAGGTAACTGAGCATCACTTTGCACTTTAAACTGTGTTCTGTGAGTCTGTCATAAGTCTCCTGCTGGCAGGGGAAGAATCCAGCCCTGCATTTTCCCAGTTTTCACTCAGTCTTTCACAAAGCTGCAGACCTCTCAGTGTTTGTTCAGCAGGATCTTTTTGGTTTATTCATCAGAATTGTTTCAGGACTTTTTTTAGACCAGAAATGTTTTCATACTATGATGAAAATCCTACCCTTTCCCTGAAACAAGAATCCAGCTCTTGTGGAGCAGTGTGGGACTCCGGGCTTTACCCAGTAAACAGCAGGATTAATCAGATGTACCCAAGACCTATTCCCAAATCACTGAGATTACTTTTGTGAGTAAATGTCCACTGCCACAGCAAAGAACAGCAGAGATGAGCCCTGATGTTGCGTGGGAAGGCATGGTGGGGGCTGACCTTCACTGAGGTCTGCAGAACAATCTGCTTCTCCACAATGACTGTTCCAGCCCTGTGTTTGGAGCAACACTTCTCTGTTTCAGTGTGTGGTACCACTACTAGCATAGTGAGTTCTTCCTTGACTTTTTTTTCCTCTTCTAGCCTCTATCACATAGGTGGCAAAGAGATTTGAATCTGCCTGAGAGGGGACAGATAATGCAGACCAATCATGTTGGGAACAGTAATTCAGCTGTAACAGCCTAACAGAGCAGAGAAGTGATGGTTTAGTAGGACTTGGAGAATAGCAGCCTAAGAGGGAAACCTCTACTCAATGCTTAATGCACCAGGTTAAAATTTCAAACCACATAGCTTCAGGGAGGCAGACATGAGGCTAAAGAGTCATTGCCTATAGCAGTTCAAGGAACATAAGTCAAAGAAGAGGCATAGTTATTAAAATGCAGTGCTTACTCTTTTGAAAAATGAAAGAGCGTCTAGGGAGATTAATTTTCACTTCAGCCTGACAATCATTTCATAAACCAGTTTGATATAAGACAAGGTGGATCTGTTCTTCTCTGGATTATGCATCCAGTTTTTCTGTTGATTTTCCATCCCTTACAATTTCAACCAGTTTTTATTGTTTTAGCCAAGAGGATTTAACAAGAAGATTTAATCAAAATGCCACTGGTGCATGTGCTGAACAGAGGTTTTCTGCTACGAATGTACATTTTTCAGGAATATATATATATGTATAATATAGCTGATGACTCAAGTGTGAACAGTGATTTGGGATTTGCATTGTTTCTGCTGTTGGTGTATTTCATTAAGGCCACTATGGTGATGCATTGGCAAAATATATGCAACTGAAATGAGACTCTTCATTCCCATAAAGAGCCTGGTATTTTAGTGCCTGTACTAAGCATAGTAAATCTTAGAAACTGAAATTTCCTTTGTAGGCACAGTAGATTAATTAGCATTTTTTAAGGCTGAAAAGCCTGAGTCCTCTGCTGGACTGACATGTATAATGAATGCTCTGACACAAAGGTTTTGAGCAAAAAATGCTTCTCCATAAAGGGCTGGATGAGGATATGTGAAGATTTAGTCTGCTGCTAATTGTGCCACCCTTGTTGTAAGAGGGATGGGATCCATTTTGGTACCAAGGGATGCTCTGCACTTCCTCTGATGTTATGAATATCTCTAAACTTGCAGTGAATCCTCAGGTTTAGCTGTGCCTGAGGTGTTATTCTCTGGAGGGATCCTGTTTGTAAGAGAGGTGCTGGATCTGTAGTTAGAGCGGTGGATCTGTCCCATTATTGTATGGGCCCAGAGAGAAGGCTGGAAAAAGCCACATGTCCCAGTTGCAGATCGCTTCTTAGCAAAGCCTTTGGATGAGAGGAAAGGCTGATCCTGAAGCTCCAGGTAAACTGCTGTCAACTGAGGAGCAATCCAAAGAGGGCAGGAGAGGATGATGAATGCCAGCAACAGGGTAAAAGATATTGCACCTGGGAGCCAAGGAGAGAGAGGAGACAGTCTTCTTAGCTACACAATTTTAGAAATTAAAAGCAAACCCCATTTTCCAGATGTGGATATAGAATCACCCTGGGAGTTGAGAGCTAATGTGTGTAAAGACATTGCATTTCCATGCACAACTCAGTGCTAAAGCCCAGAAGAAAAATAGTATATTTTAGCAAACACCCTGGAAATAAGCAATTCCTTTCAAATAAAACCTTTACTCTTGCGAGTTAACCTACTTCTAAAAAACATCTGCTTCTATTCTGCAGATGTGGAATTAGAAAATGGCTTTACCTGTTAACTCCTCTTCACCAAAATACTGGAGTGCAGAGTTCTGTGTCAGCTGTAAGTAGCTTTGACAGTTTGATAAACAAATTTTTTGTTTGTTGCTGCTGACCCTAGGAAAGGACAGCCTTGAGGATGAGAAGCAGTGTTACATAAATGTCTAGTGTACATAGCAACACTGAGCAGGGAGACGCTGCTGCATTGCTTTTGGTGCACCAGTCACTCATTAAAATTCTATCATTGCAAGGTCACGTTGCTCATCTCATACTCTGCAACCCTGGGGAAGAAATTTGGATGAGAGGTGGGGGAGGAAAAGCACAAACTTCCTCCTTGTGCTGTAACCAAGAATATATTCATCGACAGCAGGGCACATATTTTGCTTTCAAAAGAGCATGTCATTTCTTTTTCAGGGATAACGGGTTCCCTCCTGTGCTGTGTCATGGTGTTTGCATGTTAGAAGTGTAACACTGTGGTAACGGGTTGCTTCCAAATTGAGTAAATAACACCTCTGAGCTTTTGCTTCTCCCTTGAATAGTCTGAGAGAAATGCAAAATACCAGAGAGCACATAGAGTGGACTGTGTCCCAAGCTGCTCTTGGCACAGCCTGGTTGGGATTGCTGCACAGCAGCTCTGAACGCTGCTGGGAAGAGGCAAGGCTGAGGTGGTGGGTTCAATCCCTGCATGGACCATACACTTAAATTATGATTCTTTGTGGATCCTTTCCAACTCTGTGATTCTGTCTAACTGCTTTAAGGAGAACATGTCAGTGATACACGATCTGCAGTCTGAAGCAGGCCAGATCACCACACTGACTGTCACATTTCTGGACCATGAGGAGTCCTAGATATGCTTTGCAAAGGGAGACTCAGGGGCTCTTGGACTGAGTCTGCAGGGTGTGATGAAAGGTGTTTTGGACAGAGTTGGATGAGCCTCCTGTGTGCACTTTCAAGCCTGGAGCTGAGAGCTGTCATACCTGAGGGTGAATTGTGTAGGCAATGAGTTGGTCTGACCTTTGGGTACAGTCACAGTTCTATGGTTACTGAAAGTATGGACACACCCTGCGTTTTTCTCTAGCTTTGTAGGAGCACATTATTCAGGGACAGGGAAGCAGGTTATGTTATTGTACCTCATTAGGTGTTAGATGCTTGAAAATATGTACTGATTAGAACAGATGATGGTGAAAGCCAGCTTCCACCCACAACTGAATATTCCCTGCTCATTTTTCCAGTAGTGTTCCTCAGGAATAAATGGCAAAATCTCTGCAGAGAAGACACAAGTATCAGAGCAACATAATTAACTGTTGTAAAACATTTGCTATGAATGTGAAGAGTCACTTACGACATTATTCTTTTTGACTGTTTAAGCCCTGGTAACAATTTGATAACACTTTTTGACAAAAACATAATGCCCTAAAGCTAAAAAATGTGTCTGAGATGGAACTTGGCAAGGGATCACCACCTGATAGTAAAATATCATTGCCTGTTGGAGCTGCATGCATTTGTGCTTCATCTTGGTCTCTCCATCACCATGGAAGATTAGAGGGAGCTGAACTTTCAGATCCTTCTCTTCCTCTCTGCATACAACCTTAGCCTTCATACAGAGATGTGTTTGAACTTTGGAATACTGGATATATCATAACTCATGTATCACATAGTCCATGTATCACATTGTGCTCTTTCTCCCTCCATAGCACAAATTGCATTAAGAGGCTTTTGCCACTCTGTTTCCCATAACTCAGGAAAATGCCATTTTGGGAAATGCAGAGGGCCTCAATTTTAACTGCAGCATACACCAGTAATGCTCCTGGTGTGCAGAGTCCAGTGGGGCTCTTGTAGCTTCAGGAAAATGAGGAGTGCAGCATCCCAGTGCTGGAGATGCTTCTGGCAGTCAGAGAAGGGGCAGTGCTGCAAGGGCAGCCAAGTGGAAAATGGGGAAACTCATAAGAGCAAAGATTACATCATCTTCTGAATGAGAATTGGCGATTTGGTTCTGTGAGAGTCAGATCACTTGTGGCTACCATTGAAATTAAGTGATGCTTCTGCTTTCACACGTAGGCATTTCAGGACACTGGCCAGTGATGGAAAGGGTTTCTTTTTTTAATTACATTTGCTGTTTCTGTACCACCCCTACTTTATCAGCTGCATATAATTTCCTTCTGTCACTGATTAATATTTCCTCACCTGGTCTCTTTGCTTCTGGGAGCTTGAGAGCTCGTTGTTTAAAAAGGGAAGGAAGAAGTATTGTGCTGTTAAACAGACAACTCCCAACATAGAGCTCTGAATCTTTGAGAGGGAGGTCCTGATGCTGCTATGAGTCAAAAAGAGCAGAGCATTCACTGAGATTCAGATGTGACCAGGACCCTCTGCCAGGCTTCATATATTGATGAAGCTCTGGACTTATTAATTAGCTTTTTCTGAAACAGGTACCCTTAGTCCAAATGTGCCAGGTTGTGAAACACTTACTCCCACTGGATTTTCCTCTCTGTGTTCGTTCTCACCATTTGCAGGAGCAAATTTGATGAAACGCTTTTGCGTAGGAAATGGTTCTGTTGGTCTGTGGTAGTTGAGAAGAAAAGTCATAACTGGGTTGTCTTCCCTCAAACTGAGTATTTTGAATGGCCCGATATATTAGCTCTATAATGAGTATATGGGCAATTCTTTCACGATCTATGATTTTAAATTTTCTAGGTAAGTCTAATTTCATTTTTAGAACCAACCAAACAAAAAAATCCGAAGCATATTTTTATGTTGAAAATGCTCATGTGTCCAAAACATGTCTATTTTAAAAGAATTCTTCCAAGATGCTTAGAAGAAGAATGGAAACTAGCTTGAAAAAACTCCTATTTTCTAATAGCAAAGGATTCTTTGATTTTGTTGAGTTTTTTCCCAACCTTCATTAGGGAAAAAGTACAGTTCAAACTAAGCAATTGTACCACAGTCCAAGCTTCAGCAATTCAGTTATCTTCTTTTTAAAGCAAGGTATCTCTCTAGGATCATGTCTACACTATCATCTGAACCTTCTAGGCAATGCCTGTAGGAGGTCTAAACTTGGGTTGCTGTGAGGAAGAAGACATGATCTAATTTTGTTTTCTTTGGGCAATTATTTGGAAATCAAAAGCCATGTGAGAGTTTGATGTGGTAAAGGAGCTGGAGCCACTGGTACCAGTGTGAATATGCTGAAAAGACCTTAACCTGTTATCTCACTAGTCAAATTAATTAAAATCCAGTCTCAGGAAGGAAGATGTGGGCCACAAAGGAAATCCTTGCCATCCCTAAAATTTGGAAAAAACTATAAACTAAGGTCAGCTTTTGAATTTTGCTTTTAAGAAATCAGTCCTGGTAGTAGTTACTTATAGTTAACATGTATAATGTGATTGAAAAATTAATATCTTTTTTGTATCTGTGGGTCTTAACTTTTTTACTTCTGACCACATTCTTCTCTCACTCTTCCCCTTTTGTTCCCAGAAGGAAGAGACCAGAAAATTCTTTCTGAATTCCCGGTTTTGTAATTATATATCTTTTCCACTAGAGGTGAAATAAAAATAATCTATTAGAAAGGAAGGCGACATTTACTTTTTATATCTCTATACAATGTGCAAGATAACCATTTTGGAAAGTATTCACATAAATGTCCATAATTTTGAGTACACAATGTTCTTTTCAGAGGTGCCTGTTTATATTAATGCAATTTCAATCTGTTCTTAAGTTTTTATAGATCAGGATGTGGTACAATTCTTTGAAGAGAAATGTCTGCTTAGTTTCCAAGTGGAACAGAAAGCAAAATTTGGCCCTGAACTTTAATTTGTAAGTTTTTCACCCAAGCTTGACTTTAAGAAGAAGAATAGTACTTAGTGGGTTCGTGTCTGTAGCAAGTCATACTCTTTCTGTATGATACAGCTCATTTTGTAGCTTCAGCTTGATGCCCCCCAACAAAACAGAAGAACTGTGTTTCATTGACTGGAAGGACTTAAATATGTGGCTGTTGTACCTGCATGCCTCATAAACCTTCAAAGAGTAAACAGTAAGCTTTCTGAGTCTGTTAGTTCCACTGAAATGAAGGAAATTTTTTACCAGTTGTCTGTATAAAGCCAGAACTAGAGAACTGATCATTAAAAAAGCTCCAGGTTTTTATTTTACTTTTTCCTATTTTTCAGGGTTTATTTATTCTTCTCCTTTTTATGAGTCATATACAGAACTCTTTTCCCTCAGTGTCCCTTTCTTAGTTACAGTGTTGTGAGTGTAGATTAAATCCATTGGCTGGAAAAAGGACTCAGGGCTCTTGAGCTTTATCCCATGTTCTTACAGTTCCCCTACAAACAAATCACTCTGCGTAGGATTTTCAGAGTAACATGAAGAATTCAAATTCACTGAGATTTTTATGCCCAACTGCATCAGGTTTCTTTCTAAAATCCCTTCTTTTTTTTTGCCTACCAGTAAAATGGAGATAGCCACACAGAAAAGAGTTTTGATTTGCCTGGCAAATAGGCCTTCATTTTAAAATTTTTTAGTTAAAATATGAAATCCTGGTTGCAGTATGGAAAGGAGGCTTCTTGCCCAAAATACTCATCTGAATTAGCCATTTTATCTTAATGGCAGTTCTGACAACTAAGGTATTTGGCTGATGAGTTCTTTTGCTGTTCAGATGTTACTTTTACATTCTGTTATATTAGCAGATCATCTTAATGTGATTTTATGTCTCTTACTGTATTTGACAAAGCACCATATGTTTATACATCATGTAATTATGGCACTGTACTCTAAAGGTATTTACTTTGCAGGAAGCTTCATGACTTTGGAATAAACAACCATTCCAAGACTGAGCAAAACATGGTTGAGTTGCTGTTTGTGACCTGATTTCAATTAATGACATACTGCCTTAATTGTGGAAGCACTGTGTGTGTGTGTGTGTGTGTGTGTGTGTGTGTATTACTGCTGAAGGAGAGGCTGGAATTTCACTCCTTAGCAGAGGCTTTGATACTCTTTGTGGTGCCCTAAACTTTCTGATACATCCACACATGGTTCACAGATGCGCTGCAGGAGACCCAGCATGACAGCAGCAAGTTGGGTAGGATACCCAAAGTACCAGAGTTGCTCTAGGCACCCTTGTTTAGTCACCCAGAGTAATTTTCTGTCTTGGAACATGAGGCACATGCTTACCTCATCTGTATCTGTGGCTGTGAGACCACCTCAGAAGCAGAATGCATTATCTCATCCTCGTCATCACACACACTGGAATTTAGAAGAATATCACTCCATGACCATCAGTCTTTGTTGAGAGCACAGTGGAAGGAGAAGGGAGCATCTGCCTGATTCTGACCCATCAAAATCAGTGATGAGCAAAGTTCCTTCCCATATCAGAAGCATGTAGAAATCCTCCCCACCTGAGTGCCTGACACTGAAATGTGCTCAGGGCATTTGCTTTAGTCTACTTGCTCTGGTGAAGTATTCACAGTGTGCTCAGACCATGCTGCTTATCATAGATACCAACCTGAGAGCTTCTATTTTATTATGATCTTCAAGACACTGCTGATTCTACAGCAAATCTGCAACAACTGGTTTAAAGCTCATAATTCACTTTGCAGTGATGTGTTTAGGGATCTGTTGGGTGCACTGCAGCCTTCCTGCAAGATGTTGAATGTTCTGGGGGCTGTCTGCCTAATCATTTCTGCATTTGGCACGGTTGTGGGTTTTTATAGGAAAGCTGCACATCAAACACAGATTAATACAAGTATGCAAACTTCTCTGAGATTTTTCACAATTGTTAGAAGTTCTGGGTAATTTGTTTTTGAGCAGTAAGGGTATGTAGTTAAACTGCATCTATTGATCTCAAAGTAGTATTTTTTACTTTCTCATTACAGATTGGTATTGATACCAATAAAGGTACCATCCATCCAAAATAAGGAGTTTAACATCAGCAAGATAAAAAACAAAACAAACCAACAAACCCCTGTATATTCCTTCTCAATTATTTTTAGTTGTTAAACTAAAAACTTATAAGGAAAGCTAACAGCTGCAATTTAGAAAAGTTCCAGATCTGTGCAACTGCAAAAGGTGTTTATACTAAAAGAAGGGTCAGTGGCAGACAGGGCAGAGTTATCAGAGGGAACAAATGATATTTTCAAAAATTATAAATTATGATGATGTTTTTCATTAAGAGGAATGTCCTTTCCCACTTACCTTCCCCATGCCAAGTAATGAGGTTTGGCAAAATGTGTTTTGGCTCTTGATTTTCTGTCTGATATTTGGAGAGTTTTTATGGGAAACTATATATTTCACAAATGCATTTGATCAAGAGAGAAATCTCAATGTTCATGCAGGAGGATGATGGAAAGTGGAACACAATCATTATTTTTTTTTACAAAATCTGTCCGAAAATGCTGATACAAATAATAAAATCTCCTTATAAACAAAGACGACAAAGAAAGTTTTGCAGTCTGCTCTTTTCCTGATGGAAGAGAAAAACTGCTTCCTTTTCCCCACTTCAACACTACAGGGGCATCATGGACCATGACAAATTCTTGATAATGAGGCAAGCAGAAGGATGGGCAGTAGCAGGCAAAGACTGCTCACAGTAACCTGTGAGCTTTTCTAGAGAAAAAATGAGCAGCTGTGAGCTCAGCAGCTGTCTGCCTGACCTGGGCATCAACCTCACATGAATCTAAGTTATTTAATGGACCAAATCTCCTAAAGTAAATGAACACCCTTCTCATACTGTCTGGGGGCAGATGTGAAAACCTTTAAAGACTCTGCAGGGAGCTCTGATACATCTGACTCGGATTTTTACTTTTCAAGGAAGGATACAAAATCCTCCCAAAAGTGATTTTTTCCCCCTCCATTGGTGTTACGGGGAACATATTTATTTATTTGGAGAATACAGCATGACGTGGGCTCTAAGTGTGGGTACTGGTTATATATGAACTGGCTCTCCTATCCTAAATTACCTCAACTGCAGAACCATTTGAAAAATCTATTTGAACATAAGGAGTACACACAGGTGATTCCTTACCTGTTCCTGATTCTAATACTGAAGTAAAAGGAGTAAGTACCCCCTTGCTGGTCCCACCAGCCTCTGAAAGCTGGGGAGCAGCTGTGCAATCCAGTCACAGCCTTGCTCACAGTGGGGAACCTGTTGCTTTGCCTTAAATGTGCCCTAAAGTGCATTGCAGGCATGTGGATGTTACAGGAGGGATGAGGAGTGGCACATGGGCATTATTTGTAATCAATGCAACAACTTGGGTTGTTTCTCCTGAAAGCCCATCATTGTTTTTGTAAGATGACTTCAAGTAATCTGCATTTCTCATCCATTTTCCAACTCCTCCCAAATTTAATTCCTATGAATTTAATGGCTACATAATTTATCATTTCCATTTCTGGTTCCTTGTTAAGATATGCATAAGCATTAGATTGACCTTCATAACACTGTGCTTTCTGATCTGAAATTGTGCATTATGGATTGATGACTGATGGTTTAAATAACCAGCATCTTGTCTTCCTCCCCAAAACTGTTTTCTGGTTTAACTGAAACTTAATTTTGTTAGGCCACCGTTTCTGATATCTCTGCAGATTAATTTTGCAAACAAGCCTTCCTGTAACTTTTTACAGCAGTATGTCTTCTTGTGGGAGAATGTCACCTTAATTAGGATGACAGCAGAGTTTTTCCAATCTCTCATCTGTGCCCAGACTGCTAAACACAATTTCTGAAGTGATAGCCTCCCTGCAGACATCCCTGTTTGGTGCTCTAGAGTGCCATGGCTCCTAGGATGAGAAAAAAGGCCACCACTTCTAAGACCTGGTGTCTAGACTTTAGGATTTAAGCATATTTGTTTCACTAAAAGGGAAGAGTCTTTCTGACTAGAAGAGAGCTGAATTTCTGAAGTTGCTGTGAGGAAGACAAAAAAGCCTGGCATTCATTGTTAAGGTTATGATTCTCTCTGAATATCAATAGGAGGTTGATGCTTTGAAAGTCAGCCCTCTGGATTAAACAATTGAGACCACAGACTATAGAATTTAAAGACTAAAATTAATTTTAAAGTAGCATCTGAAGTCCATAATGGTGTAAAAATGGACATGGAGCCTAAATTCTCTAGTGGTTTATATTTTCATTGGTCATTGGTATTAACTGGCAAGATGAAATTTAAAAAAAATTGCTGCTGTTCTGACTTGAGAAATCTTACCTTCATTTGCTTTTCTTATAAATTATTGTAAATTCATCTAGATGAAAGGAGAGCTGGAAAAAGTTCTTACAGTGTGTGTCCACAAACATGTGCACACATGCTGCACTACTTTCACTGTGGTAGTATGTGTACAGTTTTTTCAGTATTTGTAGTTTTGCTATGAGTATATGTATTTTGCTATCAGCTAATGACTGTTACTGACTCTGTTACTTTGGGATGTGTGTGGTGCTTCAATTAAAAATAACCCATCACATTTTCTCATAAGTGGACCATTAAGTATTTCTGTATGCAAATACTGTGATTTTGATAACTTGATATTCTTCAAGCTGTTTAAGCATGTGTATATTTCTTACAGGTCATCTGATAATGTAATTAGTCCATAATAAATTTAGCAGAGCACCCCTTGCTAATCTCCCATAAATTTATAAGAAAAGGCCTTCAAGTTTTTAATACACCTTCCTAATATGTTCTGCTCTGTGACAAAATAGCCAGCTTTTTTTTTTGTTAGCTTTTTTTTTTTTTAATGCTATTGCCATTGCATGAAGGGGTCATATGCAAAGCACGTAATCTTTTAGCACTTCTTCTAGAAATACATTTTCTTCTGTGGTATGTATAGACTATTTATTTGTAATAGGTTGCACAAAGGAGTCAAGGTGGGTAAAGACATTAATGTTGTAGAAAATTTCCTGTCATTGGTCACTGGTGGGGGAAAACCAGAATCTGATAACAAGGAAGGCTGTTTTCGTATGCAAGGCAAGAAAAGCCTTGTTCATGGCTCTGCCCTAAGAGTTAAGAGGCTCTCTATTTATTTATTAGAGGCAGGCTACTCCATTTATTATCAAATTTCTATTTATTATCAAATTTCTGTTTATGGCATTGTTGTCAAAAGTGCTTGGGAAGGTGTACCTCAGTTTGAAAAAATAGCACATTGAAATGGTTGTGCTTATGTTTTCCAAGAAACCAGAGGGAAATTCAAACCAGAAGCATTTTAACATTGTTTTGATTATAGGAAAATGTGTGAAAATTTGTTGACAATATGTAATTAATCTGAAAATGCCTTGTTTGCTTATTGTTGCCTGAGAATGTTTCTTTTACTTGAAAACAGTGAAGAAAAGCAGGGTGGTGCTTTTATCCATCAAAGTTACTTTGAAATCTGTATGACTCACTCCTGTACATACACCACCATGCCTGTCACCACCACTATACCAGCTTCAAAGCTGTGGGACAATCCCACCACTGAGCCCCAAGGATCCCTTTTTTGCTCAGATTCTTATCTGAGTGCAGTCTGGAATGATAGGAGGGGGAATCAAGTTTCAAGAAGGAACATGATCTGAAGTGCTGAGCCACAGTGAGGGTCCAGATTTAACAATTGCTGCCAAATTCTTGTTTCAAAGAGGACTTTTTCTGTATGTGGGGAAAGTACTTGTTTTTCTACGTATTTTATTAATTGATCCGATTTCTAGAGCTTTTTGGCATCACATGAATTCTGTGTAGCTGATGTTCTCAAGTGAATGAGGCAGTGGACAGAGCTCTGGGGAAATGTCCATTTATGAAATGGTATACCAGAAAGCCTAATGGGTGGAAGATGGATATGCAGAAATAAGTTGATTTTGTAGTTCCAAGAGTTATTTCATATCTAATTCAAAACTTATTACAAAAATTACAGTTAGAGGCCATTTTTAATGACAAAGTCTCATTGCTGCCAATTTTCAGCTCACTATGGAGACAGATTCAAAATTTACGTCCATACACATGTGAGTACACAGATGGTGAATTACAGATTTAACTCAATGGAGAGGCCAGGTGCTAAAAATACAAATCTGGGTAAAATGTGGAAGGGAGAACAGAATGAAAAAGACTGACAGCTGTTCATTGTCTTGTCTTGACTAAATGTAACTCTTGACAGTCTGAGGAACTAAGAGACCAGGCTAGAAAATGAATAATTTGACTGAGCTAAGTCTCTTGCAAAGGCCAGAGATGTACAAAGCTGAGTACCTTATTATGAAGCTATCAGGTATGCTCTAGATTTCTTAATTTTTTTTCACTGTGTGGAGGAACATGGTGCTAATGCTGCAAGCACTTCCCTGGTCATTAAAACTGGTGGGCTCCTCAACTAACAAATACTTTTATTCAAGCATAACCTCACTGCCCACTGGGTGAAGGTTTATGTGGTTGCCTGTTGTAGATACATAGCATCTAGATTTTCAAGCACCAAGCGCTGTAATGCCCCATTTTTGGCATTGATTCCATCAGGATAAGCTCCCTGAGCCTCATCCAGCTGCCTAATGACAACAGGAAGTTTTTTGTTTCAAGGTACCTTGGCCAGACAGATGAAAAGGTAAAGGCAGGGTTTTGTTTGAACTCTGATCATTCTGATTCAGTGAGATCACATTGCAAGCACAGCCTCATGGCATTACCTCATTCCCAATTTTTAAAAATATGCAGCTCCAGCTTCCATCTCAGAGAAGCATTTATGAAGAAAAGAGGTCCTTCAACATTTAATTCAACATATGTCTGAGCACAGGAGTAAACACAACCCTAAGCATGACCCTGAGAAGAAAAGGAATGTGCCATTGCATTTGTTAGCTTGCAGACATGAAAGCACAGTGTTTCCTGGCAGTGCTGGTGGCCAAGAAAACATTTAGTGTATGGTGATAAATGAGGCCTCTCCTTCTTTCTGACCCATCCAAAACCTGGTCCAACCATCCTTAGGCTGGTCCAACCTAAGATGCAGGGTCCCCAGAAAACCAGAGGGAAGGCATATATTCAGGACAATTCATCCTGTCCCAAAACAGTTGCTTTGAGGTTGGTGCTGTCAGTCTGCACCTGGCACAGCAGTGTTTGCTTCCCATGCCTAAGGAACCTGGACAGCTTTGCTGGGAAAAGAGAAGCAGCTGAGGTTCCATGTGCTGGGATTCAGATATACCTCTGAAGGAGTTGACTCCCAGCTGGCATCAGGCCACTGGTCTGAGCAGAAACACCACAACGATGGACAGGACCAGCGGGTGTTGCTTGTGTAAATTCTGTCCTAGTTACTAAGATTTATATACACTCTTCTGTCTATTCCTGGCCACAGACCATGTTGAGTGTTGGGAACAGGCCTGTGTTCTTTGTTCCCTCTCAAAGCAGATGTGGTCTCCAGGTCATATGGTGAGTGGGAAAATTGCTCGGGGGTATGCCTACAAATATGAAAGAGATAAAAATTCTCTTTCAGCAGTTAGAGCTGGTTTGAGTTTTCTGTGATGAAACTTCCTGGGGAAAAAAGTAGGCTGTTAGATCTTTCACTGAAGAAAAGGGAAAGGAAAAAGCCTTCCTGGGAACTGGTACATAATCTCAGCAGAGCATAAACAGACTTTCACTAATAGGTCATGAGTTTGGTCACAAGTATAAATTATGCATTCCATGGTTGTAAGGAAGAAGGGATAGTCAAGAGCTGCCAAAATGTAGGATTTAGATGACCTGATGAGTCAAAGCTTCACTTTGATCCTTTTGCACATGGTGATTTGCCATGGCCAAAGGAGGGAGGCCCAGGGAACACTAGTGATCTGTGGAGCAGACATGAAGAGCTGAATCAGAAATTACTTGTTGGCCACGTCTTTTGCAAGTAGGTGACATCTGGTAAAAATTAACTTGATCAGTGTGAAAATGAAATGCTATCACCATGGAATACTGAAAAGACTGAAATAAACTTGCTTAATAGAGTTAGGATTTTTCTATCAGAACAACTTTTCCAAGGATGACATTATTTTGCTAACACTGAAATAACATAATAGCACTTTTTTCAGAAAACATCAAATGAAACACAGGAGACATTTCTGTCAGGGCAAGAACCCAACCAGGGGTCACAGCTCTGCCAGCCTGTCCAGCCTGTCCAGACTGCCACAGCCATTCAGACTGTCTTTGACTGCACATTTGGGACTTTTAAGGTACACTATTCCAACATATTCCAGTCATATTCTAACTCCAGGACTAGGGACCCCAGAAGCATATCAGCTCCAGACTCTAACAGAGGACTTTTCCTGGGAAGCCCTTGGGAACATAGAGGATTTTCATTCTCCCTCTTTAGATTGGATGGGTCTTTACATCTTAGATATAACAGCCCCATTCCCTACCCCCCTGTGCTGCTGGCATGGAGAATATAGAGAAATCTGGATTTGAGCCTGGGAAGAAGGGATTGGTTGGAGAGGGTGTATTTTTTTATTTTTATTATTTCTCATTATTATATTCTGACTTTTGATTGGCAGGAAATTAAAATTAAACAAATTCCCCAAATCAAGTCTGTTTTGCTCGTAACAGTATTTGGTGAACAATCTCTCCTGTCCTTGTCTTGACACCTGAACTTTATGTTATCTGTGCCATGCACAGCTGAGGAGGGCTGCTTTGGTGGGCACCTGCTGCCCAGCCAGGGCCAACCCTCCACATTTTGTTTTGTTATGTGTGAGTCACCTTGTGGAGCCTGTGCATGCTGAGCAACCAATAGTCAGCCAATGTGAGCAATCATTAAATCAAGTGGAACAGAGGTGGGCATGGTGAGAGCAGGTTTCTTCTCCTAAAATCACCCAACTCCACAGATAAATGCAAAGCAGTATACAAGACAGCAAGTAATGAGCATTTAAATCAAGGAGTGGTTTCTGAGCTTCCTCTTTCTTCTTTTGGTGGCATTCAATCAAGAGCAAACATAATGGGACATTATAATAACATCCCATATATAATGGGACATATAATAATGGAGCTGGATCTTCTATCCCAGAAGAAAATGTGTCTTTGGGACAGTCATTCTGCTCGGTCACTGTATATTTTGCTTTCTGAACTAAAGGGTTCTTTCTGCTCTTACATTCAAGCACGGAGTGGATGCAGCACCAATTATGCAGTCGGGCACTGCATAATTGTCAATAACTGTCAATATATCTATGTGCCAAACATGGATTGGGCTGTGGTATTGGACCTTACAGTTGTGAAACAACAAATAAAAGAGACTTATGCATTAAATCCACCACACAAGCTGGTCTGGTTTCATAGGAGCATTATTTAATCAAGCATAGGAAATACACAGTGTTCTTTGGGTGGCAGCATAGCTTATGCTGGATCTGGGATGTTTTTGTAGGAGTGGATCTGATAAGATGCTGCAACATTAGAGGTTACAAGACACATGAGATTGCCCTTCCTGCTTCTGCAGCACACCTCAACAAGGTATTTGTAAACATCAATCAAACACTGCATGCTTGATTAGCACCTTAGTAAGATGACTGAGTTACTGTAGGCCTCTAGAAATTGGACTGATAAGTTATATTGTTGTAGTCTTCACTTTCTATGAGCAAGGGCTGTATCTCTGAAGAAGTTCCTCCTTTTTTCTTCCGGCAGGCCCTGATGAGCCCTGTGAGCACAGCAGTAACAATGCCTCCAAATACAGCTGCTCCCACCAACCAAGCCCAAATCTGACGGGCTTGCTGAAGATAGGGTGTAAAAAAGTCTTGGAAAGACTGAAGGGCTTAAAAAAACAAACAGAAAAAGAAAGATTATTTTATTTGATGCAATGTACTGTCAGTTTATGGAAGTTTTATAATAGATAGTACTGTAAGGCTGAGTATAAAGAGGCAGGAGTGGTAGAAATCGTCTGAGAGCCACACATAGTTTTAAACAACTCTCTTCAGCCCTGATGGTCTTTTTCTCAGTCTTCATGTCCAAGGCTGGCACAGAGTTCACTGTCCCGAGTGCTCCTCAGGGTTTGTCAAAACTTCAGATTGTAACCCAAGAAGTTTGATACTTTATGACCAAAGGTCCTGCTAGCTCAGCATCCTTTGGCAACAACAACTGAAGCAGAACACTAGGGAGACTTTGAGAAAAGGTCAAGTTTGTTTCAATACTTTCACAAAATACTTACCCAGCCCCCAAAAATTTGCAGGTTAGGCATTTGCTTGAACCAGATGTGGTGTCGTTCTTTGTAATATTCATTGGAGAATTCTTTTCTCCCTCACCTTTTCAAGCTGCTCTTTGAAATTTTATCACAACTTTTAGCAGCAAAAAGATCCCTTCATTAAGTACATATTGAGTGGAAGCTTCCTTTCACTAATTACAAACCTGAATTCCACTTGTTTTGACAGCTCCTGTGTGGGGAGAGGCAGTAGACAACTATTCTGTGGTCATTTTGCACAACAAATCCTCTTTCTTTGGCGAATCCAGGGCAGCTTCTCACTGTTAGATGATCAGCTGCCTTCTTGCTTTTTGATAGAGTGTGTGTGTCTGTGACTGTTTTTCTTGCTATGCCTTAACGAGTTAGGAAAACCCTGCCATACAGGACTCTTTTTTCACAGCAGAGGCTGGAAAGAAACCTGTTCAAAATGCACCCAACAACATTCTGGCTTGAATTTGAAAAATAAGAATACTTGTCCACTTGAGCCAAGGAGGATTTGGAATACACATCTCCCAATTACTAGTTCTAAAGACCATTATTAGCAGTAATTACTAGCTAGTAGGGAAAAGAAAGAGCACCTCTATGGGCACCTTCTCTGGGAACTCCTATGGCAGTTTATTTTTGAATGCTCTTTATCCATCTGGACTGATTTAGATGTACTCAACCATATTTAGAATATTGTACACCCACAGAAGCTGTAAATATCTTCCTGTTATCTTGCATTTTCACTGGTGAAAAACAATCCATATATCCTCTTGGGTCATGGTACTTCCAAGAGTACGCTGTTACGTGCACTGTGCTCTGAAAAGTTGCTGCTTCCCTGGGCCTGGGTAAGTGACGTAGCCAGGAAGTTGCCTGATTTTCTGTGGCCCCCTGACCCCCCTCTATTTGTATTCCAGGTGGATAGGGTTGAGACTGAAGGGGAAAGTCCCAGGGCAATCTAAAGGGACTTCAGGGCACTGAGGCATTGAGTTAAAGGAGTAAGTGTTCAGGTAGTATTCTCCTTGATTCCTTGAGCACTAGGGGAAAATGCTGAAAGGAATAGGAAAACTCATTCATGATCTATACATGGCCAAGAGGCTGGTGCCATAGGTGGAATTTTGGGTTCTCTGTCCACAGGGTGGCTTACACAGCACCAGATCTGCTCATGTTGGATGGGTTACACCTGAGTCGGAGGGAGAAAAGGATCATGGCCCAGGAATCAGCAGGGTGGATAAACTAGTCTTTAAAGAGAATGTGAAGGGGGAGTGAGATAATTGGTTTCTGCTATTTCTTGCATGTTTGTTGTTCACTGGTTGTGTACCTCTGGGTGTTCAAAAAAAATACCAGTGAGACTTCTACAGCCAGAAGTAGAAAGATGAGCTAGAAGAGATTCAGGCTATGGAGTCCCACAGTCAGCTATAAGGCATGGTTACTTGTCTTTGTAGTGGTGAAAAGTTCACAGCTCCTACAGATTCCATCAGTCTCCTCGTTATTACAGCTTGGAAAATCTTTTTTAATGGAAAGGTTTGTCAAACACTGGAATAGGCTGCTGAGGGAAGAAGTAGAGTCACCATCCCTTGGAGTGTTCAAAACTCATTTGGATGTGGTGCTAGGGTAGGGTTTAGTTATGGGCTTGATGGTGATGGTTTTATGCTTGGGTTTGATTATCTTAGAAGTCTTTTCCAGTCTAAATGATTCTGTGACCCTATAAAACTCTTCCCACTGGGAGAGGTAGATATTTTGGGGAAAAGTCAATACTGCATTTACAAATTTAATCTGTTTTCATTTCTGAAAGAAGGAAAAAATACAGAAAAAAACTTAGTGCAGGTGCTGAAATATAACTCTGGAAAGATCTCTTAACAAAGCAACTCGTTTTCATAGCTATTTTTAGGTGGTGCCATTAGTCTTCCAAATCTCTGTTACTGATGCTAACTCATGTTCATTTTCAGGCAGCCATGCAGGTTGCATGGTTCTCATGTCAGGGAAAGCTGGGTGTCTGCTCCAGAGCAGCTCCCCAGTAGCTACACTGTGACATGCGCCTTGGAGTCCTGAGGGATGGATTTCCTTGCACACTGAGACCACTTCTGCTTCAGCACTGTCATACATATAAAATAAATGAAGCTGTGATTAAAACTATGTACTCTTACACACTGATTTGCTTTGCAGTGGAAAGCAGAGCCACAGGCATCAGGTTTTCCTCAGAGACACAACAATAAAATTAAGCATTAAAATGCCATTTTGTCATTGGATTATTTCCAGGTTTTATTTCTTGTAACCAGCCTCATCATGCTCTGTGTAGTCCTACTTTATCTCTTCTAAGTTGCTGGTACTGTAACTCAGAACCACTGCTCTTCACAGAGTCACAGAATCATCAGCATTGGAAGAGATCTTTAAGGCCATCTAGTCCAGCTGTCAACCCAGAACCACCAAAATCACTCCCAAACCACTTTCTTTAAGAGCAAACAAGACAAGATTTGAGAATAGGATGGGGCCAGATCTTGTGTGCTCATTCCTCATTCTTGTTCTCTTCCTCTGCCTTGCCTCTTCTTTTCTTATCTGGAAGATCTGGAGAAATGCTGCTTTTTCTTGACCACACAGATCTTTGCAACTGACTTTTTCCTTCTATCATAAATTTTTCCAACTTGTCCAGTATTTCCTGCTTGCCAATCACAGACTTTCATTTCTCCTGAAGAAAAGTCTGCATTTATACACTAGAGTGAGAAAAGCTGTATCTGTAATTTGAGAGTCCAACCATTTTCCATTTGTGACCAGTTCTTCCCTTCAGATAAGAAATAGCTTAAGCTATCTTCTCAGGGAGATTAACAAGGGGTTGAGCAACATCTGAGGATTATCTGGGCTTTCTAAACAAGGTTGAGTTTCATTCATTGTGTTGATCTTTCAGAATAATTTAGGAACTACTTTACTTACCTCTATGTTAAAAACATAGGCAGAATTTAATAGGATTTCCTTTTTCTGAGGACTATGTTCTTCCCTTGGAAAAGGCAATAGTCCAACAGGCAACAGAAATAAATTGTTGGATGGTAAGTATACTATCATTTCCTTCCTCTTGCAGTACAATTTCAGGATTCAGAATTCCTGAATGTCACAGTATTTGCTGCTTTGTCTGAGTTGTACAATTCTAGCAATAATATGAGTTTAGGAAACTAATGACATTGATTAAAAAATTATGTATATGTATTTCTGGTCTTGATCTGGCTGTTTCATGAGCTTATATTCCAGCACCTGGACTAAGCCTTTTCTGCATCTCCTTCCCCAGTCTGTCCATACATCCAGGATTGCCCCATCTCAGGTGCAGAATCTGACACTTCCCCTTTTTTGACCCTTGTATAGTTGGTGATGCCCAGTCCTATAGTTTACTGAGGTCTCTCTGCAAGGCCTCCTGCCTTCAAGGAAGTCAACAGCTCATCCCAGTTTTGTACTGTCTCCAGACTTGCTCAGTGTCCCTTCCAGGCTGCGTCCAAGTCATTTATGAAAATGTTGAAGAGCAGAGGACTGAGGATGGAGCCCTGTGGAACCCCACTAGTGACAGGTCCTCAGTCTGGTGTCACCCCATTCCCTGTAACCTTTTGTGCCTGACCCATGATCCCGTTGCTCACCCATCACATATATGAAACCAGAAATGTGAAAACAAGTAAGTACGATTTGGGACTGTATTTAGGAAAAAAATCTGGAATTAGAAGAATTTTTTTTATCTTATCATATGATAGACATATTTCAGATGATAGGCAAAAACTTTTACCTGGTTCTTGCAGATATTCATAGTCATACCCCAGCTCCCTTGAGGGTTTAAAAAATTCTCCATTTCTGTAAAGAGGGATGAAGGGGACCATGTAATTTTCTCGATTGTGCCCAATTGGTGCATTAGCTGCTGGGTATACTTCTAGCATGGGCCTGTGCCTTCTTAACCATCGTTCAAAAATGCTGTGGAAGAAAAAGCATGTTAATTAATGATGGGAATTAGCAGAACTTTTCTTCTTGAAGATTAAAAGAAAGTGATGGGTTGTTTTTTTTTAAATGCTGGATACAGAGTTGCACACAATGTCTTGTGTTAAATGTGTGTAATGCTTTCCAAATTTCCAAATTTGGGGTTGTCCACTTCAGTGCTGAGTTCCTATGCAAGTCTACAAAAAATAAATGCTTGTGGTCCTACAAGGAGTCTGAATGTGCTTTTAATTCCATAAAGGTAAATCACTGTCTTTCTATGCTCAGCAATTCATGTGGTTGTGAAGGATGGAGAAAAATGGATTAAAGACCTCAGTCCTTCCTACTCACTCTCAGAAACCTTTGTAGCTAGTTGTGAATGGCCTTGTGTCTAGCTCCTCAGTCCTGTTCCTCTTCCTCTAATTTTTTAACAAGGGTTTTCATGCCTGCAATTAAGTATGGCTACATTATGATCCTTTGGACAGCACCAAAGGAATGGAAACATCTGAGGAAGAAGGGATAAGCTGACCAAGCAGGTCAGCTGTCAGTAAAGTGTCTTTCTCCAGACAGAGCTTCTTCACTGGCCTTAGTGTCTGCACTGTTGTTTAACATGCTCCTCTCTCCCAGCTGCTGTGCAGCTTTATTTTGCCTCTTCCTAAATATGTTATCCCAGAGGCACTGCCAGTGTCAGTGATGGGCTCAGCTTTGGCCAGTGGCAGGTCTGTCTTGCGGCCAGCTGGAACAAGCTCCATCTGACACGGGGACAGTTTCTGACCCTTCTGACAGAAGCCAACTCTGACTGCCAAAACCTTGCCATGTAAACCCAAGAGAAGCAGTTCCCCACACCTCCAGCCTCAGCTGCTCCGTTCCATACTTCTCTTCGAGAATTTCTTCCATTAGCTGTCTGTCACCACAGGGCTGTGTGTCTGCTCTTTAACTTGGATACAGAAAGCATAAAGACTGCACTGGGGGAACTATGTAGTAGCATTTTCAACTTAACTACTCAATGTGTTTGGAAAGCAAAATTAAGAGCATTCCAAAACAGTCTCCGTTCCTTCCCTTTGAGCTTTTTTCTGCTTGATTCTTCATTTTCAATCCTCAAATCCTTTCTCTGATCCCTTTGTGTTTATTCACCTGGGTGTGCCAGGTTGGAATAGGGAAGGTGGAAAAATGCTGCAGGGCAATCAGATGCAGGTATCTTCTGCAGGAAGAAAGAGGACT